>CM042690.1:615120080-616320080 GCA_023614405.1 Avena insularis | reverse complement strand
TTGAAAGTCTTTGAACAATTTTCAAATGTTTCACACTTCTTCCTTATTAAGTAAATATACAGATATATTCACTCAAATTTTCGGAGAAAGCATATGAAGCAAAAAGATCCATCGCATATGGCTACACATAATGGACTATGCACATCAGCATGCACAATTTCCAATAAGCTAGTCATCCATTCCTCTCTGGCCTATGGACGGAGTTTCAATTATCTCGAGGAAAGTCTCACATGCGTCAATTGATCAAAATCAAAGGCTCCAAAAATCCATCAACATGGAGTTTCTTCATGTTTTCTTTCAAATATAATTTAAACAGCGATGTCACTTCATAAGTGATCTTTCAATCATTTGTCTTGCGACATTTTAGCAATAGTGTTTATGGATGTGATTTCTCCAACTAGACTTGTAAAAGTTCATCCATCCTTTATGGAATACGGTAATTATTTGAACAACCATTGTTCTCATGATATCGGAACAAAATAACAATTATTTAAACAAATCTTGAAGTCTTGGTTTGATGACAACGAAAAACACAATAACACTTTATTTGTTTTCGATGAACATCATCACTCTTTCTCTTGCTGGTTACTTAGGCCATTGTAGTTCATGAATTGCGTTGTCCTGTATGACACTTCATGACAACCAATTTGGTATCCAATACCGGTATCCAATACCTAAGAACCACATTGTTTAACAAGCAAGGAATATAGCCATAAAATGTATATCTTCTATATACCTAAGTTGGACATCTCCAACCTTTTATTTTCTGCCAAATATTTTATAGGTCCTCTTTCAGCAATTCCTTTTCTTTTAAAAGAATCTATCAACATCAATAGTGGTGTCATCAACATGACACATGGTACAAAGCGTATATAGTCAAATACTAATACCTTTGGACTTGCACTTTGAAGTGGATCACCATCATCAAATGTTTGGTGTTCTTTCAAAAATCCATTCTTTAGTAATCTATTAGTGTAGTAAACATTTTACTTACATCTTCTATTCATCCTTATCATGACAACTTTCATGATCAAGCTACTATAGCCTATAAGGAAGAATCGCGAGTATAATATCAGTTCCCAAAACCTTTTTGGTAGATTCGGATGCCTAGCATCTCCATGCTTCACAAATTCTCATACAATATGAGAACATGTATTTTGCTAAATTATACTCTATCATAATGCAACCAAAAACATTGTTTCAGATATCACAGTATCTTTCACACATGATGGTTTCTGAAACAATTTTCAGCTCCAATATAATCTTGATATTAAAACAACTTTTGAATATCAATAATCATAGAGGCAAACATGATACTTTAGATACTAACATTGGAATTCTTGATCTTGATTTAATACTACTTATTAAACTTCATGGAGTAAATAGAGTTTGCTGAAAGTTTTCAATAGGACTTATAAACTTTAAATTGACATTCAAAACAATACGATACCAGTTCGTAAAGTAAATATCCAGAATTCTATAGTTCTATTATCTCAAATAAAAACTAAGCATAAGGTAAAAAACGAATGCCAATGACTACAACAAACTATGCAAATTCACTTTGATTTAATTTATGACAAATTTGGTTCGACTAATCCAAATTAGAAATGAAATCCCACTCAAAAACGACATCCCTCGTGCCTTTTTGGTGATTACATGAACCAAATCCACTACACCAAGTCCGATCATCACGTGAGTTGATATAGCTTCAAAGGCGAGCATCTATATGGGCATCATATCAACTATATGACTCATGCTTAACCTTTCGGTCCGTGTTCCGAGGCCATGTCTGTACATGCTAGGCTTGCCAAGTAAGAACCTTAGTACTCGCGTGTGTAAAACTGTCTTACACCCGTTTGTATGAAAGCGTAGATTCGAGTACACCCGATCATCACGTGATGTCTCGAAACACGATCCATAAAACGGTGCATACTTAAGGAAGAACACATTTTATCTTGATATTTAAATGAGGGATCATCTTACAATGCTACAGAAAGCGCCAAACTAGCAGTATAAGATGCTAACATCTAATGTGTAAAGTGAGATGATATGGTCCATGCATTTGATCTCTATCATTTGCATCGTGGTATGATCTCTATCATTCCTTTGTGTGTAAGGCCAAGGTCTATGGAACTTACACGTTGAATGTGTTGTAAGAGTATTTGTCATACATCTACTTACAACAATACCATATCAAGACACTAGCCCAGCAACGATCTAAACTAGACGCCTCTAATTTATCAATTGCAAGTTTTACGTGGCTTAGGGCTTTCGGAGATAGAACCGTTCTTACCTACGAACATGAACCACAACGAGGATAACTAAGTTATTAGCAACTTGTTCTAAATCAGATATTGACTATAGTAGGAGAGCAGGACACGCCAGACCACTTATGCAAAACAAGTTGCATGTCGATGTGGAACCGGCCTCATGTACGATGACATGTAAGGTTGGTCCGGGCCGCTTCATCCCACTATGCCACCAATATCCAAAATACATAGAAGATGCAATAACATGATCATCATCGCCCACATATCAACATATGTGTACTACCCGTGCTAAGCACCTACACATAGATCAGGCTCTGATACCATTGTTGGGTCCGCAGCATAGAAAACAAAAAAATTCCTACGGTGTGAACTACACGCCAAGATCTATCTACTAGGTACAAAGCAACGGGTGGACATATATCCAACGAGAACTTACCCTCGTAGACAACGAGCTTTGTTAACGAGTAGGAACTTGTGGTTGATGTAGTCGTACACTTGCCGATCTCAAGATCATGATGAAGTCCAGCAGGTCCGCTCCAAAGACGTCCATCGATCCAGCTCAAAGACCACCAAGTCCAGCATAAGCGGTGCATCCGTGATCGCACATGTCTGGTACCCCGACAACCTCCATCCCTCGCTCCAGCAAAGCAGCGGAAGCAGCAACTCCTTTCCAGATAAAGCCACCGGGAACATGTATCTCGCTAATCCGAGACCATGGGGGAATAATACTAGAGGGGGACAGAGATCCTTCACAAGGAGGTGTGTGTGAGAAGTGAGGAGGGGGTGGCCTTTTATAGGAGGAGGAGGGTGCCCCTCCTTCATGGCCGACGCATGGAGGGGGTGACCCTTCACCTCCTCCATTCATGTGGTGGTAACCCCTCCACATTAAAATGCCCCTTCACATTCTCTTTTAAAGTCTCCACTTTAAATGCATTAAATTTCTCCAAATTTAATGCTCTCTCATTTAATAAAACTCTTTTATTATTTTTTATTCAGAATTTTTTTAATTACTTTAATTAACAAACATTCACATAAAACCCCCTGCAACATTTCAATATTACATGCAGAACCAATTTCAGCATTTTCACCCGAAACAGTTTTGGTGTCTATTGAAATAATTCCAGCTTTCTTAAATCTTTATCGGAAACATATTTGCTCCAAATGGTGCCGGTATCCCTTAAGTGTGTCACCCTACGGTTCACGAATAATGCGTATACATGATCGAGACCCTCTCCGATCAATAATCGATGCGAGACCGGAGATCCATCGACTCCTACACATTCAACGATGACTTCTGTGATCGTGAGAACCTTTAACGCTAGTAACTAAATCCCTTTGTCCCGCGATATATTACATGTCCGAGATTCGATCATTGGTATCTCCATACCTAGTTTGATCTTGTTACCGACATGCACTCTTTTCTTGTTCCCGTGATATAACATTCTAGTGATCACATCACGTGCTTGCAAGCTATTTCAATGTGATATCACCGAGAGGGCCCAGAGTATATATATCTGTCATCGGGATGGACAAATCCCACTCTTGATCCATGAGCCTCAACATAACACCTTCGTAGCACTGAACCCACCTTTATAGTCACCCTGTTATGGTGTGACGTTTGATGTTATCAAGATACTCTTCCGGTGTTAGCAATTAACATGATCTCATGGTCTAAGGATAAAGATTACTTCGTATGATATTATAGCAATATAAACATAATGACTTTGATCGTAATGCTATACTTCGGATGAATGTTCATCACATCATTCCACCAATGGTGTGACCTTGTTATTAACAACATCCAATGTCCATGATCTGGAAACCTTGATCATCTTGTTAATCAACAAGCTAGTCTATAAGAGAGGCATAACTAGGAACCCTTTTTGTTTATTAAACACACATGTATTGATGTTTCCGATCAATACAATTCTAGCATGTAAAATAAACATTTATCATAAACATGGAATAAGATAATAACCACTTTATTATTGCCTCTTGGGCATATTCCCTTCATTCCACTTGTCCACTTGTTTGAGGACGACATTGTGAAGCAACGTGGTGTTTTACTCCATATTTGCTGAGGATTTTCCGGAAAGTCCCTTTCATAAAATGAGAACCACCATCAGTGATTAAAAATCTAGGAACTCAAAACCTGGGGAATATGATATCCTTAATCATCTTCACGGAGGTGGCTGCATCTGCATGACTTATTGGAATAGCTTCAAACCATTTGGTAACATAATCAATAGCAACAAGAATATGAGTATAACCATTTGATTCAATAAAAGGTCCCATGTAATCCATTCCCCATACATCAAAGGGTTCCATTATGAGACTATAATTCATTGCCAATTCTTGTCTCCTACCTATATTACCACTTCTTTGGAAAGCATCACGGTATTCCACATACCTGTGTGCGTCCTTGAGCAAGGTGGGCCAATAGAATCTATATTGAAGTACCTTCGTTGTAGTTTGCTTACCTGCATGATGTCCTCCATACGGACTGTCATGCCAAGCTTTCAATATTGCATTCATTTCATGGTTAGGAACACACTTCCAAATCATTCCGTTATGTCCATGACGATATAGATATGGATCATCCCAAAAGTAATATTTAAGATATTTAAAGAATTCCATTCTTTGATTTCTTGTCATACCAGGAGGTATAAATTTTGTTGCAAGATAATTAGCATAGTCTGCATACCATGGATCAGCAACTTCAATATTTGCTAAATATTCTCCCGGAAATGATTCATTTATAGGTACGGGGTTAGTAATTATTCCCTCCATCCTAGAGAGATGATCTGCTAACGGATTATCTTTACCCCTCCTATCTACTATTTGTAAATCATATTCTTGTAGTAACAAAACCCACCTGATCAACCTAGGCTTTGCATCCTTTTTCACAAGGAGGTGACGCAAAGCTTGGTGATCCGTATGAATTATTACCTTAGAATTAATGATGTAGGATCTAAATTTTTCACAAGCAAAGATTATAGTTAGGAACTCTTTTTCTGTAGTAGCGTAATGTTTCTAAATTTTATTAAGAGGTATACTAGCGTAATAAATAACATTTAAATTCTTTCCGTCTCGCTATCCCAACACAGCTCCTAAGACATAATCACTAGCATCACACATGATTTCGAAAGGTTCATCCCAATTTGGAGATTGCATGGTAGGTGATGAAACTAATTTATTCTTAAGGTTCTCAAAAGCTGCAATGCTGTCATGATCTAAGTAGAATGGAGTTTCTTTATCAAGAAGGTAGGTGAGAGGCATACCTATTTTAGCAAAGTCCTTTATAAAATGCTTATAAAAACCTGCATGTCCTAGAAACATTTTTAAGTTTTTAATGTCCTGAGGTATTGGGAGATTTTCTATAGCATTTATATTAGTTTTATCTATTTCTATTCCCTTCTCCGAAAACTTATGTCCGAAAACTTTACCTTCTCTTTCCATGAAATGACATTGTTCCCAATTCAAAACCAAATTTGATTGCCTACATCTCTGCAAAACTTTGGTTAGATTATAGAGGCAATTATCAAAGGTTGTTCCACAAACAACAAAATTGTTTGTTGGAACTTCCATAGTCTTCTCAACAAAATCATCAAAGATTTTTAGAACACATTCTTGAAAAGTTGTTGCTGCGTTACATAAGCCAAACGGAATTAATCTATAAGCATGTGTGCCATAAGTGCAAGTGAAATTTGTTTTCTCTTGGTCTTCCGGTTGTATGGTAATTTGAGAATATCCAGAATAACCATCAAGAAAACAGAAATAAGAATTATTACTAAGTCTTTCTAAAAATTTATCCATGAATGGTATAGGTTTATGATTTTTCCGTGTCTCTCGGTTTAGCTTCCTAAAATCAATGCACATACGATATCCTACAACAGGCCTTACAGGAACTAGCTCACCATCCTCATTCATAGCAGCATCAATACCACCTTATCTTGGTATGCAATGAGCTGGGCTAACCCACTTACTGTCAGAGATAGGATATATTATGCCACAATCTAAGCGTATAACGTCTTTTCTTACTACTTCCTTCATTTTCGGATCAAGTCTTCTTTGCGTATCCACTATAGGTTCAGCATCATTGTCAACACCCGGATTTTTAATCCCAGATGCCCATTATGCCATACCTCGCAATCCCAGGATTACCATTTTTGCGAGACATAACGGATTGTATATTACAGTACATCATCCATTACAAACCATACATAAGGTCTTACACAAATAAAGATCTCATGATCCAGTCTGAATACAACAAGCAGCAGAAATAAAAGATAAGCGTAGTGGTGGGGTCCATCTGCAGGGGGCACATGCAATGCTGACGAAGGCAGATAGTCCTAGTTATCATAGCCGTCCTGTTGGCCATCATCTTGATAGTCTCCTTCATAGTCTGGCCACGAGAATAGCCAGGGAAAAAAGCCATGAGTACTCTTTAAGTACTCGCAAACTACCACTAACAGGTAATATAGTTCTAAGTCAAGTGCTAAACTCTATGTTTAACTATAAGGTTAAGTTTGAAACCTAAGCTGAGTTCTGAAGCAAAGAAATATAAAATAAAGTTCCAGAATCACTTAAGTTAGGAAGCTAGTATCATAAACACAACCCTGTTGTGGTCAAGTCAAGATTCATCATTCACTTCCAGTTATTTGGAAAACATCTGACAACGAAACAGTATGGCCATTCCAACTGTCCATAACCGCGGACACGGCTATTCGAATAGTTTGACACTCTGCAGAGGTGGTACACTTTCACCACAAGATTCGATACATCCGCTGTGGATAACCCTGAATCATCATACTTAGTATGCAGATAATCAAACATAACCTTTCCTTTACACACCCTAGTATAAGCACCTCTCCTATGAGCATGGCCTCCCAACCATGACCATCAGTCATCTTGGGCACTGCATAGGTGGACATCATGAGAGGTAGCCTCACCTCAAACCTCTCCCGCGAGGGAACTAATACTAATGCATATAAATTTCCAGCTAAGCCTTACCCAAATCAGGTAGTGTGGTTGTACGGTAAATTTGGAATAGTATCGCATCCGAATCCAACCATCAGTTTTATAAAAGGGTTAAGGCTCATGCCTCAACATTTTCATCATCATAAACCATTTGTGTTTCTCAACACATGTCAAAACATCTCAATAGAATGACTCATCATTCCAAGGTTTTCACAATTCATTTTCACCAATTGTTCCCATCTAAAGTGACTCAAGTTTTGATCTACTCTAAACTACTAAGTTAAGAGTGTTCACTAAGGTGGAAAGATGATGGGTTCAATATCATACCATAGAATGACATCTAAAGCTTAGCTAAATAAGCCAAGTTTTATACTTTTTATGCTACCTTCAAAACAAGTAAGAGACTTTGTGTAAACTAAAGGAATTAAAGCTGGTAAGGTAATACTTGGGGTAGTAATAGTCAAGGTGGTGTGACCAAAGCATGCCTAAGGCATCTTTGCTCATTCATCTCTCTTCATTCTAGCTTGCTAACAATAGCTTGCACTTTTAATGGTGTCTTGTAAGTACAACTTGCAAGGGTTAACTTGGATAGTGCTAGCTTGCCTTGGTTGGTGCAGTGGTTGAAGTTTTCTTATTCTTCTTCTTGGTAGCACTCCTCCTCCTCGTAAGCTTGGTCGGTACTATCTTCTATAAATACATACGGAGTACATAATCACCAAACAATACTTAACTAATCTAATTAGCATTCTAAGACACACATTTGATGATCTATTATCATCACAACCATCACAAGTTTAATTCACTAGTTTCTTCCTTTATTTTAGAAAAGTAATTTCTACTCATTGAAAAATTAACTAAGATTTAATATTCACCACTTAAAATATGGGATCATGTGGACACATGTCATCACCACATATTCTAACATGTGGGAATGAGATTTAAAGGTTGGATCATAATTACTTTGGTTTAAGTTCATTATTTAATGATTTAAAGTGACTAGAAATGCCTATATAGCATTATTTTGGTACTAGTCCAAAGTCACTGCATGTAAACCTTAATATTATTACATATTTAGATAGATATGATGAAATGTGATTTTTGAGAGTTGGAATCAACTCAAAACCTATCTTAGTTGATTTGATAAAAATGTTGCCATATGCAAAAGCTTCTGTTTTGTTATTTTTACTAGGAGAGATCTATAACTCTAATTTAATTAAATCCAACGGGCTTGGATAGATCATTTCAATACCTTTCAGGCAAAATTGGTTTCATGCAATTTGGATATGTCAAACTCCTAGAATTGATTTTTAAACTAATGGACAGAAACTAGATTAACTCTAAATAGAAAAAACTAAATTTGAAATCTTAACTCGCGTGGGAACTAACTGGGCCGGCCCAGCCACGCACAGTGCGCGCAACGGGCTGCCTGACATGTGGGCTCCACCAGTCAGCGGCACAAAAATACCGAAACAGTCTCTAGCATTCTAGGCCGCACGATTAAAAGGGGATCTAACGGTGGAGAGTCATCATTGACGACGGATTACTCCGGCGAGAGTCTGACCTAGACACGGCAGTAGGGGTCAATTGGGGGCGTACCAGGGCTCCAGCAAGGTCGGCGAGGCGGTCAAACGGGCTGGTAGACGACGGCGAGGCGAGGCGCGGTTGCGGCGGAGCTTGGGGTGCCCTAAATCGCAGGCGCCCTTCTCCTTCTGCCGCGGCGGCTTCGGCTCCAATTCCGGCGAGGCAGAGCTCGACCGGCGTCAGCTAGAGGTGGGTGAGGTTCAGTGAGAGGTGGGAGTGAGGGAGTGTGGAGAAATGGTGCTGGGGTGGCCGCTTTATATAGGGTCGACTGAGCGGCAGAGAAGCATGGGCGGTGCTCGCCGGTGACGACGGCACAGCGAGCTAGAGGCGTGGGCGGTGCGCTAGGACGGTGGGCGGTGCCCTAGTGAGTGTCACGGTGGTGCTGGTGAAGTGGTTTGTGGTCGGGGACAGTGAAGAGCGCGACGCGCACTAAGTCTCTATCGACGGCGAGTTTCACGGCGGCCGGCAACTACGGGGTCGGTCAGGGGATTGGGCATGTCTGTTAGCTTGCTAGGCCGATGGGGATCGTGTAGACAGGCGGCTGGAGCTAGGCGAGGTCTGGCTATGCAGGGACAGGGCACGCTCTGCGGGCGGCGTCAGCATGGTCAACAGGCTCCGGGCGCGGCGGTTCCTGGCTGTTCTGGTCGCTGTCCTCGGGCTGGGGCTAGTTGGACGGTGGAGGTGGACCACGGGCGATGTGCTGGACATGGTGGGCGAGGTTGGCGGCTGCTGTGGCACGCTATCGCCAGTGAGGGTGCTCAAGGTGCTCGGCCTTAATGGCCATGACCATTTGGTCGTGTGCACATGGCTTGGCCGGGCTAGCAAAGGGTAGGGGGTGCACTGGGGGGACAAGGGGACCGAGTTAGGCCCAAATGGTGACCAAGATCACTACACACTATAGTGTTTTGAATTTGGCCAGATTTGTGCCTGCCACCTGTTTGATGAAATGGCCGCAAGAGACTAAAGTTTGAAATTTGGTTTCAAAAATTTTGGGTGTTCTCCACTGGTACTAGGTAGTCTCTGGTTGCAAGGGTTTTGAAAGTGGAGCTCAATTTGATGGTTTTTGAAATATGGGTGATCTAGGCATATGCATTGAATTCAATTTTCACATGCCATTTAAAATAAGTATTTGAATGGTTTTAGCAGATCAAAAGGTGGGCCTTGGTACCTCATTATGTGTACTAGCAAGGGGTGTAAAGACCTAGAATTATTTCTGTTGAGAAGTGAGTGCTAGGAACACTCAAAGTAGTGTAGTGGATTAAAATGACCAAAATGACCATTCCTCCTTTTTAATTGTTTTTTATTTGATTTTCTTTGGGAAAAGTTTGAGAATGATGTAGATGATGTTTAAATCACCTAAGAAACATTTTACAACCAAAGAATCACAGAACCATGGCAATTCAAATCAATTCCTAATTTAAATGCTCATACACATGAATGCTTTCATTTTTAATTTGGGAAAGTTTTTGTTAACCCTATTTTTTGATGATTTGGATCTTGATAAGCTTGGATTAAAGTTTTGGGATATTACAATCATCAAGCATGGTAATCTTATGTGTTACTATAGATGGATCTATTCCTTTAATATCACTTAGAGTATATGCAAAGGCTTCACGATGCTTAACCAAGACCGAAAGGAGTTTATTTGTTTCATTATCTAATAAATTTTTGCTAATAATAACAGGACATTTATTTTCATTATCTAAAAACTCATACCTCATATCGTCTGGAAGTTGTTTCAAATCAATTGGTGGAGGTTCTTCATCTCCTTTTCTTACCAGTTATTCATAGTCATGTGGATTTTGTGCTTCTGGAACTGAATCAAGGTAATCATCCATTTCTTCTCTCTCCTCATCATCCGACTCTTCCTCCCAATTAATTAGGATCCTCTCTAATTCATCTTGTGGAGTACTAAAATGAATTGCGGCTAGCTCAGCAATTGTTTTCTCTTCCTTGATATCTTCCACTTAATATGGCCTCTTATTTATTTGTTCTTCCTCTTTTTGCCTTTTCTTGATGATCTCTTGAATAGGTACTGAGGAGAATTCTTCCATTAGTGCTCTTGCATGCTTCTTCTCCTCGAGGGGTTTGCATGGTTCCCATTCTGTCGATACCTGCAAATGTCCTGCATAATTCTCAATAATTTTCTTTACTGAGTAAGAGTCAATACCGAGGGTTTTAATCATTGCACCAGTCCTTTCATCTGCAAGGAAATCGTTAACGCAAGCATATTCAGAAAAACTATTTATAATGTTTTCCTTATCTTTAAAATTTTCCATTGCTTCCCTCATTCTTATTATTAGATTCCAAGCTTCATCATAGGTATAAGATAGAAAGCTGCCATTAGAAGCAGTGTCTAGATTCATTCTATTTTCAATATTAAGCCCTCCATAAAAAGTATGAGTGATTAACCAATCAGGCAAACGATGATGGGGCAATTATCTAGGTAACTTTTGTACCTTAGATATCCTTCATACAAACCCTCACCAGGATTATTTTTGAAACTGATAATAATACCTCCCATCTTGTGAGCTTTGCTTTCTGAATAATATTTTGATAGAAAATTGGTGTCAGTTCCTTCCAAGTCCTTGGTGCTTCTGCACAAAAAGATCTGTACCATTCGCAAACATTATTAGAGAGATTTTTTCTAAACAACTAGGTTTTAACCATATTAAGATTACAATCATAAAATATAAAGGAACTGAGAACATCTTCAAAGAACTATAAGTATCCATATGAAATCTCTTCATTGGTTCCTGCAAATTTCTTAGAGTGCAGTAGTTCAAATAATAAAGGGTGGATCTCAATTCCATCCGGATTTATGCTTTTATTGACAGTTATAAAAGCGTCCATGGGCAAACCCATTTTCCTTACTGCTTCAAGCTGGTTTAAATGCTGAGTGTTGTCTGTTGTTGCGATCCTGCAACTTAAATTAAAAATTAGTACAACGAAAGTAAATAACTAAAAGTAAAGTGACTTATAGCGCTAAGCTCCCTGGCAACGGCGCCCGAAAATATCTTGATGATTGCAAGTGCATAGATCGTTTGTAGCTAGTTTCGAAATAAAGATATCGATCTCACAGGGAGCAGTAGGCAAAATACTAAAATGCTTTTAATTAAAACTAAATGAAATACTTAAGGAATAAATTATGATGCAAGAATAGTAGAGTTGTTTTTGGGTTTTTGGTTGAACAAGGCAATTTAAAGTAAAGTAAAACTTAATGCAGAAAGTAAGAATCACGTGTGTAAAAGAGCTTAGAACTGTAATAGGGAAAATGCGTTCTCAAGAAGTGGTGGATACATCGCTAGCAATTTAGAAAAAGGGATCAAGATTATTATAACGAATATTCTCATGATATATGTATGTGGGAGGAGCTTCATATATGGACAAATAGGCAGCAATCACTGCTCACATCATTCTCATAACCATAGTAGTCAGCAATCGACATCAATCGAATTACTGCGCTATTAAGGGATTTCTCCCATGGCATGGACACGGCTTAATGAGTTCACCTTGATTCCCCAAGTTAGTACGTAAAGAATGACAACAACTCTATAGTCATAGTAAGTGTTATCATCCCTCCGTCTACCAACAAGTAATCCCCTTCATCTAGTCCTCGTAGGAGGCAAATATTAAGGAGGTGCACAACTTCCAACATCAAGATGAAGACAATTAACACATACACATAATGATGTATAACATAATAATCTCTATCTCATCTCAATCATATGCTAGGGTTTCTCCATCTCCCCAAGAACTAGTGATCTACTCAGACATGGAGGCAATCAACATCATGGCAATGGTGGTGGAAACAAAAGATAGATGAATGGTACTTGTATAAATCCACAACGAGTACGGAAATTACAACAAGCTAGATGGATGAGATGGGATGGATGGAGATGGTGATGGTGATGGTGCAGCGGTTGATGAAGATGGAGATCGATGCCTTGGCCTCCTAGATCTGCATAGGGCGAAGATGGATCCCTTGGGCAAGTTACCCCTTAAGATGCCTTCCGGAGGTGAGGTTTTCACGATTTCTGGTTGTTCTGTATGTCGTCTCTCCGATCCAGTTGCACGGGATGAAACTATTTGAGGAGGCAGAGGCAGCGCCAACTATACGACCGGAACTATATGGCCGGAAAAAGTATTCCGGTTGTATAGTTGGTCGTTGAACCGTCTGTATGCCTCGATTGCTTCGGGTTTTCTTCTGGTATTATTTATATTTCCCAAATAAGCGATTTACGTTGTTTTTGACTCTTTTTTCCCTAATACAACTGCTCCAAAAATTGTGTCCATTGGATCCACCATTTGTCCTGATCCTGGTGAAAACAGAGATAAAATATGCACGTGAGCATCATAAAATACCAAGATCCTACATCTATAATGCAAAATAATAATATAAAACATGATGCAAATATGCACTCATCACGGTACGGCAATGATCCCTGTGGTGATGGAGACCGCAGGTACAAAGGTGCCAACTTCACGGGAGTCGACACCAACTACTACTATGACACTGGCGTCACCAACCACGTTACAAGCGAGATGAGCAAGCTCCACATGCATGATAAGTATAATGGTCAGGATCGTGTTTACAACGCTGAATGCACATATGCACATTAGTAACATTGGTCAATCAGTTTTGCGCACCTTACATAATTCCTTTAATCTTCATGATATTTTACATGTTCTAAGTGCATCTAAAAGTCTTCTATCTGTCCATCGTTTTACCCGTGATAATCATGTCTTTATTGAGTTTCATCCCTTCTTCTTTTTGATCAAGGACCAAGCAACACGGCGAATTCTATTTAAAGGCCCGACTTTATCCCTTGATGCCCATCTCTGCCGAGTCCTCCAAGCATGCATTCATCACAATAAAGCCGTCATCATCTACATGTCATCTTTGCTTAGGACATCCATCTTACACTCAAGAAACTACTCCATATATATGTGATTCTTGTCAGTTAGCTAAGAGTCACCAGTTGCCATACCCCATCTCCACCAGTAGATCCACTATTCCTTTTGAGCAAGTCTTCTCTGATGTATGGGGTCCTGCACCTGTTTCTATTGGAAAACATGCCTATTATTTAAGCTTCATTGATTACTATAGCAAGTTTGTTTGGATCTATTTGCTTAAAAAATGTTCTGATGTTTATCAAGCCTTTCTTAATTGGCAAAATTATGTTGAGCGTAAGTTTGATAGGAAAATTGTTACTATGCAAACTGATTGGGGGCGAGTATGAGAAAATCAATGCTTTCTTTCAAACGGCTAGTATTGTTCATCATGTTTCTGCTGAGAGGAAACATCATCACATTGTTAAAGTTGGTCTTGCTTTGCTTGCTAATGCCTACATGCCTCTCAAATACTGGGATGAAGCTTTCCCCACAACCATGTTTCTCATCAATTTACTTCCTAGCAAAGTCATACATCTTGAATCTCCCACTGAACGTCTTCTACACATCTCACCCAATTATGATGCTCTTCGAACTTTTGGCTATGCTTGTTGGCCCAATCTTTGTCTATACAACACTAGGAAGCTTGTTTTTTGTTCAAAACATTGTGTTTTCCTTGGATATAGTCCTCTTCACAAGGGCATCAAATGCTTAGATGTCTCCACGGGCCGCGTCTATATATGTCGTGATGTAGTCTTTGATGAGAACGTCTTTCCCTTCCATGAACTTCATCCAAACGATGGTGCTCTTCTCAAAAAGGAAATCCTTCTACTTCCATACTCCACTCCATCCGAGGTTGCACAAAATAATGATGAACATATGTCTACTATTGTGCCTATTTGTGTTCCTTTTGTTTATGATCCATAGGTAGATGCAGCAGCAGGCAAAACTTCTGGTGCAAATGATGATACACAGCTCTCGGAATCATCTGCTGATCTCAGCTCACAAGATGACAAAACCAACGTAGACACCGAAGAAGATTCAGAGGAACATTCCCCTGCAAGCACCGATCCTGGTGCAGATCCTCCTGGGACACCGCGTGGTTCCACGGCCTCGTGCTCCCCGCCGGTCCAGGACTCTCCCGCGCACACGCCTGTGCCCCGCGCGCCGACGACCACATCCCCGCCGCCCGCCTCCACTCCTTAGGCGACGCGTGGCGCTGGGAACCAAGCTGTCTTCCCCGATACCCGCACGCCGCCCGACAGCGACGGGACTGCCCCGCCTAGATCCTCTGCGGCCTCCCCTGCAGTGTCTCTTGCAGCCGGATCATCTGCGGCTGCGTCTAGTGCATCCGAGGCTGTACCACCTCCGATGCCACCAGGACCTCGCACTTGTTTACAAAAAGGTATCAGAAAACCAAAACATACTGATGGTACAGTGAGATATGGCTTGCTGTTCTCTATAGGTGAACCTTGCAATTTGCCTGATGCTCTCAATGACACTCATTAGCGCACTGCCATGCAAGATGAGTATGATGCTCTCATGTTGAACAAGACCTGGACTCTGGTCCCTCCCATCACCAACAAGAACATTATTGACTGTAAGTGGGTTTGTCGTATCAAAAGACGTGCTGATGGTACTATTGATCGTTACAAAGCACAGTTGGTTGCAAAAGGGTTCAAACAAAGGTATGATATTGACTATGAAGATACTTTCAGTCCTGTTGTCAAGATTGCCACTATTCGAATTGTTCTCTACATCTCTGTCTCCCGTGGTTGGACTCTTCGGCAACTAGATGTCAAGAACGCATTTCTTCATGGTGTTCTGGAAGAGGAGGTTTATATGAAATAGCCGCCTGGTTTTGAACATCCTGATGCTCCTCGTCACATATGCAGGCTTGATAAGGCTCTTTATGGATTAAAACAGGCTCCCCGTGCATGGTATTAAAGGTTGAGTGCAAAATTGCAAGAGTTTGGTTTTATTCCCTCTAAGGCTTACACTTCCTTGTTTCTCTATGACAAGTCTGGAGTTACCATCTTTGTTTTAATTTATGTTGATGATATCATTGTAACAAGTTCATCTGATGTTGCTATTTTTATCTTGCTCAAGGACCTCACTGCTCATTTTGCTATCAAAGATTTGGGAGATCTTCATTACTTTCTCGGTATGGAGGTCACTCGCACACATGATGGATTGCTTCTTACTTAGCAAAAATATGCTCATGACATCCTCACTAGAGTTGGTATGCTGGACTGTAAGTCGGCCCCAACTCCTATCTCTACGTCCGAGCCATTATCTCTGCATGAAGGTACTCCTCTTGGTCCTGATGATAGCTCTTAGTATCGCAGTATTGTTGGTGCTCTTCAGTACCTCACCCTTACACGGCCAGAACTGTTGTTCTATGTCAATAAGGTTTGTCAATACCTTCATGCTCCCACCACATCTCATTGGACTGCTGCTAAACGCAATCTTCGCTATGTTAAGGACACATCTCAACTTGGTATTACATTTAGGAGGTCCTCCTCTACACTTCTTAGTGCTTTTTCAGATGCTGATTGGGTAAGTTGCCTCGAGGATCGCCGCTCCACTTGAGATTTTGCTATTTTTATAGGCCCGAATCTGGTATCCTGGAGTGCTAGAAAACAATCCACTGTATCTCGTTCTAGTACAGAGGAAGAATACAAAGCTCTTGCTAATGCCACTACAGAGTTAATATCGGTTGAAGCTGTTCTTCGTGAACTAGGTGTGATGCTCCGTGAGAAGCCCTATTTCTGGTGTGACAATCTAGGGGCCACATTTCTCTCTGCCAATCCAGTATTTCATGCCAGGACTAAACATATTGATATTGATTATCACTTTGTTCGTGAGTGTGTTGCTAGCAACAGTCTTGATATCAAGTTTATCTCCACTAAGGACCAAATAGCTGATGACTTTACCAAACCTCTTGCTGTAAAATCTTTAGATGAGTTTAAGCGTAATTTAAACCTCTCCTGTGGTTTAGATTAAGGGGGGATGTTAGAGTATGTAACAGGTACGTGTACGTGTACGGAGTAGTACTCCGACCGTACACGTACAACCCTTGTACACGCCACATAGAAGGCTTTTTCCTATCTATATAACATGCAACCGATGGTCCGAATGGCACGCATCGTTCCACCAAACATCAACATGAATGTCTTCTGAAGGTTTAAAATCCCATGGATGATCGGCGGATGCCATGCATACCACGCCTTAGCGAATGCATGAATATCTAAAGTTTGCTAACAATCGCTTGATACATGTGATCAGTTCTCCAACATACCCTTTATTAGAAGAAAATTAGTTAGCTAACAGTTGATTTGGGAAGAGGATTGTTATTGGCTGATCGCCGTATTTTCACCATGGCCGCCTTCTAACTGTTTCCGATAAGAGATAATACATTAATATCAACAAGATATCAAGTATACCCGACATATAACAAGAGCAAGTCGAGACATCGAGTATGTGCACATCCAAATTACTAAAAAATTATAGATCCAAGGCATGCAACAACCAGCAAGGACATCAACCACTGCCTAGCAACACACATGCAGCAAGAAGGTTCTCTCAGATCCCGTAAAGAGTCCCTCGATAGACCCATGTTGTTCTCGTCGTCGACAGAAGGTACGGTGGACTTGGAAAAATGTGGATCCCCTTCAAATATCCCGCAATGTTGTCCTATCGCAACCGCGACCGTGCTCCATCACCGATCCGCAGGCCTGATTGTCATGAAGGAGCCGTTGAAACCATCCGTAGTGCCCTACCTCGTTCAGATCAACATGTGATTGTACCGTGAATTACCATCACCATCATGGCTAGCATCTCCGCTACATCCATGGTCAGCTTCCGCTGCCATTGCAGCCGCCATAGCCAATGCCACCACCAAAAAAATTATAGGGCTACTGTTCTGGTATCCGAGCTCTGCCAAGAAATTGTACACGTGGATAATTAAAATTGACATGAAAGGAACACCAATAATCCATTAAGCTCAGCATTCAACACAAATAATTATCCTCGTTCACATGACAAATTTACGGTATGATTTATTCATTATTCTACAACAGCATGATCTATGTAACATGCATATTTTATTCAAAATATAGCATGTAACAAGCAAGCACACTCCCGAATCTTCATCTCTTAGCTGCTCTGGCTCTCTGTCATGTTGCTTATTCTTGGTCTGTTGGTCACATATTCAAGCAATCTGAAAAGTTAAATTTGATGTGTAAGTGTGACTGGGATTAGAAGATAGAAAGAGCCAAGGCTGAGAATTAGTCATACGCCAAACTTCTCCTTCATTTGAGCAAGCAAAAACTGTGGGTCCAGTTTAGTTTGTGTATAAGCGTCGATCTTGTTCACTTCCTGTAACATACCAAATCAGAGATTCAGAGCTATACTTCTCGGCAAAAAAAAAAAAAAAAAAAGGCCGCTGTAGAAAACAAGACAATCCGACAAGTATGACCAGGTTGGCTCTAAGCTCTAACTCATTGGTGAACCCCCCAAGATTACATACAACCTTGAGAGAACAAGTCTTCCTAACGATGCGAAAAGATAATCTCATCTAGCATCATTCTGAATTACCTCAACGAATTTGTGAAGGTTGGGTCTGCCCTTGGCGATATCATCATTCTTGATGCCATGATAAAATATCTGAAACCTTTCAATGAATGGCACATATGCAATGTCCACCTAGAAAGGAAACAAAACCACATCACAACAAAACCACATGTTAACCAAAATTGTTTTGATAATCCATTCTCAAATTCAGACACGACGAATGGAGAAGAGTGGCATACCAAACTGAACTGGCCAAGGAAGAATGGGCCGTCGGTGAACTTTCCCAAGGCAGCTTCTATTTTATCCACAGCAGCAGCTAATGAAACATAGTGCATGAGAGGATTATAATATGAGCCAGAACTGGATACTTTTAATGTTGAGTTTCTCGAACAAACATGTTACAAGTAGTGTATATTTTTTACGGGTAATGTTAGAAGTAGTGTTGTTATGCACTTTTTACCAGCTTCATCTGACACATCTCCCTTGGAGCGTAAGCATGAGAAAAATGCACTATTGAACCCATCGGAAAAGGCAAGCAGTTCCTCAGCGAACTGCTTCTTTGCAGAATCCTGCCAATTTAAATTTAATGCCGCTGAGAAAAGTTGCCCTCTTTTTTACAAGCATGACAGATCTGAAGATTGAATACATCTGTCTTACATCAGGAAGCAATGCTGGGCCTTCGAAATTGCTGTCGATGTACCTGACCAAATCCAAGCTCTCTCCTTTCACCTGGTTGTTATGCTCCAGGGCAGGCACCTGTGCAAGACAAGTGTGCATCTAAGCTTGAAGGCTGCATTGGTGTACAGGGATCCCTCTTAAAAATAGAAGAGATCAACCGTACCTTATTTTCTGGGTAAACCTTCTCCTTGTACCAGGCAGGCCTATCTGCCAGATCGATCGCGACTACCTTGATCTTGTCCTGCAAACCCTGGGGAAAAATCATATAGAAAGAAGGTTTCAGTTTTATCAGCACATACAAGTCCACTGAAAGCATAATAACACTACCACTATGTACCGCGGCCGCAAATCAAAGAACACTAGTACTACTACGTACCTTGTAGTTCCTGGCAATCCAAGCGCGCTGCGCGTACGGGCAGTGATACGCAACATACAGCCTACACGAGAAAAAGAAAACAGTAATTTACCCCTTGATCTGTGCAGAAGTTACGAGATATTGTATCTGCAATAATGCAGTTCCATTTCTTGCGTGGTGCTACAATTTCTACCTGGTGGTGCCGTCGAAGAGCGGAGGGAGCTCGGAGGCGGAGGTGAGTGGAGAGGGGAGATCTTCCTTGGCGGAGCTGCAAACATTAAATAATCAGAGAAAGAAGCACGACAATAGGAAATGGAGTAATTAAATCGAGATTCGAGACGGCCAGAGCGTCAGGCTACAGCAGCTAGCAGGAGATCTCCGTTGGTTTCTCCTCGATCGCCTACTCACATGAACGGTACAAGGGCGGTTGCCATGGCGACGGTTGGATCGGGAGGGAGTCGATCCTGGCGGCGATGTGGTTACGACGGGAGGGGAGCTGGAGGAGGCAGTGGCGTCGGTGGTAAGAGGGAGCAAAGGGGAAGCAACAAGTGAATTAATTCATCATAGCAGGGCAGCAGTGAATTCATAGACTGGAGTCGACGTGTCGATTCGGGCACTAGATGGGCCTCACTCGGACGCGAACATGGTTGTCGGGACCCTTGTCTGCAATTGTCGATCAACCACAAGTTCATCTAACAGTATCAGCTCATGCATCAAGCTCAACGGTCAAGATCAAAGCCTCAGGCTCATCCACCGGTCAGAGTGGAGACTGTCTAGCTCCTTTATGGACCGTATCTATGTTCTGTTCGTATCTCTGTTCGTTCCAGAGACATCAATATAACATTGCTTAGCCAGCCTTTCGATATAATGGGCAGGTGGGTGGTCAGGAGGATCAAGCAAACCAAAAATAAAATTTATCTTCCTTCTATTTTCTTGCAATTAGGGTTAATCTTAGACCCGAGCCGCGAGTGATCCAATTGCCCTCCCCTTCGACGATTCATGTCTGAGACTCACCAAGGTCCTGGCAACGTGGTATCAGAACATTGATCTGGCACCTCCCTCCCTCCCTTTTGTTACACTAGCAACTCTCCCTCCCTCCCAGCCTCGAATTGTGGCAAGGTTATCGGAACATCCTGTTCCAGCCATAAAATCGCTCTCACCATGCCGACGGACACAAGATCTCGTTCTTGCTCTCGATCCAAGGACCTCGTGGCCAAGATCGACAGGGTGATTTCTACTCCAAACACCACCAACGATGAGCTGGAGCAAGAGTTGGTGAGCGCCAAGATCCTGCTGAAGTCCGCTCCAGCAGCCGCCGCCTCGATCGCTATCAAGCAGAATCCACTGCCACCCTGAACGCTATGCAAGGTGAGATGTCTAAAATGTCAGAATTGATGTCTACCATGGCTCTGAATTTCTCGCATTTAGCATCTGGGGAGAGCACATCCACCGTTGATCACCTCCAGCGAAGAAAAGCCACACTCCTTCAACACCACCACCACTTCCGCAAAAATCCCTTTCTCCAATCACTGAGGTAACAACTACGGTCTCTATTCCTCATGTAAGAGCATGTTTAACAGACCCCTTAAAAGGGCCAAATCCGTATAATAATCGCCGAAATACGGGGTTGGGCTCTACCCGGCCGTCTAGCAGGCCCCGTAAAAACAGCCCCCGCGTCGATTTTTCCCAGTTTTGGTTACGGGGTGGCTCTTCGCCCCCTAGTTGTGCAGGGTGGGAAGGGGAATACAGGGCAAACCCAGCATCCCATTTCAGCCAGCGCGTGTGGACATTTCAGTTTCCCACCCGTTTTCCCCCGCGCCGTCGCCACAGCCACCCGCGCGCGCGCCACCGGAAACCTTCAGATCCGGCCCCCCTCCACCGCCCGCCACACGCCACAGGCCCGTGGTCAGCCGCACTTCGGAGATCCACGTCCTTCAAGGCTTCGTTTCTCCGCCGTGGCCGTACGGTGAGTATTCCGCCGCGTTCCTCTTCGTTTTCGCCGGTACAATGGACGTGTTTGGAGGTTGATCTATGCTTCACCGTGGTAGATGGCTTCGGAGGATGTGCATATGGCGGATTTGGGGGATTCGTCGACCGATTGGTCCTCGTCGGACCTCGACGAGGTGTTGAACGATGACGACACGGAGATGATGCTGCTCCTGTTCGGCATGAAGCACATGGAGGACCGCGCCAAACTGCTGGATCAGAGGAAAGGATCCACTATGGGGTGTATGTGCATTCCGCGGAACCGCGCACTCGGCCACGAACAGCTGATGCAAGATTATTTTGCCGAGGTACCGACCTATCCTTCCCGCCTCTTCCGTAGAAGGTATCGAATGTGTAGAACTTTGTTCGAGAGAATCGTCAGAGATTGCGAGGCAAATTGCGATTACTTCAAGCAAAGGAGGAACGCTTCCCATGTCATGGGATTTAGCCCATATCAGAAAATATCTGCCGCCATGAGGGTGATTGCATACGGTATTCCAACAGATTATACCGATGAGTACCTTCGCATTGGTGTATAAACAACCACGGATTGCGTGCATATGTTTGCCAAGATGGTGATCAAGTTGTATGGTGAGACGTATCTCCAAGCTCCAAATGAGGAAGATACGAAAAGACTCATGGAGATCAACGAAAAGAGGGGGTGGCCGGGCATGCTTGGTAGTCTAAATTGCATGCATTGGACATGGAAAAATTGTCCAAAAGCATGGCATGGAATGTATTGTGGCAAAAGCCGTGATGCTACCATTGTTCTTGAAGCTGTGGCCTCACAAGACTTATAGATTTGGCATGCTTTTTTTGGACTGTCAGGGACACTCAACGACATCAACGTCTTGAATAGATCCCCTTTGTTTGCAAGACTAGTTAAGGGTGAAGCTCCAACTTGTAACTATAAAGTTATGAACAATGAGTACACCATGGGGTACTATCTCACAGATGGTATGTATCCTAACTATGCAACTCTTGAGAAGTCCATAAAAGAGAAAAAGGACAAGGCCTTGACAAGAAAGGAAGCTTGCTTCACCAAAAATCAAGAGGCATGCCGCAAGGACATTGAGAGAGCTTTTGGTGTCTTGCAAGCAAAGTTTGCCATTGTCCGGGATCCTGCAAGGTTTTGGGACAAGGAAACTCTTGTTGATATCATGACATGTTGTGTGATTTTCACAACATGATCATTGAAGATGAGAGAGGGTTGAACTTGCCATGTTTCTATGACAATGTTGGCACCCGAGTGTAGCCCCAGCGGAACCCTGATCGGATTGAAGCTTTTCTTGCAGCTCATCGCGGCATTGAAAATGCCAAGACTCATCACCAGCTCACCCAAGATCTGATTGATCACCACTGCCAGTTGCATGACCAATGAGTTTTTACATTCATTTTCTATTGTTGTATGTGTGAAACATTTATCTTGATTGTTTGATTGCAGAAACATTTGTTATTTGTTTAATTCTTCCATTAGAACATTTGTTGGCAGTTCCGAAAAACATTATTGTAATAATTATGACGATTATTGTGTGATTTAAAACTTTTATTCAATGTGAATGTTGTGTTGGTTCTAATATCCAATTTGTCAAAAACCCTGTTTTGAGGGGTTGGAAACTCGTCCGAGATAGCAGACCCTGCAGACCCTGTATCCCCAACCCTGTTTTACGGGGTGGGGATACAGGGTCTGCTAGCTCGGACGAGTTTTCGGCCAGCGAAAAGTGAATACAAGGCCCTCTACTCGCGTTTTAAGGGGCAGAAAAATAAGGGGTCTGTTAGACATGCTCTAACCACACCACCACCATTCCCACCACAACTTGGAACTTCCACTCCAAAACAGCTTCCACTCCCACCCTCCCAGAACATCGCAAACCTATACCATCCAACCTCACATGTCATCACAACACAAATTCCATTGACTCCACAGCTACAACCCTATCATCATCACATCAAACCTTCTCCTAGTTCATAAATCCACAGACACAACCCTAGTATTATGCTCAAATTCCCAGCCTTTTCCATATTCCCCTTTCCGATTGCAGCCACGCCCTTACTACACATCACCTATCGTAGTACCACCCTCCTTTTCCACCATACGCACCACCAAGTTACCCATGTCCTTATCAAATGTCACATCAAAACCAACCAACACACTCCATCACACCCACCACCCACTCCTGAATCCCACAATCCACGTCAGTCCTACACCAACAACGAGTCTCACCTTCTCACACACACATGGAACTACCAAACTTTTAAGGTGAAAACCCACGTCACTTGATTATGGAATACGAGGATATTTTCACACTCGTAGGCAATACCGAGGAACAACATGTACGTTGGGGTCTGGCTCATATCTGCGAACAGGCAATGACATGGCTCATTAGTGCAAGACTACAATTGCAAAAGATGAAGTGGGCTACCTTATGTCAAGTGTTAATTGAAAAATTCCCTGATTATTAATCACACGATCCAATATTAGTTGCAATATTTGAAACAGGTGACTTCGGTGGAAAGTTACATCAATGCTTATGAGTCATGGATGCAACCAACGAAGAGGGGCAGAGTGACATAGGTATTCCCCAGCGGGCACCCGTCTCTATCCTACCTAGCTCAGCCCAACAGGAGGCCCACATGATGACCTGCTAAGGTCCATGGATCCCAGGACAATTTGGCTATTGCGAGACCCACAAGGATACCGACTCCTGGCGTACATGACAAGAAGAAGATCCTGATTAGAAAACTCTAGAGATATCAATCAAATTGTAACTAATTCGGACGGTACCTGAGACCTAGCCTCTCCATATATAAAGGCTAGGAGGGGCCACCGGGGAGGACAGAACATAACGTCCGTAGCTTACACCAGATCTATTCTATGCATCCATCGCCATCTCGACGACATTGTAACCTCCATCATCATCAGTCAAGAGAAGACAAGAAGTAAGTAGGGAATTACCCTTCGGGGGCCTAAACCTGGCTAAATCGTCTCCCCGTGTTGTTCTCTAGCAGACGAAGTAACCAGCGCACTCATTCTTCCCGAAACCGAAGTCCTTCAACCATGAACATTGTCGTGGTTGCCCCATGTCATAGAGCATACTTATCACATGATTTTTTTCATCGATCGAAATTCATATATGGCTTAAAGGACAATATCAAACATACAGTCCAACGTTAGAAACCTGACACACAAATCTTGGTATATTTTTATGCCCGCCAATATGAAAAATCCTTCCTCTCTTCAACAAGGAGAAATCTCTCAGTGGCTCCAGCACATCAGCAACTAGAAAGGAACATACCTGCCCGTAATAATCGAAATAGAGCAAATAGTGAAAGGAACAGAGAACCTCACTGTTGTTGGTACTTCTCGAAAAATTGGGTCCTTAGCCATAAATTCCAACCCATCCAGCAAGCTCTAAATGCCATTCAGATGCAAGGAAATAGTGATGATGAACTGGACATAGATGAGGAGCAACATACTTTTGCTAACAGGCAAGAAGTGCAAGTGGCACAATAGCATGAACAAGCCATGGTACAATAACCAATACCTCCCCCGACAGAATAATGAATATTGATGTAGCAGCATACACCGGCAGCCCTAGTGAATCTACCATATCCTGTTGTTCAAAATACAGGGAACAAAAGTTGTTGCCTTATTAGATACAAGGAGCACAGTCACATTTATTGATCATAAATTTTTTGTGGCTCACAACATCAAATTAACACCAGTGTCGGTAAGAAAAGTAACAATGGCAGGTGGTGGATAATTATTTTCTGATGCTATTGTCATCGATTGCCCTTTCACCATACCAGGACACACCTTCTATGCAGATTTTTTATTCCTGAAACTGCAAGGTACTGAAAGCATATTGGGTGTCAACTGGTTTACCAAACACACACCAATTACCTTTTATTTTATTAGTAGAACACTAATAGTGGGTAATGAATGCAAACAATACACCTTCCCTGATCATTTGGTTCCTACCAGCAACATACGGATCAATGCAGAACAATGCTCAAAACTGCTAAACCATAGTGCTAGTGGATACATGTTATACCACATCCTAGAAACTAGAAACACAACGCCTGACAGCGAGACACCAGAAATTCCTACTTCTTTGAATGATTTAATACAAGAATTCCAAGACATTTTCACCTCACACGAGGGCCTGCCTCCTCACCGATCAGCTGATCACAACACCCCTCTCTTACCTGATGAAAAACCACCAAACATACACCCATATCGTATGTCCCATAGTTAGAAAAATATCATTGAGGCTATAATCAAACAGATGTTGCAGAACTCTGAAATACATGCCAACAACGGTCCTTTCTCATCTCTAGTGATCCTAATCAAGAAGAAAGACTATCCATGGCGTCTATGTGTAGATTACAGGAGTTAGAATGATCTAACAATCAAGAACAAATTCCACATTCAAGCGATCGAGGACCAGCTAGATGAGATGAATGGTGCTACAATTTTAACCAAACTTGACCTATGGTCAGGTTACCATTGAATATGCATGAAAGAATCTGATATACACAATACAGCCTTCTCTACACACCTAGGACACTATGAGTGTAAGGTCATGCCTTTTGGGGTAAGCAACGCTCTAGAAACCTTTAAGTAACTAATGAACACAATATTTCCCCCTTCCTAAGGAAAATTGTGCTGATTTTCTTGATGATATCCTCATCTACAGCCAGACAATTGAGCAACATACACAACACCTCAAACCAGTACTCAATACTCTAAGAAACCACCAGCTCAAAGACAAACTGAGCAAGTGCACATTTGGACAACACCAAGTCGAATATCTGAGCCACATCATCTCTCACCACTAACCCCTCCAAAGTTGAAGATATTGTTAAGTGGAAAAGCCCAACAACTATCAAGAAACTCTAGGGATTTGTTGGCTTGATAGGCTAATATCGACATTTCAACAAAGGATATGCTACTATCTGCTAGCCTATGTTTGTAGCTCTTAAAATAACAACTTCCAATGGGGACCAACACAACAGACAACATTTGAGAAACTCAAACATGCCATGTCCAATCCCCCTCTTCTCGGCTTACTAGATTTACAAGACAAGTTCACTCTTGAAACTGATGCTTCTGCTAATAGACTTGGTGTTATTCTCATGCAAAAAAGGAAAACCATTAGCCTTCTAAAGCAAAAAAATCTTGGCCCATGAGCTAGTGCACAATCCACTTATGAAAAACAGTCTATGAAAATTTTAAGAAGCACTCAAGAAATGGCGCCATTACTTTCTTGGCAACAAAGTGGTGAATAAAACAGATCAAAGAAGCTTGAAGTACTTGGGAAGCCAAAGATTACTTGAGGGCATACAACACAAATTGATGCTCAAACTCTTAGAATTTTATTATAGCATAGAGTACAAAAGGGCATTGAAAACACTACGAAAGATGCTCTCTCCCGACAATTTCAAGAAAATGAGCTAGAACACCAAGATCTGGCACTACCACCACATGCCACCTGCCAAGCAATTTTGGTGCTAGTTCCATCATGGCTACACGAAGTGATTGCTTCTTATGATACATATAGTCACTGCACCAAGTTACTCGAGGAACTTGCCATAAATAAGGATCAAGAATCATATGATACAAAGGGAGAATCTATGTCGGAAATTCAAATGATCACAGGAATAAACTATTCCACTCTTCCTTATTTGGGGGCCATTCTAGAAATAGGGTAACATTACATCGATTGCAGAAATTATTCTACTGGTTGCAGCTCAAGTTCATTGATGATCTAATTGTTGAATGCCTAATGTGCCAAATCTCAAAGTCTGAAAAGGTTCAGTATACATGTCTCTTGAAGCCACTAAAAGTACTAGAACAAAAGTGGACAAATATCAGCCTCGATTCCATCGAGGGTTTACCCAAGGCATAAGGCAAGGATGTGATTTTTGTGGTAGTAGATCGGCTAACAAAATACACCCACTTCATACCACTGTCTCATCCATACAACATGCAGAAAATAGCTAACATCTTTATGGACAACATTGTGAAACTACATGTGCCTCCTGCAAGCATTGTCAGCGATCGTGACCGAATTTTTACCAGCTCTCTTTGGAAACATATTATCTCCGCTTTCAAAACCAAGTTGAGCTACAATATTGACATCATCCAGATTCTATGGACAGACGAAAATGTGTCAATCAGTGTCTCAGACAATAGCTGTGACGTGTGGCCTTCCAAGAACCAAAGAAATGGGTGTAATGGTTGCCAGCTACAGAATGGTAGTATAACTGCTCATTCCATACTTCTATTCAAATGTCACCTTTGGAGGCTTTATACGACACCTCCCCTAGTGCAATATATCTCTGTCCCTTGTGGTGTCTTGCCAGAAACTGATGCTTCTGCTAATGGACTTAGTGTTGTTCTCATGCAAAAAAAAGGAAAACCATTAGCCTTCTAAATCAAAACATCTTGGACCATGAGCTAGTGCACAATCCATTTACCAAAAACAGGCTATGGCAATTTTTAGAAGCACTCAAGAAATGGCTCCATTACTTTCTTGGCAACAAAGTGGTAAACAAAACAGATCAAAGAAGCTTGCAGTACTTGGGAAGCTAGAGATTATTTGAGGAAATACAACAAAAATTGATGCTCAAACTCTTAGAGTTTTATTATAGCATAGAGTACAAAAGGGGGTTGAAAACACTATGGCACATGCTCTCTCCCGACAATTACAATAAAATGAGATAGAAGACCAAGATCTGGCACTACCTCCACATGCCACATGCCAAGTGAAAGGGAAAAGGCATTGCCTAGAGGGGGGTGAATAGGCGTTTTAAAATTATTACGGTTTAGGCTCTAATAAATGCGGAATAAAACTTAACGTTTAATTTATCAAGCCAAAACCTATATTCACTAGGTTCACTAAGTGCACCAACAACCTATTCTAAGCAAGACGTAGCTCGGTTGAGAGATAACCGATGGACACAGAGACGATTTGTTTCCCGAAGTTCACTTCCAAAGAAGCTACGTCTCTGTTAGAGAGGTGTGGGGGCGCAATGTACTTCGAATGCCACAAATGCCTCACCTCGAGGTGTGGTGATTCGATGCTCACCCAACGCCGCACAAGGCCTCACCCCAAGATGCGAAGGCACGCAACTCACTGGCGCCACAAAAGGCTCACCCTATTCTCCCGTTAGCTCTCCACAAAGGCCTACTCTCGTTCCACTATGGGACACTTGAGGGCGGTCACCTAACCCTACAAGGCTTGGGCAAACTCCACAACTCAATTGGAGGGCTCCCAAGAAACACCACAAAGGCTACACAATGCCACAAAAGGCCAACAAGCTTGGGAAATCTCCACAACTCATTGGAGCCACCAAGAACATACCACAACTCCACACAACCGTCTAGGGTTCCAAGAACCTAAGAGAAACAAGCCCAAGAGCTTGAACTCGTCGAATCTCTAAGGAGAACTCAAACCTATGCACCAAATGCAAGAGGCAAGTCCTTCTCTCTCAAATTCCACCTAAGCTACAAAAGCTATTGGGGGAATAAGAGAGCAAGAACACAAGAAGAGAACACAAAACTCTCCAAGATCTAGATCCCAAGGATTCCTTCACAAAGAAGGGATTTGGTTTGGTGGGGGTTATAGATCTAGATCTCCTCTCTCAAATCCCTCAAAGAGATGCAAGAATCATGGGAGGGAGAAGGGGAAAGGGCAAGCTTTTGAAGGTCAACAATGGAGGATGGAGAGTGGAAGAGCTAGCAAAAATGACCTCAAAAGTTGGGGAAACATTGGGGAAGAGGGGGGCCTTATATAAGGCAAGAGAAATCTGCCCGTTTGGGTCATTTTCGCGCACCACAGGAACTACCGGTGCCCCACAGGTACTACCGGTAAATAGAAACACAAGTTACTGAACAAAAACAAGTTTTACCGGAACTTTGGGCGGAACTTGGGCCGGTACTACCGCTCAAGCAAAAATGTTGGACATCATTGCACAAAAAATTCAATAACTTTTGACTCCAGACTTCGATTCCAAGGATCTTGGTCTCGTTTTGAAGAAAAAAAAGCTCTAAAATATTATGCAAAGAAACATCATAGTACAACAAGGCAGGATACAAATAAAATGGAGAAAGGTATGACCTCTCAAAAGCGATGAACCGATAAAACCTACAAAACCCAAAACGCAAGAAGTTGAGCTTGGAAACTCCAATTGGGATGAAACCAATTTTGTTGGAAAGATAATAAAGAGTAGAATCCAACACTAGGTGAAATATTGGGTATCACCAAGGGAGAAAATGTCATGAATATATATGTGAGATATCTCCCAAGGTGTGGAGCCGGGAAACCTGCAGGATCAAAAATGCAATAGATATGCAAGGGGAATCCATTTTTGATGAACTGGAGCTTTTTATGAGGATAACCACAAGCTCTAGATCCTCACATGGACAAGAACCAAACAACAACCAAGAAATATGATGCTATGTATGAAAAGGTTTGAGCTCTCTTCGAAAGATACAATCGAGTTACTCACTCGAGAGCCCATCTTGATAGTACGACTATTTATCCTAAACCTAGTCTCCCATCACTACAAAAGACCGATAAAATAGAAAGCCTATCAAGATCATACATTTTCCTTGAGCTTGATGAAGACCGTCTTGTCCTTCTCAAGATGGATCACCTTTCTTGATCTCTCTTGCTTGATGAAGACTTGTGAATAGCTCTCCATACTCCATGGGGAAACCTCTTCTTTTAACTTGTATTCATCACTCCATGATCGCCAAGGATGGCAAGCTTCAAGCATGATATCTTCTAGAGATGGTGCACCATGGTCTTGCCCGTCATTCCTTGATGATGTATTGAATATATCCATAAGGAACTCCATCATTTTCTTCTTCAAGACATACTTGATCTTGTTCTTCTTCTTCTTTTTCAACCTTGAAACAAACACATGGTCCAAGCGATGCTAATGGGAAAACCTACAAGTGAAACTCAATTTACACATTAGTCCATAGAGATTATCATTAATTACCAAAACCACACATGGGGGCATACGTGCCCTTTCAATCTCCCCCATTTTAGTAATTGATGACAATCCCTTTGAGAGTGTTTAAATATGGAATTTAACAAACAAAATGGTAGTGCCAACATCAAATACTATACAAGTATGTGATGTTGGTACTCCCAAAATATATAGAGCAAACTCTCCCACAATCTATGCATGTGTGATGAACTTGAATTTCATTGCATATATTGCCAATCATTACCATTGGTAGAGTTTCCTCTATATATAAAACATGCAAAGCAACAACAAAGATACAAGAGCATGCAAGGCTAATACTTAAGAACCAACTCGGAGCATAAACCAAACCCTCTAAAACTTCTCCCCCATTGGCATCGATAGCCAAAATGGGTGAAAAGTTCTAGACGACCAATATAGTGAGAACCAAAGGTGTGCATATGCACATATCCAATGATGAATCCTTGGGAGGAAGTAAAACTATATTGAGGACCCAAAGTTTTCAAAAGGAAAAGCAATATAAAATAGCTTCCACAAATGAAGCGAGCAACCAAATACCCAAAAATACCAATTGATACCAAAAGAAAATAACAAGATATTATGATACGAACAAATGAGTATTTAGATGAAAATAGGGAAGCTCTCCAATCTTTGTGCATAATATAGAATCATTGAATTTGAATACATCATGCATAAATATGGAATCCTCACTACCCCATAAATATTTAAACCTCAAACTAAGAGAAAGAAGGCAAATGAGCATTCTTAAATTAATTAGAGGAGTTCCCCAAAGATTATGCACCAATTATAATAATTGAATTTATAAACAAAGTGCATAATCATAGAATCCTCACTCCTCCAAACTCATTTAACAATACACGACAGGAGAGATCAAAATATGAGTGCCCGAAGATACAAACAAAAGGGACAAGCACTCATGGGCAAATAAATTTAGAACCCACCGAAGAATGAAATAAAAGGTGGTCTCCAAGGAATACAAAATCAACTCAAGATATGTCTTCTCTTATGTGTATAAGTTTCTAGGTGTAAAATATCACATAGACATATGCCCACAAAGAAACATGCACACACAAAATAGATACTCAAGAAAGCACAAGAAAAGCAAAAGGAAGTCATGGAATATATCAATAAGATTTTTTCTTGTAAACATGGCCAAAGGCTCAAATATATCTTATTGTACATCAATGAGCTTCAAACACCAACACACTACATACATTCAACTATTACCAAGGGAAAAGAATAGTTGGAATGCGGTGACCCAGCATACCACTTCGTGATGTAGTATACTATAGTCATTGACATAATACCAATGAAACACCGTTCACTAGTATTACATCCCTCAGAGTGGTACAACAGAAACACAGCAGGTCCAAGACATGACTATAAATTACAACTTGACTCTTTACAAAATATCTAGAGAATACTCTAGGTTAAAGAGAGAGAAAGAACTTCTTACAAAGAAGAACCAGAAATAAAAACTTGGAACTATCTAGTAACTAAGACTAGCACCTAAACTATATGGCTTGTAATTGCTGCTAGAGCAATGCTTTACAGAAATAGGTTTTATGGCTAGAGAATCTACTCCTATCTAAACATACACTTTATCTTCACTTCAGCTGATGTATATGTTGACTTCCTTGACTTTATTGAAGAACTTGAGTTGTCAATGATGGTTTCTTGAGCAGAAATTGATGTTGATGTCGTCTTCAATAGCTTAGAATCTAGCAAGGGTTAAGAAGATACAGTTGAGTACGAGCATACTCAGCAAGTTCACTAAAGAGGAGTGTATGATGCACTATCTCTACAGTCATAGACCATAGATCATAGGCAATGCAGGTTTTCGTAAACATTTCTTCAAAGGTTGCTTTTATTTTGAAAACTATGTCCGACAGCCTTCACAGGTTGACCAGAACTTCATGGAGTTCCTTTCCTGCCGCGTTCGTAGCTCCTTCCCGGAACAGGGAGTAACATGCCACAATTCTTACACTCTGCAAAGGTGCGTTGCTTTACCCATGAGAGACCAACTCCTTGTTGCACAACCGGGCGATCTTTTCCGTCCACAATTCCTTGATGTGGGGCCTAGTAGGTGATCCAAGCTAATCACTGCCCTCTTCGCGACCCCATATGTCTGCACGATCCTCCGGGGCTGACTACACCTCTGTTAAGCCTCCAACTAGGGCAAGCTATAACCCTGGTGAGTTCCCGAAGACTATGAGTTGGTGATGCCCCTGACAAGCTCCCTAAAAAGTCCGACTATACCTTCGGCAGCCACTCATAAATAATCTAGATACCAAAATCGTGGAACCTAAGGGTGCCCACCCATATGTTGGATCCATACCCGGAATCCCAACGTCATGATAAGGTCATCTTGCCTCCATATGAAAGGAAGAAGATACGGCTGACTTCTCTGTCCTATTCCAAATCTCATGGTTAACGCGTGTTATACGACGCTAGAATCACTGGCGACATTGGTTGTTAAGTCCTTTCCTTTACCACTAGAACTGTATCAATAGATTATTACCATCTGGTAAATAATCCACAATCATATGATTATGAAAATAGTGTTTTCTGATCTTTTTGGAATACAGGTGAATATAAAATTCGAGTTACAAGCATTGATAGAAAATAATCGAAGGACATGAGCAAGTTATGAACTTAACTTTTTGTGATTGCAAGATTATGCACTCACAGTCTTCAAGACAATAGAAGATCCAAATTCTGAAAGTAGCATCATTGGTCCGGTAAGGACTAATGTTTAAAGAAGCAGGATGCAACGATGCATGAGTAATGTAATGCAATTTGATAAACGTGAACCCCCGGAATAGTCGTATCTAATCTAGGTTTTGGAGTTTGTGATGAGTTCTTTAGAAAGTGTTGCACTTTTATACCAGCTTTACACTTGTGCTTCTTATTAAGGCTTGTGAGAGTGTGTGTGAAACAATAAGTAAATACAATAAGTAATATGCTATACTAAAACATTCAAATGGTTATGGTTTCTAGAATATTTCGTAAGCAAGGTCGTTAATCAGTTAGAGCTTTTAAGAAGTGTTTAAGGATTACTTTGAATGTTTCTTAAAAGAATAACTTTTGAGGAAAATATTACTTTACAAAGTAAAAGCATTCAAACTTAAAGTTAAACTTTAAGGTTCTTTTGGTTAGCTAGGATTATTAAGGAGGAAATTATTATTACATTAATTAATCATGGATAGGTGGTGTTTTATTAAAGTTAGAGATGAATAGAATTACTTTCTTAATACAAGAGTACACTTATCTCTATAAACATGGAAATGGTACCATGTTTAATATTTATATACTTTCCTTAGCCTTGAAAGTGGATTCCCAAACTTGTAAAAGAATTATTACTCGAATCTTGATGATCTTATAATTGATAAAATGTTTTGGAGAGTAAAACTTACTTAATTTCGAATGGTAGTTTAATAAGTACAACTTAAAATGATTAACCTTATGTTAGCTTCAATTAAACATTATTTGAACTTGTTAATACAAATTTAGACTCTAAACAATTAATGGTAAAAACAATAGTAATGGTTTATATACTTTTTATGAATTAAAATAAAAGAAAAGAGTTTAAATAGGATTTATTAAAACTTTACCTTTTATTTTACTTCAAAAGTTAGATTTGACATTTTTGATTTGTAAACTTTATTTTTGTGATCATTTTGGTATATTATAAGTATTTTTGTGATTTTGAAATAATAAGTTATGATTTTTATAAGTTTTATCATTTAATAAATACTTAACAAATAATAAATATTAGTTAAATGATATAAAAATAATTGAAACAAGTTTATAAACCTTTATTTTGTTTTTCTATGATTTTTGATATATTATACATATTTTTTATGGATTTTGAATAATAAAAACCTTATTTAAGATTTATCCCAAATAGTTTATTTACTAATAGCAATTATTATATTATTTAAGTTGGAAATTAAAATGTGATAATAGGTTAATAATATAGAGTTTATTTTTCTAAGCATTTCGATATATTATATATATTTTTTTGAATGATATAATAAAAGATATAGAATTTATAAGGTTTAACTTTTTATTAAATTTCTCGAAATTATATTTATTTTTAAATATATACTATTTTAACTAGTTACTAACCCGGAATACTTTTCATACCGAGACTGTTTCTATCCCAAGTCATCGACCGTGGGCGGTGTACCACAACGACCACATAGACAAAGACCAAGTCAACATGTAATCAAGAATCGGTGACGTGGGCGTGACGACAATGACGCTGGGCGTGCCGGAGCTCACCGTCAGCGTCGATCCGAGCTCGAGGTAAACTAAGGGTGTTACGCGATAGAGCAGAGCAAGGCGAACCTAGGAGTGGTGTCGCCACTCTATTTTCGTCACCGGAGGTACTCCGGCGACCAACCGCTGCGGCGGCCGATGATGACAGACGATGTGGTGACGCTCTAGGGCAAAAATAAGAGATTGAAAAGGTGCTTGAGCACCGTTGGCTCACCGGGATGCTGATAGGATGGTCAGCGAGACGAGGCAAAGTCAGGTGATGCCGGAATCGATGATCATGGCGGTGACGGCCGGCGAACTCTCAAACTCGATTCCACACCACACGAAGCACGCCTGCTTACGGGACCTGTCGGAGACGAACAAGAAGACGATGACGGTTCTAGCAGTGGCTATAGCTAAGCGGGAGGTGGTCGGAGATGGCCGAAACGATGAATTCTGACGAGCTAGGGTTTCGGTGTTCAACGAGAGAGAGAGATAGAGAACTCTAGAGAGCGAGAGAGAGGATAAGATTGGTATGGGGAGGTAGAGGACAACTCGGCGGTCTTATCTACACCTCCCAGGGGCGGCGGCGAGCATCACGGTGGTTCGATTTTGATGACGACGGCGAACGGTATCGCCGGTGCGCATGCAACTGCCTGTGTGCGTGAGGATGACGACGACGATAGTTTTGCAGAAAACCCCCTGGATATTTTTTAGACTCAACCCACAGTCCACCTCTAGTCCCACGCGTCAGTGAGAGAGAGGAGGTGAGACGGGCTGGTATTGGGCTGATGGTGGGCCGGTGAGCAGTAGATAGGCAGAGAAGAACTAGGCCTGGAGCCAGATTTGGTTTATATTTTTTTCTGTTTTCATTTCTGTTTTTGAATACGTCTTTGAATTTAAATCTTTTTAAGGTTTCAAATACCCAATATTCATTAAGTCAACAAGGATTCTGCTTAGATTAATGGAACTACTTTTTTTAACATTATTGTTTGGTATATTCATTCATTTTGATTAAATAAAAGATTATTTACTCTTAAGAATATAAAGAGGAATTATGGTTTTAGAGATTTGTTTCTTATAGTAAAATCTCATAGGAATGATTTGTATTACCACCAAAAGAATGTAATAGTAGTGGTTTTAAGATGAATATTTAAATGTACAGAATCTTATTCCTATTTATCTTCATAGGAAACTTATCTAAATACATTATGAAGGAGTAATCTTTGTGGTTCATAATATGATGATTTGGTTTTCATGGTCCTCCATATTTGGTGATTTGTATCTCAGGGTTCTCTCTGATTGGTGATTTCCTCAAATCCAACTCTACTTGATTTGTTGAGTTTGAAATTACCACAGAACAGTTTCCTATTGTGATCTTAATGGTTCTATGAAATTTGATCCTTATAAAGGTTTATGTCAATCAAATGGACAATGCTTTCTTCCATAATCACTCATCTCTTCTCTAATTATTCCTTGGAAGCTTTATTGCCCAAAAGGTATTGTTAAATGGCTACCTAGGAATAGGAAATGGTTTTACTATCCATTCGATTCTAAGGTTTTGATTAATGAAGTAGATATAGGTCTTGTCATGACTGCATGTATAGCTAGCTAAAGGTTTCTAAAGAATTCTTACCTCAATACTTTACTAAGCTTATCTTGAGATAAGGAATTCCTTTCCTAAATATACTCTATATATCTTTCTTATTTTATTCACAAAGATCACATCTCCTGAATAAGACAATCATCTGACTCCACCATATCCACCATCACATGATGACCTGGTCATGCCACTTTTAACATTACTCCATCCTTACTCCTAGTATATAACTCCTCTTAACTAACTACCATTGATGCACCTATCAATGTAGCTACTGCTAACTCCATCTATTAACTTCCTTAACTTCTTCTTGCAACTACTTCCAAGGATTGCAAGACTACAATCCTCACTATACATAACAAAGGATATCAATCCTTTGAAATAAGTATAGTACTATTCCCATAATACCAGTTGTCCTTGTATTAACTTGGTTAAGCTACTATGCCTCCAACTACTCCGACAACTATGTTATACACTTTATTATACTCTAGCTTAACTTCTCATGATTAAGCTAGATGATTCAGCTTACTAGGCTTTACCTAATTTGGTATACCCATGACTCTTCTTTACACCTAGTCATATATTCTCAAGTGACTTGAGAATAGTGACCACCATCATTTTAACCATAAAAAGCTTAGACTTCTAATTATTTGATCAAGATTTATACTCCACTAAGTAGTAAACTTGTACTAATCTCTCTATAGACTTATCTTGCTAAGCAAGTTTACTCTAAGTCTATATCCACTTGTCCTAACAAGATTGTTATCTAATGCACTAATACCACTAGCTTTCTCATAGCTTCATAATTACTATCTAAACTCTTGTATTTAAACACTTCTTCTAGTTAACTCAAGAGTGAGTTAACTCCTCCATCATAAAATGGTTTGATCTCCACTATGAATCACATTCCATTGATGATGGTACACTCAACCATATCTAGTTCTTCCTTCAGATTAATTTACTTAAGGTATTTGGAAGGTCAATAGATTAGGTCAAAGGCTATGAGTCAACAAATTCTAGGTTAAGAATTGATCTCACATATTGATGATCAATAGACACTAAGACTAGGTTGAATAGGATTGTCATCTATTAACATGACACTAAGGGTATGAGAAGCATGGTATTGGCTTGACTTCTCTTCCTACTCTATTTGTGGTAACAGATAATGTTTAAGATCTACCACGATACCCATGGTAGGAATATCTATAGCAAACAAGTGTTTCAAAATTTAGTTATTGAATTCTTTATTTAAGTTATACACTTAACTTGGTATTCAAGGTTTGTTTTAGATAATACCTTGATATCAGCTTTAGGATAATAAATATTCTTCCTTGAGTTATGGTATGGAATACCATGTAATGATCTCTATAAGATCAAGTACTCCTTATAAAGTAGTGTGTTGGGTCTTAGTCTTATTACATTTGATCTACCCTTAGATCAAATTATATTACCCAGAGATAAAGTTCTAGCAAAGGTCACATTGAAACTTATCGTGATTAACTTGATGATCTACTTCAGTTCCACCAAGTTAAGAGAAGCTTCAATCTCTTTGACACGTTTTATTTTAAAAGCGTGAAAATTATCCAGATTTTCTATGCATGAATGCAATGCACACACCTGTGTTTAGCTTATTTCTAATCTATAATGCTAGGATGTTACATGGAATATATGAACACAGCCAACAAGAAACACAAATAGAAATCAACTTTGCAAAATAATCACTATTGCACATGAGAGTAAACTGAGGAAAGGATAGGCAATATAATTGCTAGATTGACATATTTGGAACAAGTGAATCCTGATCATGATTTTGTATAGTCCCCATTATATGCACTCATCTCAAAATACTCACATTGCAATAGAGAGAACCAGTGGCGGAGCTACAAAAAAAATCTTGGGCGGGCCAAGCTATAGAAGAGCACAAACAAATGTAATTCTATGCAATATACTCCAGTACTCAAGCGAGCCGTTAGAATTACTTCATAGATTTGGTCTAGTGGATCATCATATATGACGAGTCACTCCAAAACAAAATGAAGTATACATACCAAGATTCAGTTTGACCAAAAGATATGGAGACATGGAGTTACATACTACAAATCAGCCTTCCGATTTTTTTCTACTAAAATCATAAATGACATCTTCGTAGCTGTAAGTCTCCAGAATTTCACCCTCTATATTCACTAGCAAAATATTGGCAAGATAGTCGTCTTCCATCTTATTGCACAACCTTGTCTTGATGATCTTCATGCTAGAAAATGCTCGCTCGGCACTCGTAGTTGAAACTAGCATAGTAATGAGCAATCGGAGTAACCTTTCAAGCAAATTAAAGATAGTATGTCTTCCTGTTTCCACAAGGCATTGGCAAAGACCAATTAAGGTTGATATGTTTTTCAACTCTTCATCTTTGGAAGCATGTGAAACAAAATGTTTTAGTTGAAGCTGCAATCCATAAATATCTTGTTGGGGAAAATCTGCTGGGTAGTACTTTTTCACCATCTCACATATATCACTAACTTTGAACCCTCTAAATCTGTTTCTAGGAATCAAGGTGGCACTAGTAGATAAAAGATCCATTACCTTCTCATTGAACCTGCGATTTAGTTCAAATAGTTTAGTGTCTAGTGTTGCAAGGGATAATTCCACTCGAAAATAATGCTCCTTGGTGAGCTGATCTGGTTGATGGCGAGCACGACCACCCCGCATGATGTAAATTTCATCAAAGTCTAGAATCTCAATGGAATGGTTTCCACAAAACTCAACAACCATGAGAATAAATTCTTCGTAGCCATCATCTGATCTCAACTGCTGGAGACACTCTTTTGTTGATGACACTAGACGAATAGCGTTCACAATATCTTGTGACTTCTTCTGTAATGCTTGTCCAAGCAATTCAGTTATCTCAAATATTTCCTTCATCAAACATAAGGTAAATATGAACTCATAGGAGGACATGTAGCTGAAACAAGTGTCTGCATCTCCACGAAGTGAACCCATTGATCGATCAGCAGCTATATCTTGGACCATAGAGTAAACAACACCAAACATCTCCATAAGGCTATAAACTGAACCAAAATGAGAACCCCACCTTGTGTCTCCTGGTCGCTTAAGTGAGCGGATCTGGTTTGCTCCTTGACCCGTCTCGACCCTTGCATTAGCAATTGCAACTTCTAATTCAACTAGTTGGGCTTGATGGAGCTTGTCATGGCGCTTTGAAGAGGAGTCAATGGTGTTGATGATAAAGATCAGTTTTTAAAAGAACTGGGAAACCGCAATAACTTCTTTGGAAGCATCAACTAGAGCAAGCTGCAAACAGTGGGCATAACGATGGACATAATAAGCGTATGGGCATTCTTTGAGGAAAAGAGCCTGCAATCCATTCAAGTCACCTCTCATGTTGCTAGCCCCGTCATAACCTTGTCCTCGAAGGTTCTGAATGTCAAAACCATGAGTTGATAAAAACAGAACACAATTCATCTTTAAGTGTCAAAGACTTTGTGTTTGCTACATGTATCAAGTCAAAGAACCTCTCTTGCAAAATACCACCTTTATCAACAAATCTGAGAACTAGCGCCATTTGCTCTCTCTTTTATACATCACATGTCTCATCCACTAAAATTGAGAACTTAGAATCCCCGATTTCATCCCGGATATGCTTTCTGATTTTACAAGCAAACATACCCAATAGCTCCTTCTGAATTTCCGGTGATGTGTATTTTGAATTATAAGGAGCATTACCACCCACCACTTTGGCAATATCGAGGTTGAATTCTGCAAGAAGATCCACAATTTCAAGAAAGTTTCCTTTATTCTTTGACTGGGTCTCTCATCATGCCCTCTAAAAGCACACGCTTGCAATGTGAGCCACTTAACAGTTGCAATTGAGACTTTCAGCCGCAAACAGTTTCTTTCTACTTTCTCCTTGTCCTTCACTGCTATAACAGTTTCAATGTGGCATGGTTGATTCATTAAGGCTTGACAATCTGCAACTGCATTGTGGTGTGATGAGCATGGTCTAGAACCTATGTGTGTTAAAAATGCACAATTTCTCCCATTATTTACCCTCTTCCAGCTATCAAATCCATTAACCGTAAAAACATGAGAACCACCTTGTGTATTTTCCCTTTTGGCAGAGAGAAAGCAAAACAAACAGTATGCACGATGTTTGTCCTGCGAGTACTCAAGCCATGATGGACACTGACCAAACCAATTGTACTTGAAGCGGCATTGACGCCCTTTTTCACCCGAAGGTTCATAGTTTTCTAGATGTGGTTGCATAGGACCCAACATCAGATATGCTCCCCGCACACCATCTCTCTGGTCTAGTGGATATTGCCAAATTTGCGGGCGTAAACCTGGATCTCGCTTCAAGAACTCGATACCTTCAAATGTAATGGCTTCATTTGAATGCTCTTCATCTAGATTTTGTGGTGGTTGTTGTTCTAATTCAAGCAAGGGTAACGGATGATCTGCTAGTACTGATTGGTCCTCCTCAACTTCATCTGCATCATCTCTTTTTCTTTTGAAAACCAAATCAATTCTTTTCTGATTGGCCTTGTCCATGGTACCCAAATTGCAATTTGTAAAGTGTAAACAGAAATGGATTTAATTTTCGTAACAGATAGTTTTAGTTTCCATAGACAACAGAGAAATTGGTACTGAGATAAAATTATGTGAGATAAATTAGTACAGAGTACAGATAAAGAGTGAAGTGAATTGGATTGGAAAAACAAAATTACCTGTCCGGTACAGAGCACAGACAGACAAAAGGCTTGTGGAAGGAAAATCAGTGAAGACGGGCAAGAATATATGTCAGCTGCCGCCGGAGCGCCGCCGGAGCACGGCCGCTGCTAGCTGTCTGGCCGCCCGCCGGCCGACCTTGGGGAGTCTGTAGGTCTGCTGCCTAGGGCTTGGGGATTTGGGGACTGGTTGGTGGGTTTGGGGACGGTCTCCTGAGCGCCCTGCTGAAATCGCTGCCAGATCAACTCGCTTCGGTGGTCCGCCTGCTATCTCCGGTGGAGGCGCAGCAGCAGCCGTAACAATCCCTAATCGCCATGGTCCATGGCAACGACAAGGAGCAGCAGAACAGGAACTAGAAGCTTCAATCGGGATCAGAACTCCCGTGTACGTGTCGTCTGGCCTGGGCTGGGTTAGTGCGTGAGTGGGCCTTCCACGTAGATGCATAGGAGTAGTTTTTTTTTCTGTCTTTGTCTGGGCAGGCCATGGGCCAGTCTTGCCTTCACATAGCTCCGCTAGTGGAGAGAACTCGAAAAAGCCAAACAAAGAACCACAACATTACAAACACACAAATTCATGCCAACAAGCAACCTACAAAAGATTAGAAACAAGATATGTATACATGAGAGAGATACGTGTTATCGAGATATAATTGTAGGATATAGAGGATATAAATTTGTTGATCATCCTAGCTTGCATCCACTTGCCATGTAGGAACCCTTTGTTCCGAGTTGAAGATATAAGCATCCAATATATCTACAATATACCTAAAACAACATTAAGTACACTCTGGTTTTCAAACAAATTGGGTCCAAAGTAGTTATTGCAACTGCAATACATAAAAGACCTTCACATAAATATGTACATATTGATATGAAATTAAATATCATGCACATCTTAGTTGATAGGATTTGGTGGAGAATCCCTATATATTGGATCAGGAAAGCAAGCATGACATAGTATAAATATGTATAAAATATGCATGCACAAGACTTTAAAGAACCAAAAAGGCGATGCAATTTGAACAAAAACACCAAGTAAACCGAGACATTGCACACAAGAGTGTGGCACGACAAAAGGGTGTCCAAATTGCATCAAAGAGCCACATCAACACATGAAAGGACACAAATTCAACAAATGAACAAGGCAAAAGCCAAAGAGCAAAAGATAGACAAAAACACAAATGCTCAAGGATTTATCTCATCCTAAGGGATCAAACAAGTAACAAAGAATGAGACAAAACCAACTCCCAAAAGAGCAAAGTTCCAACACACAAACCAAACTCTCTACACTTTTCATGATGACACAAAGTACCAAAATAAAAGATAAAACTTCCAAGCATAAAAGGGAGTGTTCTAAATACTATAGGAGAGCTCCCCCATGAATGGTGCATTATGTAGAATTTTGCTTTTGAATGCAAAATGCACACAAATGAGATCATCACTACTACCTACATTAAGTAAAACAAAATATAATACCAATAAACTAAAATGATCCACAAGAGGCAAGGACGACATGGGAGAAAAAGAAAACATTTTCTTGGCCAAAGACAAGCAAAGGCCAAAGTAAACATGATCAATAAATCCTACCATATATGGAGTTCTACTTGTCCAATGCCAAGAATTATGGGGAAAATTTTCCTGTGGTAGTTTGCAAGGATATCATGATCATATTCACACATAGAAGCATGTAGCAAGATATAAAAATTAAGCTTAATGCTTCGAGAGAGATTCTTAATAGTTCAAAATAGTCACACAATCATTAAAGATTAAAGCAACTTGAAGCAAATGGTTTTCATGGAGGATATGGAAGTCCGAATATGAGGAAACCCATATCAAGAAAAACTCTCACAAACAAGATCCAAAAAAATGAGCAATAAAATAAATCCAAGGGAATTGGAACTTGTTTGAGCTAAATGTGCCACATAGGAGCTAGATAATTCTCAATATCAATTATAAGTGGCACTACCTCAAATCTCCACATTTTCTAGGTTTGTAATATGCACCAAGCATATGACTCCCCCATAATGTGATAAACCAAGAAATCTCGACAGGTGGCAAAAAGATCAAAATGGAGATGATTAATGGACATTATGGAATTCTAATTCTTCATGAGAATGACATACCACATAGAGACAAGATAAACATGCAATGTCAACACTAAGTGGTATTCCTCATGTACACACATTTTAGGATTGTGGAATTCCCAAGCATAACACTCCCCCAAAATTGGATAGTCCATTAACCTCTCCTAAGAGCCAAATGAGATACCAAATAAATTCACCAAAGGCTCAAATACAAGAACACAAATACATGGTGTGCCAACCAACATACACAAATATATTTGACAACTCAATATAAGTACGAAGGAAGCACAACATATACATATACATGCAAGGTACAAAACCAACACATGCATAGGGGAGCAAGTAACTTTCAATGTAAAGGAGTTTAACACATGTTACCGCAAGGAGGAACATTGGATATAAGATAGAAGTAAGATAATACAATTGTCTTGACTTGACAAAAATAAATGATGAAGATTCCTCAATTCTTCATATTATAGTCAAGCCTCTAATGCCTTCCAATCAACACCTATTGATCAAGTTTTATCTTGTTGGTCCTCAACCAAGTTGGGTCCTAAGAAGTTAGTCACAATAGGCTTGTCCACCCAAATGGTTCTCTTCTTGACACCACATTGGGCACCAACATATTTGGCAAACACATTGCCCACCTCATCCTTACGAAGAGAATAATCATCATCAATCAAGATAGGATGGGGTGAGGAGTTACCCATGGTGCATGAGGAAGAAATGTGCCCCTTCTCACAGCATATGTAGTTCTTCTCTTGCTATCTTTCTTCTTGGAAGATGCCACCCCTTGACGAAGAGCTTGCTTCTTGGGAAGAGTCCCACTTCTAGCTTACCGTGGAGCTTGAGGCCGCTTCCCTTGTTGCTTCTTCTTCAATGGGCAACATCTCACATGATGTCCTTCTTCCTTGAACTTGAAGCACACAATGTTGGCCGGATTCTTCACTTGACCTTGGCCATTCTCATTGTTTTCCTTGTGCTTCAACTTGTTGGTGGGCTTGTTCTTGATGTTGGAGTTGTATCTAAGCCCACTCTTATCATTTGGGGATCGTCGCACACCCAAGATTTTCTTGAGAGTGGTCTTCCCTTCATGACACTTCTTCAAGTCATTCTTCAAAGAGGTGACTTGATCCTTGAGCTTCTTGTTTTACTCTACATGGTTAGTATCAACAACAATACTAGAGGAAGTAGATGCTATGTTGTTAGAGCAACAAGGCAACGAATGTAATTCATCACAAGATGTAGCAATGGCATGAGTGGATGAATTACAAGGACTAGCACGTGGCAATATGACACTAGGAGTAGATGTAGTGCTTATGTCCACATGAGGCATACTAGATGTTACCTTAGACAACATAGCCTCATGAGCCAACTTTAGCCTACCATGGGAAACTAGAAGGTGCTCATGCGAGCTTGAGAGATTAGCATGATTTTCTTCCAATTTCCCATAGTTGCTAGTTAGCAAAGCAACTTGAGACTTTAGCTCAACATTCTCCTTCACAATAGATGCTTCACAAGAGATAGAGTTAGTAGCACAAACATCATCAATAGTAGTAAGAGGTGAGGGTAACTTGGAAATCTCTTTAGACTATGAAGCTTTAAGTTGCTCATGTGACTCAGTGAGTTTGATGAGCTCCCCCTTGATGACCCTAGAGCCATTGTTTAGGTGCTCAAAATCCTCAAGGAGTTTAGCATAAGCACCTTCAAGCTCATCATTTTTAATTTGGAGGGCACTTGCCACCTCAAATTCTCTATCATGAGATTTCTTCACTCTAGATAGCTCTAGAGAAAATGTCTCCTCAAGAGATTCCTTGGTGGTTTGTTCCTCTCCAAGAGCTTCATTTAGGTTTGCAATATCATTAGCATACTCACGCTCAAGACTACTCATTTTGTAAATTGTGTACTCATGCTCATAAATTAGTTGCTTACTTTCAATGGCAAAGTTCAAGATTTCAATGAAAGTAGAGCAAGCATTCTTATTTTTGTGTAGAGCACGAAGGAAAAGCTCTCCCTTCTCTTTTAAAGAAGAAACATCATCTTCTACTTCATCTAAGTAAACATTCACATCATCATTAGGTGCATTGGGATCCAAAGGAGAAGTTACCTTTGATTCCTTAGCCATGAGGCATAAGTGAATGTTGGGAGAAGGTGATGATGGGGGAACACTTGAAGCTCCAATCACAACCTTGCCTTGGCCCATACCTTCTTAGATTTCCTGTACATGGTTAGCCACACAAGTACTAGAGGAAAAAGAAGTACATTTATCATGGTAACAAGGCAAAGCAAGCATATCATCATGAGATATATTCAAGGCATTTCTACATGATATGCAAGGGAAATCAACACTAGGATGTAAGTCACATATAGTCCTACAAGTTTTCATGCCCAAAGATACAACATTGAAATGAGATAGATATGATGGATCATGAATGACAAGCTCACTATCCACATTGCAAGTTCTATCACCACTCACCATATCATTACCTTGTGAGAAATCACATGTAGGTGAAGTGGAGGAAGATGAGAACTCATCATGGCCAAAGGTGGATGGAACACAATCATCCTCATTAAGCTTGGACACATCATATTTTGCTTGAAGCTTGGTACAAATATCATGAGCATTCTTAAAAGGCATGATTGAGGAAAGAACTACAAAGCTCACAACATTAACAAGAACATTAGATGCTTGAGCTTCAAGATAAGAGTTTGTCTCCTCCTCTAAAGATAGATTTTGGGGATCCTTAGGAGGATACAAGCCCATATATAGAATTCGCTCAATATTTGGGTCAATGACCCGGAAATGACTAAGCATGTGAATACGCCAAACATCATAATTTGTACCATCAAATATAAATGTGTGAGAGTGCACTAAACTCCTAGGAGACATCTTTACTCTCGAGGCGGTGAAGCCTAAGAAGCGAGAGACCTCGCTCTGATACCAATTGAAAGGGAAAAGGCGTCGCCTAGAGGGGGTGAATAGGCGTTTTAAAATTATTACGGTCTAGGCTCTAATAAATGCGGAATAAAACTGAAAGGGCATTTATGCCCTTCATACTGTTTTGATGTTTGTTGACAACACTTGGATAGGTTTAATCTATTGTTAAATGTTTTAGGAGATATCAGCGACATTTGTGTAATCTTTTCCTAAGGAAAAAGGACTCACCAGGATAAAATGTGGGCAGAGACAAAGTCCCTGCCGGACTGTCCGACAGATGTGCGCCGGAGTGTTCGGCCTAGCCGGACTATCCGGCCGGTTTCTGCCGGACTGTCTGGCCCTGAGGATTCGTCGACCAGCTCGGACAATCAGAACACCACATCGGACACCACCCGGACTCTGGCCGGAAACTTTGCCAGGCCAGAGTGTCTGATGGTTGTCGCCCGGAGTGTCCAGCTGGTCCGGACTGTCTAGCTAGTTTTTTCCGGGCTGTCCGGGGTAAGTGGCTCCCAACGACTCTAATTACAGGGGGCCTATATAAAGGCCCCTTCTTCTACCTTGGAGACACTCGTCCATCTCAAGAACAGCAGCACCATTTGAGCCACCAAATCCTCATGATCTCTTCACTCAACCATCCAAATTCATTGATCTTTGGAGAATCGAAGGAGGAGGCCTTGATCTATAGCTTCATCAAGAGAGATCTTCATTTACCCCTCATTCACTTGAGGTCCCCTTTCTCTAGTGTTTCTTTGGAAACCCTAGCTTGTGATTTGGTTCTTACAAGCTTGTCTTTGATTGTTTGACAGCTTGCTTGTATTCGGGAGCCTCCAATTAGGTTGTGGATGTGTGCCTCGAACTTGTTGTAAAGGTGCCAGCTTCCACCTTGAAGGTTGCTGATATAGTGGAAGAGGTGAATCGAACCCATTGGGGTGAGGTTCATCAGAGAACAAGGGAGGCCTCTCGTGGCGTTGGTGGTTTGAAACCACCCCCTCTCCAAACGTAGATGTACTTCCCCTCAAAAGAAAGGAACTACGGGAAACAAACCCTTGTGTCTCTGTGTGCTCCACTTTGGTTACTTCTATCCTTTACTGCATTTTACTTATCTTGTTCTTGCTTTGTGGTAGTGCTAGATTTGACATATAGGTAAATTCACCATAGTTGCATTATCTAGAGAATTTACCTTTTGTGTCAAACCCTAACTTGAAAAAGAATAAAATTTGAAGTAGCACCTATTCACCCCCCCCCTCTAGGTGCCCATATGATCCTTTCAATTGGTATCAGAGCGTCGGCTCTTTATTTGGGCTTAACCGCCTAAGAGACTATGGGCAACCAAGGAGAAGAGGGAGAGGGTGAGGCTAGCAATTTGGCGACCATGGTAGATCTCAAGAATTTGGAAACAAGCTTGAGCTCTACCTTGGGCAACGAAATCCAACAGTTGCGTCAACTCGTTGAGCGACTTGTTATGGAAAAATCAGCCTCACCACCTCCCTCTCAAGAGGAATCACCACCTAACCCTAAGGCAAATGCTCCGGCTAAGCCAATAGGTTAAGTGGTGGGGATGAACGTAATTCCACTGACTCCACCACCAAAAAGGGTGATGGGAAGTAAGAGCACCATGCGGTTCCCGGATGGTACTCTCCCGATCCTCCAATCCCTCATCCCCATATAAATAATAGAGGTGACCCACCTAAGTTAGCTGCACATACTTTTTCTCAATGACAAGTTCTAATGAAATCTCATGTGCGCTGCTCTTGCATTGACTTGTGGAACATTATTGAAGAAGGACTCAAAATTGAGGATCCAACCAACTTGACTAGAAGAGAAGTGTTCAATAGCCAACTCAATGCGACAGCCTTGCACATGATCCAACTTGGAGTGGGGCCAAAGGATTTCCCCCACATTGAGCACTATAATACCGCCAAGGAAGCCTGGGATGCTCTCATTGACTTGTTTGTTGGCAATGAGAGCATGAGAAGAAATAGGTATGATGCATTAAGCAATGAGGCTAAAGGTTTCTTTATGAAGGATGGTGAGGATCATGAAGACATGTATCAAAGACTCAAATCCACAGCCACCGCCTTCAGGAATGTTGGTGCCTCTCACATTGATGATGCTTATCAAGAGGAAGTATGTGAGTGCATCATGCCATTCGAGCCCACTGACTTGAAGAGTGTCCAAGGAAGACACAACTACCATCTCATGACCTCCAACGAAGTTATGCAAGAGATGTCCGCTTTCAAGGTTGTTGCCAAGAATGCCAAAGACGCCCATGCTCATGCTATTGGAATGAGTAGTGGTGTCAATCTTTCCTTGAAGGCCAAGGTTGTGGAGTATGATGAAGATGAAGGGAGTGATGATACACTTTCAATGAGCCACCCCAAAGATGTCAAGGTTGCTCATGGTGAATACATGGCCTTCTATGCAAGAAACTTTTGGAAAGACCCCGCCAAGGCCAAGATGGATATGCAACAAAGAAGCAACCCCAATGGGAGAAGAGTCAATGGTTCTAAATTGAGAACTTGCTTCAATCGAATGACCGCTATCACTTTGTTGCCGGTTGTCCCTATGAGAAAAGAGAAGATCATGGGGGTAAACTTGTGTTGAAGAAAACTTCCAAAGCTCCTTTCAAGAAACCCTTCATCAAAAGGAATCCCACCAACAAGAAGTCGGGTGAAATTGTCTTGATAACACATGAAGAATTCTCCTCCGACAATGATGATGATGAAGATGAAGAAAAGGAAACATCAAGTGGTGTGGCTGCTCTTGCCACTACTTCTACACCTACCTTCTCACTCTTCGACTCTCCAAATGAGAATATCTCCAACAAGAATGTTACTTGCCTTATGGCAAGAGAAACGAAGGTATTATCATCGTCACACCCCACCTCCTTAGTTGATGATGAATTTGATGATGAGATATCTTTTGAGGTCAAAAAGGAATTAGTAGCTTTTGATGTGTTTATGACTAACTTGCAAGGGGAACACAAGAAACATTTTGTGGACCTCTTAAATCAACTTTCACACACACAAGAGCTTCTTGATGAGATATGTAAATTAGGAAGAGAGCACATGATTGAGGTAGAAGCTCTAAATAATGCTCTAGAAGAAGAACAGGAGACTAGGATGTCTCTTGAAACAAAACTTGAAGGGCTTGATGAAGCAAATTACCTCATTATTAATAAACTCATCAAGGAACATGACCATGCTATTGCTAAATATAAAAAGGCTAAAAAGGACAAGATTGAGTTTGGCGTTGTTCATGAAAAACTTGTCGAGGACTTTAGGTTGCTTGACAAGGCTCACATGGCCTTGGAGAGTGAACTCTTGTTACTCATAAAGTCTCGTGAAAATCTTCAAACTCAACTGACCAATATTTCTTCACCTAGTACTTTCATTCCTTCTACTTGTACAAATATACTTGAAGAAAATGCTAGGTTGAAGGGGGAGCTAGCTAAGGCCACCTTTCCCAAAGGAAACAAGTCAATTGATGACCTCTTGAGTTAGCAGAGGCCAAATTGTGAGAAAGGGGACATTGGCTTTGTCTCCAAAGCCAAGAAAAAGAAGAACAAGAAGAAGAAGGCCAAGCCCACACAAGAAAAATACAATGCCATTGTGGGTAGTAAGACCACAAGTGGCGAAACTATGTCTCATGATGACTTTGCGGGCAGTGCTAACCCTCACTATGTTTTAATGTGTGATTATTATGGTGATGTGTATGCACAATATGTTGGCCCATTTGATGGTTATATTGCTTGGTCTATTTGGGTTCCCAAGACCCTTGTTGCTAACAAAAGAGGACCCATTGAAAAATGGGTCCTAAAAACTAGTTTGATCTTTTGTAGACCTATGCTTCTGGTGGATCAAAATGGGTGCTTGATAGTGGATGCACAAGTCATATGACCGGATCGCATCTAGTGTCAAGGAGTTGAGACTAAATGTTGATCAAATATCCGTGACATATGCCGACAAGTCAAAGTCTAAGGTAATGGGTTTTGGCAGGGTTGTGGTTGCCCACGACATTACTCTCATGGACGTCATGCTTGTTGAGACCCTTGGCTATAATTTACTTTCAGTCCGTGCTCTTGGAAAGATGGGCTTTGCCGTATTTATTGATAATGATATTGTGATCCTCATGTGGAGCAAGTTTAAAGGTCGCTTTTGTTGGGTACGTCAAAAATGACTTGTATGTGGTGGACTTTTTGGGGAAAACCACTACAAGTGCGATGTGCTTATTCGGAAAGGGCGATGTGGGTTGGTTATGGCATCGTCGTCTAACCCATGTCAACATGAGAACTTTGCAAAGTCTCCACAAGGATGGTCATATTGTTGGACTAAAATAAAATGTTTGCTTTTCCAAAGATCATGTTTGCAGGGCGTGTGTTGAAGGAAAGATGCATGATTCTCCCCACAAGCCAAAGAACTACATCAAGTCCAAGAGGATCTTGGAGCTCCTTCATGTGGATCTTGTTGGTCCTCCATCTCATGCAAGTCTTGGTGGGAAGAAATATTGTTTGGTAATTGTTGATGACTACTCAAGATACACATGTGTATATTTCTTCAAGCTGAAAAGTGAGACCCAACAAAACTTCATTGACTTCATCAACATGGCTCAACATCAACACAATGTCCCTTTGTTAACAATAAGGAGTGACAACGGCACCGAGTTCAAGAACTACACCTTGAATGGATTTCTTAGTGACGAGGTTATAAAACACCAATATTCCACTACATATACCCCTCAACAAAATGGTGTAGCTGAGTGGAAGAACCAGACTCTTATTTATATGGCAATGACCATGTTGGCGGAGTTTAAATATCCATACAATTTTTGGGCGAAGAAATCTCCACCGTATGCCATGCATCAAACCGTCTCTACCTCCGCAAATAATTGATCAAGACTCCATATGAAATTCTTACCGGTAACAAGCCCAACGTTCCATACTTCAGGGTGTTCGGTTGTAAGTGTTTCTATCACATTAAGGGTGTTCGTTTGTCCAAATTTGATTCCAAAGCATTAGAGGGTATTTTTATTGGTTATGGTCTCGAATCCCATACTTATAGAATCTATGACAAGCTCTCAGGAATTGTCATCGAATCCTGTAGTGTGGTTTTTGAAGAATATGATGGTCCCCAAGGGGTGTGTGTTGATGTTTGTGTTGTAGATGATGAAATGCCTCAGGATGCCATAGGAAGAATGAGTGCGGGATTCATCCGCCCCGTTGAGGAACCCCCTATGGTGGACCGAGAAGAACTATGCTCTACTCAAGTGGAGCCCTCATCTTCATAGCATCAACATACTCTAATCGAGGAGGACTGACCCAATCCAAAGACAAGTTGTGGACCCTCAACAAGTTAATCAGGGAGAACCCTCTAGCCAGGAGGAGATTGAGTCTCCATTTGCCAGAATGTCTAGCACTGCTCAGTCTATTGTACAAGGAAGATCTATAGAAACTGCCATAAGAGCAGCCCAACACCTGTCTAGAAGTGTTCCTGGTCAAGACCAAGGTCAATCTTTGCCTCTTAATGAAGATAATGATTCCAATGATGATCAAGGTCAAGTTAATGGTCAAGACGAGGACCAAAATGATGAAGTGATCCCCACAAGAAACAACAAGGAGATCAAAACTCATTGCCAAGCTAGAATGGATAGAATGTTGGAATTAAGAGACCACACTCTAGAGAATGTGGTAGATCTAAGAAGAGGGATATACACTAGATCTCAATTGAAGAGTTTTGGTGAACACCAAGCACACATTTTTATGGTGGAACCAAAGAAAGTATGGGAAGCTCTTGAAGATTCGAATTGGTTGGAAGCAATGCACAAAGAGCTCAACAACTTTGAGAGAAACAAAGTATGGAAGTTAGTTGAAAAGCCAAAAGATTGCCGCAATGTGATAGGAACCAAGTGGATATTCAAGAACAAGCAATATGAGCATGGAATTGTTGTGAGGAACAAGGCAAGATTGGTTGCACAAGGGTTCTCTAAAACTGAAGGCATTGATTATGGAGAGACATATGCACCCGTAGCTCGCCTTGAGTCCATCTGTATCCTTCTTGCTTATGCGGCACATCATAACTTTAAATTACAACAAATGGATGTAGAAAGTGCATTTCTTAATGGTCCATTGCATGAGTTGGTATATGTAAAGCAACCCCCGGGGTTTGAGGATCCCAAATTCCCAAACCATGTCTACAAACTTGATAAGGTGCTCTATGTGCTCAAACAAGCCCCACGCACGTGGTATGAGCACCTTAGAGAGTTGTTGTTAGACCGTGGGTATGAGGTTGGAAAAATCGATCCCACTCTTTTTACTAAGAAGGTCAATGGGGAGTTTTTTGTATGCCAAATATATGTTGATGAGATTATATTTGTCTCATCTAACAAAGCTTTTAATGATAAATTCTCAAAGCTTATGACTAATAGGTTCCGGATGTCTATGATGGGGGAATTGAGAGTATTCCTTAGTTTTAAGATCAAGCAAGTAAGAGGAGGAACATTCTTCAACCAAGCCAAGTATACTCAAGATATACTCAAGAGATTCAACATGAAAGATCTAAATGGAGCTCCTACTCCCATGGCAATAAAGACTCATCTTGAACTAAACCCAAATGGTAAAGATGTGGATCAAAAGGTATACTGGTCCATGATTGGTTCTTTGCTTTACCTTTGTGCATCTAGACCCGATATTGTGTTAAGTGTAAGACTGTGTGCATGATATCAAGCGGCTCCTAAAGAAAGCCATTTGATGGCAGTCAAGATAATCTTTTAATATTTGGTTCATACCCCAAACTATGGTATTTGGTATCCTAGGGGCTCAACTTTCTCTCTTTGTGGATACACGGATTCGGATTGGGCTGGTGATAAGGATGATAGAAAATCAACCTCCAGGGCTTGCCAATTACTTGGAAGGTCCTTGGTGTGTTGGTCTTCTAAGAAACAAAATTGTATATCTCTCTCCACCGCGAAGGCGAGTATGTGGTAGCTGCTAGTGCTTATACCCAATTGCTATGGATGAGGCAAACTTTAAAGGAATACAGTGTCCATTGTGACAAAGTGCATCTTCTATGTGACAATGAAAGTGCTATCAAGATTGCCTACAACCTAGTGGATCATACAAGGACAAAGCATATTGAGATTCATCATCACTTCATTAGAGACCATGTTGCTCGATGTGATATTGAGCTATCTTATGTGTCAACCAAGGACCAACTTGCCGACATTTTCACGAAGCCACTTGATGAAGCAAGGTTTTGTTATTTGAGGAATGAACTAAATATCATAGATTCTAGGAGCCTAACTTGATCACCTTGCATACTCACCTATGTCTTGACTCTTATCTGGTTTAGGTGTAGGCATGGAGATAGGGGGAGTGTGGTCCAAATACATTGGACTATCCCTCCTCCCATAATGCCAACATTAAGAAATTCAATTCTCTTAATATAATTTTGTGGTATGTGAGCTTCATTGATGAGTAGTGGCTATGAAACCAAGGATAATTCTTCGCGGTGTCATGCCACAAACTCTTACATGGTGGTCTTGGACACCACCCTCTTCTTATTGAAGAGTTGGTTCTTGGTTTGTTTGATGTGGAACTTAATTTGTCATCTTCTTGAATATCAATGTTTTCTTGGTTCTTCACAGTACATCTTCTGAATACCAGGCCTATTCTCATCTCTAAACATGCTCCTCTTGCCACACATTTGTCCACTACTTGAAACTAGGGTTTTTGGTCACGGGGGACCGGACTGTCCGTCTTGAACCAACCGGAGTATCCGGCCAGCCCGGACTCTCCGCTTGATTCACTCCAGAAATTCTGGCCAGGCCGGACACTCCGGTGCATATCACCCAGACACTCCGGCCCCAGCAGTTTCCAACTTGTAAAAGGGGTCGAGGAGAAATGGACGGTTCAGTCCTCCTTCTTCTCCCCGGCTCCCTCTTTCTCTCTACATGCTGCCCCTGACCAAGAACTCCACCAGGAGGGCTCCTCCACCCTGGATCCCGCTATTTCCGCCGTCCATTGCCTTCCCCTTGCTGCTGGGATCCTTTCCCCTCCGGTGAAGGTCCCCATGGATGCTGGTATAGTGCCCCTCCCCTTCTCCATCTCTAGGGTTTGCTCTAGATGGATTTTTGTGGGCAATGTCTTACCTAGATCCATGGGTACATCATATATGCGTGCTATAATCGTCCTTGTAGTGGTTCTAGAAATCCCGATCTGCTCCGGTTGAACACTCACGAACTGCCCGAAAATCATCTAGACCGGACATTCTACGGCCCAGCCGGAATGTCCGGTATCATGATACGCACCGGACTGTCCGTGCAAGGCGGAATCTCCGGGATTGTTTTTCCGGATAGTCCGGGTGTTTTCAGCCCGATCAGCTCGTGTATTACTTTGACTACTGCTATGTGTTTGTATCTCCAGGACAAATGTGCTTACCCATATGCTATCCTTCTACTCTGATCTCACAGGTAGCTCTCGTCCTCGTCGGTCTAAGGCTGCTCAAAAGGCTTGTCCTTGCAGGTTCCGTGATGAAGAGAGTGGCATTCATGTTGATCCTTCCATGGTCAGACATGCTGCTCGTGACCGTGCTGCAGCAAAGTAAGAAAATGTCAGAAAACTGAAAAGGGATGAAGCCAAGCACATGAAGTTTGAAGCATTGACCACTCTGGCAGATTTGGGTACCGAGGAGTTTGTGGAGATGGGAGTCCAGCAGTTCTATTCTTTGTCTTACACCTCGGATGATCATCGCTTCTGGAGAAATGAACAAGCCCTACTCTTTTCTGAGGTGTTCTGTGGGTTCAGGACTCCTGTGTGCCCCATGCAGTGGTTGGATATCGAGAAGCTCTGTGCTCACTGCTACTTTGAGGATGCTCTTTGGGTGACTGAGAAGATGGGGCTGCACACCATCTTTCAAGTAAAAGAAGACTACAATGTTGAGTTGGTCCAGCAGTTATATGCCACTATGGTCTTTGGGGAAACTATAGATATTCCCCTTGAGTGGATGTCTGGCACTACTAGGTGTCGTTCTAGCATGGCTTAGTTTGCACACATTCTTGAACTTCCTTTCAATCCCAATGCTCCCAGTGGCCTTAGAATGCATGTACATGGTCAGGCATATTACAAGAAGAGGTTGTCCCCAATCTACTCTCAGAATGGTGTGGTTGGCAAAACCACCAACATCAAGCTCATCTACAACATTCTTCTTCGCATGTGTTGCCACACGCTCACTCCCAAGGCGGGCAACAAGGATGAGATGAGAGGTGCAGAAATCAATCTTATGACCCATGCTCACTCAGTGTATACTCATGGTCCAGACCATCCAGGTGGTGCTATAGATGTCATGGATTTCATCTATCGGGACTTGTACAAGTGCATCACTGACAAGAAGTGTCCTCTATTTGCTCCTTATGTGATGAAGCTCATTGCTGCTCAAGCTCCAGTAGCTCCATTGCTCTACAATGATCTTGTCCCCCACCTTCATGCCAAGCTACAGAGGAAGGGTGCCCCTACCACCAAGGCTCCTCGTGGCTACCCCCCTGCTCAGGACATATTTGAGGATGATGAGATGGATGCAGATGCTTCTGACAGTGATGACAGGTCTGAGGAGGTACCGGAGGTTGTGACCCGTGGCCCTCGCATGAAGCATGCTAGCAACACATATCGCTTCAACACCTCTAAGGAGGAAGTGCACAAGAAGGTGAAGAAAGCCTCATGGTGGAAGAAGCTTCTCCTATGCCAGAACATTGACATTCGCCATGGACAATATGATGCATACAAGGCTAACCGGAATGTCATAAAGGAACTCAAGCGGATCAACCAGCCCATGGATGTTGATCCTTCTCAGCAGCAGGCATCAAATGGCACTCTTTCCTATGGTCACTGGAGTCATGCATGTGTGGACTGGTCCATGTTTGAGGACGTGTCTTCTTCTTCTCACCCTCATGGCCAGAGCTCTACTCAGGATGATCATGATGATGAGGATGGCGATGGCGATGAGGATGAGGATGCCGCAGACAATGACTATAGTGGCTAGAGTTGGCCTCAGGATGCTTTAGTTGTGCTCTTTTCCCTTTTGGCGTCTCGATGCCAAAGGGGGAGAAGTAGCCCTTTTATTAGGTTGCTACCGGGGATTCGCATGGGTACACGAGCTTCACGTTATTTCGATTTTGCTCTTTGAAGATTCGTGTATTTATCTTATTTGTTTGAGTACTATGTTGTGTTGAACTCCATTATGTGTGTTAAGACATGCTTACCCGGTTACATTAAATACTATGTTATGCCTAGCTGATTGATCTAGTCTTGATTATATCATGTCATAACCTGTTACCTACAAAATCTAGTGAGGATGTGATCCTAGGTCGTGTGGTCTTGTATTCAAATGCAAAGCTAAATTGGTCACACATATAGGGGGAGCCTTACTATATTTTTTAAATCTCCTATTGTGAAAATTATTACCTATCATATATGCAAATCCTTGGGTTGTCATCAAACACTAAAAATGGGGAGATTGAAATGGCATTTATGCCCTTCATACTTTTTGATGTTTGTTGACAACACTTGGATAGGTTTAGTCTGTTGTTAAACGTTTTAGGAGATATCAGCTACATTTGTGTAATCTATTTCTATGGAAAAAGGACTCACCGGGATAAAATGTGGGCAGAGACAAAGTCCCTGCCGGACTGTCCAGCAGATGTGCGCCGGAGTGTCTAGCCCAGCCGGACTATCCGGCCAGTTTCTGCTAGACTGTCCGGCCCTGAAGATTCGTCGACCAGCTCGGATAATCAGAATATCATCGGACACCACCCAGACTTTGGCCAGAAACTTTGCTAGGCCAGAGTGTCCGGTGGTTGTCGCCCGGAGTGTCCGGCTGGTCCGAACTGTCTGGCTAGTTTTTGTCGGACTGTCTGGGGTAAGTGGCTCCCGACGGCTCTAATTCTAGGGGCCCTATATAAAGGCCCCTTCTTCTACCTTGGGAGCCGCTAGTCCATCTCAAGAACAACAGCACCATTTGAGCCACCAAATCCTCAAGATCTCTTCACTCAACCATCCAAAGTCATTGATCTTTGGAGAATCGAAGGAGGAGGCCTTGATCTATAGCTTCACCAAGAGAGATCTTCATTTCCCCCTCATTCACTTGAGGGCCCCTTGCTCTAGTGTTTCTTTGGAAACCCTAGCTTGTGATTCGGTTCTTACAAGCTTGTCTTTGATTGTTTGACAGCTTACTTGTATTCGGGAGCCTCCAATTAGGTTGTGGATGTGTGCCTCCAACTTGTTGTAAAGCTGCTGGCTTCCACCTCGAAGGTTGCTGATACATTGCAAATGTATCTATAATTTTTGATGTTCCATGCTTGGTTTTATCTACTTTCTTGTGTTTTGTCCACACTTTGGAGTACTTTTCATATGATTTCTTGGACTAACCTATTAACAAGAGCCACAGTGCCAGCTGCCTGTTTTCTGCTGTTTTTGGTTCCAGGAAGTCAGAAAATGAATATTCTCGAAATTGGACGGGACAAAAGCCAAACTCGATATTTTACCGGAAGACTCACGGAGCCAGAAGACGAGACGGAGAGGGGCCAGGGGCTGGCCACACCACCTGGTGGCGTGGGCCAGGCCAGGCCGTGCCAGGGGGTGGTGTGGGCCCCTCCGGCACCCCCTCGGTCTCCCCTCTCGCCTATAAGAAGCCTCCTGACGCATAAACCCTAAATGGTCAATCAGAAATCCACGAAAAGTTCCGCAGCGCCGTCGCCACCGAAGGGGAGATTCAGGGGACAGAAAGTCTCTATTCGGGCACTCTGCCGGGACGGGGAAGTGCCCCCGGAGCCATATCCATCGATCTCCACCACCATCTCCATCGCCGTTGTTGATTCCCATGATGAGGAGGGAGTAGTTCTTCCTCGAGGCTAAGGGTTCTACCGGTAGTTATGTGTTCATCTCTCTCTATGCATGATCATATTGTGATCATGAGCTTTGTAATCTATAGATCTACCTTGCTACTCAAGTGCTTTAATAGATCTCTGCTCTCGCCATGTGTGTGAAAGTGACAGCGTGCACACCATGGTGGAACTTAGGCTAGAGATTACAAATACTTGTTATGAGTTATATTTGGAGTTGGATGTCTTTATGAAATTGTGGTGTTTGTTGGAACCATCTAGTGCTCAAGGTGATAGTGTGGGGTTATCTAGATGAGGATAGCGAATTTTGAGGTGTGCTGTTATAGCCCTACCATGGATTAGAGTGTCCAACCGGAGAGTAGTTAAGAGTAGTATCATAAAGAGAAGATATTTATATGAGAGTGTTCACTAGTGAAAGTATGATCCCTAGGCTTGTTTCTAAGCATTGAAACACCGTTTGCTACTAGATATGTTACATGTTTGCTTGCTTCCATCTTTATTTTAGTTTGCCTTTAGTCTGTTTCACACCATCAAGCTATTTTATAGCACCATTGTCTTTTATCCATACCACTTGTATTTTACTATCTCTTCGCCGAACTAGTGCACCTATACACCTGACAAGTGTATTGGGTGTGTTGGGGACACAAGAGACTTCTTGTATCTTGATTGCAAGATTGCTTGAGAGGGGATACCTTTGACCACTTCCTCCCTGAGTTTGATAAACCTTGGGTGATCCACTTAAGGGAAAACTTGATGCTGTTCTACAAACCTCTGCACTTGGAGGCCCAACAACTGTCTACAAGAATAGAAGTGCGTAGACATCAAGCTATTTTCTGGCGCCGTTGCCGGGGAGGTAAGTTAAAGGGTACTCACATCCTCCGGTGTGAGTGCTCGAAGTTATTTCCTTTAGATTCTGCAATTTTGTCTTTTTGTTTCTTGTTTTCACTAGTTAGGCTTAATGGAAAACAACAACAAAATTAGAGAGCATTATAGTCTTTATCTTGAGTTAGGACATGAAGTGTTTGAAGAGAAAATTAAAAAACCTATGGAACTTTATTTGCATGCTAATAGCAATGTTATTAGTATGAATTCTTTGAACACCATTATCGCTAATGCTATGGAAAAGTCTAAGCTTGGGGAAGCTGGTTGTGATGAAAATGATCTTTTTAGTCCCCCAAGCATGGAGGAGAAAATTTACTTTGATGATACTATGCCTCCAATATATGATGATTACAATGATGAGTATGATATTTTCTGTCCACCTACTATTGAGGAGAAAATTAATTATGATTACAATATGCCTCCTATATTTGATGATTATGGTGATGAAAATAATAATGATAGCTATTTTGTTGAATTTGCTCCCACTACAATTAATAAGAATGACTATGTTTATGTGGGGAGTATTAATTCTTTTAAGCATGTAGCTCATGATAAGAATGTTTTATGTGATAATTATATTGTTAATTCTATTCATGATGCTACTGAAAGTTATTATGAGAGAGGGAAAAACATGGTTTTATGCATCTCAATAATATTAAGTTTTCCCTCTTTATGTTGAAAGTCTTGAAGCTACACTTGTTTTGCTTTACTATGCTTGTTGCTTTATGCTTTCATGACTTGCTTATTTACAAGATTCCTATGCATAGGAAGTGGGTTAGACTTAAATGTGTTTTATATTTGCTTCTTGGTGCTCTCTTTTACTCTCAATGCATATTTCTTATGTGAGCATCTTCTCAAACTATCATGCCTAACTTAAAGGCGTTAAAGAAAAGTACTTATTGGGAGATAACCCAAAAGTTTTAGATGAGTCTTGGAAATTATTACCTCTGTAATAAACTCCCCTTATCCTTTTTATTTGCTTTTTTGTGCCAAGAGAAACCTCTAATGAGAGAGAAGTAATGATTGGGAAAGTTGCTGTCCCGAAACAGATTTCTGTGTTTCACCGTAAAAATTCTTGTTAAATCTCTGTACGTCTTTTTGAGGCGTGAATTTTTGTGCTTATGACCCAGGTTGTTATCTAACTTTTGTTAGTTCAACACTTTTTGATTTGAACAACATAAGGTCTTCGAAAAAATTCGCCTTTACATGCTGGTATGTTTTGACAGATTTCTGCCATTATTTGCATTTGCTTCTTGATGGTTCCTTTTTGAGTCCTCTTTGGGGAATTGAGCTTTTTGAGGGAAGTGCTACAGTAGCTAGTGTTTTAATGGAAGTTTTATTGGTGTTGGAACTGAACCTAAAGACTTATTATCTTGAGTGCAATAATTGTGCTAATAAAGATTGTGTGAAGTTTTGTATGAAGGAAAATTTTCAGGTGTATGAAAGGAATGAGTAATAAGATGAGGGACGGACTAAAGCTCAAGATTGAGGATGCCACGTGTGTCACCCCAAGAAATATCCAAGAAGTACAAGCGTCAAATCTTGGGGATGCCCAAGGCATCCCCCTCTTCATCAATAAAAATCCCAGGTTTCTTCCAAACGCTTCATTTTTATTGTTTCATGCACAGTTGTGTTGTTCTTGGAGCGTCTTCTTTTTCGTTTTCGTTTTGGTTTTTCCTTTTCTTGGTTTGCTTAGTTTGCTGAATAAATTGGTTGTACCCCCTCTTTCATACATTGGTTTTCAAATAGTTTGGTTTGGATTGGAAAAGAGTAGGAAAGCTCATGCTTAAGTGGTAAAGAGAGCTTGTTTTTGACTGTGGCCTATGCTTTATCATGCCATGCTTCATATTGTTTTGGATTTATGCTTAGTATTCTTTGCTGTAGCATGACTTGTTATAAACAATTGAGATTACTTAGTGTGCCTTTGAAGAATCATGCGTTGTTTTAGCATATTAAAGCATAGTATGTGGTATTCTCCTTTGATGCTTTATTTGGGTTGACTTGGCGCATGCTCACACCATGTTATGACTATCCAAAGTCACCATAGCCTTGATGATACTTTAGTTTTCAACTTGTAGTATCACTTTATTCTTTGATCAATGATGTTTTGTTGCTCTGCATGATTATGGCCATTATTTCTCTCTTAGTTTGTCGCTCCTAGTCTTTTGCTTGCCTCTGCAACCAAGTATGAGTTCCACTCATGCATCCAACTCCTTAAACCAAGTTATTCCAAAGAGTCCATCATACCTACCTATTAGCATATGCTCTTCCAAGTATATTCATGTTTTTATCTACCTTCCAAATTAAACTTGTTATGAGAAAACTAGTGACTAAAGCTCTCACGAACTTGATGGCACACTTTAATTTTCTTGCCCTTAATAAACTTGAACCATTGTGTCGTCTATGTTGTATATGCTTGCACTTATTTGTTGGGGATTAGCAGAACCATGTTGTCATGGGGAACGCTTTCAACATTGCACTGGTACTTTGTACCTAGTTGATATCATGCTCTTTTGTCTATGGATGTCGTCGGTTTGAAATGAAAGGGGAGCTTGTAAGTTCATGGAGTTATGTATATGTGTTAGAGAAACGCCTGGGCCGCTGGTCTAATCCATGCTATCATGGTGGAAACCTGCAGCGTAACCATAATGAGTTGTCTATGAAGCATTCTTATTATAAAAAAGATTCAGATATTGAGAAAAAGAGAAAAAGAGAAAAAGAGAAAAAAAATGAGATTATGAAAAGAGGAAAGAGAGAAAAAAGCACCATATTCCCATGGTAAATAAGAAGATTGTTGAGATGCTCGTTGTCTGCTTGCCTTATCATTTTGATATGGGGATTCTTCCGTATCATCGGGCAAGGGGTACCCCGTTGGCGGTTCTCTATGATACACATGTACTTACGATGACAAGAACTTACCGGTGACTAAACTTGAGTAGCATGAGGAGCGGCCCTCGTATTCAAGGGACATGAGATTTCCAACTTATACTTCGTCAAGCATATACACCATAGTTTGTTCACTTTAACCTTAATCGCTTCAAGATGCTTATGATAGGGGAAATGAGAGCTGAAAGCTATTAAGTACCATAATTTTTGGAAACTCTTTATAAGACTTGAATCCCTACTTCCTTCTATGGAGGCCTTTCTTCCACTTATATGTTGAGTCTCCACCTTCTACCTTTATGCACCTACTTTGAGAGCATAGTGGCCATTCTTAGTTCTATGTGCATTGTCCCAAGACTTGTTTATTGATGCATAGCTTTGATATTGCTTGTTTTAAACTATTTGTATCTAGTCACTCTTATGAACTTTGAAGGTGTCCTATGCATTTATATTTGCTACTCTATGAGGGACAAGCTAAATACCACTATGCTATGTTTTCTTTATGTGAAACAAACAAACGTCTTGCAAAGCATTGTTATTCATGAATCTTTTGTTTGTGCCTTTTCATGTTGCAACATAGTTTCTTTGTCTTATTGCTAGAACTTTGTCTTTCATGTTATGATTGAAGTACTATGATCCCAGCTTTGAATGTTTTACAAATACTTTGATCAAGTTTATGATGGTGCATGTCACCTCAAAAATTATTCTTTCTTTTTATCACTTACCTACTCGACGATGAGCAGGAGTTAAGCTTGGGGATGTTGATACATTGCAAATGTATCTATAATTTTTGATGTTCCATGCTTGGTTTTATCTACTTTCTTGTGTTTTGTCCACACTTTGGAGTACTTTTCATATTATTTCTTGGACTAACCTATTAATAAGAGCCACAGTGCCAGCTACCTGTTTTCTGTTGTTTTTGGTTCCAGGAAGTCAGAAAATGAATATTCTCGTAATTGGACGGGACAAAAGCCAAAGTCGATATTTTACTAGAAGACCCACAGAGCCAGAAGACGAGACGGAGAGGGGCCAGGGGCTGGCCACACCACCTGGTGGCGTGGGCCAGGCCGCGCCAGGGGGTGGTGTGGGCCCCTCTGGCACCTCCTCGGTCTCTCCTCTCGCCTATAAGAAGCCTCCCGACGCATGAACCCTAAATGGTCAATCAGAAATCCACGAAAAGTTCCATAGCACCGTCGCCACCGAAGGGGAGATTCGGGGGACAGAAAGTCTCTGTTACGGCACCCTGCCGGGACAGGGAAGTGCCCCCGGATCCATCTCCATCGATCTCCACCACCATCTCTATCACCGTTGCTGATTCCCATGATGAGGAGGGAGTAGTTCTTCCTCGAGGCTAAGGGTTCTACCGTTAGCTATGTGTTCATCTCTCTCTATGCATGATCATATTGTGATCATGAGCTTTGTAATCTATAGATCTATCTTGCTAGTCAAGTGCTTTAATAGATCTCTGCTCTCCCCATGTGTGTGAAAGTGACAGCGTGCACACCATGGTGGCACTTAGGCTAGAGATTACAAATACTTGTTATGAGTTATATTTGGAGTTGGATGTCTTTATGAAATTATGGTGTTTGTTGGAACCATCTAGTGCTCAAGGTGACAGTGTGGGGTTATCTAGATGAGGATAGCGAACTTTGAGGTGTGCTGTTATAGCCCTACCATGGATTAGAGTGTCCAACCGGAGAGTAGTTAAGAGTAGTATCATAAAGAGAAGATATTTATATGAGAGTGTTCACTAGTGAAAATATGATCCCTAGGCCTTGTTTCTAAGCATTGGAACACCGTTTGCTACTAGATCTGTTACATGTTTGCTTGCTTCCATCTTTATTTCAGTTTGCCTTTAGTCTCTTTCACACCATCAAGCTATTTTCTAGCACCGTTGTCTTTTATCCATACCACTTGTATTTTACTATCTCTTCGCTGAACTAGTGCACCTATACACCTGACAAGTGTATTGGGTGTGTTGAGGACACAAGAGACTTCTTGTATCTTGATTGCAGGATTGCTTGAGAGGGGATATCTTTGACCACTTCCTCCCTGAGTTCGATAAACCTTGGGTGATCCACTTAAGGGAAAACTTGCTGCTGTTCTACAAACCTCTGCACTTGGAGGCCCAACAACTGTCTACAAGAATAGAAGTGCATAGACATCAGTTGCCAATATAGTGGAATAGGTGAATCGAACCCATTGGGGTGAGGTTCATCGGAGAACAAGGGAGGCCTCTTGTGGCGTTGGTGGTTTGAAACCACCCCTCTCCAAACGTAGATGTACTTCCCCTCAAAAGGAAGGAACTATGGGAAACAAACCCTTGTGTCTCTGCGTGCTCCACTTTGGTTACTTCTATCCTTTACCGCACTTTACTTATCTTGTTCTTGCTTTGTGGTAGTGCTAGATTGACATATAGGTAAATTCACCATAGTTGCATTATCTAGAGAATTTACCTTTTGTGTCAAACCCTAACTTGAAAAAGAGTAAAATTTGAAGTAGCACATATTCACCCCCTCTAGGTTCCCATACAATCCTTTCAAAAACTTAACGTTTAATTTATCAAGCCAAAGCCTATATTCACTAGGTTCACTATGTGCACCAACAACCTATGCTAAGTAAGACAAGCAACAAGGTGATAGCAAGATATAATACTTCAAGCATGATGGCTATCACAATGTAAATTGCATAAGTAAAGGGCTCGGTTGAGAGATAACCGATGGACGCGGAGACGATGATTTATTTCCCGAAGTTCACTTCCAAAGAAGCTACATCTCTGTTGGAGAGGTGCGGGGGTGCAATGTACTTCGAACGCCACAATTCTCACCTCGAGGTGTGGTGGCTCGATGCTCACCCAACGCCACACAAGGCATCACACCAAGATGCGAAGGCACGCAACTCACCGACACCACAAAAGGCTCACCCTATTCTCCCGTGAGCTCGCCACAAATGCCTACTCAAGTTCCACTATGGGACACTTGAGGGCGGTCACCAAACTCGTACAAGGCTTGGGCAAACTCCACAACTCAATTGGAGGGCTCCCAAGAAACGCCACAAAGGCTCCACAATGCCACAAAAGGCCAACAAGCTTGGGTAATCCCCACAACTCAATTGGAGCCCCAAGAACACACCATAACTCCACACAACCGTCTAGGGTTCCAAGAACCCAAGAGAAACAAGCTCAAGAGCTTGAACTCGCCGAATCTCCGAGGAGAACTCAAACCTATGCACCAAATACAAGAGGCAAGTCCTTCTCTCTCAAATTCTACTAAAGCTATAAAAGCTATTGGGGGAATAAGAGAGGAAGAACACAAGAGGAGAACACAAAACTCTCCAAGATCTAGATCCCAAGGATTCCTTCACAAAGAAGGGATTTGGTTTGGTGGGGGTTGTAGATCTAGATCTCCTCTCTCAAATCCCTCAAAGAGATGTAAGAATCATGGGAGGGATAAGGGGAGAGGGCAATCTTTTGAAGGTCAACAATGGAGGAGAGAGAGTGTAAGAGCTAGCAAAAATGACCCCAAAAGTTGGGGAAACATTGGGGAAGAGGGGGGCCTTAAATAGGGCAAGACAAATCTGCCTGTTTGGGTCATTTTCGTGCACCACCAGAACTACCGGTGCCCCACTGGTACTACCGGTAAATAGAAACACAAGTTACTGAACAACAACAAGTTTTATCGGAACTTGGGCCAGTAGTACTGCTCAAGCAAAAACATTGGACAACATTGCACGAAAATTTCAATAAATTTTCACTCCAGACTCCTATTTTGATGATCTTGGTCTCGTTTTGAAAAGAACAAAAAGATATACAAGATTATGCAAAGAAACATCATAGTACAAGAAGGGAGGATAAAAATAAAATGGAGAAAGGTATGACCTCTCAGAAGCGACGAACTGGTAAAACCTCCAAACCCCAAAATGCAAGAAGTTGAGCTTGGAAACTCCAATTGGGATGAAACCAATTTCGTTGGAAAGATAATAAAGAGTAGAATCCAACAAAAGGTGAAATATTGGGTATCACCAAGGGAGAAAAATCATGAATATATATGTGAGATATCTCCCAAGGTGTGGATCCAGAAAACCCGCAAGATAAAAAACGCAATAGGATATGCAAGGGAAATCCGTTTTTGATGAACTAGAGCTTGTTATGAGGATAACCACAAGCTCTAGATCCTCACATGGACAAGAAAGAAACAAAAACCAAGAAAGATGATGCTATGTATGAAAAGGTTTGAGCTCTGTCTGAAAGATACGATCGAGCTACTCACTAGAGAGCCCCTCTTGATAGTACGGCTATTTATCCTAAACCCGGTCTCCCAACACTACAAGAGACCGGTAAAATAGAAAGCCTATCAAGATCATACCTTTGCCTTGAGCATTCCACTTGAGATTGATGAAGACTGTCTTGTCCTTCTCAATATGGATCACCTTTCTTGATCTCTCTTGCTTTCTCTTGCTTGATGAAGACTTGCGAATAGCTCCCCATACTCCACAGGGAACCCTCTTCTTTTAACTTGTATTCATCACTCCATGATCATCGATGATGGAAAGCTTCAAGCATGAGATCTTATAGAGATGGTGCACCATGAGCTTGCCCTTCATTCCTTGATGATGTCTTGAAGATAGCCATACGGAACTCCATCATTTTCTTCTTCAAGACATACTTGATCTTGTTCTTCTTCTTCTTTTTCAACCTTGAAACCAACCCATGGTCTAAGCGATGCCAATGGGAAAACCTACAAGTGAAACTCAATTTACACATTAGTCCATAGAGATTGTCATTAATTACCAAAACCACACATGGGGGTATACATGCCCTTTCACCAAGAAAATTTGGTGCTAGTTCCATTATGGCTACACGAAGTGATTGCTTCTTAGGATACATATCCTCACTGCACCAAGTTACTCGAGGAACTTGCCATAAATAAGGATCAGGAATCATATGATACAAAGGGAGAATCTACGTCAGAAAGTCAAATGATCGCAGGAATGAACTATGCCATTCTTCCTTGTTTGGGGGCCATTCTAGAAAAAGGATAACATTACATCGATTGCAGAAATTATTCTACTGGTTGCAACTAAAGTTCATTGCTGATCTAATTGCTGAATTCCCAATGTGCCAAATCTCAAAGTCTGAAAAGGTTCGGCATACATGGCTCTTGAAGCCATTGAAAGTACTAGAACAAAAGTGGAGAAATATCAGCCTCGATTTCTTCGAGGGTTTACCCAAGGCACAAAGTCAAGGATGTGATTTTGGTGGTAGTAGATCGGCTAAAAAAATACGCCCACTTCATTCCACTGTTTCATCCATACAACATGCAGAAATAGCTGACATCTTTATGGACAACATTGTGAAACTACACGTGCCTCCTGCAAGCATTGTCAACGATCGTGACCGAATTTTTACCAGCTCTCTTTTTGAAACATATTTTCTCTGCTTTAAAAACCAAGTTGAGCTACAGTATTGCACATCATCTGAAGTCTGATGGACAGAAGAAAACGCGCCAATCAGTGTCTCAAGCAATACCTGTGATGTGTGGCCTTCCAAGAACCAAAGAAATGGGTGCAATGGTTGCCAGCTGCAGAATGATAGTATAACTGCTCATTGCACACATTTATTCAAATGTCACCTTTGGAGGCTTTATACGACACATCCCCTAGTGCAATATATCTCTGTCCCTAGCGGTGTCTCGCCAGAAACTGATGCTTCTGCTAATGGACTTGGTGTTGTTCTCATACAAAAAAGGAAAACCATTATCCTTCTAAAGCAAAACATCTTGGCCCATGAGATAGTGCACAATCCATTTACGAAAAACATGCTATGGCAATTTTTAGAAGCACTCAAGAAATGGCACCATTACTTTCTTGGCAACAAAGTGGTGAACAAAACAGATCAAAGAAGCTCGCAGTACTTGGGAAGCCAAATATTATTTGAGGGCATACAACACAAATTGATGCTCAAACTCTTAGAATTTTATTATAGCATAGAGTACAAAAGGGCGTTGAAAACACTACTGTAGATGCTCTCTCCCAACAATTTCGAGAAAATAAGCTAGAACACCATAGATCTGGCACTACCTCCACATGCCATCCGCCAAGCAATTTTGGTGCTAGTTACATCATGGCTACACGAAGTGATTGCTTCGTATGATACATGTCCTCACTGCACCAAGTTACTCGAGGAACTTACCATAAATAAGGATTAGGAATCATATGATACAAAGGGAGAATCTACGTCAAAAATTCAAATGATCGCAAGAATAAACTATTCCACTCTTACTTGTTTGGGGGTTAGAAATAGGGTAACATTACATTGATTGCAGAAATTATTCTACTGGCTGCAACTCAAGTTCATTGCTGATCTAATTGTTGAATGTCCAGTGTGCCAAATCTCAAAGTCTGAAAAGGTTCAGTATACATGTCTCTTGAAGCCACTGAAAGTACCAGAACAAAAGTGGACACATATCAGCCTCGATTTTGTCGAGGGTTTACCCAAGGCACAGGGCAAGGATGTGATTTTGGTGGTAGTATATCAGCTAAAAAAATACGCCCACTTCACACCACTGTCTCATCCATACAACATGCAGAAAATAGCTTACATCTTTATGGACAACATTGTGAAACTACATGTGCCTCCTGTAAGCATTGTCGGCGATCATGACCGAATTTTTACTAGCTCTCTTTGGAAACATATTTTCTCCGCTTTCAAAACCAAGTTGAGCTACAATATTGCACATCATCCAGAGTCTGATGGACAGACGAAAATGCGCCAATCGGTGTCTCAGACAATATCTGCGATGTGCGGCCTTCCAAGAACCAAAGAAATGGGTGCAATGGTTGCCAGCTACATAATGGTGGTATAACTGCTCATTCCACACTTTTATTCAAATGTCACCTTTGGAGGCTTTATACGACACCTCCCCTACTACAACATATCTCTGTCCCTTGCGATGTCTTGCCAGAACCATAAATGTCACAGCAGAAGAAGGGTCACATGTTGAAACTGCTGCAACAAAACCTAAGGAAAGCACAAGATCGAATGAAGAAATACGCTGACATGAACAGAACTAAAAGGACTCGATGTTGGTGATCTTGTCTATCTGAAAATGCAGCCTTACCATGAGACAACACTCGGTTTGTGCAACACACTGAAGCTGACATCAAAGTGGTAGGTTCCCTTCCGAGTCTTGGAGAAGATTTGTTCGGTAGATTACCGTCTACAATTACCAGCTGACGCTCAACTCCATGACGTTTTCCATGTCAATCAACTGAAGAAACATCTGTGCAGGTCAGCAGTTCTGAACCCTAAACTACCTCTTGTAGTTGCATCCGGGAAAATCAAAATTTCCCCTCTCGGTATACTACAATGATGACAAATACCAAGAAGTGTTGGGGAGTACGATGTGGCGGTTCCACAATGTCTCGTCTACTGGGGAAATATGACAGTTGATGAAGCTACATGAGAGGATGCAGCGTTCATGCAGTCAACTTTTCCTAGTTCAAGCCTTGAAGACTTGTGTCAAAGGGCGGGTTCAGTCAGGACCCTTGACTGCAATTGTCGATCAACAACAAGTTCGGTGAACTGTATAAGATCATGCATCAAGATCAATGGATTGGGAGGTGATATTTCCATCTTCCTTCCTCTCGACACTAAGCTCATCGATGTTGGACCACTGCCCGCTGCTGCTCAACCTCAACGCTCAGCTGGTGACCGGTAAGCACTTCCGGTTTGAGGCTTTCTGGCCTAAGGTGGATGGTTTCTATGAGACTGTGGAGGGGGCTTGGACGTCTACGCCACTGATCGCTAATCCTTTCAAATGGCTAGCCACCAAGCTGGCCACGATGTTCAGGGCCCTAGCGAACTAGAGTGACCGTACCATTGGCAATAACAGGTTGTAGATACTGCTGGCGAACGAGCTGATTTTGAGGCTGGACGTGGCTATGGAGACCTGCGAGCTGTCTCCCGGGGAGCGAGCTTTTCGCAAACTCCTCAAGAAGAAGCTGTTGGGGTTGGCCTTGTTGGAGCGCACGATAGCGAGACAAAAGTCCCGGGTCCTTTGGCTGAGTGAGGGTGACGCCTGCACTAAGTTCTTTCACCTGCACGCCTCCCATTGGTGCAGAAAGAACTACATCGCCCACCTCAAGGTTGACGGGGTGTTGGTGGCGGATCAGGAAGGCAAAGCTACGGCGGTGGACGCCTTCTAAGAGAGGTTGTTGGGCACATGCCCTGAGCGGGACTTTTCCCTGGATCTAGACTTCCTAGGGTCACAAGGGCACAATCTGACAGAAGAAGAGGTGTGGGGGTGATCAAGGCCCAAGAGTTGGACAAGGCACCAAGGCTTGATGGGTTCACTGGTAGGTTCTATACGTCCTGCTATCAGATTATCAAGGTGGATGTGATGGAGGCTTTCCAGTCTCTGTGGGACGGCGACTGTCGGGGCTTTCACTCGGTTAATAAGGCCCTCATTGCCCTGCTCCTAAAGAGCGCAGATGCCGTCGAGTTCAATGACTTCCGACCGATCAACTTGATACATAGTGTGGCAAAGCTTGTGGCCAAGGTGCTCTCGGTCCGGCTAGCACCCAAGATGTCACAGCTGGTAGGGCCACATCAGAGTGCATTCATTCGAGGATGGTGCATTCATGACAACTTTTAGTTGGTCCAGAGCACTACGAAGAAGCTTCATCGACTCAAGATTGATGCCATCATGCTCAAGTTGGATATCACCAAGGCCTTCGATATGGTGGACTGGTCCTTCTTGCTAGAGGTGTTGGCCAGGATGGGTTTTGGTGAGAAGTGGATCTCGATGATCTGTGGGCTCCTGAGCACCACATCCACGCGGATGCTTGTAAATGGGGTGGCGGGGTCTCTCTTATGCAACCAGCGGGGCCTACGGAAGGGGGATCCTCTCTCCCCCTGCTTTTCGACGTGGTCACGGACGTGTTGCACTTACTCTTCGTGAAGGCAGCCGATGAGGGGCTCCTCCAGATCCTACCTGCTAGTGGTTTCCGGCACCACACATCCATGTACGCGGATGATGTCATCACCTTTGTCCGCCCTAACTCTCTAGATCTGCACACCTGTGCGGCAATTGTGGCTAACTTTGGAGGAGCATCCGGGTTATGTACTAACCTAGCGAAGTGCTCGATTCACCCGGTGCGGTGCACCCTGGAGCAGGTTGAGTTGGCACGTGGCATTCTGGGCTGCACGGTGGGCAGCTTCCCGTGCAAGTACCCAGGCCTCCCGCTAGGGCTGCGCAAGCCGACCCCAACGCAGCTCCAGAACATTGTGGACAATGCCGCCAATAAGATGCAGTCGTGGTGTACAAGTCTTATGAGCCGGGCGGGACGTACGACTCTTGTGACGGCGACTTTGGCGGCAATCTCGATACACGCGTTGTTGTCGCTTGACGTCCCGCCTAAGACGCATGTGGCCTTTCACAAGATTCTACGGGCCTTCCTCTGGAAGGGCAGGAGAGAGGCCAATGGCGGCCATTGTTTGGTCGCGTGGGAGAAGTTATGTTCGCCTAAGACACACGGGGGCCTAGGCGTTTCCAACCTTCGCCTCATGAACTTTGCGTTGAGGTGTCGATGGGCCTGGCTTCAGAGAGTAGATCTGGATAAGCCATGGGCGGAGTTTAACCTTGGCCTGCCGCGATAGTCGTGGCAAATCTTCCACGCGGCTACCTGCTACACGTTGGGGAATGGCGAGCGGGCGCGGTTCTGGCAGGACCGATGGATCCGGGGCCGGAGGGTTGAGGAGATCGCGCCGCATCTCCTGGCGTGGGTGCCTTCGCGTAAAGTCAGAGAACGTACGGTCAAGGACGGCCTGAGTGGGACTTGGTTGCTGGATTGCAGGTCGAACCTCGGCGAGGAGGCGGTGCCTGAGTTCTTTCTACTGTGGCATGCGCTGATGGGGATACAGCTGGACCCCGAGCGTGAGGACGTGTTGACCTGCCGTTGGTCCAGCGATGGGTGCTATTCGGTGAAGTCAGCCTACATGGCTTTCTTCGCAGGCACAACCTTTGCACCAGCGGCCAGTCAGATATGGAGGTCCAGGGCGCCGCACAGGTGCAAGTTCTTTGCCTGGTTGGTTTCTCGTAACCGCTGCTAGATGGATCGGTTGAAGCGCAATGGGGTAGCGCGACTGAGCAAATGCCCCTTGTGTGACCAGGAGTCGGAGAGCATCCAACACTTGCTCCTTGGTTGCGTGGTGGCATGGGAGGTGTGGACTTGGATTTTTTAGAGTGGGTACCGTCAGGCGACACGGACCTCATACACTGATGGACAACGAGACCTTGCCCCGAGGCCCACAAACGGGACCTCTAGACGGCGACCATTCTGGTCTTCTCGTGCATGTGGAGGCATCATAACGAGGTGGTGTTCAACAACGTGAGACCGTCAGTGGACAGCATCAAGAGGTGGGTTAGGCACGAGTACGTGCATTGGCTCGCTGCTAGGCTGTTCCGTTCTAACTCTTTTGGCTTCTCGAAGGTATCGCCTTTATTGTTGATAGACAGAGGGTAGGCTTAGGCTCGGGGAGCTGTCACTCCTGTTGACAGCTGAAACTAGCCGCTTTGCGGTGTTGTAACTGGCGTCGGCAGCTCTTCTATGTGTTTGGTATACCTCTTAGGATGTATCCTAGAAAAAAAAGCTCAATGGTCAAGATCAAAGTCTCAAGCTCATCCAACGGTCATAGTGGAGATGCAAGTAGTTATTGCTTTGTCTTACTCCTATCGTTCCAGGGACAATGATGTAATACTGCCTCCATCTCAAAATAAGTGACTTGAGTTTGTCTAGATTCGTACATATCTAGATATGTTGTTAGAAATAATGGGCTAATTTATTTAAGCCCATATGTGATTTCAATTTATCCCTAAATCTCAAAGCCCATGTATGTGGAAGTCCATATGTGATTTGGCCCAATTTGGTGGCAGCTCACATATGAGTGGAGTGGGAGCTAAAGTTTAGTCCCACGTGGAAAGTTGGAGGAGAGTTACACCATCTTATAAGGTGGAGTGGTTCACCACTTAGTAAAGTGTGTGAGAAGAGGAGAACTACACGCACGCTCCTCCTCCGACGACGCCGCCACGCCGCCCGCCTTCGCCGCCTTGCTGGTTGCAGGAATCGAGCCGAGCTTTATTTTTGCTGCTTGGGAAAACTTGTGCGGTTTTGACAGACGTGTCAACAGTTAGCCTATTCGGGCCGCTCCCGGATCGTGGGCTATCTGTAACCGATCCGAACGTGCGCAACGTGGGCTTGGTCCACGACGTGCCCTATGCGGGATTTCCGAGCCGCTCTATATAAACTTCAGTGCGGCTTCCACCACGCACACACCAAAAACCAATCTAGGGTTTTTCCTCCTCTCTGCCTTGCGCCGCCACCGTAGTCTACTCCATCCCGCTTGCCGGCGTGCACCGGTGAACGGGAGAGCAGGTCTCCGGAACCACTCGCCTTTGTGATACTGTACGGGAGAGGGCGAATAAGGTTTTTGGGAAGCGTTCTGCGCGACTGCTCGAGTTCTGCATCACGGCTCGTCTTCCATCAAAGTCGGGAGGTGCTGCCTATCGTCATCTTCGCCGCCGTCTGCTTCGACCAATCTTCCCCAAGGTTACTGTTGCAATAACTGCAATCGAACGGTACGTGCGACGTGCTGCTGTCTGATTATTCATCATGTTCTGCGAGTACATGTTTAGCTGCTGCCTGTTTCCGTTCATCTTGTTGTTTAGTACATCTACTATGTTCGAGTTACATGTGCTAGTAGCTGGTATTGTCATGTTTAATATTCTGAAATTAATCACGGAAATTGTGCCTAATTATCCAATATGTTTTAGAATATAGATATATTCAAATTTAGACAAACTCAAGTCACTTATTTTAAGACGAAGAGATTATTTGTTAAGCCTGCCTGTCAATATAAAGGGGCAGGTGGGATTGTCGGGAGAATCAAACGAACCAAAAACCATATTTACCTTCCTTTCATTTCCTTGCAATTATAGTTTATAGATCTGAGCCACGAGTGCTCCAATTTCCCTCCCCTTCAACGATTCTGTCTGAGACCCACCAAGGTCCTGACAATGATGTAGTCGCACTGCTTTGCGTGGGGCATTTCTTCCAGTTTTACACAAGAAGAAAAATGTCACGAAAATAAATGATTTAGGTTTATCTAAATTTACATATATCTAGACATGTTTTAGGTGTAGATATATTCGAATCTGGATAAACCCAAATTACTTATTTCGGTTCAGAGGGAGTAGAAAAAATGCTGATCATGGCAACAAAAACAGAAAAAAAAACTCCTTCCGATTAAAATTACTTGTCAGTGTCTTTGGTGAAATGTTGGCTAAAAAAATCTGTCTAGGTTCCTAGGACAAGTAATTTGGATATATCTAATTAATTCGTTATGTTGACAGAACACTTTGACAAGGCGAATCAAACCATGTACTCCCTCTGTTTCAAAATATAAGATGTTTTAGCTTTGTGAAGGGAGTATATGTACACTTTTTTTATTCACTTCAAATCTAAGTGAACCTAGACACTAGAAGAGGGTTAGATACACTCCCTTCACAAAGCTAAAACATCTTATATTTTGAAACGGAGGGAGTAAATATTTAGAGTGCATGGTAGGATGCCAGTGTGTTCCCGGGCTTGTATACAACATTCTTTTCCTGTCATTGCATAACTTCCTTACCTATCGATGCATCAAAACGCAAAACTATTGTGTTTCCTGGAATACAGAAATAATCTCATGACAACAGGTCAGCGAGGTTATCATCTGATTGGCTCAGCCAGTTATTTCATTAGCTAAGTCCACATGAGCGTTAGTGACAACACTGAGAACACAGGGGCATCGGTTTATTAAATTCATAAACATTCAACATAATATACGATTGTCCTCCTTCATAATCATGGGCACACTGTTAAACTATGATCAGAAAATGACCACTTTGTACTCAAAAGGCAGGACCCCAGTAGCATGCATCTTTTATTCAATATATAGCATACAGCAAGCAAGCAAACTCCTTAAGTGACTGCGATTTCATCTTCCATGCTGATGATGCAGTAGTTCCCCAGCCTCTTGTTCATCCTTGGTCACACCTTTACTAAATCTGGAAGTTGAAGTGTGTAAGCGCAAAATGATTTGAAAATGAAGTAAGTCCTAAAAATTAGGAAATATGTTACCCCAAGCCGCTTCTTAGTTTGTTCAAGCAGAAACTGCGGGTCCAGTTTGGTTTGTGTATAAGCATCGATCTTGTTCACTTCCTGTAACATATAAATCCGAGTTAAACCTTTGATCCCATCAAACAATTGCAAAGAAATTGATTCACCTTAGACAAAATACAGAATTGGCGGAACAACGTGAATCAACTTATAAGCATGACAAAGATAAGGCATAATCACATCTTTGATCACTCAGAATTACCTCAATGAATTTCTGAATGTTAGGTCTGCCCTTGGTGATATCATAGTTCTTGATGCCAGAAAAGAATATCTGAAACCTTTCAATAAATGGCACATATGCAATGTCCACCTGTGTAGAAATTAACATCGTAATAACAAGACCACATGTCAACCACAATCCTTTGAGAAGTCCTTTCCTAAAAGGGCAAAATTAAGGGGATCCGAGACTGATGTGGCATACCAGACTGAACTGGCCAAGGAAGAAAGGGCCATCTGTGAATTTCCCGAGTGCAGCTTCAATTTTATCCAGCGCAGCAACTAATGAAACATAGTGCATAAGAACTACATTATGAGTGCAAACTGCATCCTGAAAAGCTTATTAAACTATTAAACGAGTTACAAGTATAGCTCTTCTCATTTACCGGTTTCCTCTGACACATCTCCCTTGGAGGTAATAGATGAGTATGCTGCTTTACCGAACTCATCGGTATACACAAGCAGCTCCTCAGCGAACTGCTTCTTTTCAGAATCCTGCCAATTTATGAATGCAAACGTTAATACCACTGAGAAATTGGCGTGCGGCCATTTTACAAGCGGCACGCCCATGATGGTTGAATACTTGAATATACGTACATCAGGAAGAAATGCTGGACCATCGAAGTTGCTGTCGATGTACTTGACCAAGTCCAAGCTCTCTCCTTTCACCTGGTTGTTATGCTCTAACGATGGCACCTGTCGAACAAGGCATATAAGTGTGGATGAAGATGAGAGGAATAATGAACTGCATCACTGCAATCGTGCAAGAGATTGTACATGTGAGACAAAATTGGAGATTAACCATACCTTGTTCCCTGGGTAAACCTTCTCCTTGTACCAAGCCGGCCTGTCTGCCAGATCGATCGCGACTATCTTGATCTTGTCCTGCAAACCCTGTACAAGGAAAGCATGTTCCAAACAGAGACAGTCAACTTGGGTGATTCAGTTTTTCTTAGCACAGCAGCACCAAGAGTATGAATGGCATAGTACCTTGTAGTTCCTGGCAATCCAGGCGCGCTGCGCGTACGGGCAGTGATATGCAACATACAGCCTTCACGAAACAAGAAAAAAAAAAGGGAGGAACAATTTAGCCCTTGGTCTCTGCAGACTTGAGAAGTCACAAGATACATCTGAAATGCAATTCCATTTATTGGCCGGATAAATTTTACCTGGTGGTGCCGTCGAAGAGGGGAGGGGGCTCGGAGGTGGAGGTCAGGATAGGGGGCAGATTTTCTTTCGGAGCACTGCACTCGTTAGAAATTGAGAAACGATTAGAATAATCCAATTTTAGACTCCAAGGCAATAGATTTATTCTGCGCCGGCGATTTGTCCTACTCACATGACCGGTGCAGTGGCGGCGGCGGCCATGGCGACGGTTCGTGCAGAGCTCCTGGCGGCGAGGCGGTGGAGGTGGTGGTGGGCTGTTCGTCGCGAGCGGCGGATCTTTATACACGGGGACGGGGGCGTCGGGACGGGAAGGGTAACGGAGGTGGAGGCGGGCGTCAGTGGTGACGAGCGGCAAGGGAAAGCGAGAGAACTCATTGCTGAGGGCGTGAATTCAAGCGGCAGTAGGTGTCGTCTCGACACGTCGATTCGGGGTCACGCTCCATGGATGTGGCCGGCCTCACTTGGACGCGAACCCGGTGCAGGTGCCGTGGGGCTGCTCTGCCCCGTCTGCCGGCTGGCCCCCGGACTTTTCTGGAACGATGCCGGTGTTTTAGTTCGTACCTACTCCGTGCGGGCTGAAGCGGTGCACGTGACACAGTCAAGAGGCCGGCGTCTCGCAAGGGCACCTCCACCCTCCACCGAGCCGACCCAATCAGCCCGAGCGCGTCCGAACGTCGCGCGGACCATTCCAGCGGTCCAATCCATCCAGCTTGATCCATTCGTACATCTAATTTGGACAATGATTGGATTGAACCAGACATCGCGCGCGGCCAACCGTGTCCGGCCATCATTTTTGGTGGCCCCTCCCGTCAATAGCACATAGACCACTCCACTTCTCCCTCCAAAAAAAACCTCTCCCAAATTTTCACTGACGGGAGTGGCGGAAAAGGCGATGGATCCCGCCGCCATGGCTAAAGTTGCGCCCTCCGGCATTCCCGTCGCCAAGAAGCACGGCTGGCCGAAGAAGCTTGCCAAGGACATGACACCGGAGGAGCGGAAAAGTGAGACGGAGATGCACGCAGGCCGGCGGCTTGCGGTGCGGGCTCGACTCGCCGAAGTCAAGCTCGACAAGGAGCGCCGGGAGGAGAACGAGTGCTTCCTCGCCGCGCGGAACAGGGCCAACCACAATGAGCTGGCAGTGGATGCCGTAAACATGATAAAGCAGGAGGCGCTGACCACCGCGTTCGGTGGCGCCGTGCCCTTCGATGCTGGGGTCGCTATCCCTGGCCTATCCATGGCCGACGCGTCCTCTACCAGCTCCGTCACATCCACCCCTTGCGGCCAGCCCAGGACGCCAGGCCCGCGTACGCCTTTGCTCGGAGCCCACATCGCCTCGCTCTCCCAACTCGTCTATCCCCGCACGGCATTGTCGGAGGCGGGAGAGCCTGTCATCGACCTCAACTGCACTCCAACGACCACGGACACCATCCCGGAGGCGTCGAAGAAGCAAAGGTCCATCTTCGCCATGGACATGCCGGCGCCAGTCAACCTGTTCGGCAGAATGACCGACGCGCCGCCGACCAGCGACGCCACGGTATGGTCTCGATATTTCTCTGCCTTTGCTGCTCGCTGCTCTCGTCTATTTATCGTGGCCAAATTGGGTGTAAAAATTTGTGGCTAATGATGCCGAGGACAGCATGCACGATATGATCAATGAGGGTGGCTACGGCTATGGCGACGGACTTGGTGACAACTATGGCATCGGGTATGGAGAAGACGTAGAGACGCAGCAGGAGACGCAACAAGATGCCTACAATATTGCGGACGAGTCATTGTTCAGAAAGATGGCGCTTCCATGGGCGTGGGGGTCACTTCCGCGTCACTGGCCTCTTCGCTTGCGGCGTCGCTCGTGGATAGCAAGAAGTTAAGCCAGGGAACCACGTGCTACACCACCGAGGAGGACAAGATCCTATGCAAGGCATGGGTGGAGGTTTCGCAAGATCCACTATGCGGCGCCAAGCAAAGGGCTTTGCCTACTGGAAAAAGGTCGGCATGTTCTTCCATGAGAATAGGAAATTCGGCAAGGACGCTTTCTACAACGATCGAAATGATCTCTTTCTCTCTCTCCAAGCGATGGGGCACCATCCATGCCAAGTGTAGCAAGTTCCAATGCTCTTACAAGATGGTGACGAAAAGAAAAATAAGCGGCATGTTGCCGGTTGACATGGTAAAACCTCTTCCTCTCCTTGTCGATGTCTTGCATATGTATTGAGCCTTTGTTGGTATCCATATGTTTAGGTCATGAAAGCAATGGAGCACTTCAAAAGGTGAATGAGAACAAGGCCTTCACGTTGACGCATTGCTGGACGTTGATCAAAGACTGCAAAAAATGGGAGACTAGTTATGCCCTTTGGAAAGAACTCGGCAACAAGAAGAAGGGGAAGGGAAAGAGCAATGCTTATACAGGTGGTGTCATTGACCTAGAAGACGGCGGCAATGACGAAGGCTTCACCAACCCTGTAGGCGCTCGTGCCCGCCGGCCTGGAGGCCACAAGGCTACGAAGGCCGACATCACCCGCCATGCTGGTTCGTTGGCATTCCAGGAGACGTTGACGAAGATCCTGGAGAAGAAGGAAGAGGCCATCACCGAGAGGGAAGAGAGGCGGCGCAAAGAGAAAGAGGCCACCTCTAAGACCTTTGTCAAGCTTCAGACGAGTTCTATCGAGGTGGATGAGTCCAACACCAAGGCCATGCTAATGGAGGTTGAGACGAAGGCCAAGGCGATGGAGACCGAGGCCAGGTCTAGGGTGGTGGAGGCAGAGGCCAAGGCCAAGGAGGCGGAAGCCAAGGTTATGGCCAAAGAGAATGCCATCATGCTCACTGACCTAGACACCATCGCTGACCCCGATCGCAGGGCGTAGGTCGCTCGTAGGCAGCAGGTCATCCGTGCTCGCGATGCTTGAACGACAATAGCAATAGCGACGGCAGATGCAACCTTTTAGACATTGAAGCCGCCATTCTTTTGGACATTGTGTATGATATTTCCCCATTTTGTACATTTCAGAACCACTGAACACTAGTTGGCGATGCCCAAAGGGCGATGGCACATGTCTGCCAATTTATCTGATAGTCAATTTGTGTGCTATTGCCTGTGAATTTGAGTGTTCGACCATTGGCAAAGATTGGCCAGCGAAGGCACCAAGAAACGCTAGGTGCGGATATTTGGGTCGCGCTGCTGGGCACGGCTGGCCAGACATGCCGGGTCGCGACCCCAAAGTGATCGCGGCCCGACCCAAACGGACAGAAACGGACCATTCTGGTCGTTCGTTTGGATCAGCGCGGTGGAGATACCCTAACGATGGCCGGCCAACTGCCGGCGGCTTGGGAAGCCACCCCACATCGACGACCCCAACGATCGGCGTCCAACGATTACATTCGGATTAAAATGTCTAAATATAGAAAAGATCACACTAATATAAGATATTTTAGATATTTCAAAGTGGACTAGATACATCCTAGAATGAGTGAACCTACACAGTGACAACATGTCTACATGTTAGAAAAAAAACTTATGCCTAGTTCTTTTGGCGGCTTATCCGAGAAGATGTCCTACCCCAGCTTTATGGAGAAGACGGTTCTAAAATTTTATGAGACTTCTAAATTAGTTTAACCTTAACCACTTTAGAAGTCTCGTATTTTTTGAACCGGCTTTTCTAGGAAGCTGGATAGGACAGAAGCCACCAAAATAACTAGGCCTAAATCTTACTCCCTTCGTTTCAAAATATAAGATCTTTTAGCTTTGTGAAAGGAGTGTATCTAGACCTCTTTTAGTGTGTAGGTTCACACCTACACACTAAAAGAGGTCTAGATACACTCCTTTCACAAAGCTAAAACATCCTATATTTTAAAATAGAGGAGTATATTTGAACGGAGCCAGTACAACATATGCAAATACAATCAAGTTTAATACTTCTTCGGTCTCGAAAAAGATATCGGAAATTTATTTAAATTTAGATGTACCTAGAAACTAAATTTAGACAAACTTACGATCTCTATTTTGAGACGGGTACAACAAATTGAATGTTTCGAGGGATAGATAAAATTAAGCATATATCAAACAGCAGGGATATGTTGGCTTTAGGGTTTTGAGGTGCATTTTCTCTGAGTGCCTACAAATGTTCGACAAGATCTTCTTGTAACTCATCATGCATCTAGGCGTCATAGATTTCTTGATACATGGTGAGAAAAGCATCAAAGTCAGCTGGCACCTCGTGATCAATTTCAGCAAGAGGGCTCATACCCTCAATTGGCAATAGAAAAACCCAAGCATCCCAGAAAATTCACTAACTAAGTTATGTGCCAATATACAAGTTGTATCTTCTTTACTTGGCGCCCTCAGATATGCTAGCCGGAAGTATTCGACAACGGCACGATAAAACTTGTACACACACTCAAATTTCGCGGACGGTCATGCATAGGTAGTCGTCTTGAGTTTCTGTAGAAGCTCCGTATGCAAGTCATAGCAAGACAGCGGTGCTATTCTAAATAGAGGTGAAACTAGCAAGTGAAGGGTACACAATATAGAAAACAAAAAATTCCTACGGTATGACAACAAAGAGGCCAAGATCTAATCTAGAAGATGCATACAATGGGTAGATCATCATATAGAAAAACTCACCTTCGAAGAACAATTTTTTTAATGAGATCGAATCTTGTGGATGATGTAAACAAATACTTGCCGATCTCAAGATCGTGAAGATGAGTGCTATAATCCTACAATGCTTTCGCACCCGGTCACACGTACATCTCGACGACTATCTCCGTTCCCTCGATCCAGCAGGGCATAGAAAGTAGTAAATCCACCGAAATCTCCTTCAACATAATGGTGTCGTGGTGGTGATGGAGAAAATTATTGGACATGGCTTCGCCAAGTCGGAGCCCAAAAGGTGGAGCAGCGGGAGGAGGGAGCGATAGGGGATAGTGTAGTGTGTGAGGACATGTAGCTCCCACCGTGTCGTTTTGGTGCTTGTCCACCATGGTGGACATTATATAAATTTTTGAAAATTTAAAATTTAAAATTTTAAAAAAATCTAAAAAAAATACCGGATGAAAATAATGATTTATAACACATGTGTGAAAAATGGCATGTGAAAAAACATTATATTCTGGTCTCGGGAAAAAGACAAAAGTGCAGATTTAGACGTGAACAGTGCAATTTTGAAATGGGCATCTGCTTTTTCGAAATTTGTCATATTTATCTTTTTTGTTATGCAAAAAATACGAAATATTTTCTATTGAAAATATTCACACTTGTATTTTGTATTGTTGACTACTCGAAGATATTGTTTTTTAAAATATTTGATGCTTTTCGAAAATTCACAAAAATCCATCATGATGGATGGGCCATAAGCTTATTTTTCCAGCTCCCACCCCTCTATATAGAGGGGTGGTGCGCTAGCCCCTATGGGGTGCCCCCACCTCTTCCCACTTCAGTTGTGTGGAGCTTCCACTCACTCCACTTACCCTTTGTTTTAATGAGTGGACTCTCCACTCAAAAACCAAAGGGTTCCCTCTTTAAATAAATAAAAAACATTTTTAATTCTTTATTTTAATATTTATCCATGCCATTAATTAACAAACATTAACATGTTGGAATTATGCCCTAGAGGCAATAATAAAGATGTTATTATTATAATTCTTGTTCATGATAAAGTTTATATTCCATGCTAGAATTGTATTAAGCGGAAACATTAATACTTGTGTGGTTTGTGAACAACACCGTGTCCCTAGTACGCCTCTATGGACTAGCTCATTGATCAATGATGGTTAAGGTTTCCTAACCATAGACATGAGTTGTCAATTGATAATGAGATCATATCATTGGGAGAATGATATGGTGGACAGACCCAAACTAAGCGAAGCAATTAGATCGTGTCATTGTGTTCATCTTTGCGAAGCTTTTCCTATGTCAAATATTGTATTCCTTAGACCATGAGATAATGCAACTCCCTGGTATCGGAAGAAAGCTTTGAGGTCATCAAACGTCATCCTATGAGAGGGTGATCATAAAGGTGTCTCTCAGGTGATCGGAAAGTATCTGTTGGGTTGTATGTATCGAGATGGGATTTGTCCCTCCCAAGTCGGAGAGATATACTTGGGCCCACTCGTGTCGATATCAACACCGCTTGCAAGCATGTGGTTAAGGAGTTAATCACAAAGTGATATCGGATTACGGAACGAGTAAAGTACTTCTGTGAACGAGATTGAACTAGGTATGTGATGCAAGACGATCGAATCTCGCAAGTAAAATATCGCGAGACGAAGGGAATATATATATGGGATTGATTGAATCCTGGCATCGTGGTTCATCCGATATGATCATCGATGAATGTGTGGAGTCAATATGGGTGCCCAGACCCCGCTGTTGATTATTGATAGAAGATCATGCGCATATTCTCGAATCATAGGTCACACACTTAACGTGTCTCGACGCTAGGATAGATTGGATACTTGGTTTATGAATTTTTGTTCGAGTCTCGGATGGGATCCGGGACATCACGAGAGGTTCGGAGTGGTCCGGAGAATAAGATTCATATAAGGCAATTGCAGTTTTGGAGTTGAATTGTTCCGGATTAATCGGTATTGTCGGAAGCTTCTAGAACCTTCGAGAAGGGGACCAACGTGGCCCCACCTTCCGGGAGGGGCATGGGCCTATGAGGGAGTGTCCTGGCCGCATTGGGCCAGGGCACAAGGCCCCATAGGGCCCAGCCGATTCTAGATAAGTTTAAACTCGTTTAAACTAGAGATAGGGTTTCTAGATAAGGGAAAGTTTAAATCGCTTAAACTAGAGATAGGCTTGGAGGATGGGCAAGGCTGGCGCACCCCCTCTATATATAGAGGGCTGGTGCGCCTCTTCCCCCACACACACCTTCCTCCAAACCATAGTTGCCATGCGCCCTCTCTCTCCCTCCCATTTGCTTGTGTGAAGCCTCGTGAAATTCTCCACCATATACACTGCCGTCGCGTTGTAGATCCAATCTATCTCTCCACCATACTTGCTGGTCCGAGGAAGGAGGAGGCCGAGGTGCTGCGTGTGCATCTCACGGAGGCACCGCCACTTGTGGTGCTAGATCGGATCGGATCGCGAGGAGGAGAAGCGATGCGACTACATCACCCACGTTCGGCAACGCGTTCCATCTTGCGTAATCTTCAAGGGTATGAAGATCTAATCCAATCTCTCTCGTTGTTTGCATCTCCTAGATTAGATCTTGGCTTTCCCTCTGTTCGCTTCAGAGAAAATTTTGATTTACTATGCTGCAAAACCCATCGCTGGTATCGAGCTAGATCTATGCGTAGATGTGATTCACGAGTAGAAGCATAACATGGTTGTTGCGGCGTTGATGTTTTCTGTTGCAAGCCTCTTGTTTGTGTTCTTCTTATGGCGGGATAGTGAGATTGAAGCGGTCCAGGCCAACCTTACGCGACGTCGTTCGAGACCGGCTCCGCACTTGACGTGTGGCTTGTACCATACATGCGGCTGGTGGATGTCGTTTCTCTCACTATAGTTGTCATGGGATTAACACGGAGTTTGGCAACCATAATATCACCGTTGTGGCTTTCCGTAGGTAAGAATCGTTCTTAGCATCTACTCCCATAAGCCACGTAAAACATGCAACAACAAAGTAGAGGCGTCTAACTTGTTTTTGCAGGAGTGTTTTCGTGATATGGTATGGCCCAAGATGTGATGTGTATATTGTATGCGATGATCATGTTTTGTAATGTTTCACGACTTGCATGTCGATGAGTACACAACCGGCATGAGCCATATGGTTGTCTTTATAATTGTGTATGACCTGCGAGTCAACTTCTTATACGCCATGTAATAGCTTTACTTTATCGCTAAGTAGTTAGCAATAGTTGTAGTTGCTATTCGTGGTGGAGGCAATTATGGTGAAGTGATGGAGATCATGCGGACGCACAAGATGGAGATCATTCTTAAGATTGGCTATACCATGTCACATAAAGTTATATGCATGTGATGTTTATCCTTTTATGTATCTTATTATGCTTAGATCATGACGGTAGCATTATAAGATGATTCCTCACTTAAAGATCAAGATAAAACTGTGTTCTCCCCAAGTATGCACCGCTGCGAAGTTCGTTGTGTCCAAGCATCACGTGGTGATCGGGTGCTATAGACTCTCGCTCACATACAACGGGTGCAAGCCAGTTTTACTGCACGCGGAAATACTTGGGTCTAACTTGACGAGCCTAGCATGTACAGACATGGCCTCGGAACACACGAACCGAAAGGTTAAGCATGAGTCATATGAATGATATGATCGACACTTTGTTGTCCACCATTGAAACCACATCTCTTCTCGTGAAGATCGGATTAGGTGTGGTGAATTTGGATCGTGTTCACTAAACAACTTGAGGGATGTTGAATTTAGTGGGAGTTTATCTAGTAATTTGATTAAGTTGAACTATTTATCATGAACATAGTCTAAATTGTACTTGCAAATACTGTAGATCACATGGCCAAGTCCAACTTCAACTTCAACGTTTTTTCTGAGAAAGAAAAGCTTAGAAACAATTGGTCTAACTTCACCAACTGGTTCCGCAATCTAAGAATCATTCTGTCTGGCGGACAAAAGGACTATGTCCTTGAGAAAGCGTTAGGTAACCCCCCTGCTGCAACTACGCCGGCTGATGAGAAAGCTGTCTATCAGTCGCGCAAAGATGATTATGGTGTGATTAAGAGCACCATGTTGTTTGCTATGGAACCGGAACTTCAAAATCGTTTTGAAAACTATCCCGAGCCCTTTAAGATTCTCGAGGAGCTGAAAACCATGTTTCAGACTCAGGCCGCTCGAGAGATATGAGATCTCCGAGAAGTTCTTTAACTGCAAGATGGAGGAAGGAGTTCCGTTAGTGAGCACGCCATTAAGATGTCGGGCTACACTCAATGCCTTGAGAAACTGGACGCAAGATTCGGAGGAGCTCAAGATTGACAGGTTCTGCAATCACTCCTCCCAGCTACAAAAGTTTTGTAGTGACTCATAATCAGATTGGTTCCACTGATACGATCACCGAGCTCTTCGCAAAGCTGAAGGCTGTGGAGGTGGACATCAAGAAGGATAATCATGTGTTGATGGTCAACAAGCCCTCCTTCAAGAAAGGTAAAGGTGCAAAGAAGCCCTTCAAGAAAGGCGGCGACAAGCGCGTTGCCCCTGCTGAGAAGAAGCTCAAGTCGGTCCCAAGCCGGATAATCGAGTGCTTCTATTGCAAGGACAAGGGTCATGAATCGCAATCGTCCGAAGTACTTAGCGGACAAGAAGGCTGGCACCATCAAAGGTATATTTGATATACATGTTATTGATGTTTTCCTTACTAGCCCTCGTTGTAGTGCACGGGTATTTGATCTTGGTTCATTGCTAATATTTGTAACTCAAAGCAGAGCTACGGAATAGACGGCATTTACGAGGGATGAGGTGACGATCTTGGCGCTGGCAACGGATCAAGAGTTGATGTGATGGCCATCGGCACGCTCTCCTTAGTTTTACCTTCGGGATTAGTTTTAAACCTTAATAAATGTTATTATATGCCTGCGTTGAGCATGAACATTATTTCTGGATCGTGTTTATTGCAAGACGGTTATTCATTTAAATCGGAGAATAATGGTTGTTCTATTTATATGAGTAACATCTTTTATGGTCATGCACCCCTTGTGAATGGTTTATTTCTTCTAAATCTCGAAAGGGATGAAACACACATCCATAACATTGAGGCTAAGAGATGCAAAGTAGATAGTGATAATACTACTTATTTGTGGCAATCGTCTAGGTCATATTGGTGTAAAGCGCATGAAGAAACTCCATTCCGATGGACTTTTGGAGTCTCTTGATTTTGAATCATTTGACACATGCGAACCATGCCTCATGGGCAAGATGATCAAAACCCGTTCTCGGTATGATGGAGCGAACGGACTTGTTGGAAATCATACATACCGATGTATGCGGACCGATGAGTGTTTGACGCCGTGGATATCGCTACTTTCTCACTTTTACCGATGATTTAAGTAGATATGGGTATATCTATTTAATGAAACATAAATCTGAAACGTTTGAAAAGTTCAAAGAATTTCAGAATGAAGTGGAGAACCATCGTAATGTAAAGATTAAGTTTCTACGATCCGATCGTGGGGCGAATATTTGAGTTATGATTTTCTCACGCATCTCAAAGCAAATGGAATCGTTTCACAACTCACGCCACCGGAGCACCACAGCAAGCAATGGTGTGTCTGAACATGTTTAATCGAACCCTATTAGATATGGTCCGATCGATGATGTCTCTCTTGATTTGCCGTTATCATTTTGGGGTTATGCATTAGAAACCGCTGCATTCACTTTAAATAGGGCTCCATCTAAATCCGTTGAGACGACACCGTATGAACTGTGGTTTGGTGCTAAACCTAAGTTGTTGTTTCTTAAAGTTTGGGGATGCGAAGCTTACGTCAAGAAGTTGATGCCGGACAAGCTCGAACCCAAAGCGGAGAAATGCGTCTTCATAGGATACCCTAAGGAAACTATTGGGTATACCTTCTATCACAGAACCGAAGGAAAAGTGTTTGTCGCAAAGAACGGTTCCTTTCTTGAGAAGGAGTTTCTCTCAAAAGAAGTGAGTGGGAGGAAAGTAGAGCTTGACGAGGTTATTGAACCTTCTCTTGAATTGGAGAGTAGCGCAGCACCTGAAATTGTTCCAAAGTCGCTGCACCAACAATAGAGGAAGCTAATGACAAGGATCATGAAGCTTGGGACGATAAGCTCTTGAGCGTCGCAGGTCGACAAGGTCGCGTGCCCCTCCTGAGTGGTACGGCAACCCTGTCTTGACTGTCTTGTTAGTAGAAGACAGTGAACCTACGAACTATGTGGAAGCGATGATGAGCCCAGACTCTGAGAAATGGCTAGAAGCCATGAAATCCGAATTGGGATCCATGAGCGAAAACCAAGTATGGACTTTGGTGGACCCACCTAGCGACCGAAAGGCCGTTGAGTGCAAATGGATCTTCAAGAAGAAAACGGACGCGGATGGTAATGTTACCGTCTATAAAGCACGGCTTGTTGCGAAAGGTTTTCGACAAGTTCAAGGTGTTGACTACGATGAGACTTTCTCTCCCGTAGCGATGTTTAAGTCCATTCGGATTTTATTAGCAATTGCTGCGTTTCATGATTATGAAATATGGCAAATGGATGTCAAGACTGCTTTCCTCAATAGCAACATTGATGAAGAGTTGTATATGATGCAACCGGAAGGTTTTGTCGATCCTAAGGATGCTGATAAAGTATGCAAACTTCAGCGTTCCATTTATGGATCAAGCAAGCATCTCGGAGTTGGAACCTTCGTTTTGATCAAGTGATCAAGAGCTTTGGATTTGTTCCAAATTGCTATGAAGCTTGCATCTACAAGAAAGTGAGTGGGAGCTCGGTGGCGTTTCTGGTACTATATGTGGATGACATATTGATTATTGGAAATGACATCAACATGCTTAACGATGTGAAGAGTTATTTGAACAAGTGTTTTTCAATGAAAGACCTAGATGAAGCTGCTTATATATTGGGCATCAAAATCTATAGAGATAGACAAAGACGCTCGATAGCTTTAAGCGGTACATACCTAGACAAAGTTACGAAAAGGTTCGAATGGATAAGGCATTGAAAGGTTCATGCCTATGTTGTCGAGTAAGATATTGAGCAAGGCTCGATGTCCACTGATGAAATGATAGGAAGCTATGAGCAAAGTGCCTTATGCCTCGGCCATAGGTTCCATCATGTATGCCATCTTGTGTACTAGACGGATGTGTCCAATGCTCTTAGTTTGACGAGCAGATATCAAAGTGATCCGAGTGGAACCTTTGGACAGCCGTAAAGAACATCCTAAGATACCAAAATAGGACTAAAGAAATGTTCTTAGTCTATGTTCGTAAAAGGTTACGTCGATGCTAGTTTTGACACCGACAAGGATGATTCTAAATCTCAGACAGGATACGTGTATATTTTGAATGGAGGAGCTGTGAGTTGGAGAAGCTGCAAACAAAGCGTGATCGCGGGATCTCTGATGAAAGCGGAATACATGGCTCTGCGAAGCGTCAAGTGAAGGAGTTTGGATCGAAACTTCATCATCGAGCTTGGCGTGGTTCAAGTGCATTGGACCCACTTGAGATATTGTGTGACAACACCGGCGCCATAGCACTCGCTAAGGAACCAAGATATCATCCAAAGACCAAGCATATCAACATAAGTTTCATATAATCCGAGATTATATAGCGAGATGGAGATCAAGATCAGCAAAGTACATACAGATCTGAATGTCGCAGATCCATTGACTAAACCTCTTCCACGTGTAAAACATGATCAGCACCTCAGTGCCATGGGTGTGAGATTGTTGCCAAATGTAAACTAGATTATTGACTCTAGTGCAAGTGGGAGACTGTTGGAATTATGCCCTAGAGGCAATAATAAAGATGTTATTATTATAATTCTTGTTCATGATAAAGTTTATATTCCATGCTAGAATTGTATTAAGCGGAAACATTAATACTTGTGTGGTTTGTGAACAACACCGTGTCCCTAGTACGCCTCTATGGACTAGCTCATTGATCAATGATGGTTAAGGTTCCTAACCATAGACATGAGTTGTCAATTGATAATGAGATCATATCATTGGGAGAATGATATGGTGGACAGACCCAAACTAAGCGAAGCAATTAGATCGTGTCATTGTGTTCATCTTTGCGAAGCTTTTCCTATGTCAAATATTGTATTCCTTAGACCATGAGATAATGCAACTCCCTGGTATCGGAAGAAAGCTTTGAGGTCATCAAACGTCATCCTATGAGAGGGTGATCATAAAGGTGTCTCTCAGGTGATCGGAAAGTATCTATTGGGTTGTATGTATCGAGATGGGATTTGTCCCTCCCAAGTCGGAGAGATATACTTGGGCCCACTTTCGTGTCGATATCAACACCGCTTGCAAGCATGTGGTTAAGGAGTTAATCACAAAGTGATATCGGATTCTGAGCAGTAAAGTACTTGCTGTGAGCGAGATTGAACTAGGTATGACGATGCCGACGATCGAATCTCGGGCAAGTAAAATCTCGCGAGACGAAGAAACTATATATGGGATTGATTGAATCCTGGCATCGTGGTTCATCCGATATGATCATCGATGCCTGTGTGGGAGTCACTATGGGTGCCCAGACTGTTGATTATTGATAGAAGATCATGTACGCATATTCTCGAACCATGAGGTCACACATAACGTGTCTCGGCTAGGATAGATTGGATACTTGGTTTATGAATTTTGTTGAGTCTCGGATGGGATCCGGGACATCACGAGAGGTTCGGAGTGGTCGGAGAATAAGATTCATATAAGGCGGCAGTTTTGGAGTTCGGAATTGTTCCGGATTAATCGGTATTGTACCGGAAGCTTCTAGAACCTTCCAGAAGGGGACCAACGTGGCCCCACCTTCCGGGAGGGGGCATGGGCCTATGAGGGAGTGTCCTGGCCGCATTGGGCCAGGGGCACAAGGCCCCATAGGGCCCAGCCGATCCTAGATAAGTTTAAACTCGTTTAAACTAGAGATAGGGTTTCTAGATAAGGGAAAGTTTAAATCGTTTAAACTAGAGATAGGCTTGGAGGATGGGCAAGGGCTGGCCGCACCCCCCCTCTATATATAGAGGGCTGGTGCGCCCCCTTCCCCCCCCACACACACCTTCCTCCAAACCATAGTTGCCATGCTGCCCTCCTCTCTCCCTCCCGACTGTTTGTAGGCGAAGCCCTGCTGCAGAAATTCTCCACCATATACACCGCGCCATCGCGTTGTAGATCCAATCTATCTCTCCACCATACTTGCTGGTCCGAGGAAGGAGGAGACGTCGAGGTGTTGCACGTGTGCATCTCACGGAGGCACCGCCACTTGTGGTGCTAGATCGGATCGGATCGCGAGGAGGAGAAGCGAATACGACTACATCACCCATGTTCCGACGAACGTTCCGCTGTGCGAATCTTCAAGGGTATGAAGATCTAATCCAATCTCTCTCGTTGTTTGCATCTCCTAGATTAGATCTTGGCTTTCCCTCTATTCGCTTCCGTAGAAAATTTTGATTTACTATGCTGCGAAACCCATCATAACATATACCTCTCTGAACTATTCCGATATCCCCCAGAACAATTATGATACTTCCCGAAACAATTTTGGTGTTTCCCAAACTTTTCTAGGATATTCCGTATCTACTCAAAAGCGTAGATGAACCTTAAGTGTGTCACCTTACTGTTCATCAATAATGTCGACATGATCGAGACATCTCTCCATTCAAAATAGTCAACAGCGGGATCTGGAGATCCGTAATGACTCCCACACATTCAAAGATAAATCTAGCGATTGTGTGAACCATTAACGCCATAACTAATTCCTTTTATCTCGTAATATCTTACTTGTTCGAGATCCGATCGTCGGTATCAACTATATCTAGTTTGATCTCGTTACTGACAAGTACTTTTTATGGGTTTCGTGATACGACATCCTCATGACCTAGTCACATGCTTGCAAGCAGTGTGGATGTGATATCACCGAGAGGGCTCGGAGTATATCTTTGTCATCTTTTTTTGACCAGCAAACCGTAGGGGAGCCTCCCCCCCCACATAGTAATTTTCTATTAATAACTCAAAAACAACACCAAAAAAGAGTCCCAAAGTCTCATAATTACAAAAAATAAAGGTTGAGAGGATCAACCCATAGAAATAAAATAAAAAGAACGAACACCAACAAGGTGTGAGAGGAAAAAAACTAGGAGAGATTAGTGATCCAAGCTTTCAAGCTATAAACCTTTGTCTTTTTGATACGTTGGCAAGTGATTTGGAGATCAGCAAGAAACTTAATTTTCCAGGAGATAAAACTAGGCCTCTTGTATCTCTGTGTCATCTAGGTGGACAAATCTCACTCTTGATCCATGAGCCTCAACTAATATTTTCGGAATATCCAACGGCACCTTATAGTCACCATGTTATGGTGTGACGTTTGATGTCATCAAAGCAGTCCTCCGGTATTTGTGATTGACATGATCTCATGGTATGAGGATTAGGGTTACTTCGTATGTACAACAATGTAAACTTACTGCCTTGATCGCATTGCTATACTTACTTTGGATGTGTGTTTATCACATTATTCTCCTAATGACATGATCTCGTTATTAACAACATCCAATGTGCATGAGCAGGAAACCTTGATCATCAGTTTATCAACGAGCTAGTTAAACGAGAGGCTTTACTAAGAACTCTTGTTTGTTTATTAGACACACATGTATTAAAATTTTCAGTTAAAAAAATTCTAGCATGAGAAATAAATATTTATTATAAACATGGAATAAGATAATAACTACTTTATTATCGCCTCTCGGGCATACTCCTTTCACTAAGACAATGTACTCCTTCTTGTAAATGAAATCTATATCAAACTCTCGCACTCCATGCACAATCTTCAAGAGTACCTCCTTGCTCATTTGAAACCAGTATTGAAACACCGTACCCCCATCGGTTGAATCATCTTGAAAATAATCTGTCTCCAACATCAAGATGTCGACCAGCCATTGCCGGTCTCTGTTCTTCTTCTTTGCCGGCCTTGAGCCTCCCCCGCCGAGGAGCTAGCCAGCTAGCATGTAGGTGATGGCTCTGAAATACCACCTCTTTTAGCCATATAAAATGAGCCATTTATCTCTCATATCATGTTTCTTCCAGCTATAGCTATGCCTTATATGCATGAATTCTAGTTCTCCTTTACTTCCATATGAGCTTTGCACATTTAGTAGTTTAGGTATAATTTTATCACTTTCCTTGTATATGACATGTGTGTAGGTTTTGATGATGATTATGGATAAAACAAAGGCAAAAAGAACAAAGAGAGGATAGTATGGAGGAGCTGCAGGGACCAGACTTAGCCATTTGAGAGGTTGGAAAAGTGATTTCTTCCAACTTCTCAAAATAAATATCCAAGACCATTAGGTTGTATCCCTTGATAAGATGAACTCAACAAGCCCAAGAACACCTAAAACGGAGTTCGTATGAAGAAATGGCGGCGAAAACACTGCGGAATACCGAAGGTTTGACGAGCAACTATACGACCGAAAGCCTTTTTCTGACCATATAGTTGCACCCATATAGTTGCGAAAAAGGTCACAAAGGATGGGATTTCGCCCCAGAAAATCCCCAGAACCTTCCCTAAGTCATATGACGGTATTGGAGGAACCCTAGGGCACCCCCAAGGCCTATATAAAGGAGGGAGGACCCAAGAGAGAGCCACCAAGCCATATCCTCCACCACGGTGGAGCCCTGCCCCCGTGCCACTGCCATAACCGCCTCCAATCAGATCTACACCATTACCATCACACAAGAGGAGAAGAGACTAGGATCTTGAAGGCCTCCACATCTATCTACATCGTTATCTTCATCAACAACATCTCCATCACCGATCTCCTTTGGTTACTTGTTGTAATTCCAGATTGAATCTTGGATTTGCACTTGTCTTCAATTGTATAATCATAATTCATCCATATTCTATCCATGATATTGATTGCCTTCATGCGTGAGTAGTTTTCTTTGTTCTTAGGGAGATGGAGAAACCCTAGTATGAGATTGAATTGAGATAAAGATTATTATGTGATATTGTTCATTATGTGTCTGTGTTAGATTTCCTTCATCTTGATGTTGGGTGAAGTGCGCCACTCAATATTTGCCTCACCGAGGACTAGATGGAGGGAACTACTTGTTGGTAGACGGAGGGATGATAGCACTTATGGTGACTATAAAGGATTTGTCATTCCTTACGTATCAACTTGGGAACCGAGGAGAACTCACAGAACATTGTCCATGCCATGGGATACATCCTACGGGGTAAAGTCCCTTAATAGCGCAGTAATTCGATTGATGTCAATTGCTGTCTGTTGTGGTTATGACGGATGATGTGAGCAGTGGTTGCTGCCTATTCGTCCATATATGGAGCTCCTCCCACACATATCATAAATGGTCTTATTCATTATAATAATTTTGATCACTCTTTCTATTTACTAGCGGTGGATCCACTACTCACTGAGAACTCTTTCCATCATCTTGCAGAACTTAATCATACTTGTATGCTCTTGTTTACTTACAGCTTTATTCTACTTATTGTTCTCTTATTTGAAAACCCAAAAATATCTTTTACACAAAACTCACATTTTATCTTGTTACTTAGAACATTATTTAGCATTACTATTTCAGTATTTAGTTCAAAGAGTTATTAGACTTCAGACTCCTGCTCCCTGTGGGATTGATATCTTTATTTTGAAACTAGCTACAAACGATCTGTGCACTTGTAGTCATCAAGCTATTTTATGACGCCGTTGCCGGGGAGCTAAGCGTTGTAGGTCTTTTAGCTTTTGTTTATTTATTTTAGTTTTGCTAGATTTTGTTTTAAGCTTTCTTTATTTGTTGCATTTGTATTTTTGCTTTTGTTTACAAACCAAAAAACCCATAAAAATATTTGTTACTAATCATGTCTTCCAAGAAGACTACTCTTGAACATGAGAAGCTCGCAAGGGAGGAGAAGTTGTGAGAAATACTGAATCAATGAATGGCTCTGGTGAATGATTATTCATCCATGCTATGTGCGTCATACCGGTTTTCTTGTAGATTCTGCGGATCTAAAGATCATATTGCCTACCAGTGTAAGTATAACATTGATCCCGCATTAGAATCTTATAATAGAAATGAGTTTAAAAGCTTAGTTTATATGGAGGTTCTAGAATTTGCGCTTTATACTGGTTGTTCAGAATTTCTTTCGTCTATAAAAAAAATATTCGAGAAAGATGTCAGGAGCTTGATGAAATAATTGAAAAAGTTTATCACATATATTCATGTTGTTGTGAGTACTTTATGGATAATGTTTTAGCTTGCACTATTTATGAGCGGATTTCAGCCCGCATGGAAAAGCCTAGACTTTTGCGGGATCAAAAAGCTGAAGAGAAGGAAACATCATATGAAGAACCTCCACCAAAACCGCCTGAACACATTGCTAATAAAGAGGTGGCACTTGATGTTGCACCCTCTCAACTAGTGGAAGGTAAGCCCGAAGGTAAGACTATCGCTGAGCTACTCGTGAATTATCTTAGTAAGAATGAAGAGGAGCAACTTGATCAACCACTTGAATCTCCTACTTCTGAAAATAACTTTCCACACACAAATAGTATGCATGCAAACGATATCTCATTATCTAGTAATGATTTCTATAAGTCGCAAACTTATGATGATTGTTCTGAGGAGGATTCATGCCTAGACAGTGATTTTGGGGAATTTGGTGAGGAACTAGAAAATGAATCTTTCTATGAATATTGTGATGCTATTAACATGGGATAGGAAATCCCATTGGAGAAGGATGAAGCTCCTTCCCAAGAAGAGGATGAACACGAAGAAGAACTATTAATCCTTGAGGACATGCAACTACTGGACATGTGGAAGCAGGTGGATTACTGTTCTAGTAATTTGTTAAATTTATTCGAAGGGATGAGGCAATATAATCATAAGCCTAACAAGCTTTATGATTATTAATGCATTCCTCTCTTTAAAGAATTTTTATCAACCAATAATCATTGATATATTGCAAATGTATCTATAATTTTTGATGTTCCATGCTTGGTTGTATCTACTTTCTTGTGTTTTGTCCACACTTTGGAGTACTTTTCATATGATTTCTTGGACTAACATATTAACAAGAGCCATAGTGTCAGCTGCCTGTTTTCTGTTGTTTTTGGTTCCAGGAAGTCAGAAAATGAATATTCTCGGAATTGGACGGGACAAAAGCCAAAGTTGCTATTTTACTGGAAGACATCTGGAGCCAGAATACGAGACGGAGAAGGGCTAGGGCCTGGCCACACCACCTGGCCGTGCGGCCAGGCCTAACCCGCGCCAGGGGTGGTCTGGCCGACCCCAGCACCCCCTCGGCCTCTCCTTCCGCCTATATATTGCCTCCGATACCAAAACCATAAGTACCCGATCAAAAATCCACGAAAGAATCTGTAGCCGCCGTCATCTCCATCCCTAGATCGGGAGGGATCTGAAGCTCTTCTCGGCACCCTGCCGGAGAGGGGAATTCACCCTGGAGGCCTTCTTCACCATCATGCAAGCCTCCGGTGTGATGCGTGAGTAGTTCATCTCTGGACTACGGGTCCATGTAGTAGCTAGATGGCTGGTTCTCCTCCTTTGTGCTTTCATGTTTAGATCTTGTGAGCTCCGTTCATGATCAAGATCATCTATTTGTAATTCTACATGTTGTGTTTGCGGGATCCGATGGATATTGAGATGCTATTTCAGATTGATTATTGATTCTATCATGTCTTTGTTATTTGTGATCTTGCATGCTTTCCATTGTTAGTAGCTATCTTGGCCAAGTAGATGCTAGCAACTCCAAGAGTTAGTATTTATGCTCGATAGTGGGTTCATGCCTCTGGTAATCTGGGAAGTGAGTAAATCTCTAAGGTACTAGATGTGTTGTTGCTACTAGGGAGAAAACAACAATCCTTTGTTCATAGAACAATCGTATTGTTTACTTTACACGCAATTCGTAAAGCAATAATCTGTTGCTTGCAACTTAATACTGGAGGGGGTTCGGATGATAACCTGAAGGTGGATTATTAGTCATAGATGCAGTTGGATGGCGGTCTATGTATAATGTTGTAATGCCCAATCAAGTCTCAAAGGAGTCAAGATGATTAGTATATGCTTTTATGCTTTCTTGATGTTTGTCAATTGCCCCGCTGTAATTTGTTCACCCAGCATGTCATCTATCTTAAGGAGAGCCACCTCTAGTGAACTATGGACCTCGATCCTTTCTTTTACATACAATCTACAAACTGTTTACTGCTTTGTGTTTACTTTCTGCAAACTATTACTTCCTTCCATTCGATACGTTTAATCCTTTGTTTTCAGCAAAACTGGTGAGATTAACAACCTCATCGCAAGTTGGGGACCGAGTTCTGTGGTTGTGTTGTGCAGGTCTCCACGTTGCTGCTGGCACCGGTAGTGCGCCCTGCTAACGTTCAGCTAGCTACACCTTTGGGGTGTTTCCTTACTCCTACTGGATTGATAACCTTGGTTGCATAACTGAGGGAAACTTACTGTTGTGTTCATCATACCTTCCTCTTGGGGTTCCCCAATGAGCTCGTTAATACACGAGTCAACAAGTATTTTTCTGGCGCCGTTGCCGGGGAGTCAAGGACATCTTCACAAGGGGAGTCCCTCACAACCAATCACTTTACTTTGTTATTTTTGTTTTGCTTAGTTTCTTTTGCTTTTGTTTTCTTGTTTTGTTATCAAAAACACAAAAAAATTAGTTTTACCAGTTTGCTTTCTTTATTGAAAACACACAAAAAATTAGTTCCTATCTTAAGTTGCCTTTATGTCTAGCCTTGCTCCAATCACTATGTCACCCGAGGAAATGATTTTCACTTTTAAACAAGGAATTGAGGAAAGTTTCAAGGAAGCTTGGTCTAGAATCTCTGATCTACATGAAAAAACTGAGCCTAAAATGACTCAAAGCTTGTTCCTTAGCAGTTTTTACCTTGCGATTGCTCTTTGCTATAGATATGCTTTAGATGCTGTTGTGGGAGGAGTTTTCCTCCAATGTAATGAGGAAGATGCTATTAATGCTATAAAGAAATTGATCTTTACTTACAACTTGCCTAGCAAAACTGATATTTCTTTTGCAAGCGTATTTGCTAGATTAAACACTCTTGAGACCCGCACTACTAGCTTAAAAGATTCCTATAATACGCTTAGGGAGCATCATAATTATGTTCCAATAAATTCTGAACCATCAAAGTGGCTCCCCACAGTAAAGATTGATATAAATAATGAAACTTTTCAAGCTCGCTGTGATATCATGTCTAAATTTTGTCTTATGCCCAAAGATATTTATGAATCTTTGAATCTTTGGGGGCTTTCTGAAGGGGGAAAAGAAATATCTCTTGCTAATAATGCTACAATATTACCTATTGGAATAGCTGAAGGAGTGTTTACAAAGATCCTTGAGGAAATAATTTCTACTGATTATCTTGTTATTGAATGTGCAGGAAAAGGACAAATTACACTTGGAAGGTCCCTATTAGAACTCCTTGGAGCAATAATAGATGTGGGAAAGGGGACCATGCACCTTGCTTCTCCACCAAACAATCATATTTTCCCCAAGGTCAAGAATAAAAGTAAGAGAGGTAAGGGCAAGAAATTTGGTCTTAATGCTTCTTCATTTGAGAACACTTGATTCTTTTTCTTACTTCTTATGCCTAACTTAAAGGCGTTAAAGAAAAGTACTTATTGGGAGATAACCCAAAAGTTTTAGATGAGTCTTGGAAGTCATTACTTCAGTAATAACCGCTCCTTATCCTTTTTATTTGCTTTTTGTGCCAAGAGTAACCTCTAATGAGAGAGAAGTAATGATTGGGAAAGTTGCTGTCCCGAAACAGATTTCTGTGCTTCACTGTAAAATTTCGTGTAAGATCTCTGAACGTCATTTTGAGGCGTGATTTTTTGTTCTTCTTACCCACGTTGTTATCTAACTTTAGTTAGTTCAAGACTTTTTGATTTGAGCAACAGAAGGTCTTCGAAAAAATTCGTCTTTACCTGCTGGTCTATTTTGACAGATTTCTGCCATTTTCTGCATTTGCTTCTTGTTGGTTCCTTTTTGAGTTCTTTTGGGGAATTGAGATTTTTGAGGGAAGTGCTACAGTAGCTAGTGTTTTAATGGAAGTTTATTGGTGTTAGAACTGAACCTAAGGACCTATTACCTTGAGTGCACTAATGTTGCTAATAAAGATTGTGTGAAGTTTGTATGAAGGAAAAATTTAAGGTGTATGGAAGGAATGAGTAATGAGATGAAGAATGGACTAAATCTCAAGCTTGGGGATGCCACGTGTGTCACCCCAAGAAACATCCAAGAAGTAAAAGCGTCAAAGCTTGGGGATGCTCAAGGCATCCCCTTCTTCATCAATAAAAATCCCAGGTTTCTTCCAAACGCTTCATTTTTATTGTTTCATGCACACTTGTGTTGTTCTTGGAGTGTCTTCTTTTTCGTTTTCGTTTTGGTTTTTCATTTGCTTTGTTTTCTTAGTTTTCTGAATAAATTGGTTGGACCCCCTCTTTCATACATTGGTTTTCAAATAGTTTGGGTTGGTTTGGAAAAGAGTAGGAAAGATCATGCTTAAGTGTTAAAGAGAGCTTGTTTTTGACTATGGCCTATGCTTTGTCATGCCATGCTTGATATTATTTTGGCTTTATGCTTAGTATTCTTTGTTGTAGCATGAGTTGTTATAAACAATTGAGATTGCTTAATGTGCCTTGGATGAATCATGCGTTGTTTTAGCATATTAAAGCATAGTATAGTGGTATTCTCCTTTGATGCTTTATTTGGGTTGACTTGGCGCATGCTCACACCATGTTATGACTATACAAAGTCACCATAGCCTTTATGATCCTTTAGTTTTCAACTTGTAGTATCACTTTATGCTTTGATCAATGATGTTTTGTCGCTCTGGATGATTATGGCCATTATTGCTCTCTTAGTTTGTCGCTCCCAGTCTTTTGCTAGCCTCCGCAACCAAGTATGAGTTCCCTCATGCATCCAACTCACTAAACCAAGTTATTCCAAAGATTCCACCATACCTACCTACTGGCTATGCTATTCCAAGTATATTAATGTTTTTGTTTACCTTCCAAATTAAACTTGTTATGAGAAAACTAGTGATTAAAGCTCTCACGAACTTGATGGCACACTTTACTTTTCTTGCCCTTAATAAACTTGAACCATTGTGTCGTCTATGTTGTATATGCTTGCACTTATTTGTTGGGGATTAGTAGAACCATGCTGTCATGGGGAACGCTTTTAACATTGCACTTGTACTTTGTACCTAGTTGATATCATGCTCTTTTGTCTATGGATGTCGTCGGTGTGAAATGAAAGGGGAGCTTGTATGTCCATGGAGTTATGTATATGTGTTAGAGAAGCACTGGGCGCTGGTCTAATCCATGCTGACATGGTGGAAACCTGCAGCGTAACCATAATGAGCTGTCTATGAAGCATTCTTCTTATTAAAAAAAGAGTCCTATATTGAAAAAAAGAGAAAAAGAGAGATTATGAAAAGAGGAAAGAGAGAAAAAAGCACCATATTCCCATGGTAAATAAGAAGATTGTGGAGATGCTCATTGTCTGCTTGCCTTGTCATTTTGATATGGGGATTCTTTCGTATCATCGGGCAAGGGGTACCCCGTTGGCGGTTCTCTATGATACACATGTACTTACGATGACAAGAACTTACCGGTGACTAAACTTGAGTAGCATGAGGAGCGGCCCTCGTATTCAAGGGACATGAGATTCCTAACTTATACTTCATCAAGCATATACACCATAGTTTGTTCACTTTAACCTTAATCACTTCAAGATGCTTTTGATAGGGGCAATGAGAGCTAAAAGCTATAAGTACCATAATTTTTGGAAGCTCTTTATGAAACTTGAATCTCTGCTTTCTTCTATGAAGGCCTTTCTTCCACCATTATATTGAGTCTCCATCTTCTACCTTTATGCACCTACTTTGAGAGCATAGTGTCCATTCTTAGTTCTATGTGCATTGTCCCAAAACTAGTTGATTGATGCATAACTTGATATTGCTTGTTTTAAACTATTTGTATTTAGTCACTCTTATGAACTTTGAAGGTGTCCTATGCATTTATATTTGCTACTCTATGAGGGACAAGCTGATTACTATTATGCTATGTTTTCTTTATGTGAAACAAACAAACGTCTTGCAAAGCATTGTTATTGATGAATCTTTTGTTTGTGCCTTTTCATGTTGCATCATAGTTTCTTTGTCTTATTGTTAGAACTTTGTCTTTCATGTTATGATTGAAGTACTATGATCCTAGCTTTGAATGTTTTACAAATACTTTGATCAAGTTTATGATGGTGCATGTCACCTAAAAAATTATTCTTTCTTTTTATCACTTACCTACTCGAGGGCGAGCGGGAGTTAAGCTTGGGGATGTTGATACATTGCAAATGTATCTATAATTTTTGATGTTCCATGCTTGGTTTTATCTACTTTCTTGTGTTTTGTCCACACTTTGGAGTACTTTTCATATGATTTCTTGGACTAACCTATTAACAAGAGCCATAGTCCCAGCTGCTTGTTTTCTGCTGTTTTTGGTTCCAGGAAGTCAGAAAATGAATATTCTCGGAATTGGACGGGACAAAAGCCAAAGTGGCTATTTTACCGGAAGACATCTAGAGCCAGAATACGAGATGGAGAAGGGCTGGGGCCTGGCCACACCACCTGGCCAGGCCTGGCCCACGCCAGGGGTGGTCTGGCCGACCCCAGCACCCCCTCGGCCTCTCCTTCCTCCTATATATTGCCTCCGATACCAAAACCCTAAGTACCCGATCAAAAATCCATGAAAGAGTCTGTAACCGCCGTCATCTCCATCCATAGATCGGGAGGAATCTGAAGCTCTTCCCGGCACCCTGCCGGAGAGGGGAATTCACCCTGGAGGCCTTCTTCATCATCATGCAAGCCTCTAGTATGATGCGCGAGTAGTTCATCTCTGGACTACGGGTCCATGTAGTAGCTAGATGGCTGGTTCTCCTCCTTTGTGCTTTCATGTTTAGATCTTGTGAGCTCCGTTCATGATCAAGATCATCTATTTGTAATTCTACATGTTGTGTTTGCGAGGATCCGATGGATATTGAGATGCTATTTCAGATTGATTATTGATACTATCATGTCTTTGTTATTTGTGATCTTGCATGCTTTCCGTTGTTAGTAGCTATCTTGGCCAAGTAGATGCTAGCAACTCCAAGAGTTAGTATTTATGCTCGATAGTGGGTTCATGCCTCTGGTAATCTGGGGAAGTGACAGAAATCTCTAAGGTACTATATGTGTTGTTGCTACTAGGGAGAAAACAACAATCCTTTGTTCATAAAACAATTGTATTATTTACTTTACACACAATTCGTAAATCAATAATCTGTTGCTTGCAACTTAATACTGGAGGGGGTTCGGATGATAACCTAAAGGTGGATTATTAGTCATAGATGCAGTTGGATGGCGGTCTATGTATAATGTTGTAATGCCCAATCAAGTCTCAAAGGAGTCAAGATGATTAGTATATGCTTGTATGCTTTCTTGATGTTTGTCAATTGCCCCGCTGTAATTTGTTCACCCAGCATGTCATCTATCTTAAAGAGAGCCACCTCTAGTGAACTATGGACCCCGGTCCTTTCTTTTACATACAATCTACAAACTGTTTATTGCTTTGTGTTTACTTTATGCAAACTATTACTTCCTTCCATTCGATACGTTTAATCCTTTGTTTTCAGCAAAATCGGTGAGATTGACAACCTCATCGCAAGTTGGGGACAGAGTTCTATGGTTGTGTTGTGCTGGTCTCCATGTTGCTTTGGCACCTGCTAACGTTCAGCTAGCTACACCTTTGGGGTGTTTCCTTGCTCCTACTGGATTGATAACCTTGGTTTCATAACTGAGGGAAACTTACTGCTGTGCTCATCATACCTTCCTCTTGGGGTCCCCCAACGAGCTCGCTAATACACGAGTCAGCACTCATATAAACGGTAATAATGTAAAACTCTTGGAATACATAGTTTATGAAGGGTCTCATGAGCTGCTTAGGAAAATTGGTATTGTTATGAAAAGTAGCGATAATGAGGATTTAGCAAGGTATCATAATATTATGGATTATATTGTCAATTATTGTCAAGAACATTTAAGTGGAAATGCACTTGTGATAAAGAGTAAGGAGCTATGTAAAACAATAGTTCCCGAAACTAACATTTTGCAGGAACCACTGGATAACAAGGAGGAACACCAAAAAGGTGAGGTTCAAGACAAACATCATTCTACTACTAATAAGTTTGTTTATGATGCCTGAGTCTCTAGTAATGATTCTTATTGTGTTGAAACTGAAGATAATTTATCTACGGAGGCTTTATCCCTAGATACTCATTTGGAGAACACTAATAATTATGAACTGGAGATAAATCCTTGTAGTATTAATGAGCAGGTTTCAGGAGAGCATATCTTTGATGAAACATTTTTTGATGATGCTTCTTTTTGTGAATGGATTGATAACTCTAGAACTGAGGAACTTGTTAGCAAGGGTGATGAACTAGAAAATAGAGACACTTTGTAATTTTTCCCTGCTTCTAAAGATGAGTATTATGAAGTGTTTCCTCGTGATAGTGTAGCCCAAAAAGAGTACTATGAATTGTATCCCGATAATGCTATCAAAGGTAAAATGTTTGACTTTACATGTAAATATCTAATCCTTTCGTTGAAGCTATTTAGGAAGGTATGCTCACCACACATGGCGCATCAATTATTATTTGTGAGCAATAACACATTTATCTACAAGACTCCGATGCACCGCAAGCGGGTGAGACTTTGACCAGGCTATAATAGTAAGTGATTCAAACCTCTTTTGGGGTAAGAATAAATAATTCTCTCGATCCTATCTATTGAAATCATATTGGAGAAAAGCCTGGCTACTTGGTTATAAGAAAGCGCTTCCCGGGAGGCAACCTGGAAGTCATTAGGTGTCTTGAGTCTTGATGCATTCATGTTGCATTGGCATTTTTATTCTTTGCATGATTTGCTATTAGAGTTATCTTGTTGTAGTTTTCAAAAGGTAGAATTTATTGTTACTATGTGTTGCATAACTCGGTTGTACTTAAATCCCATTTTATACATGTTGTTGTTGGTCAAAAATTAAAGTTGTTATTTTAGTGTCAAAACAAGGTGTTTCGTTAAGTTTCAGGTTAAGAAAGAATTCTTGAAGAAATATAATTTTTTTTATGTCAACAGAAGGTTTAACGACCAACTATACGGCGGGAATAAAAAATTCCAGCCGTATAGTTTGGCCGCATAGATATCTTTGTCATCGACAAATTTTCTTTCTTAGGTACATAAGGTTTAATGACCAACTATACGACGGGAATAAAAATTCCGGCCATATAGTTCTGGCCGTATAGATAGCGATGCCTTTGTCAAATTTCTTTCCAAGGTATAGAAGGTTTCATGACCAACTATACGACGGGACCTTTTTGGTCCGGCCGTATAGTTGCACCCGTATAGTTGATAAAACCCCTCAAACGCCAACTGGAAGGTAACCATTGCTCAAAATTTTATTCTTTCTTCTTCTAAAAACCTCGAAACACCACCTAGGAGCTTCTCCCATGATCTAGAGAAGCCGAGCATATGTAAGCAATAAATTTCTACCTCAGAAAACTCCTAGACTGTAATTCTCTATAGAAGTTCATGTTTTCTTTTTTACTTTCCTTTTATCGGTGGGGTAAACGAACTATGTTCATATACCAAACCGATGCATTTTATTTTGTGTGTTATTTTCGCAGGGACTTGAACCTTGTGTGACGACGTGTACAGTAGTGCCGACCATGCAAACACTCACATGATCCACTTGGTTGCTTCAATTCAACGCTTCGACAATCAGTGTCTGGTAAAACTTTCCAACTCGAACCTCTTTTAATAAGCGCATAGGGCCGCACACTCGTGTCTCACATCCTGTTTCGCTTGCACTCATCACAATCTATGTCGTTGTATTGGGAACGACAGTACCTGGGGAGGTTAGATAGAGGTGTGGGGACTAGCAGGGAAGCTATCGACGGCGTCCGCAGGCGGGATTGGATACAAGCGAGCGTAGTGGGACGCAAGAAGTACCCAGGTTCGGGGCCCTCGTGATGAGGTAAAGCCCCTACTCCTGCCGGATCTGACTATGTGGAACACACGAGCTACAAGTGCTCCTCGATTGTATCTAGCTCTGACCTTAAATGCGCTGAGACCAACCCTTTCTACTGAGGCCCTGCCTCTCCTTATATAGGAAGAGAGGCAAGGGTCTTGCTAGCTAGTCCGACTGACGGGCCCCACAGGCGGGTCCCAGCCGACTAGTCATCTACAGTGTCAGCATGGCTTGTACTTTCGGTGTATGAGCGGTATGGCTGTCGTAGGCACAGTGGACGCCGTGCGAGCCTGTCGTCAGCACATGCCACTGTTCCAGCGTCACCCGCGCAAAGTCTTTGGCATGGGCAGGTGGTTTCCCGTCTCGTCATCGTACAGGGCGTACCATGCACTGATACGCACGTCGTCTTGTCTCTCTGATTGGATCTGACTACGCCGTCGTATCCGGCTGCCTCTTTATGATCCGGCTACTGGGTGGTAGCCGGCCCATCCTATCCTGTCCGGCTGCATCTGGTCAGCCGGACGCGATCCAGCATCTGTTCTTATTGGTGGGGTACCGGGATCATCCCGACACTAGTCCCGGCGTGTGTGGATTCCGCCCTTAGGCGAAATGTCTGTAGCTCCTTCTTCTTTCGAATTTTCATCCGGCTGAGCCTGGCGGTTGCGCTACCCGTGACGCCGTCGACGCGCCATGCGCCATCGCCGCCATCATTGCTCTGCGGCGGGCAGCGTAACGTCCTGTTGCACGTCGCCTCGGGGAACTGTTGTCCGGCGCTTCGGTTCTTGTTTCAGGATCTTCTGCGCATCTTGTCCTGGCACACGGGATCTAGGCGGTGGTTTGGGATGTGGGTTGCCCGGATGCGCGCCACGTGGCCCTGCCGACGGTTGCCCTTCCGATCCTTTAAAGGGACGCCGCGGGGGAGGCTGTTCTTTTCCTTCGCTCCCCCGCTGCAATCTCTTTCTCCCTCGCGTGCTCTTGCTCCTGCGCCCCTGCCCTCTGCGCCGCCCGCTCACCGTCGTCGACATTACGGGCCACCGTCACTCCTCCGTTGTTGCTCCTCTCCCTCAGCCGGAAATGGCCGCTGACCGCGGAGCCTGGTGCGGCTCCTCCGTCACCGAGGAACAAATCACGAAGTATCGCGCGACCCGCGTCCTCCCGCCGGCGGAGGAGGTGGCGGTGCGGTTGGCACCGGTGGGGGAGGTGTCGCCACATCCGGCGGAGGGGGAACGCGTCATCTTCCTTTCGCACCTGTCGCGCGGGTTTGTGCTGCCACTGCATCCCTTCTTTCTCACGTTCCTGGCCTTCTTCGACCTTCGCCTCCACCACCTCTGCGCCAACGCAATCGGAACGCTGGCGCACTTCATGGCGTTCTGCGAGAGTTACCTCGGGATCCAGCCGGATCTCGGGCTCTTCTGCCGGCTCTTTCGAGTTCGGCCGCAGGTGCAGTACACGAAGGGCCCGCTAGTCTTCTGCGGCGGCGCCTCCATATACTCCCGCACCCAATCCGGCTACCCGAAATTCTTGCTCCAGGACACGGTACGGCTGTGGCAGCAGTCGTATTTTTATGTCAAGAACGTCACCGACGTCGACCGGATAAACCTGCCGGCCTTCCAAGACGTCGAGTCCAGCCGGCAGCACTAGGACCTAAAGATCTACGGCGACAAGGCGGAGACGGATGCGATGCTGGCACGCATGCGCTCCCTTGTCACCTGCCAGCTAACCGGTCGGGACATCACTCTTAGTTGGATGTCCCGGCTGATGATGCCGCTGCAGCAGCGGGCGCACAAGATGTGCTTCTACTCCGGCCGGCTGGACCCGACCCGTCTATCGCGCCGTGATCCCCGCTACCACAACTTGAAGGGGTGGTTGTGGACGATCAGAAGCGGTGCCGGAGAAGTTCAGCCTGGCGCCCTACAGCCGGGAGAACCGCGCGCCCTGGGTAAGTTCTTGTAGCCAGAAATTTTGCTTATTCCCTCTGTGTTATCTCCTTGTTCTGTCTGGTTGACCTCTTGCATTTGTCAGATCTTCTCCTGCATCCTTCGCGAGGAGGGCGAGGCTCCCCTCGAGGTATTCGCGTCGGACTTGCCCGAGCCACGCGCTTTGTGATCCGGCGAGGAATCGGATGGGGACAGCAACGCCTTCCCCAACCAGAACGACGAGCCGGCCGTCGACCCACACACGGAGGTGCACGAGGAGGAGGAGGCCGGGCCGACTACGGAGCCGGTGACGCGCTCTGCGATGGACGGCGAAGCAGGTGGGAGCGGCTCCAGCCATTCCGGCTCCCGCCGGCCTGCGGCGGAGGAGCCGGCTCCGAAGAGGGGTTGGACCGGCGTCCTGCCGCCAAGCCGTCTTGGCCGGAATAAAGGGCCGCCCCCGGTCATGCCGAGGTACGTTTTTCTACCCCATCCTTCGGTGCTTTCTGTATGTTTGTCCACTTTCTTGCTTTTCTAACTTTGGCTTGTTTTGCTCTTGCCTTTTCCTCCTTCTCTTTAGCGCGCTGGTTTCTTTCGGAGCCGCGAGCCCGGCCCGGACGCCAGCCGGGTCGCCGCCTCGCGCCCCGACTGATCCAACCGGTGCCTCTCCTTCCTCTGAGGCGCAGCCTCCGCCTCCTCCTCAAGCTGAGCCGACTGCCCCCTCCCAGTCGGAGGATCCCTAGCCAGAAGCGGATCACTCCCAGCCGGAAGGTTCCTCCGCGAGCGCGCGGGGGGCTGCTGGCAAGGAGCTCGTCATTGTTGGCGACGACAACTCCGACGAGGAGCTCGGGGAGGAGTGGCGAACAGCAGTGCTCGCGGCGAAGGAGTCCTTGGCCGTCAACACCGTGGACGACGACGCCTCCTCCGCTGCTTCGCTGTCGGATCTTGCCGCCACGCTCGAGCTGGCGGTGAAGGAGATCCGGCTGCTTGAGGCCACAGCCGGTGGGAACTAGACCCTGGAGCAGAAGCTTGCTGCCACCAACCGGACCTCCCAGAGTAAGTTTGCTTTATCCGTCTGGCTCTTTTTTTTTGATAGTCGGGTCCGTTGCAGCTATCCTCGTGTGCGCTCAGCGCGAGATCGATCGCTTGAAGAAAGCGAACGACCGACTGAGCAGGTCCAACTCCACTCTGCGCCTACAGAACAAGGATTGGCACGCGCGAGTAGACGGCTTGGAGGCCACCGTCAAGGAGTGCGACGCCTCGCTCGCTAGCCAGGCCGAAGCCTTCTCCCTTCTCGAGGCCCAGAACAAGGACCAAGAGAAAGAGATAAAACGGCTAGCGGTCAAGGAGAAGGCGTTGATGGAGGAGCTGATGCAGGTCGGCCACACTGCCAAAGGTGAGTTCTTTTTTCCGTCTTCTTTTCTTTCCGGATCCGGTAGCCCGATTTGACTCCTCTTTTCTGACAGCCTTTTACCCTGGCATAGACCTGCTGGCCTACAACCGGCTGCAGGAGAACTGGCCGGGAGCACAGCCGACGGCTCAGGAGCTCATCGTCCTTCTTGGCGAGGAAGCTGCGAAGCTTCATCAGGCGGCACGTGACGTCTTCTCCTTCGTGTGGCCGGAGGCTCCGGTTCCGGAGACGATGGCGCAGCTGGCGGTGAAGGTGGGAGAGGTACCGGCTGCGGTGGACCGGCTGTGGGACCTGGCGGTGCGGGGTGGGGCAGAGATTGCCCTGGCACTGATGCTCTCCCGGTATAAGGACGCTCGTGTCGAGAAGATCGACGGGGGCTTCCGTGCCGGAGCTGATCTTGCCGCCGTCCGCCAAGCCCATCCGGAGCTTCGCGGGTCCGCCATCAAGATCGCCGACTATGTGGACCCGGACGAGGTGTTCACCGACTCGGAGTCCACCGGCACTCCGGATGTGGAGGCCCCGGTGCCGCTGCCTGCCAGCGCCGGAGCCGGAACGAGCACTGCGGCTCCCCCCGCCCCCAGCTTCTGCCGGCCAAGAACTCCCCCACGGCAAAGGCCCTGCCATTTAGCTACTGCCCCGGGATGCCGGGTGTATTTGTCTTGTCTTGTATGTTTGTGAACTTTGTTCGTTTGTACCGGCTATCTGTGATGCCGGGTAACTTATGAGAGCTTCGTCTCCTTCTTGTTTATTATTGTTGAAATTCTTGAATCTTTCTTGTGCGTTGAGCTTTCCTTTTACGCATTACCTTGACTAACTTAGTCGGCTACACCTTTAGCAGGCGACCTGCACTGGTGTAGTCCACGAGATTCGGAGTAGGGCGTAGCAGTGCTTGAGTCTTTCTTATTTCTGCCAAGTCTTCTAACTTTATCCGACTGGCCGGTTGGGCGCCTTCAGCCGGGAACTAACATTCGATGGGGCAGCGGCCTCCTGCTGAGTGTAACCGAGATTCGGAGTAGCTGGCGTAGCAGTGCTTGAATCTTTCTTATCTTTCTTGCTCCCGCCCTTGCCCTCACCTGGGCTCCGAACGGCCGGCTAAACGCCCTTAGCCGGTCAGGAACTACAAGATTCCACTGGGGGCGCGCGAGCGCACCCAGTGGGTGTATCCCCCGAGATTCAGAGCGCTTGATGAAGGCAAGGACTTCGAATCTTCTTTCCTTCTCCTGAACTTCGACTCGAAGTAGTCGGACAAGAACGCACATATGCATACACATACATCTTCACAGGTTAATAGGTTAGTCTGTCAAATCATAGCCGGAAAATGGCTTATTTTTTCAAAAACTGGCTTGCTCCTTTCTAGACACTTAGTTGCCTTCTCGTGTGTTCTGCTGTTTTCGCTGCGTCCTTGCCGGGCAGTCGGGTTGCGGTCTGCAGCCAGAATCGAAGGGAGCTAACAGTATATTATGCACGGTACTAGCGGCTTAGCAGCTGGATTGGTTTGAGCTAGTTGCGGGGCCGGGACGCCCGATCTGTCACGCCTCTTCCCCGTTTTTCGTGTGGGATGCCTCGGGCTTTTGCTCTTGCTAGCCGTACAGCCGAGTTGCGGTCTGTAGCTGAGACGAAGAGTGGGCCTCTGACATCATCGCACACTACTCAGCCGGTTTGTTGGCTTAACAGGCCGAGCCAGCCGGCGAGCCCCCGGGTAGGGGTTGCCGGAGCCGGAAAAATTGAACCGAAGAACAGGTGCGCACACATTTCTAGAAGGAGCCCCCGAGATTCTCGTGGGAGTCTGCATTTTCATTCATGGGGTTTTCGGGATACATACACTGCCTGGCGACTAGGTGTAAAACGGGCACAGCAGGGCCGCGTTCCAAGGACGTTCGGTCTCCTCGTCCGATTTGTCCATCTTGTTCTTGCGCGGATGCTGTGCGTCGATGAGGTAGTAGGAGTCGTTGGGCGCCGCCTTGATGATGAAGGGGCCCTCGTGGTGGTGACAGCTTGTGCGTGCCCTTCGTGTCTTGCACCAGCGGAGAACCAGGTCGCCCTCGCGGAATGCATTGGGCGAATCCGGCTTGAATGGTAGCGTAGTCGGCGCTGGTCTGGCAGATCTGGACAGGGCCAGCACGGGCCTCCTCCGGAGATCCACCCGTCCTCCGCGCCTCCTTGTTGGCTTGATCGTCGTGAGGAGCTTGCGGGGAGTCGGTCGATGTTGGCGGAGAGGACGGCTTCCGATCCGTAGACCAGGAAGAATGGCGTGTAGCCGGTTGACCTATTCGGTGTGGTGCGGAGGCTCCACAGCACAGCCGGAAGTTCCTCGATCCAACATCTGGGTGACCGCTCCAACGACTCGATGAGACGTGGTTTGATGCTGGCTAGCACCAAGCCATTTGCTCGTTCGACTTGCCCGTTGGACTGCGGGTGTGCAACGGAGGCGAGGTCTAGCCGGATGCCCTTGTTGCTGCAGAACCGGGCGAAGGCCCCCTTGGCGAAGTTCGTGCCGTTGTCGGTGATGATGCTATTGGGGTAGCCGAAGCGGTTGATGATGTCGGTGAAGAAGGTAACAACCGTCGCTCCATCCAGCTTCCGGATAGGCTTGGCCTCGATCCACTTTGTGAACTTGTCCACCGCTACCAGCAGGTGGGTCATTCCCGCGCGAGCTCGCTTGAAGGGCCCGACCATGTTGAGGCCCCAAACTGCGAAGGGCCAGGTGATCGGTATGGTCTTGAGCACCGAGGTTGGCATGTGCTTGAGCTGCCCGAAGCGTTAGCACCCATTGCACGCGCGGACCAGCTGCTCGGCATCCTCGAAGGCGGTGGGCCAATAGAAACCATGGCGAAACGCCTTGGCGACTATCGCCCTTGACGAAGCGTGGTGCCCACACTCACCCTGGTGGATGTCCTTGAGTAGCCGGTAGCCTGTGTCTACATCGACACATCATTGGAAGATACCAGATACACTGCGCTTGTACAACTCGCCGTTTATGATGGTGTATGTATGCGCGCGGCGTCGGATTTGCCTAGCCTCTACCTCGTCGTCTGGGAGTTCGCTGTTGGCGATGTAGTTCATGAAGGGCTGTGCCCAGGATGGCACTTCCCGGATGACGAGGACGCTCCTGCCCTCCGGCTGATGGGTGTCAGGGGGTCGTCCGGGTGGAATATCCGGGACGGCAGCCCCCGAGCCACTGGGCGAGCCGGCAGCCCCCGGGTCTTGCGAGCCGGAGGGCACTGCCTGGCCGGAGTTGGCGCGGGTTTTCTTCTTTGGCAGTTCTGCCGGCTCCGTTTCCGCTGCTCCGGCCGCCGGAACACTTCCCGCCCAGACGATGGAATCTGATTCCGGCGACGGGTTGATGGATGGCTTGCGCAGATGCTCCAAGGAGACCCCTGGTGGGATGGCCTGCCTGGTGGATCCTATCTTGGAGAGCGCGTCGGCTGCCTCGTTGTTGGTGCGGGGGACGTGATGAAATTCGCACCCGTCGAAGGAGGTGCTGAGCTTCTGGATGTGGAACCCGTAGAGGGCCATGTTGGCATCTCTGGCGTCCCACTCCCCGGACACCTGTTGCACCACCAAGTCCGAATCACCGAAGCACAGGATCCGGTTGACACCGATCTCCTTGGCCAGCCGGAGCCCATGCGCCAGTGCCTCGTATTCGGCTACGTTGTTGGAGGCCTTGAAGTGGATCTACAACACGTACTCCAGCCGGTCTCCCTTGGGCGAGGTGAGCACGATGCCGGCTCCCAAGCCCCCGAGCATCTTTGACCCGTCGAAGTGCATCCGCCAGTGGTCTGAATCCGGCATCGATGGGAGATACTGGGTCTCGGCCCAGTCGACGAGGAAGTCCGCCAACGCCTATGACTTGATCGTGAGCCGGGGCTCGTACTGGATGGAGTAGGCGGCGAGCTCGATGGCCCATTTGGCGACTCGGCCGGTGGCATCCTTGTTGCCGATGATTTCCGAAAGGGGTGCAGTGCACACGACCTTGATCGGGTGCTCCTGGAAGTAGTGCTTGAGCTTCTTGCATGCCAGGTACACGCCGTAGCACATCTTTTGGTAGTGGAGGTAGTTCTGCTTGGAGAGGGAGAGAACCTCGCTGAGGTAGTAGACGGGTCTCTGAACCGGCTGAGCCTTGCCTTCATCAGGGCGCTCCACCACCAGGACGACGCTGACGACCCGGCTGGTGGCTGCTATATAGAGCAACATCGGCTACTTGCTAGCCGGCGTGGCTAGAACCGGTGCTGTGGATAGCATGCGCTTGAGGTCGTGAAACACGGTGTCGGCCTGCGAAGTCCAGGAGAACTTGTCCGTCTTTTTCATCAGTTGGTACAACGGGAGTGCCTTCTCTCCCAGCCGGCCCCAAACGTTGAGGAAGCCAGGCATCCGGTGAACTTCTGGACTCCAAGCAGGTTCTTGGGCGACTGCATCCTCTCGATGGCCACGATCTTCTCCAGATTCGCCTCGATGCCTCGTTGAGATACGAGGAAACCGAGTAGCTGGCCGGATGGTACTCAAGGCGCGCTTCTCGGGTTCAGCTTCATCCGTAATCTGGCGGAGGTTGCGAATGTTTCTCTCAGATCTTCGAGGAGGTGCGCTTCTCCTTGGTTTTGATGACTACGTCATCAGCGTGGCCACGCGTTTGCCTATCTGCGAGTGCAAGCATTTCGCATACATCGCTGATAGGTGGCGCCGCATTCTTTAGGCCAAAAGGCATGGTTACATAGCGAAAGCCCGTGGGGTGATAAATGATGTCTTAATCTGATCAGCCGGTTTAGCGGATCTGATTGTACCGGAATAACAACCTAGAAAAGACAACAAATCACCGGTCGTGGAATCGATGACTTGATCGTCTGAGGCAAGGCGAAGGGTCTTCGGCACGCCTTGTTCAGGCTGGTGTAGTCGATACACATGCGCCAGGTCTTGTTCTTCTTCAACACCAAGATTGGGTTCGCCAGCCAGTCTGGGTGGTACACTTCCATGATGAACCCGACTGCAAGGAGCCGGGTGATCTCATCACCGATTATCTTTCTCTTCTCCTCTGTGAACCGGTGCAGAGGTTGCTTGACCGGCTTGGCATCCGGACGCACATGAAGTGAGTGCTCGGCGAACTCCCTCGGCACACCCGGCATGTCTTTGGGAGACCATGCGAAGATGTCCCGATTCTCACGGAGGAAGTCGACGAGCGCGCCTTCCTATTTGCGGTCTAAGCCGACACCAATGGTGACGAACTTAGTCGGGTCGGAGGGGTCGAGCCGGATCCTCTTCGTCTCCTTTGCCGGTTGGAAGGCTCCTTCTCCAGCCGGTTTGCTGCTAGCCGGGATGTCCTGCTGGGACATGGCCACATTGCGCATGATCGCGCGTTTTTCTTCGGCTATGATGAGGGCCTCTGCTTGTTTGGAACCGGCTGAGGCGCACTCCATCGATCGCCTGAAGCAGCCGGCAACGGTGATCACGCCGCGGGGTCCTGGCATCTTCGTCTTGAGGTACGCGTAGTGGGGGATGGCCATGAACTTGGCGAGGGCGGGGCGCCCGAGGAGAGCATGGTAGGAGCTCGTCAAATTTACCACCTCGAACCAGATTGGTTCGCGGCAGAAGTTCTCCTCGGTCCCGAAGATGACGTCCAGCTAGATTTTTCCCAGTGGAGCGCAGGCTGGCCCTGGCAGTACGCCGTGGAACGTCGTGGTAGTCGGGCACAGGTCGCTTTCGCGAATGCCCAACTTCTCCAGCGAGGACTGGTAGAGGAGGTTGAGGCTGCTGCCTCCGTCGACGAGGACGCGTGAGAATCGGCAGGTGTGCACGTTGGAGACGATGAGGGGGTCGAGCACCATGGCGTAGCCCCCGGGAGTCGGTAGATGCTCAGGCTGATCTGCCCGGCTCCAGGTGATGGGGGTTTCCGACCAGTTCAGGTACTGGGGGACCGGAGAAACAATGGCGTTGACCTCCTTGGAGCGTCGCCTGCGGCTGTGCTTGTCGTCCTGCTCCATCTCGAAGATGTGGTAAGCGGCGTGCGGCTGGGGGTATCCGTTGTTGTTGCCGCTGTTGCCGTCATTCCCGGCCCCCTAGCCGGCAGCGGGGGTCCACCCGGTGGGGGAGGTGGGAGACGAGGCTGGTTGCCCTAGTCCTTTAGCTGGCGAGTCCAGCTGCAGTTCCGGGTGGTGTGGGTAGCCGGTTTGAAGGGACCGCTATGCCACTTGCACGGGCCGTCAATCATTTGGTCGAAGGTGAGCCAGGGCTTCTGCCTTCTTGCGTCATTAGCCGGTGCGTCGGGCGCACCCTCCACAGCATTGACCTGCCGCGCGTGGTAGCGAGGCTTCTGTTGTCCGGCCTGGCGGTCCCCATGGAACCAGTAGTCGTTGCCGTGGCGTCTGGAGGATCCGGCTTCACCAGTCGGGTTGCTCGGACGGTCACGAGCCGACTCTGTGGGAGTCGGACGGCCGTCCGCGTTTACTCGGAGGGGCTTATTCATGGCGGCATCCGCCGTGGCGTACTGGTCCGCAACCGTCATGAGCTCCGCCATGGTTTTCGGCTTATCACACAGTAGCCGGTGGCGAAGCATGGTGCCCTCTTGGCATCCTTCGATGAAGAAGCTGATGGCTTGGCTCTCCAGAATGCCCTTGCAAGTGTTGCGGAGCTCCGTCCACTTGGCCAGGTATTCGCGGTCGGTCTCGCGGTCGCCCTGGACACACAGGGCCAGGTCACGCGGGCGTCCTGGACGCTTGTACGTGCCGTTGAAGTTGCAGACGAACACCTTCTCGAAGTCGGGCCAGGCGTTGATGCTGTTGGGCGCAAGGCTATTGAGCCATGTCCTTGCCGACCCGGTTAGCATGAGAGGGACGTAGCGCACAGCTGTGCGCTTATTCCCGTGGGCGATACCGACCGCCGTAGCGTAGTCGGTCAGCCAGTCTTCCGGCTTCATGCTGCTGTCGTACTTGGGGGTGTCCCTGGGCAGGGAGAATTTATCCGGAAACGGCTCGTTCCAGATGCGGGGTCCGAAACAAACCGGACCGGTAGAATCTTCCTCTTTCGTGACGCGTGCTTGAGCGAGGAGCTCGATGTGGTCGCGGGCATCTGGACAATCCGGGTTGGGCGCGCCCACCCGGCCCGAGAGGTGGGAACCGGCTGGTCTAGGCGCTCCGGCTGGTGGTGGGGGAGGTGGCGGGTTGCTGTTCACCGTCTGCTCCTGGCGTGGCTGGCCCTTCTTTGGGCTGGCGCTGCTGCAGGCTGAGGGGAGGACGCCTGCTGGGTGTCGCGCGGTGCGCCCCTCCTATTGGCAGGTAGCTTGCCTCCTCTGGAGTAGCTAAGGTCCTCTTGCGTCTGCCGGTTGGCGCCGGCCTGCTCGTCCGCGACGTGGAGGAGCTCCTGGACACGAGCGTGCTGGCGGGCTCGCTCCTCGCCCTCCAGGCTGGGTAGTTCTTCTGCTGCGGCTCGCGTCGCACGCAGGTTCTTGATGGGCGTGCTGTAGGTGGGCCGTGTGAGGGCAGGCGTGGGATCCGGTTCTCCGTCCTTCTCCATCCTACCACCCAGCTCACCGCCCCGACGCCGTACCTGGCCGCACCGGCTCGGCTCCATGGTAGCCGGAGTGAGGCCGTGCGCACGGTCGTACTCGTGCCTAGCAATCTCCAGTTACTTGCGGGCTGCTGCCAGTTCCATGGCCTCCTGGAGGAGGATCTGTCTCTCCATGGTGAAGTTGGCCTCCGCTTCCTCTAGGTTGTCCCCGAGGTTAACCGGCGTTAGGAGACGATCAATGGCGTCCTCCACTGGGTTCCGAGGCTGCGGGGGAGCGAAAGTTCCGATCTCGTCCACGCCTCGCTCCCGCGGCTGGCGGGGATGCGAGCTGGATCCAGCCATCATGACCTCCACGTCACGAGGCGCGGCGGAGGTGCTGCCGTCTGAGCACGGCGGCCCCGCGACAGAGGCAATTTCCCTAGGGAAACGCTCCGGGGCGGTGGCGATGTAGATGGGGAGATTGCCGAATAGCAGGACGGTGCCGTTCCCTGGGAAGGAAGTTCCGGCGAAGCAGGAGGCATTGTCGATGATGCAGTCAAACTTGCCGAGCGTGAGCACCAGGCCGGAGGCCACGCGCTCACCGGCTGAAGTGCGGGGTCCCGTGCGGAACGTGACTCCGGTCGAAGCCATCAGCCCCACGGTGGGCGCCAACTGTCGTTGTATTGGGAACGGCAGTACCTAGGGAGGTTAGATAGAGGTGCGGGGACTAGCAGGGAAGCTATCGACGGCGTCCGTAGGCGGGATTGGATACAAGCGACGTAGCGGGACGCAAGAAGTACCCAGGTTTGGGGCCCTCGTGATGAGGTAAAGCCCCTACTCCTGCCGGATCTGACTATGTGGAACACACGAGCTACAAGTGCTCCTCGAGCTGTATCTGCTAGCTACAGCCTTAAATGCGCTGAGACCAACCCTTTCTACTGAGGCCCTGCCTCTCCTTATATAGGAAGAGAGGCAAGGGTCTTGCTAGCTAGTCCGACTGACGGGCCCCACAGGCGGGTCCCAGCCGACTAGTCATCTACAGTGTCAGCATGGCTTGTACTTTCGGTGTATGAGCGGTATGGCTGTCGTAGGCACAGTGGACGCCGTGCGAGCCTGTCGTCAGCACATGCCACTGTTCCAGCGTCACCCGCGCAAAGTCTTCGGCATGGGCAGGTGGTTGCCGTCGTCATCGTGACAGGTACCGTGCAGCGTCACGCGTCCTGTCTCTCTGATTGGATCCGGCTACGCCATCGTATCCGGCTGCCTCTTTATGATCCGGCTACTGGGTGGTAGCCGCCCATCTATCTGTTCGGCCAGATTCGTCACCGGACACGATCCGACTGTCCTGTTTCTTATTCGGGTGGGGTACCTGGGGATCATCCCCCTGACAATCTAGGAGAGGCATCTCCTAGAACTAGTTTGTTGACTTAAGCGTGGTTCTTAGGTTGATGAACCGACTCAGTGGGATTTGTATTTTTATCACTTTGAGCTAATCCCCACGCCTTCAAAAACACAAAGTGTTTTATTTTCTTCTTAGTTTCTAAGCAGGTTCTCAAGGAAGGCAGCCACCAGGCTATATCAAGAAATATACATTAAAGCAAAGGTTCTTTGTCCATCAAAAGAGAGGTTAATTGTACCTCAGCGGTAAAGTGTGTCACCCTTGTTTTCAACTAAGCTTGGGGAGGTAACCACTTATCACACTCTCTTTTGGAAACTGTATTTTCTCTTTTCTTTTGGTGATATACTCAAGTTTGGTTCTTGCAAAGTTCTAAGCTTGGGGAGGTTACTTCTGCATGTGTAGAGTCTTGTGCAATGTTCGTATTCAATAAAGGTTTAATGCGATCATGTATCCTGCTATTTTTGAATGCTTGTTTAAGTGAGTCTAGTTCTGTATTCATATGGGGATACACTTGCTCAAGATAGGCACCATAGGAGTTGACTTAGAGCTTGTATGCATCTTCCCAAATTGTTTATCAAGCTTGTGACACTATTTATGATCCTCTAGAAAACATTGCCACCATCTCTACACTTGGAAAGAATGAATACTTGATCAAGATCTTTTGAAATTTGTTGGTTGTCACTAAATAGCTTTGTCTTAAATGAATAGGTTATGCTCGACCCCATAATGTCAAAACAATAGACTTGATAGTTTGCTTACAGAAGGAGTTGTCAATTGGAAATGATATTTCTAAGTTTTGAGTTCTATGCTAGATAAAGTGTTATTTAATTGTCTTAAGAGTTTAGCCTTAAAGATAATCAACACCATAGATGTGATGATCGACTTGATAGTACTCTTTGAAAGGATTTGTTTGAAGAAACTAATAATTAGCGGTAATTGAGATGCATGCCAAATCTTGACTTGTTGATTAAAGTATGATATTGCTTTATGCGTGTCTGCACCACTGTCGCACAACATGGGATGCTAACAACTTTGATGGCCTTTGAATAGTCCAAAAAGAGGAAAATCTTGGAGTTTGGCTATGAGTTGCCCAACATATGTAGCAGAAGTGCTATATTTGGGTATGCATTGGTATTCTCATGGGCCTGCGTTCAAAGCAAAAGAGATAATACTCCTCTGACCGTTATGAGAAATCATTATACCAAAAAGGGAAACCTTGGTAATGATCATGAGTATCCATTCTTAGCATGCACAGTCTGATTAAACACACTAAGTTTTGGCATGATCTCATTACTAATGAACTGAAGTTTTAGAAAGACAAAGAATAGAAAATGAGTGTTTGATAGCCATGATTCATTGATGTGAAAGAGACACTCTAATGCTATGCTTCTTTTGACATGTTCTCGCATTTCCTTTTGGCATAAATATCGTTACTAAGAGAGAAACTTTCTGAAACTCAATAACTGATGTTTGCACTTGAGAGCCTTAACTAGATGACATGATTGGATAGACTTTATTCCTATTTATGATTGACATCTATTTGTGACTAAGTTTTGCCTCATAAAAAATAATGGTATGAAAAGTTATACAAAAGGTGCAATAAGAGGATCACAAGTTTGTTTGCAAGTAGTTTCACTATTGACATGGAGCATATAAGTTTTGATGAATCTTTAGTGGTCTTTATAACTGAGCTTGTGTTGCCTTGTATGAATACATGTTTTCTCTCTTAAAGCTTATAGAAGAAATAAGGATGCAAGGCATTGATTTCCAGTGATAAGCTATTTCACAACCATTAATTTATTATCAACCCTTCCTGCTCGAGGACGAGCAAGGTATAGCTTGGGGAAGTTGATGGCTGTGAAATACCACCTCTTTTAGCCATATAAAATGACCCATTTATCTCCCATATCATGTTTCTTCCAGCTATAGCTATGCCGTATATGCATGACTTCTAGTTCTCATTTACTTTCATATGAGCTTTGCACATTTAGTAGTTTAGGTAGAATTTTATCACTTTCCTTGTCTATGACATGTGTGTAGGTGTTGATGATGATTATGGATAAAACAAAGGAAAAAGGAACAAAGAGAACATAGTATGGAGGAGCTGCAGGGACCAAACTTAGCCATTTGAGAGGTTGGAAAAGTGAATTTCCCAACTTCTCAAAATAAATATCCAAGACCATGGGATTGTATCCCTCGATGAGACGAACTCAACGAGCCCAAGAACACCCAAAACGGAGTTCGTATGAAGAAATGGCGGCCAAAACACTGCGGAATACTGAAGGTTTGACAAGCAACTATACGACCGGAAGCCTTTTTCGACCATAAAGTTGCACCCGTATAGTTGCGAAAAAGGTCGCAAACGAGGGGATTTCGCCCCAGAGAAGCCCCAGAACCTTCCCTAAGTCATATGACGGTATTGGGGGAACCCTAGGGCACCCCCAAGGCCTATATAAAGGACGGAGGACCCAAGAGAGAGCCACCAAGCCATATCCTCCACCACGACGGAGCCCTGCCGCCGTGCCACCGCCATAGCCACCTCCAATCAGATCTACACCATGACCATCACACAAGGGGATAAGGGACTAGGATCTTGAAGGCCTCCAGATCGATCTACATCGTCATGTTCATCAAAAACGTCTCCATCACCGATCCCCTTTGGTTACTTGTTGTAATTCTAGATTGAATCTTGGATTTGCACTTGTCTTTAATTGTATCATCATACTTCATCCATATTCTATCCATGATGTTGATTGCCTTCATGTGTGAGTAGTTTCCTTTGTTCTTAGGGAGATGGAGAAACCCTAGTATGAGATTGAATTGAGATAAAGATTATTATGTGATATTGTTCATTATGTGTCTGTGTTAGATTTCCTTCATCTTGATGTTGGGTGAAGCGCGCCACTCAATATTTGCCTCACTGAGGACTAGATGGAGGGAACTACTTGTTGGTAGACGGAGGGATGATAGCACTTACGGTGACTATAAAGTTGTTGTCATTCCTTACGTATCAACTTGGAAACCGAGGAGAACTCATGAAACATTGTCCATGCCATGGGATACATCCTACGGGATAAAGTCCCTTAATAGCACAGTAATTCGATTGATGTCGATTGTTGTCTGTTGTGGTTGTGACGGATGATGTGAGTAGTGGTTGCTGGCTATTCGTCCATATATGGAGCTCTTCCCACATATATCATAAATGATCTTATTTATTATAATAATTTTGATCACTCTTTCTAATTACTAGCGGTGGATCCACTACTCCCTGAGAACTCTTTCCATCATCTTGCAGACTTTCGTAATCATACTTGCATACTCTTGTTTACTTACAGCTTTAGTCTACTTTATTGTTCTCTTATTTGAAAATCCAAAAATATCTTTTACACAGAACTCGCATTTTGTCTTGTTACTTAGAACGTTATTTAGCATTACTATTTCAGTATTTAGTTCAAAGAGTTATTAGACTTCAGACTCTTGCTCCCTGTGGGATCGATATCTTTATTTCAAAACTAGCTACAAACGATCTATGCACTTTTAGTCATCAGTAGGCGAATGAGGCTGACGATGATCATAGTGAACTCTACTTCATTGATATGCGTGTCAGCCTCCTCTTGCAGCATTTGGACCATCATGATATCACCATCGCTATCCATGGCCTAGGCAAAAGTTCTAGCACATTCCGTGCACAGAAAGATCGATGCATTTCACGGCTGAAAGGGACACGCCTTCTGCCCTAGAAAAAACACCAACGATGCAGAGACACGACGGATTCGAACAGCCTCCCACGCGAGGGGCGGTGGGGTATCATTGGCTGGTGGCAAGCGATCTCCGAGTTGCAACGTCAGTGGCGTTGAATCGATGGAGAGAGTGCAACAAGAACTAGGTGGGTGACTTCTAGGGGGTGGGTCGCACCCTAGGGAATGGGCAGCACACTGAGTGGGTGATAACGACCAATAGTGGGTCGAAGAATAGCCGGTTGTGGCGATTCGTGGGGATGTAGCGAAGGAAGGAGATATGGAGAGAAGGGGATGAAGTTTATCTTGTGTGGCTAACAAGGGAGCCTAGCGCTGGCTTTCCGGCGTGGCACGTGTTGCCAGCAGCCCCCAGCCCAGCCCCTGGTGTCCGGGGCGGCAAGGGTGTCGGACAGATTGGAGGGTGGCCCAATCTGTCAGCACCTTTTGGGCCTCCGATGTGGGCCCTTTTTTGGCCTCCACAACACCCAACCGAGTTGGGGGCTGGGTTGGGGGCGCCGATGGAGATGCTCTAAGAACGTTGATTTAGACAAAAATAACCCTCCTATAAAATCTCAACTGACTTTAACCCTCCTCGAAACAGGATTTCGCTCCGCTTTATAAATAAAGCAACCATCCACACAGAGTTACAATGTTCAGACAAAAGAAAAACACATAAGTATGAGGTATATTCTGGTTGGGATTTTTTGGATTGTAGGATTATCATAGGCTTTTTCATGGAGTTTAATCCTTAGGGTTTTTTCCTATGAATTTTATTTGGATCAAAGGAATTGTGCTGCCCAATTAGGTTACTATGCCTCAACTGCACATAAATTTGAACATCCACTCCAATATCTGTTTTAGACTCAAGTGCGTAGGATCGAGGCGCTTTTCATGTTTTTCTTGCATTTCATCCAAACAATCATTCTTGTAGTTTTCTTATGTTTTACCATCCTCTGTTTTGCACATGCAAACCTGTACCACTCCTACGTTTTTTCAATTCCGTGTTCCAAAGAGGACCTTAGTGTTTGGGATGTAAAGTTAGTGGTGGTGTGTATGCGGGCCTTATGTGAAGGCCATCGTACATCGTCATAGTTAAACATATTGGTGTTTTTAGTAGGTTTGCTCATTTTACATCACGACTTAATCATATATTAGGATATACGGGGAAGGAAGAGCAGCTTGTGAACCCAAACAAAAGACCGCCTCCAGATTCCTCTTCCTTTCATGAGAGAATTGCTCGACTATTGGCTCAGATGGGAAATAAAGCCACCTCAAAGCTCTCATTTCCTAGATGTCGTCTCAGCCTTTCAAGGTTTCACTAGATCACCTAGAAACTCCAAACGCTTTAGGGATCTATGAAATGCACTCTCTTGAGTTCTATGAAAGTGAGTGGGTGGCTACATGCCCCATGGAGAGAGTCATTAGAAAATGACCAAGACTATCCTTGGAGAGAAAAATTGAGGGTAAGAGGACAAAGCTTGGCATAGTAGTCCATAGTGTACTAGATAGGAGGATCCGGTGGTACGCTATTGTGGAATATCCTGCTTATCACGTAAATATCTGAGCCTCTTTCAGTTGGTTTGCCTCCTTTTATCTTTTTCCTTTGAATCTTTTAGCATATTTATTTGCTTGGACATTTGTTGAATTAATGAAGCTTTGATAATTGGTCATGTGTGCGCACCATGTAGGACCAGTTAGGTCCCTACGGTAGGATTAAATATTAACTCCCCCCTACTACATATAGAAGTGTGAAAATATGTTGCTACGTACCCCGCATGAGATATATCACCACCCGTAGGTTTAACATCACAAAGTATGTTTATGCTCGATGTTTATCATCTCATCATCTTTGCTTAGCAAAATCCTTATTTCGCACCTTAATAAATTCATTCGATAGTGCCACTGTGTTTAAAAGAGGATTAGTGCAGTATAGGTTCACCTATCGCGCAATCACTAAGGTTCGGTTCTTTTGGAGATTTTGGATAGCTTAGAGGTGAAAATAAGCTTAAGCCAAAAATAACTCGATTTTAAACCCTTTTTTTGTGGCAGAGAGCTTCACCGATTTCTTCACGGTTGGGGGAAGCCGGCATACCCTAGCTTCATGCAGCTTCCCGGGCTCTAACGAATCAATATTTTTCTCTACCCCTATTCCAAACGGTATTTTCGTCAAATTTATATTGCACATTTCGTCAATGTGCGGCAAAAAATAATAAGAAACCACTCAATATTCGATAGTCAGAACACAAAATCATCCAAGGGCATTAGAGAATTTTCATCATATAAAACAAACAATAAGTTGGGATGGTGGAAGCCAAAAAAGAACTGGACTGTAGTTTCTCATGAGCTTATTTTCACTTCTATTTCTCTGGGCAGCTCAACCCGAAGTGGCTTATGCACAAGCTGTAGCCGAAAAGAACTGAGTCTAACTCATTTTAAGCACCTAACACACATATATTTGTGGATTTGTACAAGATAAATATCAAGTATATATTATAGAGAGTACAATATTATTGTACAATGTCAAAAAGGTAAAAATTGTGAATCTGAAAGCACGGTCGCGCATTGATAGAAGAGTTGTATAGCTCAACGGGGGCAAGAACCACTCAATATGATTATTTTACTGAGATTTGTCAAATAAAGTAAATATTGCTCGACTTTTTGTGTAAAATATTTTATAGGAATCATGCATTTGAATTTTGTTTTTCACTACAATGAACAGAATGTACATGCGGTTAAGCGATTATACTTTGGAGGCCGTGTCATATAACCGTGTATTTATTTAGCAACCGTTGTTCAAAAACTAGTCTTGATGAAATAAAATATGTCAACATATTCTTGGGAACATATGAAGTACAACTCATATGAGTAATTTTTTGAGAATGTAATGAGGAAGTAAATTAGGTTACAGCATAGCGTCGTTTATTAGGATGGAAACTTATAAGCACAACTCATTGGTATGGCAAGCAAGCCAACTCATGAGACTTGAGTCTTCGCGTACCCAGATGCCTCTAATCCCTGACGGCAGCTCCGCTATCCTTGGCAAATGGCAACATCTCCACTTAAGCAATCTGAAAGCTCGCAGCGAGAAGTCAGTGTCAGACGACAGTATATATACAAAAAAAAACTAAAGAAACAGGAAGAAAAGATCTTTGCCTTGAGATGCCTCTTGGCAGCATCAAGCAAGACCAGAGGTTGGTTTTTGGTCTGCTTATATGCTTCGACCTTGTTCATCTCCTGGATGAATTTCGCAACGTTGGGCCTGCCTTCGGAGATCTCGTAGCTCCTCAGGTGAGAATAGTATATCTGAAGCCTCTCCAAGATCGTCACGTACGCAATATCCGCCTGAAATTTAATGGAATTTAAGCAAGTGTGACCACAAACACCCCGGTGAAAATAAAAGCTGAACACACTCAGTTGAGTAGATTTGCATACCAAGCTAAGTTGGCCAAGGAAGAACGGGCCGTCACTGAACTTGGACAGGGCAGCTTCGATCTTGTCTAGAGCAGCAACTGACAAACAAAGTGATGTAAGATTGATCAGTGTGGTCTGTGGTGTAATCCAACTTTTATCTATCTAGAGAAAAATAGCCGCGGAGATAGTAACTGACAGCTATTCTTACCGGCCTCGTCTGACATGTCTACTCTGGAGATCAAGGGCGCGTAGAGTGCCTTGGTGAAGGCGTCAGCATACGCAATCAGCTCATCAGCAAACTGCCTCTTTGCAGGATCCTGGCAATTGGCACATCCAAAGATATTAAAAAGACCTAAATAACTGCATTAATTTTCTTCCTCAAGGTGAATGGATGTTGTGAAAATGCTCTCAGATCTTTACTTGAGGAAGCAGTGTCGGGCCTTGGAAATTGGTGTCGATGTACTTGATCAAATCCAGGCTCTCTCCGGCGACCTTGCCGCTGTGCTCCAGGGAAGGCACCTATGGAGACGAAGACAGTGATAAAGTGCCAAAAGTGTGCACGGAGAGCATGGAGATGGCACGCGAGAATAGGAAGGAATTGGTGATGACCGATAAATTGCATGTACCGTGCCCTGTGGGTAAACCTTGTCCTTGTACCAGGCTGGTTTGTCCTCCAGGTTAATGGCGACTAGCTTGATCTCGTCATGCAAACCCTGCACAAATTCAAGAAGAAACGAACCATTTTTTTTTCAGGCGTTTCTTTCAGCTAATGATGGTCGGGTTCAGCGATGACAAAGTATTAATTCAGGATCGGCAAGTAGCTAGCAGGAATTAGTAGTAGCAGTACCTTGCAGTTCCTGGTGACCCAAGCGCGCTGAGCAAACGGGCAGATGTAGCAGATATACAGCCTTCACATCGCACAAGAACACATTGATCGATGCATGGTTAGTTCATTAGCTCATGAAACGAATCCCATGGATGCAGATTGCAGACACGGAGATTGCTAATAGAGTACTAGCGAGTAGTAGGTGGTTACCTGGTGGTGCCATCGAAGAGTGGAGGGGGCTCGGAGACGGCGCCCAGTGCAGGCGGGAGCACTTCTTTCGTGAAGCTGCAACGCACACCACACCGTCGTGTCAATAATCAATGTAAAATGATGTACACAAGTGCTTAACAAGTACAGTAATAATGACATAACGCACCTCCTTGCTGGTGCTGGTGCAGCAGCCGTGGTGGCCATTGCAGCGTAATTAGCTAGGAGAGGGATGTGACGAGAGGCAGTGGTTATAACTCTGAGTGATCTGAACATCTGATGCGTTGTTGAGCTGTTGGTGGTGACCGCTGAGTGAGTAGTATTTATGCGTGGATAAGAGACGGGAGCCAAGTTGGCGACTGAAATGGAAGGTCTCTGCTTCTACTATCGCCCGATCGGTTCATGCACTTGGCTCTCTGTCGGTCCCAGTCGGGCCGGTTAGGTTAGACTTTTGCTGTCAGTTTCTATCCGATTTTGACGAGGTGACGTAACTGATTGGGTCATATGTGTGATCTTCGGCGGCAGCCAGGCCGCAGGTTGTGTCTTGTGTGGAATATACAACCGTTCTTGTCACTTTATGACGTAACTGATTGGGTCATCTTTCAGAAGCAAAGCTGTTTGTAGTGGAATATTTGTTCCTTGCTTTTACTTTCAGAAATTGATAAACTCAGTGAAAAAATACGCACACGTGATGAATTGCTAGATGTCCCATAGAGCTGTTACTCCCTCAATCCCTAAATGTTTTGGTAAGTTAATTACTCCCTGTCCTAAAAGAGGTAATAACACCATTAGTCCCACAACTTGCTCGTCACGTACAAATTAGTCCTATAAATTGCAAAGCCCTATAAATTGCAAAGCCCTATAAATTGCAAAGCGTGACTCCACTGTACACAAACTTGTCCTGAGCGAGCAAACTAGTCCAAATTCACTCATGAGCTGTCACATGGTGTTGTATTTTTTGCACAAACACCACTGTATATTTTTCTGTCGGACAAGTAACCTTAATGCTGCCTCACGAGTGGACCTCACCTGCCAGATAGGGCAGAAAGAATTAAAATGATGGGCCAAGGAGGGATTTCGAACACAACACCTATATATAGTTGTTTTAGAAACACACGAACACCACTACAGCCAACATCGACCACAAAGTTAATTTAGGCGGCACTTTATTTATACGAAATTGCTAAGTCACAACTAGCTGTGACGTAGCTTACGTCGTGCTACGTCGCAGCTAACTTGTGTATCGTTGATTTCGTCCGGTCGTTAAGATTCGTGCGTCTGTTTCAGCTGACCCGCGTCGCGTCGTTTGCATGTTGCCTTGATCCTTGAGCTGGTTCGCGTCGTCGCTGCTTTGAGTTGTCCATCGGTGTGTTGCATTGTTTCTGGGCCTCCCGTCTGGGACGGCGTCGTTGCGTTGCGTCATGGCTTAGATTATTATAGCTGTTCTAGTTTGGGCCACCAGAGACAGCTAGCTGCTGGGTTGATTGTATTTTTTTGATTTTGCCTGCGGGAGTGTGTGGTTTGAATAACTCTAAACCATTTTTTTTCCCGGTTGTGTGGTCGTGCGGGATTGCATAGTTTTTATTTTCTATTTTTAGATTGGCTTAAATTAGGACTCTTATTGTCAAATGTTCATTTTTTTGACCGGTATGAGTGTATGGTCGTGCGGGATCACATAGATTTATTTCTATTTTTAGATTGACTAAGTTAGAACTTTTATTCTCAACCATTTTGTTTTAGCTATCTTTTTTAGTGATTCAAGTAACAAGATGTTGATATAAATAAGAAGATGTGGTACAGTTTATCATGTTCATGCTCTTTAGAGAAATTATAAGTAGGGGAGATCTATTTTATAATATCAAGTTGTGACAGACTTTTTGAGAAATTGTTGCAAATTTCGCCAGGTATTGTCATAATTTTGGCATTTTTATTTCTTTTTGTCTTTTTTGATATGTAGGTGACTTTTTAAAATAATTTATGATTTTGTTTTTACTGTTCTTCTAGAATATACAAGGCATGGATGCTGAACCTTGCGGTAGTATGCTCACAAACTTCCAATATTTGTCGCCGTTCTAGGCGAAGCGGTCTACAATTTTCTATGATAATGACGAATCTAAATTTTGAAATCGAAGTTGTATGTATTTATTTTAATCATTTTCTTATATATTTCTTGTTCTAAATTGAAGATTTTTTTTGACAGAATGCACCTTGCTGTTTCAATGCAACTTTGGACAGGTTATGTCCTAAAAAATGTTGAAAGCTAAGGCTGAACTACGATACAATTTTTGGGATGGAATTGAATTAGAGTCTACGCACCATATTTTTCTACATGTTTTTGATAACAACATTTTTCTGTGTGGACAATATTGGGTATCTGTGATTGAAGCTTTTGAGGTTGAGATGCAAGATATCATCACTTTTTCATTCCATGAAGGAGAAATTTTGTTTGATATACATGTTATCGCTTATAATGGTGATGAGAAATTTTTGAAGGCATATCCTAGTATGATTTTTCATTTTTTATTTGACATATTATTTTTTTGAGTTTTTTAATATGGTATTCACATTTTTAATAGAATGTGAAGCATTGCCCCAAAGCCTAGAATATGTATTCGAGAAGGCATTTTTCACATATGTAATTGATATCAGTTAACAAGAAATGAATGGGGTTGTTCAAGGTATGCAACATCTTATGCAATCTTAGAACTATAATGTCAATAGCCCAAAATTCTATGTTCACAAGATTGACAACGATGATCAATACTGATGATCAATACCGCTTGGTTAGTTTTTTTTATTTTTATACATGTATTTGAATTTAAACTTTTAACTATAAGTCTTTTTCTGTGAATTTAATTTTTGCTCGTCCTTTTTCTATCAGGATATACCCATCGACGTTTTTTGATTTTGAATACGAAGTTCCAACGGAAGGCATAGCTAAGTACTCCCATAATGATTTTTTCTTGGAAGGATCATATTCAAGACATCGTGGGAGAGTACATTTGATGATAACTGGGATGAATTTTCTAGTATAAAAAAATAAATGTTGGTGATCTCATCGTTGCAATGGTAGACATCAGGAATGAAGATTTTAATATATTCAATAGATTTTGAATGGATTAGTCTTGATTTACTTGTAGTTGTTGGCTAGAATTAGTACAACAAGATAATATTATATTATTTTTTCTCTTGATGTAATAAGTTGTTTTATTTACTATGCACTATAATATTTTTTGCTTTGTGACTGATGACAATTGCAAATTGATTTGTAAATAATGATTTGAAATATTTTTGTTTTTAATATGAGTTGCATGTGGATTTGAAACTAGATTTTTATCGGGATCCAAACGAATTACATGCGCACTTCTAATTTTCTTTTTCTCAAGGGAGGATGGAGGTATGGTAGAGTTGCAAGTACGTTTTTAACTGGAGATTTTTTCTTTTAATAAGAGTTGCATGTAGACTTTAAACTGGATTTTTTCTCGGGATCCCAATGAATTGCTACGGAATATTATAACTAGTTACAACAAGGTTTGTAACTGAAGAGTTTTTGTTTTTAATATGATTTGCATTTAGACTTGAAACTGGCTTTTCTCGGGGAAAGGAGAGAGAGTGTGAGAGTTGCAAGTAGGTTTGTAACTGAGATTTTTTTCGTTTTGAATACAAGTTACATGCGGACTTGAAACTGGATTTTATCGGGGGAAGGGGAGGGCAGGTGGGAAAATTGAAAGTAGGTTTGTAACTAAGGATTTTTGCTTTTCATACGAGTTGCATGTGAAGTTGAAACTAGTTTTTTTCTCCGGATCCCAATGAGTTGCATGTTGACTTGAAAATAGCTTTTCTTGGGGGGGGGGGGAGGTGGTAGAGTTGCAAGTAGGTTTGTAACTGAGATTTTTTGCTTTTCATACGAGTTGCATGTCGACTTGAAACTAGCTTTTCTCGGGGGAAGGGGGGAGTTGCAAGTAGGTTTGTAATTGATAATTTCTTCATTTGATACAAGTTGCATGTGGACTTGAAACTGCTTTTTCTCGAAATTCCAACAAGTTGCATGCGCACTTAAAACTGGCTTTCCTCAGGGGAAGGGGGTGAATAGTTACAACTAGGTTTGTAATTGAACAGTTTTTGCTTTTAATATGAGTTGCATGTAGACTTGAAACTGACTTTTTTCTCGGGATCCCAACGAGTTGTATGTGCACTTGAAACTGGCTTTTCTCGGAGAAAGGGAAGGAGATGAATAGTTACAACTAGGTTTGTAATTGAAGAGTTTTTGCTTTTTTTTTATATGAGTTGTATGTATACTTGAAACTGGCTTTTCTCGGGGAAAGTGGAGGGGAAGTAGGTTTGTAATTGATATTTTTTCCTTTTGATATGAGTTGCATGTGGACTTGAAGCTTGTTTTTTTCTCGGGATCACAATGAGTTGCATGTGCACCTAAAACTGGATTTTCTCGGGGGAGGAGGTGGGGCAGGTGGGAGAGTTGCAAGTAGGTTTGGAACTGAGGATTTTTTCTTTTATATGAGTTGCATGTAGACTTGAAACTAGCTTTTTTTCTCCGGATCCCAACGAGTTGCATGTCGACTTCAAACAAGCTTTTCTTAGGGCATGTAGACTTGAACCTGGCTTTGTTTCTTGAGATCACAAAACGAGTTGCATGTGCACTTGAAATTCGCTTTTGTCAGGGGAGGGGGATGAGTTGCATGTGCACTTGAAACTGGTTTTTTCTCAGGATTCAAACGAGTTGCATGTGCACTTGAAACTGACTTTTCTATGAGTTGCATGTGAACTTCAAACTAGCCTTTTACGGGGGGGGGGGGGGGGGGAGGGGCTTGTATGTATACTTGAAACTAGCTTTTATCGGTGAAAGGGAGAGGGATGCAAAAGTTACAAGATAGGTTATGTTTTTTTGCTTTTAATTTGATTTGCATGTAAACTTGAAACTGGCTTTGTTTCTTGAGATCCCAAAACGAGTTGCATGTAAACTTGAAACTCGCTTTTTTAAAGGCGAAGGGTAGAGGGTGAGAGAGTTGCAAGTAGTTTTGTAATGGTGATTTTTTGCTTTTTGAATACAAGTTGCATGTGAACTTGAAACTGCCTTTTTTTCTCCGAGATACAAATCGAGTTGCATGTGCGCTTGAAACAGCCTTTTTTCTACGGGATACAAAATGAGTTGCATGTGCACTTGAAACTGTTTTTTTTCTTTGGGATACAAAACAAGTTGCATGTGCACTTGAAACTAGCTTTTATTAGTGGAAAAGAAGGAGGATGCGAAAGTTACAAGATAGGTTTGTAACTAATGATATTTGCTTTTAGTTTGAGTTGCATGCAAACTTCAAACTAATGATAGGTTTATAAGTAGGGGCTGCAACTGAATTGTTTTGTTTATTGCAAGTGTGGTTGCAACTTGAGTTATTTTTTAGTTGCAAATGAGTTTCCAACTCTGTTATTTTATCAGTTGCAAATGAGAATGCAACTGAGTTATTTTATCAATTGCAAGTGGGGTTGCAATGAAGTTATTTTTACAATTGCAAGTGAGGTTAAAACTTAGTTATCTTTTCACTTGCAAGTGTATCGTAACTGAGTTGTCTTTTTTAGTTGCACATAAGGTTGTAACTGGGTTGTTTTTCAGTTGCAGGTGAGGTTGCAACTAACTTATTACCCCTGTTTCTAAATATAAGAGTGTTAGTGGACGAGGCGTTTTGTCTCCCGGGAGTATATGCTCCTGTTTTTTGGATTAAATTTTAAAGCAAGTTAAAATGTTAAAAAAATTCAACAAAAAATTTGGCGCGCAAAAACGGAATGCTTCCGCTTACTCATCACAACTCAGAGGGGATGCCGCTTACTACTCCAATCCTTTATATCTTGACATTCTATGTTCTCGCAAAGTCGTTTCACGGAAAATCGATATGTTTTGTGTCATGTGTAAAAAGACAAAATTTGGGGCTTAAAAATGCGGGTAACGAGATATTTCTTTGTCTTTCTCATATAGGACATAGAACATATCGATTTTGACTAAATAGATTTTTTCCCAATATTTTTGACATTCTAAAAAATATCAGCTAGCATGAGCATGTACCCAAGATCAAAAGTGGATTTCCCAGTGTTGGTAGGATATTTAGACTATTTTAACTAAAACATTTTATTTAAATCTATTTAGTCTAAAAAATATATTATATATTTTTAGAGGAAGTACTCTCTCCGCTCAAAACAAGTTTCGGAAATTTGGTAGGGAATTTTTGTACTAGATACACCCAAATTTAGACAAATTTCTATATCTATTTTGAGAAGGAGGAAATATAAGTTTACATGTGGGGTTGAGTTTAAAACCGACATGCCATCATGTCTTGGCAGAGAAGAAACTCCCAAAATGGCAAGCGGGCGCAAGTGTGCAACGCCACCGTCCATGCAAAAAAAAAGCAACTAGACTTGTAATTGGGATCATTTTTATATTAGTCACAACTTGACATGCAACTGAGAATCAAACAACATCAATTAATTTCTAAATCACGATCCGTGCTTTTTCTTGTGATTTGTAACTGGGCATGCAATTGAATTCTTTTTTATATTAGTTGCAATTGACTTACAACGTGCATATTTTTTCCACATAGTGCAAAACCTTTTGTCAATAATTATTTTTTCCATTTGAACTATTTTTTTGGATGATTCGTTTTGCCTTCTTTTTAAATGGTGATTTTATTTTGTTTTATAAACGACAGCTACACTCAGTTTATATGTCACATGGTAGCTCTTTTTTTTCACGTAGCTCACTCGTTAGCACCATAATACTACTACAGGAAAAGTACAGGAAAACTGAGTATTTTTGTTTGTGGAGTACAGACAAAATACAAGAAATCGAGTAGTTAGAGACATCCAAATGAAATACTATTAGGCAATTCATGTGCAAGCAAGGTCATAACGACGAGCAATGTCATAACGAAGAGCACGTGAAGCTGACATGCACAGTTTTTTTTTTAACTGGCTGACATGCAGAGTTGATGTACAGGGTTCGCGCTGCGCCCAAGACGCATAGAACAACGAATCGGTAGTGCTCCGGCTAATGGACCAGCCCAGCTGATCGAAAGTTTTACAAAACCAAATGAGCATTAGGCCAACAAACCAATAAACAATGGGAAAATAAACATGCTGACGTCACTCGACTGTGACAGTCTGCGTTTTAGGGACACCCTTATTTATACTCAAATTCAAGGGACGGCACGCACAAAAGCAAGGACGTGGTGACAAGGAGCTTGCCGTATTCCAGCGGCTCCGTTCATGTTGTAAGTGGCGGCGGCGCCCAGCGATCCCACATACGCCGCCTGCGAAAGAAAGTCTAAATGGCGTAAGTGGATAACCGCGAAAATTAAATGGCATATGTGGAATAGCCCAGCAAGCCCACCGGGGCCAGCGGCGTTGTCTGCCCTCGCGTCTCGAAAAAAGCTCGCTCGCTTCCTTCCCCTTTGTCGGGAGGCGACGCCACCACCCCACCTCCCCCTCGGCTCTGCCTCCCCCGGCGCAAGGAGAAGCTCCGATCTGCGCTTCCACATGACGACGGAACCAGATGCCATGCCCTAAGTATCTCCTTCCTCTCCGGTCTCCACCTACCATCTCGCCTCGCCGACTCCAACTCCGGTAAAAATTCCTCTCTCTTGCTCATCTTCCCTTAGGAGATAGGGGGAGCTCTCCACATGCCTCAGTCTTGCAGCGATCTATACTCTTCTGTTTGACCTAGACTTAGAAACTAGCCCCCACACTGCTATTCTAATCCCCATGCTTCCTGATTTAGTTCACGCCCGGGTTCTTCTTGATCCCCATGCCTTAATCCCCATGGAAACCGGGTGAATCAGGTGCTCCGTTCATTACCGGGTGCTTCATGAATTCGTTTTGATTTGACATACTGCTGCCCTTGATTCCACCTGAACCAGTAGCACATTTAATTTTCTGATACCTAGATTCAGTTTGGTCATTACTTTTCTCCTCACCGAATTGATTTTAATTTCTTCAGATCCCACCTTGTTGTATGCTGCTATAAACATGGTCACATGCATTCAGTTTAGTCATTAGTTTTCTCCTCATAGTTTCGATTTAGATTTAAACATTTGATATGTATACTGCATTGAAGATGATACTGAATATGCATCTAACTTCAGTAAACATTTACTAAATATGTATGGCCACATGTATTTCCTGCAGAGCAATGGCTGGCACGCCCATGAAGTCGCCACAACAAGCAGTGGTCGCAGCTGGCGGGAAAAATTTGGGTGACATTGACAAACAAGTGAAGCTCTTGGGTGACGTCGACAAGCAAGTGAAGTTAGATGCACGACTCGGGTCGTCAATGGGCAAGTGAACGACTCGGGTCGGGAAGGCCACGAAGTGCACCACTCGGCGGATGTTGACAAGCAGAGGCGGGTGTCAAATGTTGATGAACTGAGGAAAAAAAAAGTCAAATAATTTCTGTTTAGCTAGGTTGTAGCATCAAATTGTATCAAGTTCAGTGATCTCAATGTTTAAGGATAAATATAATCAGCTGATGGAGCTTTTTTTGTGTATTCATGTTTCTGAATGTTTGTTGTTCTTGACACTAGCTGATGCAGCTTGTTTCTGAATCGATGACTGCATATGTAGGTTGATTTGTTCAATGATTTATTCTGCTGCAGGCATGTAGCCATGGAGCGTTATTATGCTGCAAGCGTTGTTATATGTTAATTATTGTCTATGCTTGTCCATGGAGTACTAGGAGTAGCACTGCATCAGCATGTAGCCACGAGAATACGATAGAGTGCGGAACGCATCAGGCGCCAGGGATCGCGGCGTCGCGGCGCCATATAATCCCACGAAGCCGCCATGCACCTTAAGTGGCTGCCGCAAAACTCGCTTCAGTGGCATGTGGCGGAAGCGGCTCTGGCCGCATCATCCAGCTAATCAGCCAATTACATCCTGAGGCTCCGTCCGCGTAGCGTCGGTCCGAACTCGTTATCCTATCAGCAGAGCTTGCCAGCTGATGCCTCCGCTTCTCTACACTGTCGTGAGAACGTAGACTATGCTGCAGCCTGCAAAGAAGCATGGGCAAGCAGCACACCGCGGGCACAACGAGATCGAAGTTGTGGGACAATTACATCGGCCAGCTTCTACTATTGCGGCAAACTTGAGCACCGCCGAGCTGCACGCGATGGAATGTGTCGCCGCCACCGAGCTGCACGCGACGTTCACGTTCCTGCCCTCCAAGCGGCAAGGGCCAGCACGACGTCTACGACTTGCTGTGCGGCGAAGTCCGACATGGCGTGCGTGACAGCGTGGATGACGGTCTTCGCGGCGAGGTCTTCCATGGCACGCTTGTCCACTAGACCGAGGTAGTTGATGCCTCGAGCAGCATTGCCATCGACGAGCCTAGGCACAAGCTGCGCAACGACGAGGAGCACGAGCAAGCGGAGCGAGTGTCGGCACAGCAGTTTGGGCACTTGTCGGAGACGGCGGCGAGAATGACCGGGATCGTGTCAGTGGCCATAGCATCCATGTTACCGACGAGGTTTTAGCTAGCGACATGCACGTGCCAGTATATCTAATAATAACTTAACGAACTAACTAGGAGCAACAAATATTATAGGCTTAATTGGCAATGCGTGTCATTGAGAACAATAGGTTGTGTGTTTGAATTTCGTCCAACTCATTTAGTTTTAATTATTTCTTCCCTGACTTACAGGTGGGACCTGAGCCGTAAAACAGCACCAAGATTACGTCTGTGAGAGAAAAATGGTGTTTGTGTGAAAATTACGACGCCACGTGTCACAGTTGGACTAGTTTGCACACTAAGGACAAGTTTGTATACCGCGGGATCACGCTTTGCAACTTGTAGGACTAATTTGCACGGGTTGAGCAAGTTATAGGACTATAGGTGTTATTAGCTCCTCCTAAAAACAACTGACTTGAATTTGTCTAGATTTACATGTATCTATACGAGTTTTAATGTATAGATTTATCTGAATTTCGACAAATCCAAGTCACTTATTTCTGCACTGAGAGCATCAGCCGGTCATGGTGCACGTGCCAAAGCCGGAAACTCGTCACGTCAGTTCTAAAAAAAAACTCAAACGCGAGGGGTACTCACGCGTCGGGTTGTCTCCGTCGCCGCTGAAAGATCGGTATAAGCGACTAGAGGAGGGTGAACATGCGCTACTTAATTTTTAACTTATTTTTAAATTAAGACTTGACACAAAGTAAGTTCTCCAGATATGGAACTAGGTGAAGAAACCTATATGACAAGCAATCATGCAAGAACAATAATAGGGACTAAAGGATAGAAATAACCGAGAGTAGACACAAAGATGTTTTCCCAAATTCCTTCTTTTTGATAGGAAGTACGTCTCCGTTGGAGCGGTGGGTGGTACTAAGACCACTGGTGCCACAGGAGGCCTCACACTATTCTCCCGCACACCCGCCTCAAGGAAAGCACACGATCCACTATGTGGTGGCTTGAAGGCGACGACTGGAACCCTCACAAACTTGTTGAATAGACCTCCACAACACTTGGAGTCTCCCAACACGATCCCAAAGCTTTACAACCAATGTTCGAGCTCCGACACCGACCTCTTCCGTTTAGGGTTCTAAAGAACCCAAGAGTAACAAGATCCTCAAAAGAAAACAAGGGGAATCAACTTTGCTTTGGTGAAATCCTAGATATAAATCTCCTCCACCAAATCCCAAAGAATAAAGGAGATTGGAGCACTATGGGGGGAGATCTAGGAAAAGTTCAGGCCAAGAACAATGGAGGAGAGTGATAAAAGAGGCAACCTTCCCATTGGGGAAGAAGGGCCCTTTTATACTCCATAAAGGGAATCTGCATGTTAGATGTTGCAACAGACTGTACTAACAGACCTAGCCGCGGTAGTACCGAAAAACACCGGTACTACCGGACAGGCACCGCTGAGAGGTATTGTACGCAAATGAGCATCGACAAACCACCTATGTGTCCTCCAGTAGTGTCACAACTCGACGCAGTACTACCGCTTCATGGTAGTGCAGAAACAAGAGGTGGTACTACCGCAAAGTTGCGGTAGTACTGGGTGGCAGTACCGTACGCTCCAGAGGAGGAGCCTCAGCTTGTTGCTGAGCGCAGATGTGTCCGGTACCACCAAGCGGTACTACCGTACAGAAAGTCTGGTACTATCGGTCGAGACAGACAACTTTGGTAGCCACAAACAGGGTGAAAGATCGGTATAAGCGATCAGAGGAGGGTGAATAGACGCTACTATATTTTTAACTTGTTTTCAAATAAAGGCTTGACCCAAAGTAAGTTCTCTATATATGCAACTAGGTGAGGGAGCCTATATGACAAGAAAGCATGCAACAACAATAAGAGAGAGTAAAGGATAGAAAAAACCGAGAGTAGACATAGAGATGTTTTCCTGAAGTTCCTTCCTTTTGAGGGGAATTACATCTTCTTGGAGGGGTGGGTGGTACTAAGACCACCAGTGCCACAGAAGGCATCACCCTATTCTCCCGCGCACCTACCTCACGACAAGCACACAATCCAGTAAACGACGACTGGATTGGAGGCTCCCAATACGACCCCGAAGCTCTTACACACGAGGATGAGCTATGGAGGGCGACTTCTTCAAGTTAGGGTTTCACTAGAGCAACAACTTCTTACACAAATGGTGGGGAAACACAATCCCCTTGGTGGAAATCTAGGTCTTGGTCTCCTCCCTTGAGTCCCCAAGGGGCATCAAGTTCTAGTGGCTAGGGAGAGAGATCTTGGAGGTTTGACATCAGCAACAATGGAGGAGAGAGAGTGGAAGTCACAGTTTTCACTTGGGGAAGAAGGGGTATTTAAGGCCCCTCCGAAATAGAGCTATTGCTGTCACTAAACCCGGAGTGTTCAGCCAAAATACATCGGACATTCCAACCTGGGTCGAACACTCTGGTCGAGTAGCACCAGACACTCAAGTCCGACCAGAAACTTCATGGTATCCGGCGGGAATCCGGGTGGATTCCAAATCTGGTTCTAGAGGGGAAACCACATCTTGGTGATGGATTGAGGCACAGCCAGAACCGGACACTCTGATGCACCACAGTCGGACATTCCGGCCTAGCTGAAAACTTCAAAGTTTCCGGCTAGAATCAGGTTGGAATCCGATTCTGGTTCCAGAAAAGCACCCACCTTCGGGACAACTTGAGGTGCGGCTAGCACGGGACACTCCGGCAAGATCCTGTCAGACACTCCGGAAAAACACAGTCTACACGACTAAAAAACCTGGGATCTTCTTTTATCAACCCATTCAAAACCATCTTTTTTCCTTTGAGGGAGCAACATATTAACACCATGCTGGCAAGACTATAATGCCCTGAAATACTCAGCCCATGGTTAGACCTTCCTTGTGTTGTCAACAAACATCAAAACATATAAAGGGGGAAAATGCCCTTTAAATCTCCCCCTTTTTGGTGTTTCATGACAAACCAAGGATTTGCATAAAGGATAAGCAATACACATAGCAAAAAGATTTAAAAACTATAGAGAGGTTCACATGTGTGAGTTTAGATTGTAGATTATGGGTGCCCTAAAGGCTGGTCCCTAGGACGACTTATATAGGTATCCGGCCTAGGGTTACAGGAGAGACCTATCCGGCTACGACTAAGGGTCGGTTACAAAGTACATCTTGGACTACAAGTAACTAAATAGGCCTAAGTCGGTAAGTCTTCTAGGCCTTCCCGTAGTCAGATGGACCTCCGTATTCTCTCCCTGGCTGGGCCGCCTATGAAGCAAAGCTCTAACCTGAAGTGGGCCACCTTGGTCAGCGAGTTATAGTGGGTATACCCAAAAATTATATCCCCAATAGTATCCCTCAGAAGCCTCCAAGATCCAGAGTCGGATTCCATCGTCTAGCTTGATCTAACTTCGGCTTGCAGAATCTTGAAGGGTTCCTGAAAACTCCAAAAGAAAAGTAGGATCCGGGTTTCAAATTGAGTCAGACCTGTGAGTATGTCATTTGGTTTTCCAACTTAAAATTCAAATTATGCCGGAACTTGGTCTCTGACGTAACCTGACATCAGTCAAGGTCAAGTCACATCACTAACAGACATACCTGGCAGCATGACCGTTGGTGGGTACGCCTATCATGGAACCGAGGCGCCGTTCTAATGCACGCATGGATATCGAGGAGGTTACCTAGCTCCTTCCACGATGCGTGGCACGTTCACTGTTTGTTTCACACGAATATTGACGCGTGTGAGGCATATAAGGGGTTCAGATCTCCTTATTCTTTCTCACCAGCGCCTCTGCCTTCTTCTTCCTCGAAATGAAGCCGCGCCCTTGCTCTCCTTTTCCTTCCCCCAAACCGCACAACGCCGCCCATCCAAGGTCACTGCTACCACCCAAATGGTTGACGTGTCTTCATATAGCACGACGGCGACCACGACGGCGACCACTGCGGTGGCGGAGAAGGAGAATTTTTGCGGAGTGTGATCTCGTGTGTCCTCGATGATGAGAAATTGCACAACATTGAGAAGGAAGGTCTTCTCTGCGCTGGTGACTGGCGGAGAGGCTTCGACGAGGTCGTCCCCACCCCTCTCACCGGCGAGAGGGTTCACTTTGGCACTCACCTTGATAGAGGTTTGAGTCTCCCCCTCAAAGTTATTCTGTGGGGTCATAGATTACTATGGAGTTCAACTCCAAAACTTATCCCAAACATGATTCTAGAGCTTAGAGCTTATGTAGCCTTATGTGAGGGTTATCTAGGAATAGAACCGAGTCTTGTCTTGTTCTGGTACTACTTTGGTACCTGGAGAAATTCCATCACTTCCGGTAATCCCTACATTATCAGGACTCTTAGCTTGACTCTTAGGAGAGACTGAGTCTACCCCAAGATTAAAGATAGTGAGTCGATGAAGAAGTGGTCGTCCATGTTATTTTACCATAAGGACAAGTCGGCTCTCGGCAAAGAATCAGCTTTGCCGGCTTTCGCGACGGTGCTGCCACGCCCCAAGAGTCCTGGGATGCGGATGCTCCGGCTCTCTCTGAAGATTTGATCCTCGACAAGAGGCAGATAGAATATTTAATGAAGCATAAGGGTCTGAAGGGATCCAACCTAATCCACTGTTGGCTAGCATGTCGGATTCAGCCCCTCCAGTACCATGGTGACCGTCTTATGCACACAATTACCAAGAGCAAAAAGGGCAGCCTTAGGATCAGCCCGCTCCCAATCCCGGACAAAGAATATGAGACATGGGTCAAATGGTTGATCAAGGAATGGGTTGAGAGGAAGATTCCAGATCTCTCTTTGGATATGTATACTGCTGATAAACCTTTAACACTAGTAAGTTTCCCGTTGTTTCCAACATACTCAATTATTTGCTCATCTATACCTTGTTGTTGTTTGCAATACTGAGATAATTTTGCCTTTTAGCTTGCTAGCCTCCCCGAGTCGGAGCTTGCTCCTCTCGAGGGATATTTGCCTGAGGATCCGGTTCCTCAGGAGGATCAAGATCTTCAATTACTTCCGGAGGCACTTACCCGGAAGCACAAAACTCCGGTTGTCTCCGTGGGCACTCAGAAAGTGCCTGTTGTAAAGAGGTAAAGTTATTCACAAGGTTTCTATATTAGCTCGTACTCTCTCTAAATTGCAACGATCTTTACTCTGCTACCATTCAGGGCTAAAACAATTGCCAAGGGCAAGGCAAAAGGAAAGTCGGGGAAGACTTTGCGCCACCAGAAGTTGACTCTGGCTTCACACGTTGCCCTGCCTCCAACTCCTACCCCAAAGCCATCATCAACACCAGAGGGTACTTCCTCTCCGCATGTTTAAGATGTTTTGGCTCATTCTTTGGATCCAACGAACCTTGGTTTGCAGACCGACGTCGCCATGCGTGACTCAGGTCTTGATAAGGGTGAACCCTCAAAGGGTAATGATCCCTCAGCTAAGACCTTCGCAGAAAATCTTCTGCAGAATTCGGGTATTGCCAAACCTGGCCTTACTTAGAAGAGCACAGAGAAGATCCACAAGCTGGCTCTCCATTGCCTGGAGATCCGGAATATCACAGTAGAGGAGGAGGCGCAAGAAGCTGAGGACATCAAACTCGTCGAGATTCTTGACCTTGTTCGTCTACGCGACGAGAAGGTGAAGGCCGGTGTGGCCCTGCCACAACTAGTAACTCCTCTGACTCTCACTGAGAAGGTTTCTTCTAAGGTGAACATAAGCCTCAACAAGTTGACTCATGAACATTATGTAAGTCATAATCTGACTCTTTTTATTGTATTCCATATCATATCCTCTAGCCCCCAAGCATGAAGTTGGATAGGAATCCGGATTTATGCTTTCATTAGGATGCCAAAGAATGAACTAGTATAGCCCACAAGGCTCATGCTGATATTTAACTTAGTTAAAATATTAGCCCGAGACTTAGTAGACTTCTGACTCTGGGTACCATTCTGACTTACAGAAAGTTAATGCTTATAACCAGGAATTATTGAAGAATATTTGTCGCAAGCGGAGAGAGATCAGAGGTCTCCGTCTTGAAAATGTGCAACTTAAAGTTGCAAAAGATGAAGCTGAAGGTAAGCATTTTAGGCTTCATTTTCATTCATATTCTTTTGTTTCATAGCCGAATATTTATTTGACTTTTGTTTCTTGCTTTTGCTAGAACTTGTGAACCAGTCCTGCAAGATGACTGAGCAAGCCAAAAAAATTAAAGTCTTGGAGGTGGAGAATGCTGACTTGCGAGCTGAGCTAGAAAAACTCAAGATATATCACGAGACTAGCATCGCTAGTGTTCTTGAATCTAGCAATCACACAACTGAGGTGCGTGACCACACCATCGCCAAACAAGAAAAAACAATTTTGTACTTGCAGAACGCCTTGTACATGGAGAAGGACACCTCCGAAGCTCTTCAGAATGAACTCCAAAGCCTTCGAGAGGAAAATACCAAAGTAGATGATGTTATGTTCGATAAGTTTATTATCCCCGAATTATCGTATTCCGAATTGTTAGACTCGGATATATTATTGACCTTGTTTTCTTTATTTATAGGTCCTCTCAACATGCTCGATGCCTCTTCATCCGAGTCTCGTACCAGCCAACTTGTTGCCGTTAGGGACCTGATTCACGATTTCCACCAGTCTTTGGAAGAAATCGGTGAATCCGTCCAACTCTTCGTCTTAGACTCAATTTCAGCCTTTGAGCTACGAGAAAGGGCGAAGAATATGCCCAGGCTCGTCAAGGAATGGAACATGCCGTATGCATGCACAGCAGCATAGAATGCTCTGACAATGGTAATGAGCCACCATGGAAGCATGGAAATATGGCAAGTTACCAAGGGTTATTCGATTGTCGATGAAGACGGCAATCAACAGAACATCAAGGAGATTTGGGATTTTTGTGCCGGATACGCTTCTTGCATGGCCGATTTGACCAGCTATGATGAAAAATTCTTCACGCCCGTTGAAGTGCCACCCCCCAAGGAAGTAGTTGTTGAAGCCTCCGAAGACGATGAGCAGACTAAGTCTGACTTACTCGTCTCGGACAGACATTGGGGTGATACAGGTGATGTGTCCAGCGAGCCGGCAAATCCTGCATCTTCACCTGCATCATGGAATGTGCCAGAAAAAACAATGCATTATTCTGAAAATAATCTGATTGTAATAAGTAGAATATTATTTTTCTAGTGCTAAGATTGTAAGAACTTATGCTTTACTCTTTTAGAACTTTTGGCTTTTTATTTGCTGTGCTCGAAAAATGTAATCACTTGTTGTTTGTCTACACTTATCGTTTATCTGGCTTTCTGCCTCGTCCCTTTCGTGAGCCGGCAAACCTTCAGCACGGAAACTTTGCCGAGCAACGGAGCTCAATTGCTAAACTAGTTTAAACCTGGAATCAAAGTTGGCTTCCAGTACCAATAATTCACTACTCGAAAAATACCCACATCCAGCAATCAGACAAAAACCCAAGTATAAACTAGAAAATTTAGACTTGTACCCGAAGGTAGCATTTTTAGGATCGGAAATCTTAACCGGAACAAACATGAGCATAACCTATTTTCAAGTATTCTGGGATTTTTGACTATGACATGATCATTCGGAAATAAGATGACACATAAAAACTTCTCAAAAAAACATTGAGGAGACCAATACTTTATTTCGCTTTGAACATGTACATATATATGATTACAAAGAAAAAATTCAAGAATAAAAGGGACATAGCTGAGCAATATTCCATGGACGGCTATCTCATACGGATTTGTACTACCTCTAGATCTCTTTCTCTTCTTAGTACCAGGTCTTTCTTTTTTTGGCCTCATGTCAGTTAGGGAGTAAGAACCATTGTGTAGTACTCGACTAGCTATAAAGATCCCTTCCCGTATATGGAAAGTTTGTGCTCTCTTTTTTGCACTAGCCGAAGAACCAAATCGCCCTTCCTGAAAGACCAATTTCTGACTCTCTGACTATGATATGTGTGTAACTTTTGCTGATAGGTTGTAGATCTGTTCAGCAACGATGCAAACTTCCTCAAGCATGTCCAAGTTGTCTTGTCGAGCAACTTTGGCATCCTCTTTGACATACATAGTGACTCGGGGAGAGTTATGAATGAGATCACTCAAAAGAACAGCTTCTACATGGTGGACCAAGAAAAAAGGTGTATATCTGTGATACGTCCATTTTGCATCACTATTCTATGTCTTAATTCACTATTATTCATTGATATATTTCATATTGAGAGGTGATATTTATGTTATTTCATCTGTTTTTGCATGGTTGATGAGTTTTGGAGCATGGACCACTGCAGTTAGGATTCTGATGGAAAAGGTGATGTTTGGAGGCAAAATTCACGAAGATCAGAAAATCCGGGAAAATATACGGAAAATCCTATTTTTCCAGAAGACTAAGGATGCAAGAAGACGGAGTGGAGATGGGCCACATGGGGCCCACACCACCCCCTGGCGCGGGCAACCCTAGGCCACGCCCGGTGGTGTGGCCTGCAACCCCTCGCTCTCCCTATGGCGTATATCATCCTTCCGAAACCCTAAGACTCGGGGAGCAACCACAGAAAGATTCCGCTGCCTCTACGGGGCGGAGAACACTGAGAGAGAAAGATCTCTCCGGCAGACAGATTTCTGCCGGGGGGAATTCCTTCCCGGAGAGGGAAGATTGTCGCCATCAACACCACCATCAAGCTGGACTTCATCGGGATCATCATCATCATCACCACCATCATCACCATCAGTACCATCATCACCATCTCCATATTGTTGTAACAATTGAGTTGAATCTTGCATAGTTCATAGGGGAAACTTTCCCGGTGTTGATTACTTTTTATAGTTGATGCTATTGAGTGAACCGTTGAATTATTGTTTATGTTCAGATTGTTATACATCATTATTCCATCTCTAATCATGATCCATATGTTGTCTTGTGAGTAGTTCGTTTTGTTCTTGAGGACATGGGAGAAGTCATGTTGTTAGTAGTGGAGTTGTGTTCACAAAGATTCAATAGTTTGATATTTAAGTTGTGGTGTACTTCTTCTAGTGGTGTCATGTGAACGTCGACTACATGACACTTCACCTATATGGGCCTAGGGGAATGCATTGTGTATTTGGCTACTAATCGTAGGGGTTGCCGGAGTGACAGAAACCTAAACCCCGTTAGGAAACCATTGCACAAGGGACGTAAGGGTCTTAGAGTTTAAAGATGTGGTTAAGTTTCTACCTGAATTACTTTCTTGTACTTACAGATGTTTGCAAGGGGTATAATCACAAGTATGTATTAGTCCTAGGAAGGTCGGTATATTAGCACAGGTTCACCCACACAACACTTAGCAAGCTAAAGAAGATTAATCAACTATATGAAGCGAAAGCACTTGACAGTCTTCCCATGTGTCCTCGAGAACGTTTGGTCATCTTAAGTAATACAACTAGCTTGTCCTTTGCTGCATAAAGGATTGGGCCACTTGCTGCATTTATTTCTACTGTCTTTTATTTACTCGTACTTTGTTTACTTGCTTTATCAAAACCCCCTAAAAATCCGTTTGCTAAGTATTTGCAGAGAATTCCTGATCCATACCACTTGCCAGCACCTTCTGCTCCTTGTTGGGTTTGACACTCTTACTTATCGAAAATACTGCGATACACCCCCTATACTTGTGGGTCATCAATCTGGTTGACCTGTTAGGAGTGGTTCGTAAACTCCATATCACAGACAGTAATTTATCCGCCCAAGCCCCCACAACATGATGTAGTGGTGCTTTGAATTTTGGTCGCATGCCTTGAAGAATTAAACCATTTTCCTTTTCGACTTGTCCATTGGCTTGTGGATGTGCTACTGATGCAATATCAAGTCGGATCCCTTGTTCATTGCAGAATTCGACTAGTTCTCCCATGGAAAAGTTACTCCTGTTATTTGTAATAATACTATGCGGATACCCGAATCGGATGATCACGTGCTCGATGAACTTTTTGGCTATTTCTCCATCACAACTTGTGACAGGTTTTGCCTCAATCCATTTTGTGAATTTATCCATCATCACAAGAATGTGAGTGTATCCACTTTGAGCCTGTCTAAACGGTCCTACCATGTCAAGCCCCCAGACCGCAAAAGGCCATGTAATCGGAATTGTTCGCAACTGATCAGCTGGAACATGGGCTTGCTTGGCATATTTTTGGAAACCTTTGCCTACCTTGACCAGCCGTTCAACATCTGCCTTAGTTGTAAGCCAAAAAAATTTATTCGCATTATCACTAAAAGGAAGAGCCGAGGAATGGTATAAGCTGCTGAAGAATGGTCAAGCTCTGGAATGGGAGGAAATAGTGCCTCTCTTTTATTCAAAGTTTTATCCTCCTAGTGAGATTCATAAAGATCGGAATCAAATATACAACTTTTGGCCTCTTGATGGAGAGAGTACAGCCCAAGCTTGGGGAGATTCAAGTTACTAATGCTCAAATGTCCCATTCATGAGCTCCCCAACAATATTATTATCAATAACTTCTATGCAAGGCTCCCTCTACATGACAAGAATTTATTGGATGCTTCTTGTGCTTGATCATTCACTCGCATGGAAGAAGAAGCTAAATGGGATCTTCTGGACTGTATTCAAGACAATGCTGAAGCTTGGGAGAATGACAAAGGTAGAAAGTCAGGTATAAATTATGATTATGAATGCATTGAATCTTTTATGGGAACTGATGACTTTCAAAATATTAAAAATGCTTATGTTCTAGACTCTCAAGCTATTGCTTCTTATTTTAAGGCTTTTGCGTCCTATATTGAAGTGCCTAAAAAGAAGTGGAATAAGTATCATGAACCTTATAAAGATGTTGCTAAGAGTGTTCCTGCAAGAAATACTGAAGTTTATATTGCTAATCATGTTTTACCTGAACCTTACATTGAGAAAATGCCTTTCCCAGTTAAGATAAAGGAACATTCTATGATAGCTAAATGGTAGATGAAAGTATGAATAAAGTTGTTGAACCTGATAAACAAAAGGTTGATGAACCTATAATAGCAAATGTGAAAGACTTTGTTACTAAATATGAGAAAGAGGGACACCCTATCCTTTGTAAGGATACCTCTAATATTGTTTCACAAAGTAGTGTTATGAGAGCTAGTATTCCTGTGTTGTCTGTTAGAATAAGTGATCGTTGCTATGATGGCCCTTGTGATAGTTATATTGTTAAGTTTATGCATGATACTGAAAGTTATTATGAAAGAGGAAAAGGTGTTCTTATGCATCTCAATAATATCAAGTTTCCTTGCTTTATGCTGAAAGTTTTTATGTTGCACTTCTTTTGCCTTCTTATGCAAGTAGCCTCTGGTTTCAACAACTTGTTTGTTTACAAAATTCCCTTGCATAGGAAGTGGGTTAGACTTAAACGTGTGTATTTTTGCTTCTTAATGCTCTCTTTCGCTTCAATTCATATTCCTATGTGAGCGTCTTCAAAATTATCATGCCCATCTTAATGGCTATAAAGAAAGAGCTTTATGAGAGACAACCCAATTTGTTTTTGCTTTCAGTTTGTTTGTGTTTCTTTGAGTCTTGGAAGTTATTACTTTGGTAGTAACCTCTCCTTATCCGTTTTGTTTGATTTCTGTGTCAAGATCAACTTCTAATGAGAGAGAAGTAAGATTTGGGGAAGATGTTGTCCCAAAACAGATTTTTGTGCTTCACCATAAAAATTCGTGAGAGATCTCTGTATGTCGGATTGAGCTGTAATTTTTTTTGCTTCTGCCCCAGGTTGTTATTTAACTTTCATTAGTTTTGCACTTTTTGATGTGAGCTACAAAAGATTTTCTAAAAAATTGATCTTTACCTGCTGGTCTGTTTTGACAGATTTTGCCACTCTTGCATTTGCTTCTTTAATCGATTTCCTTTTTGAATTCTTTTTGGGTTTTCGGAAGGAGTTGCTACAGTAGCTTATGTTTTGATGGTTTTCAGTTGAAGTTGAACTCAAAAGGTTTTATCACTTCACTTATACTAATGTTGCTAATGAGAACTGTGTGGAGTTTTGTGTGAAAGAAATTTCCAGGTAGTGGAGATAATGGTGTAATAAGGAAGAGAAGGGTTTTATGACTCAAGTGATAAGTGTATGAAGATGAAGATATCAATGATATTCAAGTGGTGACTCCGTAAGAATCTACTAGATACCAAATTCAGAAACTTGTAGAGCCCACTTTAAAATAGGTAACAGTTCTGGTAAGAAAAGTTCCGCGAAAATACTATCCAACTATATTTTTGCAGTTTTTTGTCAATAAGGAAAGCTACGAAGCGAAAAAGGGACAGAAACGGAGCCAGGGTGGCTCACACCACCCTATGGCGCGGGCCCACCCCTGGCCGCGCCACCAGGTGGTGAGTCCACCCGGACTCCGCCTCCGACTCGTTTTCTCCCAGTACCTTCCTTTTGATATGAAACTTCGTAATATATAACCCGCCGGATCCCCCGAGGTTCGTATATCGTGTTTTCGCTGTGTTTTTGTTTTGATCTGTTTCTGCCAGGACATACTCTTTGAAAGTTTAGAAGCACAATGGTGTCCGCCAAGGATAAAGGGAAGGAGCCTATGGAGGAAGACCTCCAAGACCCCAAGCAAGGGCTGGTACCTTTAATCACTTGCCCTGCATCAACGGAAGCCCTACGAGTCACTAAAGAGTTATGTGATAAGTACCGGGACTTGAAGAGGAAGGTGGACATGCTTCAATGGGAGAATAATAGGCTTCGCAAGATGCTGGAAGATTTCCTCACGTCAACTAAGAGCATAATACCACCACCACCGAAGGAGTAATTCGTCATCAGGTTTGGCATCCCCTTGGTTTGTTCCAAGCTTGGGGAGTGCCGCGGTATCACATCACTATCTTCTATCTTTTTACCTTATTAGTAGAGTCATATCATGAATAAGAGAAGTTATTATGTAGGATGGTTTGCATTATGGAAGTGTCCCCTCTCTCGTTAGATGTGTATCCCTTGGTGTGAGTTTCCGTTATGGAATATTAATGAGAAGTTATATCATTCACTCTTTTGCATAGCTTATATTAGTTTTCAATTCGTGGTTATATGATTGATCTTGTTGTTAGTATTGGTATCACTTTGGGATCATTGAGTTAATTTAGTTGGTTTTGGCAAACCTGGCTCGGTCAGTAGCACACTATTTTTGAGAGTTGAATGAAAAAGATAAAAGTACTCTAAAGAAATATAATTTCATCATCTTTCTTTCTTGATTTGCTCATAAGTCTAGTATTCTCTATTTAAGATCTTTGTGCTTCCGAGGAAGATTGCATGTTTGTCTTTATCACTTGTATGTTTGGTTGTTTCCTTTAACTCTTGTACTTGCTACCCAACCTTGCTAGCCAAAAACCTATACTAAGAGGGAATTCTTCTCGTGCATCCACCTCCTTAAAACCAAAACCTTTGCCATTTGTGTCCACCATACCTACCTATTAGCATTATTGCTATTCCAAGTAAATTCTTGTTTTATCTATCTCCCAAATTAAACTTGTTATGTGAAAAGTAGCGATTAAAGCTCTCACGAACTTGATGGCACACTTTACTTTCTTGCACTTAATAAACTTGAACCATTGTGCTCACCTATGTTGCGTATATGCTTGCGCTTTGTAAGTTGTGAATTAGCAGAACCATGCTGCCATGGGGAATGCTTTCAACATTGCACTGGTACTTTGTACCTAGTTGATATCATGTTCTTTTGTCTATGGATGTCGTCGATGTGAAATGAGAGGGGAGCTTGTAAGTCCATGGAGTTATGCATATGCGTTAGAGAAATGCCTGGGCCGCTGGTCTAATCCATGCTGACATGGTGGAAACCTGCAGCGTAACCATAACGAGTATCTATGAAGCATTCTTCTTATAAAAAAGAGATAGATATTGAGAAAAAGAGAAAAGAAAAAAAAGATATTATGAAAAGAGGAAAGAGAGAAAAACGCACCATATTCCCATGGTAAATAAGAAGATTGTTGAGATACTTGTTGTCTGCTTGCCTTGTCATTTTGATATGGGGATTCTTCCGTATCATCGGGCAAGGGGTACCCCGTTGGCGGTTCTCTATGATACACATATGCTTACGATGACAAGAACTTACCAGTGACTAAACTTGAGTAGCATGAGGAGCGGCCCTCGTATTCAAGGGACATGAGATTCTCAATTTACAACTTGTCAATGCATATCCTCATATTTGATCACTTTAACCTTAATCACCTAAATATGCCTATGCTAGGGACATTGAGAGGTGAAAGCTAGTAAGTATCATAATTTTTGGGAGCTCTTTATGAGACTTGCAATCCCTGCTTCCCTCTGCGAAGGGCCTTTCTTTTACTTTGTAGTTGAGTCACTAAACCTATTCCCTTCTATCTCAGCAAGTATTTTGAGTTGTTGTGTTTCATTCATTCATATGATGATTTATTCAATCATGTTTCTTATGTTCCTTGTTTTGCACATTGCTCTTATCTTGATGTTTACTACTTTGAAAGCTATCATTGAAAACCAGTTATTTGTGAACTCCAGCAAATTATCAACTATTCTTCGACCAAGAGCTAAGTTTGCCATTACCAATTATGATTCACTTTATGTATCTTTATTGTGTTTCCTTTACTCATTGCAAGTTAAGTTATATAATAGTGAGTTGTCTTCTATTATGATCTATGTATTCATGAATGTGATGCTTCTTGTCCGTATTCTTTTATCGACTCTTCACTCCATAAACCTGAGGCCATGTTTATTGAGCTCAGTTTCGCTTGGGGACAAGCAAAGTCTAAGCTTGGGGGGAGTTGATACGTCCATTTTGCATCACTATTCTATGTCTTAATTCACTATTATTCATTGATATATTTCGTATTGAGAGGTGATACTTATGTTATTTCATCTGTTTTTGCATGGTTGATGACTTTTGGAGCATGGACCGCTGCAGTCAGGATTCTGATGGAAAAGGTGCTATTTGGAGGGAAAATTCATGAAGATCAGAAAATCCGGGAAAATATACGGAAAATCCTATTTTTCCAGAAGACTAAGGATGTCAGAAGACGGAGTGGAGATGGGCCACAGGGGGCCCACACCACCCCCTAGCGTGGGCAGCCCTAGGCCGCACCAACAGGTGGTGTGGTCGCCCTGGCCCACCTCTAGCTCTCCCCTCTGGCGTATATCATCCTCCCGAAACCCTAAGACTCGGGGAGCAACCACAGAAAGATTCTGCCACCTCTGCGGGGCGGAAAACACCGAGAGAGAAAGATCTCTCCGGCAGACAGATTTCTGTCGGGGGGAATTCCTTCCCGGAGAGGCAAGATCGTCGTCATCAACACCACCATCAAGCTGGACTTCATCGGGATCATCATCACCATCATCACCACCATCATCACCATCATCACCATCAGCACCATCATCACCATCTCCATATTGCTGTAACAATTGAGTTGAATCTTGCATAGTTCATAGGGGAAACTTTCCCGGTGTTGATTACTCTTTGTAGTTGATGCTATTGAGTGAAGCGTTGAATTGTTGTTTATGTTCAGATTGTTATACATCATTATTCCATCTCTGATCATGATCCATATGTTGTCTTGTGAGTAGTTCGTTTTGTTCTTGAGGACATGGGAGAAGTCATGTTGTTAGTAGTGGAGTTGTGTTGAGAAAGATTCAATAGTTGTATATTTAAGTTGTGGTGTACTTCTTCTAGTGGTGTCATGTGAACATCGACTACATGACACTTCACCTATATGGGCCTAGGGGAATGCATTGTGTATTTGGCTACTAATCGTAGGGGTTGCCGGAGTGACAGAAACCCGAACCCCCGTTAGGAAACCGTTGCACAAGGGACGTAAAGGTCTTAGAGTTTAAAGATGTGGTTAGATTTCTACCTTAATTACTTTCTTGTACTTACGGATGTTTGCAAGGGGTATAATCACAAGTATGTATTAGTCCTAGGAAGGTCGATACATTATCACAGGTTCACCCACACAACACTTAGCAAGCTAAAGAAGATTAATCAACTATATGAAGCGAAAGCACTTGACAGTCTTCCCATGTGTCCTCGAGAACATTTGGTCATCTTAAGTAATACAACCGGCTTGTCCTTTGCTGCACAAAGGATTGGGCCACTTGCTGCATTTATTTCTACTGTATTTTATTTACTCGTATTTTGTTTACTTGCTTTATCAAAAACCCCTAAAAATCTGTTTGCTAAGTATTTGCAGAGAATTCCTGATCCATACCACTAGCCAGCACCTTCTATTCCTCGTTGGGTTCGACACTCTTACTTATCGAAAATACTGCGATACACCCCCTATACTTGTGGGTCATCAATCTGGTTGACCTGTTAGGAGTGGTTCGTAAACTCCATATCATAGACTGTAATTTATCCGCCCAAGCCTCCACAGCATGATGTAGTGGTGCTTTGAATCTTGGTCGCATGCCTTGAAGAATTTAGTGAGAGGGATCATCTTATAATGCTACCGTCGCGATCTAAGCAATACAAGATGCATAAAGGATTAACATCACAGACAATTCATAATTAGTGTGATATGATATGGCCCTTTCTTCTTATGCCTTTGATCTCCATCTCCAAAGCACGGACATGATCTCCATCATCACCAGCATTGCGTCAAGGTCAGTGGCGCCGCTTCATGGTTGTCCATCATCACTAGCAACTATTACAACTACTTGGAATAAAGCTATTACAAGATGAATAGACACGTAGGTCTTAACAGAATTAAAGACAACCATTAGGCTCCTGCCGGTTGCCATATTACAACAAGGATCATTGCATACATCAAATATTATCACAATCACATGATGGCCATATCACATCACAAAACCCCTGCAAAAACAAGTTAGACGCCTCTAATTTTCTTTGCATGTTTTACGTGGTTTGGGGCTTTCGAATAAGAACGGATCTTACCTACGAAACTGAACCACAATGTTGATACAAGTGCTATCAAGTACAAAGTGTAAATTGGATCTATACTATGGTGCGAGAGACAGACACCCGCAAAGCCACTTGTGCAAAGTAGGTTACACGTCAAGCGTGGAGCAAGTCTCATGTGTGATGACATGTAAGGTTAGCCCGAGCCGCTTCATCCCACCATACCGCAAGATGCAAAGTACACAAAGCAAAAGACGGCACGAGCACCAACGCCCACAAAACCATTGTGTTCTACTCGTGCAACAGATCTACGCATAGACAAGGCTCTGATACCACTGATGGGTTTGTAGCATGGAAAACAAAAAAATTCTACCGCAAGAACGAACAAAACCCAGATCTAATCTAGATAAAAGCCAAGATCTAATCTATTAGACATGTGCAACGAGATATATCTGTACTAACCCTTGTAGATCCGAAAGCCTTGTGCGAGATCAGATCTGGTGGTTGATGTAGAAGATCACTTGCCGATCTCAAGATCGAGTAGACGATCCTTCCGCGCGCGTTCAAGAAGCACTTCATGATCGGTCCTGCGTCTTGGTCGAGTAGACCTTCCTCTCCCGTTCCAAAGCAATGGAGGTAGTAGATCACTCCACGGAATCCCAGCAGCACGACGGCGTGGTGGTGGTGGTGGAGTAGAGAATTCTGCAGGGCTTCGCCTAAGCCAGAGCAGATGGAAGGAGGAGGAGAGACGCGGCTAGGGTTTGGAGTGGGAGGGGCTAAGGGGGGTGGCGCCTCCACCCCTCTATATATAGAGGGAGGGGTGCGGCCTAGGGTTCCCACCCCTAGGCCCACCCCTTAGGGCCGGCGCACAAGGGAGCTTGGGGGGAGAGTCCTTCCCCCCAAGTTTCCCTTACTTACCCTTTAAGTTTCCCTTTATCCTTTCTTGGTTTTCAAGTAAACTCCAAAAAATCTTCTAGAACCTTCCGAAACATTCTGAAACCTTCTAGAATCCCCATATAAATACTCCGGAACATTTCCTAACTTAGAAAATGATCTCCATTATATGAATCTTATTCTCCGGACAATTCCGGATCTCCTCGTGTTGTCCCGAATTCAATCCGAGACTCCGAACAACATTCGGTCTCCAACGCACATTCCATATCTACTTAAAACAACTTCGAACCTTAAGTGTGTCACCCTACGGTTCGTGAATATGTAGACATGATGGAGACACCTCTCCGATTAATAACCATCAGCAGGATCTGGAGATCCATAACGGCTCCCACATACTCAACAATGACTTCGTGATCGATAGAACCATTAACATACGAAACCAATTCCCTTTGTCACGCGATACTCTACTTATCCGAGGTTTGATCGTTGGTATCTCCATACCTAGTTCTACCTCGTTACTGATAAGTACTCTTTAATCGTTCCATATTATGTCATCCCTTGTGACCTAGTCACATGCTTGCAAGCTAACTAGATGACATTCCACCGAGAGGGCCCAGAGCATATCTATCCGTCATATGGATGGACAAATCCCAATCTTGGTCCATGCGCTTCAACACATACTTTCAGAATACCCAATGACACCTTTATAACCACCCGATTCTGAGCGGTGTTTGATGTCATCAAAGTACCCATCCGGTGATGGTGATTAACATAACCTCATGGTCGAAGGATTAGGTTACTATGCATTTGAAAGCTTGTAGCAATACGAACTTAATGACTTGATCTTATGCTACGCTTACTATGGGTGTGTGTCCATCACATCATTCTCCTAATGATATAACCTTGTTATTAATGACATCCAATGTCCATGATCAGGAAACCATGATCATAAATTAACCAACAAGCTAGTTCAACAAGAGGCTTACTAGGGACTCTTTTATGTTTACAAAACACACATGTATTAGTGTTTCCTTATAATACAATTATAGCATGGGATGCAAACATTCATCATAAACACAAACATATAATAATAACCACTTTTATTATTGCCTCTTGGGAATATCTCCAACAGTCTCCCACTTGCACTAGAGTCAATAATCTAGATTACATGGTAATATACCTAACACCCATGGCGTTCTGGTGTTGGTCATGCTTTGCTCTAGGGAGAGGTTTAGTCAACGGATCTGCCACATTCAGATCAGTGTGTACTTTGCAAATCTTTATGTCACCATCTCGGACATACTCGCGAATAGCATGGAAACGTAGCTTGATGTGCTTCAGCTTGCTATGTGACCTTGGCTCCTGCATTAGCTATGGCACTGTGTTGTCACGATAGATGGCCATCGGGTCCAACGCACTAGGAACCACGCCAAGTTCAGTAATGAACTCCTTCATCCATATGGCTTCTTGTGCAGCCTCGGCGACTATGTATTCGATTCAGTTGAAGATTTCGCCTGGCGCTTTGCTTGGCACTCCTCGAGCTCACTGCAGTACCATTATAAATAAATAGATATCGGTGTGACTTGAGTCATATGGATCGGTGTTCCAACTAGCATCAGTGTAACTGTTTACAACAAGCTGTTCATCACCTCCATAAGAAAGAACCATATCCTTAGTCCTATTCAGGTACTTTAGGATATTCTTGACCGCTGTCCAGTGCTCCATTCCAGGATCACTTTGATATCTACTAGTCAAACTAACAGCATGTGCTATATCCGGGCTTGTACACAGCATGGCATACATGATAGAACCTATGGCCGAGGCATAGGGAATATTATTCATCTTCTCTCTATCTTCTGCCGTAGCTGGACTTTGAGTCTTACTCAAGGTCTTACCTGACAACATGGGCACGAACCCTTTCTTTCTCTCTTCCATTCTAAACTTCTTTAGAACTTTGTCCAAGTATGTACTTTGTGAAAGCGCTATTAGGCGTCTTGATCTATCTCTATAAATCTTGATGCCTAGAATATATGCCGCTTCGCTAAGATCCTTCATTGAAAAACTATTATTCAAATAGGCTTTGACACTATTAAGAAGTTCTATATCATTCCCAATCAACAATATGTCATCTACATATAGTACTAGGAATGCTATAGAGCTCCCACTCACTTTCTTGTAAATACAAGCTTCTCCATAAGTTTGTATAAATCCAAAGTTTTTGATTACTTTATCAAAATGTTGATTCTAACTCTGGGATGCTTGCTTCAGTCCATAAATGGAGCGCTGAAGTTTGCATACCTTGTCAGCATCTTTAGGATCGACAAAACCCTTGGGTTGTACCATATACAACTCTTCCTCAATGTCACCATTAAGGAATGCTGTTTTGACATCCATCTGCCAAATCTCATAATCGAAATATGCAGCAATTGCTAACAAAATCCTCACATATTTTAGCTTCGCTACTGGTGAGAAAGTCTCATCGTAGTCAACTCCTTGAATTTGTCGGAACCCTTTCGCGACAAGTCGAGCTTTATAGACGGTAACATTACCATCAGCATCTGTTTTTCTTTTGAAAATCCATTTGTTCTCGACAGCCTTACGGCCATCCGGTAAGTCCACCAAAGTCCATACTTGGTTTTCGTACATGGATCCCATTTCGGATTTCATGGCTTTTAGCCATTTGTCAGAATCTGGGCTCACCATAGCTTCTTCATACGTCGCAGGGTCATCAGTGTTGTCCACCAACATGACGTTCAAGGCAGGGTCATACCAATCAGGAGAGGTACGAACCCTCGTTGACCTGCGAGGTTCAGCAGCAACTTCGTTCGAAGTTTCATGATCACCATCATGAGCTTCCTCTCCAATTGGTGCAGGCGGCACAAAAACATCTTCCGGTGCTGCGCTACTCTCAACTCCGAGAGAAGGTTCAGTAACCTCGTCGAGTTCTACTTTCCTTCCAGTCAATTCCTTCGAGAGAAACTCCTCCTCAAGAAAGGATCCATTCTTGGCAACGAAAAATTTGCCTTCGGATCTATGATAGAAGGTATACCCAATTGTTTCTTTAGGGTATCCTATGAAGACACATTTCCCCGCTTTGGGTTCAAGCTTATCAGGTTGTAACTTCTTTACATATGCTTCGCAACCCCAAACTTTAAGGAACGACAACTTAGGTTTCTTTCCAAACCACAATTTGTATGGTGTCGTTTCAACGGATTTAGATGGTGCCTATTTAAAGTGAATGCGGTTGTCTCTAATGCATAGCCCCAAAACAATAGCGGTAAATCTGTAAGAGACATCATAGACCGAACCATATCTAAGAGAGTTCGATTACGATGTTCGGACACACCATTACGTTGTGGTGTTCCCGGCGGTGTCAACTGCGAAAGTATTCCACATTTCTTCAAATGCATGCCAAACTCATAACTTAGATATTCACCTCCGCGGTCGAGCAGCGAAACTTAATCTTCTTGTTACGATGATTTTCCACTTCACTTTGAAATTCCTTAAACTTCTCGAAAGTTTCGGACTTATGTTTCATAAAGTAGACATACCCATATCTACTTAAGTCATCCGTGAAATTGAGAACATAACGATATCCACCACGCGACGCTACACTCATTGGACCGCACACATCGGTATGTATTATTTCCAATAAGTCTGTAGCTCGCTCCATTATTCCAGAGAATGGAGTCTTAGTCATTTTTCCCATTAGACATGCTTCGCATCTTTCAAGTGATTCAAAATCAAGTGATTCAAGAAGTCCATCAGAATGGAGTTTCTTCATATGCTTCACTCCAATGTGACCAAGACGACAGTGCCACATGTATGTAGAATTATCATTCAATTTTGTTCGTTTAGCATCTATGTTGTGAACATGTGTATCACTACTATCGAGATTCAGTAAGAATAAACCATTCATCTCAGGTGCATTACCATAAAAGATATTACTCATATAAATCGAATAACCTTTATTCTCGGACTTAAAAGAGTAACCGTCTCGCAATAAACAAGATCCAGATATAATGTTCATGCTTAACGCAGGTACCAAATAACAATTATTCAAATTTAAAACTAATCCCGAAGGTAGATGTAGAGGGAGCGTGCCGACGGTGATCACATCAACCTTGGAGCCATTTCCAACGCGCATCATCACCTCGTCTCTCGCCAGTCTTCATTTATTCTGCAGCTCCTGTTTCGAGTTACAAATATGAGCAACCCGAACCAGTATCAAATACCCAGGCACTACTACGATTACTAGTAAGATACACATCAATAACATGTATATCGAATATACCTTTCTTCTTGATGTTGCCGTTCTTCAGATCTGCCAGGTACTTGGGGCAGTTACGCTTCCAGTGACCAGCACCCTTGCAGTAGAAGCATTCAGTTTCAGGCTTAGGACCAGCCTTGGGCTTCTTAGCGGTCTTGACTTTCTTGCCGTCCTTCTTGAAGTTGCCCTTGTTCTTAGGCTTGCCCTGTTTCTTGAAATTGGTGGTCTTATTGACCATCAACACTTGGTGCTCCTTCTTGATCTCCACTTCAGCAGTTTTCAGCATGGACGATAGTTCAGGCAACGTCTTGTTCATGCAGTGCATATTGTAGTTCATCACAAAGTTCTTATAACTCGGTGGCAGTGATTGGAGTACACGGTGAATCCCTAACTCATTAGGAATCGTTATCCCCAACTCTTGGAGCTTGTTTGCGTGCCTAGACATGGTGAGCACGTGCTGCTATGAGCTACCCTCTTCCATCTTCTGATTAAAGAACTTTTCGGAGGCCTCATAGCTCTCCACGGCCGCGTGAGTCTCAAAAATGAGCTTGAGCTCCTTAATGATCTCGAACGGGTCGTGGTGCTCAAAGTGCTTCTGAAGCTCCGTTTCTAAACCGTACAGGATGGCACACTGAACTGTGGAGTAATGATTTTTCCGAGTGGCGTAAACATTCTTTACGTCATCGGTGGCATCTTCTGCAGGTGGGTCACCTAAGCGGTGCTTGAGCACATAGGTCAACTGACCAGCCCTGAGGACAATCTTCAGTCCACGGAGCCAGTCCGTGAAGTTGCTTCCATTGTTTTTAAGCTTTTCTTTCTCTAGGAACGCATTGAAATTGATGGAGAGGTTCGCCATAATCTACAACAAATTTGCATGTAGTTTAGACTAAGTTTATGATAAATTGAGTTCAATTTTAATTCTTAAATTAACTAGGTGAACTCCCACTCAAAACAACATCCCTCACATTGTCTTAGTGATTACACGAACCAAGTCCACTACACCAAGTCCGATCTTCATGAGAGAAGATGTAGTTTCATCGGCGAACAATCTTCATGTTCATCATATCATTTATATGACTCGTGCTCTACCTTTCGGTATTCCGTGTTCCGAGACCATGTCTGTACATGCTAGGCTCGTCAAGATTAACCTTAGTTTCCGCATGTGCAAATCTGGCTTGCACCCGTTGTATGCACACGTAGAATCTATCACATCCGATCATCACGAGATGCTTCGAAACGACGAGTCTTAGCAACGGTGCCAACTAAGGACGAACACTTTATTACTTGAAATTTAGTGAGAGGGGTCATCTTATAATGCTACCGTCGCGATCTAAGCAATACAAGATGCATAAAGGATTAACATCACAGGCAATTCATAATTAGTGTGATATGATATGGCCCTTTCTTCTTATGCCTTTGATCTCCATCTCCAAAGCACGGACATGATCTCCATCATCACCAGCATTGCGTCAAGGTCGATGGCGGCTTCATGGTTGTCCATCATCACTAGCAACTATTACAACTACTTGGAATAAAGCTATTACAAGATGAATAGACCGCGAGGTCTTAGAATTAAAGACAACCATTAGGCTCACGCGGTTGCCATATTACAACAAGGATCATTGCATACATCAAATATAATCACAATCACATGATGGCCATATCACATCACAAAACCCCTGCAAAAACAAGTTAGACGCCTCTAATTATCTTTGCATGTTTTACGTGGTTTGGGGCTTTCGAATAAGAACGGATCTTACCTACGAAACTGAACCACAACGTTGATACAAGTGCTATCAAGTACAAAGTGTAAATTGGATCTATACTATGGTGGGAGATACAGACACCCGCAAAACCACTTGTGCAAAGCAAGTTACATGTCAAGCGTGGAGCAAGTCTCATGTGCGATGACATGTAAGGTTAGCCCGAGCCGCTTCATCCCACCATACCGCAAGATGCAAAGTACACAAAGCAAAAGACGGCACGAGCACCAACGCCCACAAAACCATTGTGTTCTACTCGTGCAACAGATCTACGCATAGACAAGGCTCTGATACCACTGATGGGTTCGTAGCATGGAAAACAAAAAAATTCTACCGCAAGAACGAACAAAACCCAGATCTAATCTAGATAAAAGCCAAGATCTAATCTATTAGACATGTGCAATGAGATAGATCTGTACTAACCCTTGTAGATCCGAAAGCCTTGTGCGAGATCGGATCTCGTGGTTGATGTAGACGATCACTTGCCGATCTCAAGATCGAGTAGACAATCCTTCTGGCGCCGCGTTCCGGCAGCGCTTCCGTAGTCGGTCACACGTGCGGAGTCGAAGCAGACCTTCCTCTCCCTGTTCCAGCAAGCAGCAGAGGTAGTAGATCATTCCACGGAATCCCAGCAGCACGACGGCGTGGTGGTGGTGGAGTAGAGAATTCTGCAGGGCTTCGCCTAAGCCAGAGCAGATGGAAGGAGGAGGAGAGAGGCGGCTAGGGTTTGGAGTGGGAGGGGCTAAGGGGGGTGGCACCTCCACCCCTCTATATATAGAGGTAGGGGTGCGGCCTAGGGTTCCCACCCCTAGGCCCACCCCTTAGGGCCGGCGCACAAGGGAGCTTGGGGGGAGAGTCCTTGCTAAGCAACTAAATCCAAGTCTCTATAACACATCAGTCGGTGAATGCCAATGTCTTTTGTGATTTGAATTCCATGTAGCCTAGCTTCATATTCAGTGATGTTGTTTGTTGTTGTGAAGTGAATCTGCAACATATAGAATAGTTTATCACCTTGGGGTGACTTGAGCACCACGCCATCCCCCGAGCGCTTTAGACCCATCAAAATGTAAGGTCCAAACTTCCGTCTTTGGGAGACTTGTATTTTTGACTGTCTCTATCCAATTAGCGACAAAGTCAGCAAGAATCTGGGATTTGATTGATGTGCGGGGTTTGTACTCAATGTCGAAAGCTGCTAGCTCTATGCCCCACTTAGCGACGCATCATGTGGCATCGTTGTTGTTAATTATGTCTCTCATGGGAGCTATGCTCACCACTGTAATCTTGTGCTCTTGAAAATAGTGTCGTAGCTTTCTGGATGAAAAGAACACACCATAGGCTAACTTTTCGTAATGGGGATACCTTTGTTTTTCTTCAGTCAAGACCTCGTTGAGATAATAAGTCGGACACTACACCAGGTGTTCCTGTTTTTCGTTCCACCACCATGATGACATTGATGACTCTGTTTATCGTAGCTAAATATAGCAACACCGGCTTCTGTGGCTCCGGTGCTATAAGAATAGGGGCGGATGAGAGTACGGCTTTCAGATCCTGAAGTGCAGCTTCAGCTTCATCAGCACAGATAAACTTCTTGATCTTTTTCAAGACCTTGTATCGTGGTGCGGATCTTTCACCGAGTCAGCTTACAAATTGACTGACTGCAGTAATGCAACCAGTTAGCCGTTGTACGTCCTTCAGGCGAGTTGGCCTAGAAATGTTAAATATAGCTTTTATTCTGTCACGGTTCACCTCTATGCCTCTTTAAGACACGATGAAACCTAACAATTTTCTGACTGGAATTCCAAAAAAACACTTCTTCGGGTTAAGCATTATGTTGTATTTTCGTAAATTGCTGAATGTTTCCTCCAAGTCGGAAATTAGTGTTTCCTTCTTTTTGGACATGATAGCTATGTCATCCACATATGCATGTACATTGCGTCCGATTTGGACGTAGAGGCAATGCTGCATAGTGCGCTGGTATGTAGCTCCTGCATTTTTGAACTCGAAAGGCATCGTAACATAGCATAAGCTTCCTAAGGGGGTGATGAACAAAGTCTATTTTGTCTAACTCCATCATCCGAATTTGATGATATCCAGAATATGCGTCGAGAAAACATAGGAGTTTCGAGCCTGCTATTAAATCGATAACTTGATCAATTCTAGGCAGAGCAAAGCGATTTTTGGGACAAGCCTTGTTCAAGGTAGTATAATCAACACACATACTTAAATCAGTGGTGTCCTTTTTAGGGACCATTACAGGATTGGCTGACCAATCAGTATGGATGACCTCTTCTATGAATCCAGCTAACTCGACCCGGGCTAGTTCCTTAGCAATTTATTTTCACTTTTCATCACCAAAACATCATAAGGACTGTTTGATGGGTTTAGCATTTGGATATACATTTAGACTATTCTCAGCAAGTTCCCTAGGTACTCCGGTCATGTCAGATGGCTACCATGCGAAGATATCTTTATTAGCTCTGAGGAACTCAACGAGCGTGCTTTCCTATGCATGGCCTAGACCTACGCCTATCTGGGTCACCTTGGAGGGGTCATCATCCTTCAACAGCGTTGTCTTTGTATCTTCCGATGCCTTGAACTCCAGATTCGGCTTTGTCACCTCCTTCTTCGTCGCGAGCATCTCAGACGGGTCGATGTTCTTATTGATCTCTTGGTACTCCTTAGCATGCAGTACAACTTCAGAAAAGGCGGCATTTCCTTCCTCGCATTCTTGTGCCTTGTTCGGGTCTCCCCGGATTGTGATGACACCATTGGGACCTAGAATTTTCATTATATTGTAAATATAACAAGGGCGAGCCATAGAAGCCTAGTAAGCCGGATGCCCAAAGATAGCGTGATATGCGCTCTTGAACAAGACCACTTCAAAGGAAAGTGATTCCATCGGGTAGTTCTTTGGAGTTCCAAAGGTAACATCCAAAGTGATCTCTCCCAGAGAATTTGCTTATCTTCCGGGGACAACTCCATGAAAAGTCATGGAGCTATGATGCAGTTGTGTTTCTGATATCCTCATCTGGTGCAACGTTTCGATGTAGAGGATGTTGATGATGCTGCCACCGTCCATGAGGGTCTTGCAGAACCCATAGCCGTCAATAAGTGGATTAATGACCAGAGTGTACTTTCCTTGCCTGTGTAGCTTCGACGGATGATCGCTTCGGTCAAAGGTGATTGTAACTTCTGACCAATCCGGAAACTAGGGGACAACCAGAACAATTGCGTTGAGCTCATGCATCACTGCCCTTTTTACCTTGGCTAGTTGAGATCCGAGGAAGCAAACATAAGTGTCTTTCTTGGTTGGGAAGGTCTTCTTTCCATCAGCCTTGGGATTTGAAGCTTCTGCCTCCTCCATGTCGGAATCTTCCTTGGACTCTTTCTCTTTGTTGGAATTTTTCTTTCCTTTTTGTCGCTTGGCCCTATAGCCAGCGGATTCGTCTTTCTTGATGTCATCATTGAAATGACACACAAAATTGGTGTGGGACGAGCCCCCGTTGTCGTCCGAGTGATGCACGCATAGATTGTTGGCAATACTAGCCCAAGAGTAGGTTTTGCCAGGTTGCTGGTTTCCTCTACCTTGGACTCTAGAAGTTCCATGGCCTCGTCCCCGGCCGCCTTCGCGGCCTCCTCGTCCTCAAGACCCGAAAGTTGCATTAACTGTTGCGGTTTCCGTATTGGGTTTTTCCTCCGAGGTGTTGATGCGTTGTAAACGTATCTATAATTTTTGATGTCCCATGCTTGTTTAGTATCTACTTTCTTATGTTTTGTTCATACTTTGAGGTATTTTTATACATTTTCTGGAACTAACCTATTAACAAGATGCCATAGTGCCAGTTGCCTGTTTTCTGCTGTTTTTGGTTTCAGAAAAGCTAGTAAGGAAATATTCTCGGAATTAGACCGGATAAAAGCCCAAGTCAATATTTTACTCAAAGCAACATGGAGTCCGGAGGGGAGACGAAGTGGCGCACCAGGGCGACCACACCTGGTGGCGGCGTGACCTGGGGGGCACACCACCAGGGGGTGTGGGCCCCCTGGTGCTCAACCGACCTCGCCCTCCCGCCTATAAAAGCCTCCCGGGATGAAAACCCTAAGGACCCGATCAAAGACCCAATCAGATATCCACAGAAGAGTCTGTAGCCGCTGCCATCTTGATCCCTAGATCGGGGGATCCAAAGCTCTTCCTGGCACCCTGCCGGAAGGGAGAGATCACCCTGGAGGCCTTCTTCATCACCATGACTGCCTCCGGTGTGATGCGTGAGTAGTTCATCCCTGGACTATGGGTCCATGTAGTAGCTAGATGGTTGGTTCTCCTCCTTTGTGCTATCATGTTCAGATCTTGTAAGCTCCGTTCATGATCAAGATCATCTATTTGTAATCTTACATGTTGTGTTTGCGGGGATCCGATGGATATTGAGATGCTATTTCAGATTGATTATTGATTCTATCATGTCTATGTTATTTGTGATCCTGCATGCTTTCCGTTGTTAGTAGCTATCTTGGCCAAGTAGATGCTAGCAACTCCAAGAGGGAGTATTTATGCTCGATAGTGGGTTCATGCCTCTAGTAATCTGGGGAAGTGATAGGAATCTCTAAGGTACTAGATGTGTTGTTGCTACTAGGGAGAAAATAGCAATCCTTTGTCCATGGGACAATCGTATTGTTTACTTTACACACTTTGCTTAATGCAATTATCCGTTGCTTGCAACTTAATACTGGAGGGGGTTCGGATGATAACCTGAAGGTGGATTATTAGTCATAGATGCAGTTGGATTACGGTCTATGTATAATGTTGTAATGCCCAATCAAATCTCGTAGGAGTCAAGATGATTAGTATATGAATGTACGCTTTCTCGAGTCTGTCTATTGCCCCGCTATAATTTGTTCACCCAACATGTTATCTATCTTAAGGAGAATCACCTCTAGTGAACTATGAACCCCGGTCCATGCTTTTACCATTGCTATACCTTCTACTGTTACTATTTACTGTTTACTTTCTGCAGACAATTACTATCTTCCACACAATACATTTAATCCTTTGTTTTCAGCAAAATCGGTGAGATTGACAACCTCACTGTAAATTGGGAGCAAAGTTCTGTGGTTGTGTTGTGCGGGATTCCAAGTTGCTAGCAGCATCTTGCAGTTGTTTCCTTGCTCCTACTGGTTCGATAACCTTGGTTTCATAACTAAGGGAAAAATTGCTATTGTGCTCATCATACCTTCCTCTTGGGGTTCCCAACGAACTCGATATATTTTGAGCCATCAAGCCTTTTTTCTGGCACCGTTGCCGGGGAGTCAAGGACAGCTTCACAAGGGGAGTCCCTCATAACCAATCTCTTTACTTTGTTTTTTTGTTTTTCTTAGTTTATTTATGCTTTGTTTGCTTGTTTCTTTTATCAAAAACACACAAAAAATAGTTGTACTAGTTTGCTTATTTATATTAAAAAATGACTACTCTTGAAAACACTAAGTTGTGTGACTTCACTAGCACCAACAACAATGATTTCATGTGCACACCTATTGCTCCACCTGTTCCTGAAGCTACTTTCTTTGAAACTAAACCTGCTTTGCTCAATCTTGTTATGAAAGAACAATTCTCTGGTGTTGGTATAAGATCTTTGCTCACCTTAATAACTTTGTTGAACTTTGTGAGATGCAAAAACATAGGGTTATAGATGGAGATATTATTAAGCTTAAATTGTTTCCTTTCTCTTTGAGAGGAAAAGCTAAAGAATGGTTGCTATCCCTAACTAGAAATAGTATTGATTCTTGGACTAAATGCAAAGATGCTTTCATTGGAAAATACTATCCTCTTGCTAAGATTATATCTATGAGAAGTGAAATAATGAAATTTAAACAATTTGATAATGAACATGTTGCTCAAGCTTGGGAAAGAATGTAATCTTTGGTAAAGAATTGTCCCACTCATGGACTAACTGCTTGGATGATTATCCAAACTTTTTATGCAGGACTGAATTATTCTTCAAGAAATCTGCTGGATTCTGCTGCAGGAGGTCCTTTATGACCATTACTTTGGGTGTAGCAACAAATCTCCTTGATAATATGATGGTTAACTATTCTGAATGGCACACTGAGAGAGCTCCGCAAGGTAAGAAGGTAAATTCTATTGAAGAAACCTCCTCCTTGAGTGATAAAATTGATGTTATTATGTCTATTCTTGTTAATGGGAAAGCTCATATTGATCCAAATCATGTTCCCTTAGCCTCTTTGGTTGCTCAAGGAGAGCAAGTTGATGTGAACTTTATTAGAAATAATAATTTTAGCAACAATGCCTACAAGAATAATTTTGGTAATAATAATTATAGGCCATATCCTCCCAATAATGGCAATGCTTATGGAAATTCCTACAACAACAATAGGAGTGCACCCTCTGAACTAGAAGTCATGCTTAAAGATTTTATTAGTAAACAAACTGCTTTCAATAAAACTATTGAGGAAAAACTTTCGAGTGCTGAAAGAAATATATCATCTTTGTCTAAAGCATAATCCTCTTTGATTAATAAAATGGCTGCTAAACCTGAAACCATTGATAACCCCTTTGCTGCTACTAATGCCATACAAGTTAGTATCGATGAAAATGTTAGACTGTTAGCTGAATTACATTCTAAGTGGGAAAGAGAAGATGAAATTTCTAGAAATAATAGTCTATGTACTATTACCACCAGCAATTTTGATGCTAGCAAACCACATGAGGTCCCCATTCCTTTTGCAACAATGCCTAAAACCAATGGAACCTTTTCCAATAAAAATGCTGAAATTCTTCGAAATATGGGAAACAATAGCTCTACTACCTTGGATGGTAATTATGATTTTGATCTTGATGGTTGCAATATCTCTAAAGTAATTATGTTCCTACAAAAGCTTGCTAAAAGTCCTAATTCTAGTGCTATGAGTATGGCCTTTACAAAACACATTACTAATGCTCTCATAAAAATTAAAGAAGAAAAATTGAAACATAAAGCTTCTATTCCTATGAAATTAGAATATGGTTGGGAACCCATCATTAATATGAAAGTGAATAATTTTGATCTCAAAGCTTTATGTGATCTTGATAGTAGTGTTTCTATTATGCCTAAAAGGATCTATGAAATGCTTGATTTTCCACCATTAGGAGATTGTTATTTAGATGTCCAACTTGATGATAATGCTAAAAAGAAACTCATGGGGAGTATTAATGATGTTCTTATTATGGTTAACAATACCTATGTCCCCGTTGATTTCTATGTTTTGGATGTTGAATGCAATGTGTCTTGTCCTATTATTTTGGGAAGACCTTTTCTTAGAACTGTTGGTGTCATTATTGATATGAAAGAAGGCACCATTAAATATCAATTTCCACTCAAGAAAGGTATAGAACACTTCCCTAAGAAGAGAGAGAAGATTCCTTTTGCCTCTCCTATTAAAACAAAATTTGCTCTTAATGCTTCTTCATTTGAGAATACTTAAATCTTGCTTCTTATGCCTAGCTCAAAGGCGTTAAAGAAAAGCACTTATTGGGAGATAACCTAAATTTTTAGTCAATAAAATTTTCTTTTATTGATTCTTGGAAGTTATTGCCTTAGTAATAACCTCTCCTTAACTTTTTTGTGTGGTTTTTGTGCCAAGAATAACCTCTAATAAGAGAGAAATAATGCTTGGGAAAGTTGCTGTCCCGAAACAGATTTTTGTGCTTTGCTGTAAAAATTTGTGAAAAATCTTTGTTTGTTGGATTGAGCTATTGTTTTTGTGCTTCTGCCCCTGGTTGTTATCTAACTTTTGTTAGTTTAACACTTTTTGATTTGAGCAACAGAAGGTCTTCGAAAAAATCGGTTTTTACCTGCTCTTCTAGTTTGACAGATTTTTGCCATTATTTGCATTTGCCTCTTAATCTCTTTTTCTTTGAGTTCTCTTTGATCACTTGAAATTTTAAAATAAATTGGTACAGCAGCTTTTGTTTTAATGGAAGTTTTACTTGTGTTGAAACTGAACCTAAAGACTTATTATCTTAAGTACACTAATGTTGCTAATGAAGATTGTGTGAAGTTTTGTATGAAGGAAATTTTAAAGTGTATGAAAGAATAATGTGATGAGATGAAGTATGGACAAAAGCTCAAGCTTAGGGATGCCACCCGTGTCACCCCAAGAAATATTCAAGAAGTACAAGCGTCAAAGCTTGGGGATGCCGAAGGCATCCCCTTCTTCATCAATAAAAATCTCAGGTTTTCTTCCAAACACTTCATTTTTATTGTTTCATGCACAATTGTGTTATTCTTGGAGCGTCTTCGTTTTGTTTTGTTTTTAGTTTTCCTTTGCTTAGTTTGCTTAAATAAATTTGTTGGACCCCCACATTCATAGATAAGTTTCAAATACGTTGATTTGGATTGGAAAAGAGTAGGAAAGTTCATGCTTATAAATGATATAAAAGGAGTCTTGTTTTGACTGTGGCCTAGACTTTATCATGTCATGTTTGATATTGCTTTGACTTTATGCATAGTGATTATTGTTGTAGCATGACTTGTTACAAACAATTGAGATTGCTTAATGTGCCTTGAAAAAATCATGCGTTGTTTTAGCATATAAAAACATAATATTGTGGTATTCTCCTTTGATGCTTTATTTGGGTTGACTTGGCGCATGCTCACACCATGTTAAGACTACACAAAGTCACCATAGCCTCTATGATCATTTAGTTTTCGACTTGTAATATCACTTTATGCTTTAATTAATAATGTTTTGTCGCTTTGCATGATTATGGCCATTATTGCTCTCTTAGTTGGTCGCTCCCAGTCTTTTGCTAGCCTCCACATGTACCAGTATGAGTTCCACTCATGCATCTAACTCCAAATAAAACCAAGTTATTCCAAAGAGTCCACCATACCTACATATTAGCATTCTTGCTATTCCAAGTATATTCATGTTTTTATCTACCTTCCGAATTAAACTTGTTATGTGAAAATTAGTGATTAAAGCTCTCACAAACTTGATGCCACACTTTACTTTCTTGCACTTAATAAACTTGAACCATTGTCCCCATTTATGTTGCGTATATGATTGTGCTTTGTAAGTTGTGAATTAGCAGAACCATGTTATCATGGGGAACGCTTTCAACATTGCACTTTATTTACTTGATATCATGTTCTTTTGCTTATGGATCCTGGCGGTGTGAAATAAAAGGAGAGCTTGTAATCTCATGGAGTGTGTATATGTGTTAGAGAAACGCATGGGCGGTTAGCCTAAGCCATGCCTAATCATGGTGCAAACTTGCAGCATAACCATAGAGAGCAATCTGTGAAGCATCCTCAATAAAAAAAACCTATGCAAATAGAAATAAAAAACCTATGCAAATAGGAAATAAAAGCCTATGCAAATAGGAAATAAAAGGATCACTGAGATGCTCATTGTCTGTTGCCTTGTCATTTTGATATGGGCAATCTCCTGTATCATGGGGCAAGGGGTACCCCGTTGGCGGTTCTCTATGATACACATGTACTTACAATGACAAGAACTTACTCATGACTAAAGTTGAGTAGCATGAGGTTCGGTACTCGTAAGCTAGGGCATGAGATTTTCAGCTTATAACTTGTCAGTCATATCCTCATATTTGTTCACTTTAACCTTAATCACCTAAAGATGCTTATGATAGGGGCAATGAGAACTGAAAGCTAATAAGTACCATAATTTTTGGAAGCTCTTTATGAAACTTGAATCCCTGCTTCCTTCTATGAAGGGCCTTTCTTTTACTTTTATGTTTTGTCTCCATCTTCTATCTTTATGCACCTATTGAGAGAGCATAGTGGTCATTCTTAGTTTAATGTGCATTGTCCCAAAACTTGTTGATTGATTCATAACTTTGATATTGCTTGTTCTTAAACTATTTGTATCTAGTCACCCTTATGAACTTTGAAGGTGTCCTATGCATTTATGTTTTGCTACACCATGAGGGACAAGCTGAATACCATTCTCATTATGTTTTCTATATGTGAAACAAACAAATGTCTTTCAAAGCATTGTTATTCATGAATATTTTGTTTGTATCTTTTCATGTTACAACATAGTTGCTATGTCTTATTGTTAGAACTATATCTTTCATGCTATGTTAAAGTACTATGATCCCAGCTATCAATGTTTTACAAATACCTTGATCAAGATTGTGATGGTGCATGCAACCTCAAAAATTATTATTTTTTATCAGTTACCTACTCGAGGACGAGCATGAGTTAAGCTTGGGGATGTTGATACATCGTAAATGTATCTATAATTTTTGATGTTCCATGCTTGTTTAGTATCTACTTTCTTATGTTTTTTTCATACTTTGAGGTATTTTTATACATTTTCTGGAACTAACCTATTAACAAGATGACACAGTGCTAGTTGCCTGTTTTCTGCTGTTTTTGGTTTCAGAAAAGCTAGTAAGGAAATATTCTCGGAATTGGACCAGACAAAATCCAAAGTCAATATTTTACCTGAAGCAACACGGATTACGGAGGGGAGACGAAGTGGCACACCAGGACGGCCACACCTGGTAGCAGTATGGCTTGGGGGGCGCGCCTCTAGGGGTGTGGGCCCCCTGGTGCTCCACCGACATTTCCCTTCCGCCTATAAAAGCCTCCTAGGACGAAAACCCTAAGGACCCGATCAAAGACCCAATCAGATATCCACGGAAGAGTCTGTAGCCACCGCCATCTCGATCCCTAGATCGGGGGGATCCGAAGGTCTTCCCGGCACCCTGCCGGAGGGGAGAGATCACCCTGGAGGCCTTCTTCATCACCATGACTGCCTTCGGTGTGATGCGTGAGTAGTTCATCCCTGGACTATGGGTCCATGTAGTATCTAGATGGTTGGTTCTCCTCCTTTGTGCTATCATGTTTAGATCTTGTGAGATCCGTTCATGATCAAGATCATCTATTTGTAATCTTACATGTTGTGTTTGCGGGGATCCGATGGATATTGAGATGCTATTTCAGATTGATTATTGATTCTATAATGTCTATGTTATTTGTGATCTTGCATGATTTCCGTTGTTAGTAGCTATCTTGGCCAAGTTGATGCTAGCAACTCCAAGAGGGAGTATTTATGCTCGATAGTGGGTTCATGCCTCTAGTAATCTAGGGAAGTGACAAGAATCTCTAAGGTACTAAATGTGTTGTTGCTACTAGGGAGAAAACAACAATCCTTTGTCCATGGGACAATCGTATTGTTTACTTTACACACTTTGCTTAATGCAATTATCTGTTGCTTGCAACTTAATACTGGAGGGGGTTTGGATGATAACCTGAAGGAGGATTATTAGTCATAGATGTAGTTGGATTACGGTCTATGTATAATGTTGTAATGCCCAATCAAATCTCGTAGGAGTCAAGATGATTAGTATATGCATGTATGCTTTATCGAGTCTGTCAATTGCCCCGCTGTAATTTATTCACCCAACATGTTATCTATCTTAGGGAGAATCACCTCTAGTGAACTATGGACCTCGGTCCATGCTTTTACCATTGCTATACCTTCTACTGTTACTATTTACTGTTTACTTTCTGCAAACAATTACTATCTTCCACACAATACGTTTAATCCCTTGTTTTTAGCAAAACTGGTGAGATTGACAACCTCACTGTAAGTTGGGAGCAAAGTTCTGTGGTTGTGTTGTGCAGGATTTCAAGTTGCTAGCAACACCTTGCAGTTATTTCCTTGCTCCTACTGGTTCGATAACCTTGGTTTCATAACTGAGGGAAAACTTGTTGCTGTGCTCATCATACCTTCCTCTTGGGGTTCCCAACGAGCTCGATATATTTTGAGCCATCAGGTATTTTTGCATTTTGTGGCCTACTGCTTTGGCTGTTTTGCCGACTGTGGCAAGCTAGTACATTTAACAATCCTTCTGCATCATCATCAGCATCAGCGTATTTACTTGCCATCTCTATCATCTCTCCCAAATCAGTCACTTTATCACACTTCAAGCGATGACGCAGTAAACCAATTGGTAGTCTGGCGATGAATGCCTCTATCACGGTTTGGTTGTTTACTCCTTCGCAATCTTCATGTCGATCCATCGTTCGAGGTAGTCCCGGAAAGTTTCTCTGGGTTTCTGGGTGCACCGCTATAGATCTCTGACCGTGCAAGGTGTCCTGTATGTTCCCTCGAAGTTCCGAAAGAAAGCACTTTGCATATCGTACCAATTGTGGATGGTGTTTTCTGGGAGATCATTGAGCCATGATCAAGTCGTTTTTCCTCAGCATAAGCGGGAGATACTGGGTCACGACCAAGTTGTTTCCTCTTTTGGCAATGCAACAAGCTTGGAAAAAGTCCTGGAGCCAGGCGTCTAGCCGAGCCACACCGTCGTATGGCTAGATGTGCCTTGAGATGGCTAACCCTTCCGGAAAATTTGTTTGTCGTACACACGGTCCGAAGCATTTTGGACCCACGTAGGTGTTATCCAACTCATAGCACCATGCCTCAATGTGTGAATTGATCCGGTGCCTAGCGTCACTTGGTGACAAGGCACATTGTCTTGGTTGTTTGTTGCGGCTACGGTGCTCATGAGCTGTACTTCTGCTTCTTCTGCCACCACCTCCACCACAACATCGTTCGTGGCCTCCATGTGAGCTACTATGGTGACTAGTTGGCGGAGAAGGTGGTGGTGGATTATTCCCCCCAGCTGGGGTTTCATGATGATAGACACCATGCCGGCCTTATCCAGCGTAATGTTCGTCATTCCTTCATCCACCATTGCCATCATTGTGATGTGGCTCAGCCAGACAGCTAGTGTGTCTAGGAGGGGCATACTTTGTTGGTCTTGCTCCCGACATTGAGCTTCTTCATCTTCCCTGTGATTATTCGACTGTCGTCGGGGAGGTTGGATCATTGCTGCAACAGCGTCTCGCTCCGTAGCTAGGGCGACATTGCACTAGCTTCGTGCGGGTATGTTTTGCTATCCTAAAGATTCGGTTCTTGAGAAATTGTCTTCCCGAGGGTCAGAATGATAACGTTGCTCCGGCTCCCGTCGGGGCCTTGTATCTTGGTGTTGACCCGTGTCCGTGCGACATTGATCTGACTTAGAGACCAGCTTTCCGATGCTGGACATGGCGACCTTCTGTTGTTCCAGGCCCTTGGTGAGTTACTTCGCACTTAGTCGAACCTGGTCTAGGCTTGGATTGTTTACCAAGATATCTCAAGCCGTAGCAGAATTTTCCACCGGCGTGCTATACACCCAGTTACCCTTGATGTCGATCTGAGGTTTCCCTACGACTATATCTCCTTCGAAAAGGGTTTTGTGAATGTCCGGATTTTATTAGCCAACTCAGGGCCATTATGGGTCTTCTGATGCTGTCGGGTGCTAGGCTGCCCTACAGCCGCAATGCGCTTCTTGTCCTCGAGGATATTTGCAGTTTCCTCAAGGAGTGCTTGACGATGCGCTATTAGGGCTTGAGCCCTATCCTCCAATTCCGCATCTGTAGGTTCTGCAGCTGTCGGGATAGGTGTGGTAATTGCTTCTCTAAGGATTTTACGGGCGCCCGGGGTAACCACGTGTCCATCCAATGGAGTATCCTTTGACTCATCTAGGATCAAGGCTCCATCTAAGTTTTCTTCGTAATCTTCGGCTATCACCTCATCAGTTAGGAGGTTAATAGTCAGGGTCTTCTTCTTCTTCTTTGCCTTCTTAGCTACGCTGGTAAAAAAGACGGCTTTGGTTCCGAGTCCTGGAGTTAGGCTTCTATCAGTACTCTCAGACATCTTGACGTCGGGATTATCTCCGAGATCCATATGATCCTGTGGTTCGGGAGATTTTTCTCCGGATCCTTCATCCATGCTGATGTGAGGGCTTTGGTCCATAGCTTCTCCTTCTTCCACAGTCTTGGAGTTGAATTCCTCTTCATATTTCATGGAGAACTTCCAGAAATCCGCCAATGTCATGGAGTCATCCGAGGATGCCGGTAAGTCGACGTTTGTTCCGATTGCCTCTAGCACTGAGTCATTGTCGTCTCCAGCACCGGTGAACTGGATCTAGATCCAACGTATCCAACGAAGTGCGATGCGTGCTTCCTGAGGTAGTTGCGGCTCTCTTCGTTGGCTTCCTCGAAACGCTTGATGGTCTCCAAGATATCTTCCATGCTGGCATTTTCGTGCAACATCATCTGCCTCAACATGTGCCTCAGAAGTGATTTTCCTGCTCCAGCATCGGAAGAGCTAGATCTAGAACTTTGATCTTCCTGAGATTCGACCTCTTTGGGGAGAGCCTCCTGAGATTTGATCTCCCTGGGGAGACTCGCTTCCGGTTTAACCTCCTTTGGGAGATCCTCTTCAAATCCGATCTTCTCCACTATCTCCGCTTCAGGTGCGGGCTGGGTGGGATTAGGGTTTTCTGAGACCCGGAACTATGTCGCTTCCACAGACAAAGTGGATCCAGAAAGTTCTTCTGCTTCTATCGTCACCACTGGGGTGGGGTGGGTGGGTTTCATGAAGCCGAGATAAACATCGATCTCGCCGAAATACATGATGGTGTAGGTGGCCACAGGTTCCCTAGCCGGAATCCAAGTCTCGTCGAGAAGGACAAGAGGGATGTCGCTGGTGTAGAGGACCCGGCCAACGGTGATTGTCCCTACGATTCCGATTCGCGCAGATTCCACCCGAAACAAAGATCCAGAACTCACCAGCCCCATGGTGGGTACCAACTATCGTCAGATTGAAGACATGTATGCCGAGAGGGGGTCCTCGAGGCATGTGGTGAAAGGTTGTATGAGGTGATAGTGTTCTGGGACGGTGAGCACACAAGCTTTACCCAGGTTCGAATCCGCCGGCTTTGGACGGATCCTAATCCTACTAGCGATCTAGTAATATGGTAGAGCCAGAAGTACAGATTACAAGAGAGGTTCGCCTGTGCAAGTTGAGATTGTAGATTGTGGTTGCCCTAAAGGTTGGTCCCTAGGATGGCTTATATAGATATCCGGCCTGGGGTTACAGGAGAGACCTATCCGGCTATGACGAAGAGTCGGTTACAAAGTACATCTTGGACTACAAGTAACTAAACAGGCCTAAGTCGGTAAGTCTTCTAGTCCTTCCCATAGCCGGATGGACCTCCATCTTCTCTCCCTGACTGGGTCGCCCGTGAAGAAAAGCTCTAACCCGAAGTGGGCCACCCTGTTCAGCGAGTCACAGTGGGTATACCGGAAAGTATATCCCCAACATAACCCTCTCTAGAATTTATAAACCGATAAAGTGAGCAAGTAGCATAAGCAAATACTTGCACACAAGGTGAGACAAGATAACAAGATAAAGTCTAGACAAGATAAACTAGGCATAACATAGTCTTTAACAAGATACTGATACCGGGCACACATGTCTTACCACACACAAAGGAGTTCAACACAACATAACCACATAGTTCTCATACGGATAAAATAAAGACACAAGCTTTGAAGAGGCAAATCGAAAGAACGAGAAGCTTGTGAACCCATGCAAATCCCGGTAGCAACCTAATATAGGGCTACTTCTCCCCCTTTGGCATCGAGACACCAAAAAGGGAAAAGAGCTACACGACAACGCCCCAAACTGAATCTAACCATTGAAGTCCTCGTCATCCTCACCCTCATCCTCATCCTCATCGCCATCATCATCACCATCCTCATATTTGGAGCCTTCATCCTTATCTTTGTCTTGTGTGGTATCCTTGTCGTGAGGGCAAGAAGAGGAGGACACATCCTCAAACAAGGACCAATCAACATGGCCCTGTCTCTAGTGACCATAAGAGAGCGTCCCTTCCAAAGCTTGTTGAGAGGAGTCGATATCCATGGGCTGGATGATATTCTTGAGATCCTTCACGACATTCATGTTAGCCTTGTAAGCATTATACTGACCATGGCGGATATCAATGTTCTGACATAGGAGTAGCTTCTTCCACCAAGAAGCTTTCTTCACCTTTTTGTGCACTTCCGCACTAGTGGTGTCAAAGCGGTATGCATTGCTAGCATGCATCATGCGAGGGCCACGGGGCAATTCTCGCACTTCCTCAGACTCTTCACCACTATATTCATCATCATCACAATGCTCAAAGGCACCGTGTGACATGGGATAGCCACGGGGCACCTTGGTGGTAGGATCCTCCTTTCTCTGAAGCTTGGCAGGCTTGTTCTTAACAAGGTTGGAGTAGAGCAATGAAGTTGGCAGATTTTGAGCAAGAATCAGCTTCATCACATATGGGGCATAGGAAGGACACTTCTTGTCCATAATGCACTTGTACATATCTTGATAGATGAAGTCCATGAAATCAATAACACCACCTTCATGGTTGGGACCAAGAGAAAACACGGAATGAGCATGAGCCATGAGATTGATTTCAGCACCTCTCATTTCATCTTTGTTGCCCGCCTTAGGAGTAAGGGTGTGGCGGAACATGCGGAGCAAAATGTTGTAGAGAATCTTGATATTGGTGCTTTGTCCACACACTCCATACTCCGTATAGATGGGAGCCAACTTCTTCTTGTCATATGCTTGACCATGAACATGCATCTTCACACCACTAGGACCCTTGGGGTTGAAAGGCAAACCAAGAAGACCTGCAAACTGCATCATGCTGGAATGACACCTTGTGTTGTTGGACATCCACTCAAGAGGAATCTCCAAGGAGTCACCAAAAACAACTGTGGCATAAAACTGATGGACCAAGTCTATGTTGTAGTCTTACTTGGATTGAAAGATGTTGTGTAGTCCCATCTTCTCGGTCACCCATAAAGCATCATGGAAATAAGAGAAATTTCGTAGCTTCTCAATCTCCAACCACTCATAGGGCAAACAGGAGTCTTGAAAGAACTCGCCACCTCGGTATAGATAAGCAATTGCTCAGTCCTCCAAAAATGATCGTCAGGGGAGTTGTTGGCCTGATTATAGAACGGTTGAATCCTCATCTCCACAAACTCCTCGGTTCTCAACCCACACAAGGTGGTCAAAGAATGAAACTTAATATGCTTGGCTTCATACCTCTTGAGTTCCTGACCTTCTCTTGGTTAGTTGCAACATGCTCACGAGCTGACTGCCTGACCACTGCTGGATCAACATGGATATCATGGTCATCATCATATTGCAGCCTACAAGGACGTTGATGACTCTTTTAACTGGCATGAGACCGGCGAGGACGAGAACCACCTATGAAAACAGAGGAGGAAGTTAGCATGGGGCAAAGCACATTTGTCCAGAGATTGCCAAAATACAGCACCCAAAGAAAACTAGAGCTAGGGCAACTGATCTTTGTCAGACTGTTCGGAAAAATAACCCCGGAGTCTCCACTCATACCGGACATTTCGGCGTGCAAGCACCGGATACTCCGGCTAAACCGGAATGTCTGACGCATATGCGATGGAGACTCTGGTCAGGAGACTCGGTTATTCCTAGACAGTGCAGGGAAGATGAATCACATCAAATCGGGATTTCTAAGGTTGTTGCTAAATGATACATTGCACACCAAGATGGTTGAGACATAGATTAGCATTTACAGTCCCTCAAAAATTCACCTAGGGTTTTCCTAGAGAAGGAGAGAGGGAGAAGAAATATCGGCATACATGGTGAGATCCGCCGGTGGGGAAGTGGTCCCATCTACGGCGGTGAGGTGGTGGCCGGCGGCAGCAGCAGGATCCGGGCAAAGGGGCCTCCCCGACGGTGATTTTGGAGGAGGGATGACGGGTTGTGAGGGAGGAGGGGTCGGGGTGGATGAAGGAACTGACCGGTTCACTTCACCTCGACCCAGTATATCCCGAGTTTGAAACTGCCTCGGCCGGATTGTCCGAGCGATGTATGCTGGAGTGTCTGGGCCGCCGGACACTCCGGTGCTCAAACACTGGACTATTTGGTCCCTTCAACCAAAAATGCCAAAAACAAATGTTTGGACAAATGTGTGGCAAGAGGATCATGGTTTGGGATGAGAGCGGGTCTAGGATGTAGAAACCACACTAGAGAGAACCACGAGCAAGACAAATTCGAATAAATTACAAATAAACTCCGATGAAGATCCACAAAGAACCAAATCTTCACAAGGAAGAGGGTGGTGGCTGAGGCCACCATGTAAGAGTGTGTGGCATGACACCGCGAAGATATATCTTGGGTTCATGGCCACTACTCATCAATGGAGCTGACATATCACAAAATGATATTAAGAGAATTGATTTACTTAATTTTGGCATTATGGGGGAGGGATAGCCCAATTAATTAGGATCGCACTCCCCCTATCTCCACGCCCACATCTGGATAGAATAACATATAAAAGCATGGGTAAATGTAGCATCCCAATTGTCTAACAATTGTAATGCTACTTGGTCTAGTAATAAAATGGCTACTTCAAATATATAATTGTTTCATCATCATTATATCATGCTCATGTCATCATGCCACCTTGCATTTGAGCATCATATAAAACCCTTTCCCATTTGGTTCTTATCTCATCTGCATTATTAATTGTATTTGCCTCTTGATATTGTATTTGGTTCTTGATATATTGTTTAATGCCCAAGTTGAGTTGGGGGCATATCTCTTATTAACTCCACCACTTTTTCTGCACCACCTTATAAATTCCACCATCCAACTAAATATGAGCTTTGCATTTTATTTGAGTTACCTCTAGCTCATGTGGGTTGGGATGGATCCAATTCTTGTCCACCTGCTCTCATCTTAGCATCATGTTGTTTTCACATCATTGATATATGAGAGCCACATGGCCACCTTTGCATGCCTTGTGAGTGGAACCTTTCTCCTAGCTTCCATATGGTTTATCATGGAATTATGCTCATGTTGTAATATTTTGGGACTATTGATCATCTAGTGGAACATACACACTAGCATGTCCCATTCTATTTCAAACATGGCTATCTCCATCTATTCCACTTGGAATTCTTTCTAGATTCTTTTGCTTGGGCCTTACTCCAATTTTGGGAATGCATAATAATAATGCCTTGTAATAACATTGTTTTCACAAGAATCAACATGGCATTAAATATTTGCATGGGCCATGCAAGTACCACCTTTTGCTTGTCATTTGGTTTTTACTTGTTTTTGGTTGGATCAGGCCATCTCTCATCTATCTCTCACTCCTTTTGGCTTGATCTATGTTGATCTTGTTAAACCCTACCACCACCTCCCTCTCTTCTTCTTGTTTTGATCTTGTGGGAGCTTCATGTTCTTGCTTGATCTAGGTTTGGAGCATGCATGCTTCTAAACCCTAAGCCCCACCCTCTCCCTCTAAACCTCCTCTCTAATCTATACCTAATCTAAAGCATCCCCCTCATCTACCCTAGTGACACCTCCCTCACTATACCCTCCCCTTAGTCTCCATGCCGAGCCCCACCTTGCAGGTCCCACCTGGCCACCTACCCCTGCCCTAGCTACCCTCCATCCCAACCAAAACCCTAGCTACACCCGAGCCACCCATTCCTCTAGCACGCCCTAAACCCGAGCCTCCCCTCTCCTCCTTTCTCCTCTCTCTGCCTGGTGTGCCCCACCCCGACCCTGGCCTGCCCTACCCCACCTGGCAGCTCCCCTTGCCCCTGCCACAGTCTGCCCCGAGCCTACGTGAGCGAGATGGAGGAAAGGTGGCACCAAGCCACCTTTATCCATCTGCCCCGCGCCCACGGCACCTCTCCTTCTCTCTGCTACCTAACACCACCCCACCACCTCTCCGCCTCGCCTCTGCTTCGCCAGATCCGCCCCAAGCCGGCCGCCCTCCTCCCTTCTTCTCCACCGCCACCAGCTAACCCATAGCCGCCACCGTCGGCCTCTACTCCGTTCCGTCGATCCAGTCGAGCAGCGTGCGAGAAGAAGCACTGGGAGAAGGAGACGCTTAGGAGGCCGTACCAGCCGTCGAGGAGGAGAGCGCCAGAGCCGGAGGTCACCGAGCCGACGCCAAACCCTAGCTACCTGGCCTACATCATTGTCGCTTCGCCGCCTTTGCCCGATCCAACGCCACCGACAGCCCCACGGTGAGCTGAACCACCTCCCTGACATGGTCCCCTTCGCCGTACGGCCCTAGTGTCGCCGTCCGCTCCGTCGAACAGGCTGCGTGCGCTGGCGGCGCTAGCGTCTGCCCGCTCCCGCGACGCGCAGAACCCTACCTAGCCACCGATCTGTCCTCTGTCAGCAATCCCCACCCCACCGCACCGGTAGCCGCTTCGCCACTAGCCCAGTCCAGATTGATCCCTGCCCGCGCCGTGCATCGACCTGTCGCTCAACACAGAGAAGAAGATCCACAAGACGGTTGTGGCGTTTCGCGCGCTTTAGCCTCGCTCTTTTTCTCGATCAACCCATGTCCGCAGACCCACTGGGCCACCGCCAACGCTTTTGCAGAAAACCCCTAGGCTTTTGGATTCCTTAACCCGCCTCCTCAACGCCACGTGGTCCACCACAGGCCTTGTCACGTGGGGCGGAGTCCTTTGTCTGTCGCTTAGGCTAGGTTAGCTCGCGGTGTAAAAACCTTTTCTGCAAAGTGCGCTGCTGAGTCAGCTGCTGGCCCCACTGGTCATTGGCTGTGGCTAGCTGCGACTGAGTAGCAAAAGTGATTCTGTAATCTGTTTAAATTCAAATCCTTTTTAAATTAATTCAAATTCAAATTTAAATTCTGTTTTACATAACTTTTAAAATACAAATCCAAATAATGCAAATAATATATGTTTTCAATTCAGAAAAATATGAGGAATTTAAATATGCCCTCCAAAATATTTTTTTTAACACTTAAAAATTCAAGTTGCTTTAATTTACAATAAAATGCCCTTTTGTCTTAATAATTAATAACTTTTGATTTATAACTCCAAATTTAACAAATGATATGACTAAAATGATTAGCTCGACGAGACCTTTCTGTTTATGCATTCCCTTATCTGTTTTGAAGCATGCATCATATAAATATAAAGTGTACAGCAACTAATATGAGAATAAAATGGGGCCAAAACTCAATTAAATGCTTTATTAGTGTATTCCACACCTCACCCATGCCATGCTACGTTAATGCCATGCAAATTGTGCATCATTCATCATGTCATGATTGTTTGCTTGATGCATTTTAATCATATGCTTGTGCACTTTATTTATGTTGGCCTTGTTTGTTTGGTTCTTCTTCGAATAGACGCTGAGCAGGGGATATATCAAGAGAACCAGGAGCACTACCCAGATCCTTCTCTCGCTTCAACTGAGCTGCCAGGCAAGCACTACCACATGCTTGCATACATATAGTACCTACTGCCTCTTTCTTATTCTTGCATCATTGAGTCGCGATTGCATTAAATTGAATCCCAAGTATTGCATAGCCTTTACTTTTAAACCCCACCGAAGCTTGTTCCTCCATCCCATGAGCCATTACTACAGGAGTTGCTTGAGCCATGCGAGTCCTAGAACACGACATGTGTAGGGTATGTGAGTTTTGATGGATAACGTACCTAAACAACTTAACCTGAGTAGTAATGGGATAACTAATGAAAGTGGCATCGGTGGGCCATATTTGCTATTTGGTTTTCAGGCTCACTTGTGTCCCGTGGGACCCAGTACTTGATTCCTGTTCCTTGAATATTCGCGCTATCCACATCCGGGAGGCTTATGAACCCCCCTAAGCCAGAGCTTGATTCATTCTTATTTCTTGGGGCCACAAACTAGTTTGGGGTTTTATTTACTATCCTGTACTTATGCCATTCCTTACTGCTTTATTTAAATTGTGCGAGGTACTGCACACTGTACTGTTTAGGCCCGTGACCTGTTTTCGCGGTATCGACAAGCCCAGTCACACTTTCGGGTTCCCAGTCGTTTACAGCCGGCCACACAAACCTTGAGTCCGTCTCGTAGCCGGCCAGCTTCGTTGCGGGTAGCTTAATGGGGTGGCCCCCTGAAATATTTCTGAATCCTGTAATTGCTTTGTCGTGACTGTCTCGTTGGGTTTTGATTTGGTTTTTCCGAGGCATATCGAGTGTGTGTTGCTATTTGTGCACCCCTGCAGGGTAAAACTTTCTGAAAGCCGTGTCCGCGGTTATGGACGACTTGGAGCACAGTTTCTCGATCATAGACAAGCATAACTAAAGTACCGCTTTTAATTTGACTAGACTAGGTACCTGACTAGTAAATAGTGCAACACTCATGGAATGGATAATAACACTGCCAACGGATGGGGGGGTTGTTCGTCCGCTTCCTCGTCGGTAAGCGAGGAGGAGGATGGATCTGTGGATATTACCGTTATAACCGTTATAACTGTTGTTATTAATTCACGGACATCCGTCTATCTCTGGTTAGGCGGATGGGTAGCGAGTATCTATAGAACTGTTAGGGTTTATCTTTTGCTGCAATTGCGTCACCCCAGGTTGTGTCCCCTTTAGAGGCATAAAGACTTGCTGAGTACCCCTAGGGTCTCACACGATAAATTATTGGTTCAGATGAACAGGTACACTCGCAAGATGGATACTGGGTGAAGAGACGGGCGATGTGGGCAACGATCATTCGGTGTAGAGATTAGGAACGGGATCCGTGAGATCTGGGCGGGATGTGCTTATTTATGTGGCATCTTATGCCGTTTTTCTTATTATACGTACTCGGATTTTGTCTTCCGCTTCCGCTTGATACTCTGTTGATTGATGTATGAGGAGATATCCTAAACTATTATATCTATCTAGGATATTTGGATCTTGCCGTATGGCGTTGCTATATTTTCCTTTCTTTTTAGATGGAATGGCTCTGATGTACTATTGTATGGTGGCTTGCATACATACTCATTTGTGTATGTAGTTGATCCCTTCGCTTTGCCGATTACGCCGTTCTTGCCCGATGTTTGGAAATGGTTGGGACGGCGAAAGGTCTACTGAGTGGCATTTGGGCCCCACCGCACTATTTCAACCATTTCTGCTCATCCAGGCTTGTAACTAGGAGCGTAATTCACCGAGGTAGTTACAATTGGTATCGAGCCATCCCGACCTTGTGGTCTCAGCCAAATGGTCGTTGTCTGTCTAGCAAATATTTTTGGTAGTTATGTATACTAGGGAAAAACAAAACGTGAGAGTAGGACTGCTTCCACTTTTCTTCTTACCCACCCACCACCCTTTTCTGGTAAGGAAGTGTAACGTTTTCAATTCTCTCCTTAAAATTCAAACTAGGATTCACGTGTTCTGGGTTTCCGTAGTACCATAGGTTGTGTCTGTGTCCGTGTGTGTGTGTAATTCCTTGTCTATCTGTTGCAGCCAAGTTGTTATCTGATCGGCCTTTTGGTTATCAACTGTTGGTACATTCCATACCGACAGGCTTTTGCAAACCGACGCGATCTATCTGATTCGTTGTATACCGACACGATCTGTCTTACTCTTTGTTATCCGACGTTATCTTGTTTGTGGTGTTCGTTTCCGTAGTTGCTAATCTTTAGGATCATCTCGAGAAGAAGGTGTTGAGATATGTGTTTTACTTGTTCATGTGCGGAGTAATGATTTGAGTGCGGGATGGAGTCGCGACCATACCACTACTTTTATCATTGCTCTTGTATATTGAGTTGGTAGAGTCACTAATCTTGATTCGTTAAGTAATTTTGCGCATCTATTGGTATTTTAATGCCGAAATTTGTGGAAAATTTTTCTTTGATATATTTGTGTACCACACTCCTTTTCAGTCGTGTGCGATATGCTTAATATCTTCTAGGTGCTTTGAACTTTGTTGATATTTTAGTATCATCTTAGTAAATTGTATCCTTTAATCTTGATTAATTCCATCTTGGTACTATTTTGGATTATTATTATTCTCCATCATAGTACTGACTTGTGTTTTATATCAATAACAGGATGGCACCACCACGCCGTTCTGAGGAGGACATACAGCCTGAACTGGGGGCAACGTTGTCAAGCATCGCCAATGCCTTGGCAGCAATGCAGCAGAACCAGCAACGCTTTGAAGAAAGTGTCAGGAGGAATGAGTTTGTTCCGCTACCTCCACCTCCCAAGCGAGGAGACATCAAAAGCTTCCTGAAGTTCAACCCTCGCCAGTTTGATGTTTCTGATCAACCACTTGATGCTGATGATTGGCTGCGTGAGATGTCAAGGTTACTGGCAACTGCTGATGTTCCCGAGCAAGAATTGGTAAAGTGTGCTACTCACCTTCTGAAGGGAGATGCAGCTCTCTGGTGGGAGAATTACCTGAAGGCAAACCACACTGGTTTTCAGCCTACTTGGGGACAGTTCACTGGAGCTTTCAAAGAGCAGTATCTGTCAGAAATTGTCATGGAGAGGATGAAGGAAGTGTTTCTCAACCTCAAGCAGGGAAATGATAATGTCAACACCTACATCAGGAACTTCATGAACCTTTCTCGTTATGGTGGCGATGAGATCTCTGATGACAAGAAGAAGCAAAAGAGGTTGAGGCAAGGGCTCAATGCATCGATTAAGTATGCAATCACACATGCAAGGCCGGCGTCTTTTCTGGAACTCCAGCATACAGCTCTGCAGGAAGAGGCAAGTAGGCAAGTGTTTGAGGAGTCAAAGAAACACAACCGTGATGCAGCAGGCTCTTCAGCTATGTCAGCTCCTTCTAAGCGTCGTGTCTGGGTTCCTAACACCCCACCGTCGCTCCCGGCTCCACCAAGACCTTCAAGCTACGCGGCAAGGCCACCAAACTTCCTCACTGCTGCTCCCAGGGGCTACAACCACCACTACCCTGGAGCGCCTGGCGGAGTCCCTGGCTACGTTGCTCCACGTCCACCTGGTGCTTGTTACACTTGTGGAGACTCTGGGCATCAACAATGGAACTGTCCGATGAAGAACAAGGCTCTTCCTCCACCACCTCCAAGATCTGCGGCAAGCTCTCCTTTGGTTCGTGCACCACCACCTCGGGCTCTCAACATCAACACCAGGCCCGGGTCTACTGTTGCTCGTGCCAACTGCATCAACGCCGCTCAAGCTGAGCATGCACCTGGAGTTGTGATGGGTATGCTTCCCGTTAACTCAGTTCCTGCAAGAGTTTTGTTTGATTCTGGTGCTTCGCATTCTTTTGTTTCGCACAAGTTTGCGCATGAGCAGGATCTGTACATGATTCCTTTAGCACATCGTCTGCTGGTTCTATCTCCCGGTTCAAACATGAGGGCTGCTCTTATCAGCCATGGCAATCAAATTGAGATTGGTGGCTCTTCGTTCTCGGCGTCCTTAATTGTTCTAGGCAATTCTGACATTGATGTCATCTTGGGCATGGATTGGTTGACAGCAAATGCAGCTGTGATTGATTGTGCTGAACGCTCGGTTTCTCTGAAGGTTCCTGGAGGCCATATAGTCTATTCTCCAAGTCTGACTCCTGCTATCCAGCTTTTCTCTTTGGCGGCTCTGAATGTTGATGCTATGGAAGCTATTCAGAGTGTTCCGGTGGTCTGTGAGTTCCCAGATGTCTTTCCTGAAGAGTTGCCAGGTATGCCTCCGGATCGTGAGGTTGAGTTTGTTATTGAGCTTGAACCTGGTACCGCTCCTATCTCCAAGCGGCCTTATAAGATGGGTCCTGCTGAGTTGGCTGAACTTAAACGACAGCTTGATGAACAAGAGAAGTTGGGTTTCATTCAGCACAGTCCTTCTTCTTGGGGTAGCCCAACTCTCTTTGTGAAGAAGCGAGACCAGACTGATAGACTTTGTGTTGACTATCGGGCTCTCAATGCTAAAACCATCAAGAATAAATATCCCCTTCCGCGGATTAATGATCTCTTTGATCAGCTAGCTGGAGCTGTGGTGTTCTCTAAGCTTGACTTGAGAAGTGGTTATCACCAAATCAAGATTCGCAAGGAAGATGTTCCGAAGACAGCTTTCACCACCCGCTATGCCTGTATGAGTACACGGTCATGTCTTTCGGTCTCAACAACGCACCTGCCACCTTCTCGAGGCTCATGAACTCGGTTTTCATGGAGTATATTGACAAGTTTGTTGTGGTCTATCTGGATGACATCCTAGTCTACTCTAAGTCGAAGAAAGAACATGAAGAACACCTTCGGTGTGTCCTAAGCAAGCTTCATGAGAACCGCTTGTATGCAAAGTTCTCCAAGTGTGAGTTTTGGCTGCCTCAAGTAACCTATCTTGGTCATGTCATCTCTGCCAAGGGCATTGCGATCAATCCGAAACCGTGAAGACAATTGTTGAATGGCTTCCTGTCAATGTCAAAGAAGTGAAGTTTCCTTGGTTTGGCTAGTTATTGCCGCCGCCTGCTCGTAACTTTTCGAAGATAGCGAAGCCTCTTACCGATCTCCTTAAGAAAGGCAAGAAATACCTTTGGACCCCTTCATGTCAAACTAGCTTTGAGACACTCAAAGAGAAGCTCACTTCCACACCAGTCTTGGTTCCTCCGGATACATCCAAGCCGTTTCAGATATTCTGTGACGCCTCTTTGCATGGATTGGGTGCGGTCCTTATGCAAGAAAAGCAAGTTGTTGCTTATGCCTCTCGACAGTTGAAGACGCATGAGATCAACTATCCTACACATGACCTCGAGCTCGTAGCAGTTGTCTTTGCTTTGAAAGTATGGAGGCACTACTTGCTTGGCAAACTGTGAGATCTTTTACGATCACAAGAGTCTGAAGTATATCTTTACTCAACCTGATCTCAACCTTCGCAAAGGAGATGGATTGAAGCAATCAATGACTTCGATTTGACCATCAACTACACTCGGGAAAAGCTAATGTTATGGCAGATGCTCTCGGCCAAAGCTTATGTCAACAACCTCATGATGGAAGAACAATAGCCTCTCTTGTGCGAGGAATTCCGTCCACTCAACTGAAATTGTGGAACAAGGGTATCTCCAGAACCTTCTAGCAACACCTCTCTTGGAAGAAAAGGTTCGCTCTTCTCAGCTTGGTGATCCGTACACAAGAAAGATCATCTCTAGGATTCAGCTTCCGAAGTATGAGTCCTTCCACGTCGATGATCAAGGCACGCTTTTCTTTGAACACCGGATGTTTGTTCCGAACTACCCGGGTTTGAGAGAGCAAGTTCTCAAGGAGGCGACGATTCATTCTTTCTATCCACCCTGGCAGCACAAAGATGTACATGGACTTGAAAACACAATATTGGTGGCCTAGTTTGAAAAGGTATTGTGCCAAGTATGTCTCAGAGTGTGATGTCTGCCGCAGAGTGAAAGCTGTTCATCAGAAACCTTCCGGTCTTCTACAGCCATTGAAACCCCCGGAATGGAAATGGGAGAAAGTAGAGATGGACTTCATCACTGGTTTTCCGAGGTCGCAGAAGGGCAACAATGCAATCTTTGTTGTCATTGACAGGCTTTCTAAAGTGGCTCACTTCTTCCCCGTCAAGGAAACCATTTCTGCAATTCAGTTGGCGGAGCTCTATATCAACAGAATTGTCTCTCTGTATGGGGTTCCTCTCGAGATCAGTTCAGACCGTGGAAGCATATTCACTTCCAAGTTCTGGGAGAGCTTCCAAAATGCTTTGGGAACAAAGTTGAACTTCAACACAGCTTACCACCCTCAGTCGCAAGGACAAGTTGAAAGGATCAATCAGATTCTGGAGGATATGCTTCGTGCTTGCGTCATCTCGTTTGGCATGAAGTGGGAAGAATGTCTTCCTTATGCTGAGTTCTCTTACAACAACAGCTTCCAGAAAAGTCTAAAGATGGCACCATTCGAGGCTCTCTATGGTCGCAAGTGCAGAACTCCGATTGGTTGGTCGGGTGCAGGTGAAAGAATCTTGTTTGGCCCTGACATTGTGACTCAAGCGGAGGAGAAGGTTCATATCATTCTGGAAAATCTGAGGATTGCTCAAAGTCGCCAGAAGAGCAATTATGACAGGAAGCACACAGACATGGAGTATGTCCCTGGTGATCTCATTTACCTTCGTGTCACTCCCATGAGAGGCACGCACCGCTTTGGTATCAAAGGAAAGCTGGCTCCTAGATACATCGGTCCCTTCAAAGTTCGTGGAAGAAGAGGAGAAGTTGCTTATGCTCTTGAGCTCCCGGAAAAACTCAAGGTCCATGATGTTTTCCACATCTCTCAACTCAAGAAATGCTTCAAGGATCCCGGAAGGACCGTGGACCATGAGCTTATCAATCTCCAAGAAGACCTGTCTTATCAAGAACACCCCACAAAAATCCTTGAAGTCGCAGAAAGAAGGACTCGCAAAAGTCCATCAAGTTCTGCAAGGTGCAGTGGTCGCACCATTCCGTTGATGAAGCCACTTGGGAACGTGAAGATGAGCTCCGTGCCAAGTATCCTACCCCCTTTGTGTCTTCTTCTTCATCCTAGAATCTCGGGGCGAGATTCCTGTTTAGTGGAGGAGAGTTGTAGCATCCCAATTGTCTAACAATTGTAATGCTACTTGGTCCAGTAATAAAATGGCTACTTCAAATATATAATTGTTGCATCATCATTATATCATGCTCATGTCATCATGCCACCTTGCATTTGAGCATCATATAAAACCCTTTCCCATTTGGTTCTTATCTCATCTGCATTATTAATTGTATTTGCCTCTTGATATTGTATTTGGTTCTTGATATATTGTTTAATGCCCAAGTTGAGTTGGGGGCATATCTCTTATTAACTCCACCACTTTTTCTGCACCACCTTATAAATTCCACCATCCAACTAAATATGAGCTTTGCATTTTATTTGAGTTACCTCTAGCTCATGTGGGTTGGGATGGATCCAATTCTTGTCCACCTGCTCTCATCTTAGCATCATGTTGTTTTCACATCATTGATATATGAGAGCCACATGGCCACCTTTGCATGCCTTGTGAGTGGAACCTTTCTCCTAGCTTCCATATGGTTTATCATGGAATTATGCTCATGTTGGAATATTTTGGGACTATTGATCATCTAGTGGAACATACACACTAGCATGTCCCATTCTATTTCAAACATGGCTATCTCCATCTATTCCACTTGGAATTCTTTCTAGATTCTTTTGCTTGGGCCTTACTCCAATTTTGGGAATGCATAATAATAATGCCTTGTAATAACATTGTTTTCACAAGAATCAACATGGCATTAAATATTTGCATGGGCCATGCAAGTACCACCTTTTGTCATTTGGTTTTACTTGTTTTGGTTGGATCATGCCATCTCTCATCTATCTCTCACTCCTTTTGGCTTGATCTATGTTGATCTTGTTAAACCCTACCACCACCTCCCTCTCTTCTTCTTGTTTTGATCTTGTGGGAGCTTCATGTTCTTGCTTGATCTAGGTTTGGAGCATGCATGCTTCTAAACCCTAAGCCCCACCCTCTCCCTCTAAACCTCCTCTCTAATCTATACCTAATCTAAAGCATCCCCCTCATCTACCCTAGTGACACCTCCCTCACTATACCCTCCCCTTAGTCTCCATGCCGAGCCCCACCTTGCAGGTCCCACCTGGCCACCTACCCCTGCCCTAGCTACCCTCCATCCCAACCAAAACCCTAGCTACACCCGAGCCACCCATTCCTCTAGCACGCCCTAAACCCGAGCCTCCCCTCTCCTCCTTTCTCCTCTCTCTGCCTGGTGTGCCCCACCCCCACCCTGCCTCCTACCCCACTGGCAGCTGCCCCCCCTTGCCTGCCTGCCGCCGAGCCTACCACGTGAGCGAGATGGAGGAAAGGTGGCACCAAGCCACCTTTATCCATCTGCCCCGCGCCCACGGCACCTCTCCTTCTCTCTGCTACCTAACACCACCCCACCACCTCTCCGCCTCGCCTCTGCTTCGCCAGATCCGCCCCAAGCCGGCCGCCCTCCTCCCTTCTTCTCCACCGCCACCAGCTAACCCATAGCCGCCACCGTCGGCCTCTACTCTCCGTTCACGATCCAGTCGAGCCAAGGTCCGAGAAGAAGCTCGAGAACGAGGACGCTAGGAGGCCGCCTTGTACCCGCCGTCGAGGAGGAGAAGCCAGCCAGGAGGTCACCGCCGAGCCGACGCCAAACCCTAGCTACCCTGGGCCTCTGCATCATTGTCGCCCTGCTGCTCGCCTGCCCGATCCAACGCCACCGACAGCCCCACGGTGAGCTGAACCACCTCCCTGACATGGTCCCCTTCGCCGTACGGCCCTAGTGTCGCCGTCCGCTCCGTCGAACAGGCTGCGTGCGCTGGCGGCGCTCGCCGCTTCTGCTGACGCCAGTAACCCTACCTAGCCACCGATCGTCCTCTGTCAAGAATCCCCACATCACTGCACGGTAGCCGCTCGCAAGACTAGCCCCAGTCCAGATTGATCCTCGCCCGCCGTGCATCGACATTGCCGCTCAACGCGAGAAGAAGATCCACAAGACGGCGTGGTTTTTGCGCTTTAGCCCTCCGCTCTTTTTCGATCAACCCGCGGCAGACCCGCCAGTCGGTCGGCTAACGCTTTTGCAGAAAACCCCCTAGGCTTTTGGATTCCTTAACCCGCGCTCCCCTCGCAACGCCACGTGGTCCACCCTGGCCTTCACGTGGGGGGCCGAGTCACTGCTCGCTTCGTCTGCCGCTTAGGCTAGGTTAGTGTATGTGTAAAACCTTTTTTCAAGGCAGAGTCTGTTGCCGGCCCCACTGGTCATTGGCTGTGGCTAGCTGCGACTGAGTAGCAAAAGTGATTCTGTAATCTGTTTAAATTCAAATCCTTTTTAAATTAATTCAAATTCAAATTTAAATTATGTTTTACATAACTTTTAAAATACAAATCCAAATAATGCAAATAATATATGTTTTCAATTCAGAAAAATATGAGGAATTTAAATATGCCCTCCAAAATATTTTTTTTAACACTTAAAAATTCAAGTTGCTTTAATTTACAATAAAATGCCCTTTTGTCTTAATAATTAATAACTTTTGATTTATAACTCCAAATTTAACAAATGATATGACTAAAATGATTAGCTCGACGAGACCTTTCTGTTTATGCATTCCCTTATATGTTTTGAAGCATGCATCATATAAATATAAAGTGTACAGCAACTAATATGAGAATAAAATGGGGCCAAAACTCAATTAAATGCTTTATTAGTGTATTCCACACCTCACCCATGCCATGCTACGTTAATGCCATGCAAATTGTGCATCATTCATCATGGCATGATTGTTTGCTTGATGCATTTTAATCATATGCTTGTGCACTTTATTTATGTTGGCCTTGTTTGTTTGGTTCTTCTTCGAATAGACGCTGAGCAGGGGATATATCAAGAGAACCAGGAGCACTACCCAGATCCTTCTCTCGCTTCAACTGAGCTGCCAGGCAAGCACTACCACATGCTTGCATACATATAGTACCTACTGCCTCTTTCTTATTCTTGCATCATTGAGTCGCGATTGCATTAAATTGAATCCCAAGTATTGCATAGCCTTTACTTTTAAACCCCACCGAAGCTTGTTCCTCCATCCCATGAGCCATTACTACAGGAGTTGCTTGAGCCATGCGAGTCGTAGAACAGCATGTGTAGGGTATGTGAGTTTTTGATGGATAACGAGGTACCTAAACAACTTAACCTGAGTAGTAATGGGATAACTAATGAAAGTGGCATCGGTGGGCCATATTTGCTATTTGGTTTTTCAGGCTCACTTGTGTCCCGTAGGACCCCGAGTACTTGATTCCTGTTCCTTGAATATTCGCGCTATCCACATCCGGGAGGCTTATGAACCCCCCTGAGCCAGAGCTTGATTCATTCTTATTTCTTGGGGCCACAAACTAGTTTGGGGTTTTATTTACTATCCTGTACTTATGCCATGCCTTACTACTTTATTTAAATTGTGCGAGGTACTGCACACTGTACTGTTTAGGTCCGTGACCCGTTTTCGCGGTATCGACAAGCCCAGTCACACTTTCGGGTTCCCAGTCGTTTACAGCCGGCCACACAAACCTTGAGTCCGTCTCGTAGCCGGCCAGCTTCGTTGCGGGTAGCTTAATGGGGTGGCCCCCTGAAATATTTCTGAATCCTGTAATTGCTTTGTCGTGACTGTCTCGTTGGGTTTTGATTTGGTTTTTCCGAGGCATATCGAGTGTGTGTTGCTATTTGTGCACCCTAGGTAAAACTTTCTGAAAGCCGTGTCCGCGGTTATGGACAACTTGGAGCACAGTTTCTCGATCATAGACAAGCATAACTAAAGTACAGCTTTTAATTTGACTAGACTAGGTACCTGACTAGTAAATAGTGCAACACTCACGGAATGGGTAATAACACTGCCAACGGATGGGGGGGGGTTGTTCGTCCGCTTCCTCGTCGGTAAGCGAGGAGGAGGATGGATCTGTGGATATTACCGTTATAACCGTTATAACTGTTGTTATTAATTCACGGACATCCGTCTATCTCTGGTTAGGCGGATGGGTAGCGAGTATCTATAGAACTGTTAGGGTTTATCTTTTTCTGCAATTGCGTCACCCCAGGTTGTGTCCCCTTTAGAGGCATAAAGACTTGTTGAGTACCCCTAGGGTCTCACACGATAAATTATTGGTTCAGATGAACAGGTACACTCGCAAGATGGATACTGGGTGGAAGAGACGGACGATGTGGGCAACGATCATTCGGTGTAGAGATTCCGGGAACGGGGATCCGTGAGATCTGTGGGCGGGATGTGCTTATTTATGGGGCATCTTATGCCGATTTGCTTCTTATCCGTACTCGGATTTTGTCTTCCGCTTCCGCTTGATACTCTGTTGATTGATGTATGAGGAGATATCCTAAACTATTATATCTATCTAGGATATTTGGATCTTGCCGTATGGCGTTGCTATATTTCCTTTCTTTTTAGATGGAATGGCTCTGATGTACTATTGTATGGTGGCTTGCATACATACTCATTTGTGTATGTAGTTGATCCTTCCTTTGCCGATTACGCCGCCCGTTCTTGCCCCGATGTTTGGAAATGGTTGGGACGGCCGAAAGGTCTACCTGTGAGTGGCATTTGGGCCCCACCGTACTATTTCAACCATTTCTGCTCATCCAGGCTTGTAACTAGGAGCGTAATTCACCGAGGTAGTTACAGTAAAGGTGCATGATCTCAAGCCACATTGATTAAATCTATGATATTTAGCTCATGCCTTAACTCTCAGAATCTCTTCTCATCAAGGGGCTTGGTGAATAAATCCGCAAGATTCTTCTCGGTGCTAACATATCAGAGGTCAATATCTCCATTGTTCACATGCTCCCAGATGAAATGTTGACGAATATCAATATGCTTTGTTCTTGTGTGTTGCACCGGGTTGTAGGTGGTCTTGATTGCGCTTTCATTATCACAAAGAAGAGGCACTTTGTCACATGTGACAGCGTAATTATTTAAAGTTTGCCTCATCCACAACAATTGTGCACAACAACTAGTGGCTGCAATATAGTCGGCCTCAGCGGATGACAAGGAGACACAATTTTTCTTCTTAGATGACCAACACACCAAGGAACTACCAACTAATTGGCAAGCCCTGGAGGTTGATTTCCTTCAACCTTTGTCTCTCGCCCAATCCGAGTCCGTGAACCCATGAAGTACAAATATTGAGCCATTGGGATACCATAAGCCAAAGTTCGGGGTATCAACTAAATATTGAAAGATTTGCTTGACCGACAAAAGGTGGCTTTCTTTTGGGGCGGCTTGAAACCATGCACAAATACCCACACTCAACATGATATCTGGCCTAGATGCACAAAGATAGAATAAAGAACTAATCATAGAATGATATACCTTTTGATCCACATCTTTACCCTTAGTATCAAGAGTAAGATCACATTTGAGAGGCATAGGAGTCTTGGATCCATTGAGATCCTACAACTTGAACCTCTTGAGCATATCTTGAATATATTTGGCTTGATTAATAAAGATTCCTCCAATTAATTGCTTCACTTCAAATCCAAGGAAGAATTGTAATTCACCTATCACAGACATTTGAAACTGATCAATCATAAGCTTAGCAAAAACAACATTGAAAGATTTGTTAGGAGAACCATACATAATATCATCAACATAAATTTGGCATATGAACAAGTTTCCTCCAACTCTCTTAGTAAAACAGAGTGGGGTCGATTAGCCCAACTTCGAAGCCGTGGTCTACCAACAACTTTCTAAGGTACTCATACGAAGCACGTGGATCTTACTTAAGCCCATAGAGTGCCTTATCGAGCTTGTAGACATGGTTCAGAAACTTGGATCCTCAAAACCTGGAGGTTGCTTGACATACACCAACTCATTTAGGGGACCATTAATAAAAGCACTCTTAACATCCATTTGTTGCAATTTGAAATTATGATGAGATGCATATGCGAGCAAGATACAGATAGATTCAATATGAGCGACGGGGGCAAAAGTTTCACCGTAGTCGATACCCTTGACTTGGGATAAGCCTTGAGCCACAAATTTTGCCTTGTTGTAGATGACCATCCCATTTCCATCTTGCTTGTTCTTTAAGATCCACTTTGTTCCAATGACATTATGGCACTCCTTGGGTGTCTCCACTAATGACCACACTTTTTTGTACTCGAAGTTGATAAGTTCTTCATGCATGGCTACAAGCCAATCTGGGTCTTCAAGCGATTCATACACCTTTTGGGGCTCTACATAAGAAATGAAACTATTGCGGCCAACAAAGTTAGCCACTTGGTTACGAGTAGTAATGCCCCTTTCAAAATCACCAACAACATTTTCAAGGGTAAGTATTTCTCGGACGAGCTTGTCGATCCTCCTTGCTTAAATATGAGCTTGAGCTTCCTTAATGGATTCTTGAGAAGATACTTGGTCATCACCATTGTTTTGATCCTCATCTTGACCTTGAAATTGAGATTGCTCCTCTTCTTGAGCTTGCTCGACATTTTGGCTTTGTCCATCTTCATGAGCTTGACCTTGGTCCATTTTGGGTGGTACAAACCCATCATTCACTTGAACTTGAACTTGATCATGAACTATATCTTCAACCATGGTATCTTGCTGGCTATGGGGTTGATGTAGATATTGAGTAGGTGAGGGATCCACTTGAGTAGAGCATTGTCATTCTCCTTCCACCACAAGGGGTTCCTGAACAGGGCAGAAAAATCCAACACCCATTCTTCTTATGGCTTGAGGAGGAATTTCATCACCTACATCACCAAAATCAATTAGCCCCACTTGGGAGCCTTGATTCTCATCGAACTTCACATTACAAGATAATATAACTTGCCTGGTGGACTTGTTATAGACTCTATAAGTGTGAGAGTCCGATGCATAGCCAACAAATATACCTTCAATAGCTCGAGACTCGAATCTAGATAACCGGTTACCTTTCTTGAGAATATAGCACTTACACCCAAACACTCGAAGGTAGTGGATACTTGGCTTCTTGCCAGTGAGGATCTCATAGGGAGTCATGTTCAAGTGCTTGTGAAGATAAACCTGATTGGCAATATGACAAGCGGTTGAGATAGCTTCGGCCCAAAAATTATATGGAGACTAGAACTCTGCAATCATGGTTCTTGCCATATCCATAAGAGTCCAGTTCTTCCTTTCTGCCACACCATTTTGTTGAGGGGTACATGGAGCATAATATTGATGCTTGATGCCCTCATCACCAATAAACTCATCTAGGTGTAGTTCTTGAACTCGGTACTATTGTCACTTCTAATGGACAAGATCTTCTTGTTATGTTGATGTTGCACTTCATTGGCAAAGTTGATGACTGTTTGTTGAGTATCACTCTTTTTCTTGAAGAAATATACCCAAATGTATCTTGAGTAGTCATCCGCAATAACCAAACAAAACTTATTTCCCCCAAGGCTATCAAAGGATGGAGGACCAAAGAGGTCCATGTGAAGAACCTCCAAAATCCCATCGAAATAGATGGTTATTGTGGGGGGGGGGGATGAGCCATATCATGGAGCTTCCCTTCAATACACGCCCTACACACATGATCTTTGACAAAACAAACATTATCTTTTAATTCAAGGATGTGACCTCCCGTGTGGAGGCTTTGCAATGACCTCATGTTGACGTGGGCAAGATGGCGATGCCAAAGCCACCCACGTCACCTTTAGCCATTAGGAAAGCCGTGGTAGGTGTGGGTTTCTTATCGAAATATAACACATACAAACTGCTATCGGCATGCCCAACAAAGGCTATAGAGAGAGTCTTGCTCCACATGAGAACCATAACCTTAGGGTAAAGTAGGCTACAAAGCCCACTTGTGTGAGTTGATGAACGGAAAGTAAATTGTATGAAAGGGTTTTGACAAGCATAATGTACACAATGGATATATCCAGTGTGACCACTACCTTACCTAAACCCAATACCTTAGAGGTTTATCCATATCCATAAGTGACACACATGTTGGAAGTATTAGTTCTCGTCTCATCAAGCATCTCCTTGCTTCCGGTAATGTGACTAGTGGCACCACTATCAACCACCCATTCTGTCCCATGGGAAGCATAGTCCTACAAGAAACCAATGCTTGTTCTTAGGTACCCATTATTGAATGGGTCCTCTTTTATTAGTCACAAGTATCTTAGTAACCCAAATGGCCCAATGGTAATCATCACCATACGAGGTGCCAACATATTTAGCATAGACATGACCATCATAAGATTTCATAAGAACATAGAATGGGTTATATTTTCTTGCAAAATCATTATGAGAGGGTTCATCACCACTCTTAATGACACTTGGTTCCTTATCTTTTTCCTTCTCCCCTTCTTCATAAAGGTAATCATTTTGGAAGAGGGAGTGGGCAAGTTCTTCTTCTTTCCCTTTCTCTTCTTCTTTGACTTGGTTGCAAATCCAAGTCCTTCCTTAGTCACATTGTCCCTTTGATTACTCAAAAGGGCATTTAGGCATTTCTCACTTTGAATGCATGAGACAAGGCCTTTCTCAATTGTAGCCTTCAACCTATTGTTCTAATTGAGAAGATCTCCATGCTCATAACAAGGGTTAGTAGAACATGAAGCAATACTAGTTGACAAGGTTGAAACATCTTTTATCACTTGAGTTTGAAGTTATTCATGCGAATTTGAAAGATTAGAGAATTTGCTCAACAAGGCCTCATGTTCCTTCTTGAGTTTCCCAAAGCCTTCATTTAGTCTATCATGACTAACCCCAAAATCGAGATTTTCCTTTTAAGAACTTTAGTTAATGCAAGAGCATGGTCACATTCTTTAACAAGTTTAGAGACATTCAAGTTAAAATATTCTTCACGGGAAATATAGGTCTCCTCAAGAGTAACTCTTTTACTTTGCTCTTCCTCAAGAGCATCGGTCAAGGCGGTGATACATTGCAAATGTATCTATAATTTTTGATGTTCCATGCTTGGTTTTATCTACTTTCTTGTGTTTTGTCCACACTTTGGAGTACTTTTCATATGATTTATTGGACTAACCTATTAACAAGAGCCACAGTGCCAGCTGCCTGTTTTCTGTTGTTTTTGGTTCCAGGAAAGTCAGAAAATGAATATTCTCATAATTGGACAGGACAAAAGCCGAAGTCATTATTTTACCGAGGGACACCTGGAGCCAGAATACGAGACAGAGAGGGGCTAGGGCCCGGCCACACCACCTGGCCGCGCAGCTAGGCCTGGCCCGCGCCAGGGGGTGGTCTGGCTGCCCTAGGCACCCCCTCGGCCTCTCCTTCCACCTATATATTGCCTCTGATACGGAAACCCTAAGGACCCAATCAAAAATCCACGAAAGAGTCTGTAGCCACCGTCATATCCATCCCTAGATCGGGAGGGATCTGAAGCTCTTCTCGGCACCCTGCCGGAGAGGGGAATTCACCCTGGAGGCCTTCTTCATCATCATGCAAGCCTCCAGTGTGATGTGTGAGTAGTTAATTTCTGGACTACGGGTCCATGTACTAGCTAGATTACTGGTTCTCCTCCTTTGTGATTTCATGTTTAGATCTTGTGAGCTCCGTTCATGATCAAGATCATCTATTTGTAATTCTGCATGTTGTGTTTGCGGAGATCCGATGGATATTGAGATGCTATTTCAGATTGATTATTGATTCTATCATGCCTTTGTTATTTGTGATCTTGCATGCTTTCCGTTGTTAGTAGCTATCTTGGCCAAGTAGATGCTAGCAACTCCAAGAGTTAGTATTTTTATGCTCGATAATGGGTTCATGCCTCTGGTAATCTGGGGTAGTGACAGAAATCTCTAAGGTACTAGATGTGCTATTGATACTAGGGAGAAAAAACAATCCTTTCTTCATAGAACAATCATATTGTTTACTTTACACGCAATTCGTAATGCAATTATCCGTTGCTTGCAACTTGATACTGGAGGGGGTTCGGATGATAACCTGAAGGTGGATTATTAGTCATAGATGTAGTTGGATGGCGGTCTATGTATAATGTTGTAATGCCCAATCGAATCTCAAAGGAGTCAAGATGATTAGTGTATGCTTGTATGCTTTCTCGATGTTTGTCAATTGCCCCGCTGTAATTTGTTCACCCAGCATGTTATCTATCTTAAGGATAGCCACCTCTAGTGAACTATGAACCCCGGTCCTTTCTTTTACAATCAATCTACAAACTGTTTACTGCTTTGTGTTTACTTTCTATAAACTATTACTTCCTTCCATTTGATATGTTTAATCCTTTATTTTCAGCAAAACCGGTGAGATTGATAACCTCATCGCAAGTTGGGGACAGAGTTTTCTGGTTCTGTTGTGCAGATCTCCACGTTCTTCGGCTGCGAAAGGCCCCGCTAACGCTCATCTAGCAACACCTTTGGGGTGTTTCCTTGCTCCTACTAGTTCGATTAAACCTTGGTTTCGTACTGAGGGAAAACTTGCTGTTGTGCTCATCATACCTTCCTCTTGGGGTTCCCCAACGAGCTCGATATATTTTGGGCCATCAGGCGGCAATCTCCATGGTGGCCTCGAGCATGCCCAAACATCTCCGATATGGAATCATCCCTCTCGTTAATGATATAACATGTTTCACCTAGTTGGCTCATTAGAGCCTCAACACATATCTTGGCTTCACCTTCCAAGTTATTCAAGCAACTAGTGGATTCCACTATTTCCTTCTTAATCTTGAGACTCATATCATCATCATACAAAGATGCATCAATAGAAGGAGGAGGAGTGGATAGAGGAGTTACCATAGAGGCTTTAGCCATGAGACGTGTAGGGTCAATTATGCGCTTGTTCTCATTGGGAGAGTCGAAGAAGGGTGTCAGTGAGGAGGTTGTGGTAGTAGTAGCGGAAGCAGTAGCAATTGTGGCATTGGTGGACATGCCCACAATTTCTCCATCATCTTCATCATCCCTCTCATTCTCATTTTTCTCTTCGTATTCTTCACGAGCCACCAAAACATATTTTGTGGCTCCTTGTTTAGGTAGTTCTTGTTGCCGAAGTTCGTTTTTTGGACTTTCTTGACAAAGTTCTTGTTGGGAGTGGGCTTGAACTTGGACTTCAATATAAGCCTTCCTCATGGTCTTCTCTCTTATCATATGGGAACTCGGCGATAAAGTGGTTGGTTTCTCCACAATTGTAACATGATCTCAACTTGGGCCTTGAGATACTTATGGTGATATTTGAAGGATTACCCTTTCATTAATTCTTCCAAAACCTTCTTGATACTAACGTCAATTGCTCATGTAAGGAAAAATTGATGTCTTCATCATCGCCTTCTATCATTCACAAAGAATCAACTTCTTCTTCATAAACATGAGCCGTGGCCTTCAAAGCAAGATTTGGAGAATCCATTCTCCGATCACGAGCGAGATCATCATTGGTGGTCTTGTTCATGATTCCAAGGGACACAAACTCACTTAACACTTCATTAGAGGACATGGCATAGAAGTCCACCCTTTAGCGAATATTGTTGGCCATTTCTCTCTAGAAAGGTAAGATGGCTTGCATGAACTTGCGCTTGATCCACTTATCATCCACATACCTACTTCGATGGTCAATCATCCTAACCGAAAATGTCGTGACCCTTTGATAGAGATCTTTAGGAGTCTCATCTTCCTTTCCAACGAAGGCATCGGCTTCATAGTGAATTTCTTCAAACTTGGAGCTTTGAATGCTTTGATTTCCAAGATAGACTCTTTGAAGGTCATTCCAAGCTTCCTTGGTAGTGTCATGAGAATGAATGTTGGTCATTTGCTCATGTGTCAAAGCATCTTGAACAATGGCCATTGCGGTGGCATTGAGTTGATTGTTTATCTCCTCGGTGGGCATCATGTTGTGAGGGTTGAAAGGATAGAAGACATACTCCGCAACCTTCCAAAGATGAACACTATAACTTTTGAAGTTAGAGCACATTTCATATTGCCAATTGGAAAAATTGGATTCATCGAGCTTAGGTGCTGGACCACGATGGTTTATACAAGGTGTTGGGAGGGGATCATTTTGATATCTAGGTGGTGGCGGCATATTTCCCATAGAGTTCCTTTTTTCCTTGTTGTCATCCTTACCGTTGGAAGATTCCTTAGGCATATCTTCTGGAGGTTTGGTACCCAGTGATGGTTTATCATCAGAGTCGACAATGACGACATCCTTTTTTCCAAGGTATAATTCGAACATGGCTTTCATCTCTTGCCGAACGATATCAATGGATTCATTGAATTCTTTCCTAGAGATGGGAGTCTCACCGGAAGAATTCTCACTATCCTTACTCGTGTCACCCATGCTTATCTTAGGCGGTTAAGCCAAAGTAAGAGCCGAGGCTCTGATACCAATTGAAAGATTGGTATAAGCGACTATAGGGGTGAATAGGCGCTACTCAATTTTTAACTTCTTTTCAAATTAAGGCTTGACCCGAAGTAAGTTATCTAGATATACAACTAGGTGATAGAGCCTATATGACAAGCAAGCATGCAACAACAACAAGAGAGAGTAAAGGATATAAATAACCAAGAGTAGACACAGAGATGTTTTCTTGAAGTTCCTTCCTTTTAAGGGGAAGTATGTATCCATTGGATGACCTTGCCGACTGCCAAACCAGCTCCTCTATCGAAGGGAGATAACCTTCATCGACGAGCTCCTTTGGTTGCTCCGCAGAAAGCTTAGAGCCCCTCCACTCTCCATTATGGGAGTCAGCTTCCTTCTTAGTAGTTTCGAGCATCGCCCACTTCTAGGCATCACTAGTGGTCTCCACCACGGCAGAGGCTGGAATCACCAATCCCTCTGGCGGAACAAAGACACCCTTGGTTGGCTCCTTGGATTCCTCGAGAGACGTTGTCGTCGATGGGATGTTGCTACTACTCGCCATTGGATTGGATTGGAAGAAAAGGGGAGGTGGGATCTCTCTGCTAGGTTTTTCTTGCTAGGAGCTCGAAGGATCATGCGACAAGAGGAATAAGACGATACAGGGGAGAATGCAGGTAGGCCGCAATAAATATTTATAATCCCCGGCATCAAGATTCATGCGCATGAGATCTAATGGTAAAGAGCATTAACAACGTGTGTGCGAACGTGCGCGGTAATTTCACCACGTCCCCCATTTGCCACTTAATGTTTAGGATTTCACGCGCGGGGAAATTTCTAATGATTAACCACTACCATATGTCAGTTTCGTGGAAACGTAGGTTGTAGACTATGTCACCCTACTAACCATTACAGTGGAGTAGTCACGTCTGAAGATTCTAGTGTGGGCGGATACTATCCGACTATGAAATGGAAGACTTGAAGATTCTCTGGCTTACATGTTGAAGACGGAGAAGATTGCAGGGTTCTTTGGGAATACTTCGAGATGTTGCTTGACGAATTGTAGGCATCACCTAGATGGAGCATTCAAGACTAAAAGGCAAGACTGCGCAAAATCTAAAAGTCCTCCGGGGGCTACTGTTGGGGATATACTAAATGGGTATCACCATTGCATGTCTCTAATTCAGCTAATTCGTGTGGCCCACAGTTGGTAGCAAGGACCATGGCCTACCAGGCGACCTAATTAGACTGATCCATAAGGGAGGCCCATACCGAAGGAAGAAAGGCTATGGTGCAGTCACCGACCAACCCGGAGCCTTGGAATAAAAGACACGAGGACTAGTTAGTATTAGTGTAGGACTCTGTAACCTGTTCGGCAATGATCTTCCCCTGTAACCCTATGTTCTGGTGCCTTTATAAGCTGGACCTGTGGGAGCCTTTAGGGAAACACTCAATAGTGCATAGCACAACACCTCGCATAGTGAACCGATCCCTGTAACTTGGCGTATTGCCATTATAGTGATTTATATCAAGAGTAGGGTTCTGATACGTCCATTTTGCATCACTATTCTATGTCATAATTCATTGTTATTCATTGATATATTTCGTATTTAGAGGTGATACTTATGTTATTTCATCTGTTTTTGCATGGTTGATGACTTTTGGAGCATGGACCGCTGCAGTCAGGATTCTGATGGAAAAGGTGTCGTTTGGAGGCAAAATTCACGAAGATCAGAAAATCTAGGAAAATATACGGAAAATCCTATTTTTACAGAAGACGGAGGAAGCCAGAAGGGGGCTGGATGTGGGCCACAGGGGGCCCACACCACCCCCTGGGGCGGGCCAGCCTAGGCCACGCCACCAGGTGGTGTGGCCGCCCTGGTCCACCCTGGCACTCCCCTCTGGCGTATATTATCCTCCTGAAACCCTAAGACTCGGGGAGTGGCCACAGAAAGATTCCGCCACCTCTGCGGGGCAGAAAACACCGAGAGAGAAAGATCTCTCTGGCAGACAGATTTCTGCCGGGGAATTCCTTCCCGGAGAGGGGAGATCATCGCCATCAACACCATCATCAAGCTGGACTTCATCGGGATCATCATCATCACCACCATCATCATCATCATCACCATCATCACCATCTCCATATTGCTGTAACAATTGGGTGGAATCTTGCATAGTTCATAGGGGAAACTTTCCCAGTGTTGATTACTCTTTGTAGTTGATGCTATTGAGTGAACCATTGAATTATTGTTTATGTTCAGATTGTTATACATCATTACTCCATCTCTTATCATGATCCATATGATGTCTTGTGAGTAGTTCGTTTTGTTCTTGAGGACATGGGAGAAGTCATGTTGTTAGTAGTGGAGTTGTGTTGAGAAAGATTCAATAGTTTGATATTTAAGTTGTGGTGTACTTCTTCTAGTGGTGTCATGTGAACGTTGACTACATGACACTTCACCTATATGGGCCTAGGGGAATACATTGTGTATTTGGCTACTAATCGTAGGGGTTGCCAGAGTGACAGAAACCTGAACCCCCGTTAGGAAACCATTGCACAAGGGATGTAAGGGTCTTAGAGTTTAAAGCTGTGGTTAGGTTTCTACCTTAATTACTTTCTTGTACTTACGGATTAGGGTTTAGGGTTTAGGGGTTTGCAACGGGTATAATCACAAGTATGTATTAGTCCTAGGAAGGTCGGTACATTAGCACAGGTTCACCCACACAACACTTAGCAAGCTAAATAAGATTAATCAAATATATGAAGCGAAAACACTTGAAAGTCTTCCCATGTGTCCTCGAGAACATTTGGTCATCTTAAGTAATACAACCGGCTTGCCCTTTGCTGCATAAAGGATTGGGCCACTTGCTGCGTTTATTCCTACTTTCTTTTATTTTACTCGTACTTTGTTTACTTGCTTTATCAAAAACCTCTAAAAATCCGTTTGCTAAATATTTGCAGAGAATTCCTAATCCATACCACTAGCCAGCACCTTCTGCTCCTCGTTGGGTTCGACACTCTTACTTATCGAAAATACTATGATACACCCCCTATACGTGTGGGTCATCAAGACTATTTTCTGGCGCCGTTGCCGAGGAGTGAAGCGCTATTGGAGAGTGGAACTGGTAAAGGAAACTTCTACTGTGAGTATTGTTTACTTCTGTTAGTTGCTTTATTTTTGTTATGGATAATCCGCTGAGTTTCTTATTTGGTAATGCTACTACCACTGCTAAGGTAGTCGATAAGCCACCACCTGCTGAGAATGATGTTTTTAAAATACCTACAAGAATTATTGACCGTGTTATGGATAACTACTATGTTGGGGATGGAACTGTCCATCCCGGTGATCATTTGCTCTTTATACATGAATTATGCTGGTTGTTTAAGTGTGCAGTTATTACTACAGATCAAGTTAAGAAGAATTTGTTCTCATTGTCACTGAAAGGAAGAGCTGAGGAATGGTATAAGCTGTTGAAGAATGGTCAAGCTCTTGAATGGGAGGAAATAGTACCTCTCTTTTATTCAAAGTTTTATCCTCCTAGTGAGATTCATAAAGATCGGAATCAAATATACAACTTTTGGCCTCTTGATGGAGAGAGTACAGCTCAAGCTTGGGGGAGATTTAAGTTACTAATGCTCAAATATCCCATTCATGAGCTCCCCAATAATATTATTATCAATAACTTTTATGCAAGGCTTTCTCTTCATGATAAGGATTTATTGGATGCTTCTTGTGCTGGATCATTCACTCGCATGGAAGAAGAAGCTAAATGGGATCTTCTAGACCGTATTCAAGATAATGCTGAAGCATGGGAAAATGACAAAGGTAGAAAGTCAGGTATAAATTATGATTATGAATGCATTGAATCTTTTATGGGAACTGATGACTTTCAAAACATTAAAAATGCTTATGGTCTAGACTCTCAAGCTATTGCTTCTTATTTTAAGGCTTTTGCTTCCTACATTAAAGTGCCTAAAAAGAAGTGGAATAAGTATCAAGAACCTTATAAAGATATTGCTAAGCGTGTTCCTTCAAGAAATACTGAAGTTTATACTGCTAATCATGTTTTACTTGAACCTTATATTGAGAAAATGCCTTTCCCAGTTAAGATAAAGGAACATTCTATGATAGCTAGTATGGTTAATGAAAGTACAGATAAAGCTGTTGAACCTAATAAACAAATGGTTGATGAACCTATTATAGCAAATGTGAAAGACTTTGTTACTAAGTATGAAGAAGAGGGACACACTATCCTTTGTAAGGATACCTCTAATATTGTCTCACAAAGTAGTGTTATGAGAGCTAGTATTCCTGTGTTTTCTGTTAGAATAAGCGATCATTGCTATGATGGCCCTTGTGATAGTTATATTGTTAAGTTTATGCATGATACTGAAAGTTATTATGAGAGAGGGAAAAGTGTTCTTATGTATCTCAATAATATCAAGTTTCCTTGTTTTATGCTGAAAGTTTTTATGTTGCACTTGTTTTGCCTTCTTATGCAAGAAGCCTCTGGTTTCAACAACTTGTTTGTTTACAAAATTACCTTGTATAGGAAGTGGGTTAGACTTAAATGTGTGTATTTTTGCTTCTTAATGCTCTCTTTCACTTCAATTCATATTCCTATGTGAGCATCTTCAAAATTATCATGCCCATCTTAATGGCTATAAAGAAAGAGCTTTTTGGGAGACAACCCAATCTATTTTTGATTTCAGTTTGTTTGTGTTTCTTTGAGTCTTGGAAGTTATTACTTTGGTAATAACCTCTCCTTATCCATTTTGTTTGGTTTTTGTGTCAAGATCAACCTCTAATGAGAGAGAAGTAATATTTGGGGAAGTTGCTGTCCCGAAACAGATTTTTGTGCTTCACCGTAAAAATTCGTGAGAGATCTCTGTATGTCGGATTGAGCTGTAATTTTTTGTGCTTCTGACCCAGGTTGTTATTTAACTTTCGTTAGTTTTGCACTTTTTGATTTGAGCAAAATAAGATTTTCGAAAAAATTGATCTTTACCTGCTGGTCTGTTTTGACAGATTTTGCCACGCTTGCATTTGCTTCTTTAATCGATTTCCTTTTTGGATTCTTTTTGGGTTTTCGGAAGGAGTTGCTACAGTATCTTATGTTTTTATGGTTTTCAGTTGAATTTGGACTAAAAAGGTTTTATCACTTCATTTATACTAATGTTGCTAATGAGAACTGTGTGGAGTTTTGTGTGAAAGAAATTTCCAGGTAGTGGAGATAAAGGTGTAATAAGGAAGAGAAGGGGTTTTATGACTTAAGTAATAAGTGTATGAAGATGAAGATATCAATGACATACAAGTGGTGACTCCGGAAGAATCTACTAGATACCAAATTCAGAGACCTGCAGAGCCTGTTTTCAAATCGGTAATAGTTCTAGTAAGAAATTTTTTGCGAAAATACTATCCAACTATATTTTTGCAGTTTTTAGTCAATAAGGGAAGCTACGAAGCGAAAGAGGGACAGAAACGGAGCTAGGATGGCTCACACCACCCTGTGGCGCGGGCCCACCCCTGGCCGCGCCACCAGGTGGTGAGTCCACCCCGGACTCCGCCTCCGACTCGTTTTCTCCCAGTACCTTCCTTTTGCTACGAAACTTCATAATATATAATCCCCCGGATCCCCCGAGGTTCGTATATTGTGTTTTCTTCGTGTTTTTGTTTCGATCTGTTTCTGCTAGGAACTATCTTTGAAAGCTTAGGAGCACAATGGTGTCTGCCAAGGATAAGGGAAATGAGCCTATGGTACCTTTAGTCTCTTGCCCTGCATCAACGGAAGCCCTACGAGTCACTAAGGAGTTCTGCGATAAGTACCGAGACTTGAGGAGGAAGGTGGACATGCTTCAATGGGACAATAATAGGCTTCGTAAGATGGTGGAAGATTTCCTCACGTCAACTAAGAAAATATTACCACCACCACCGAAGGAGTAATTTGTCATCAGGTTTGGCATCCCCTTGGTTTGTTCCAAGATTGGGGGAGTGTCGCGGTATCACATCACCATCTTCTATCTTTTTACCTTATTAGTAGAGTCATATCATGAATAGAGAAGTTATTATGTAGGATGGTTTGCATTTTGGAAGTGTCCCCTCTCTCGTTAGATATGTATCCCTTGGTGTGAGTTGTTGTTATGGAATATTAATGAGAAGTTCTATCATTTACTCTTTTGCATAGCTTATATTAGTTTTCAATTCGTGGTTATATGATTGATCTTGTTGTTAGTATTGGTATCACTTTGGGATCATTGAGTTAATTTAGTTGGTTTTGGCAAACCTGGCTCGGTCAGTAGCACACTATTTTTGAGAGTTGAATGAAAAGATAAAAGTACTCTAAAGAAATATAATTTCATCATCTTTCTTTCTTGATTTGCTCATAAGTTTAGTATTCTCTAGTAAGATCTTTTGTGCTTCCAAGGAAGATTGCATGTTTGTCTTTATCATTGTATGTTTGTTTGTTTCCTTCAACTCTTGTACTTGCTACCTAGCCTTGCTAGCCAAAAACCTGTACTGAGAGGGAATTCTTCTCATGCATCCACTCCTTTAAACCAAAACCCATGCCATTTGTGTCCACCATACCTACCTATTAGCATTATTGCTATTCCAAGTAAATTCTTGTTTTATCTACCTCCCAAATTAAACTTGTTATGTGAAAAGTAGTGATTAAAGCTCTCACGAACTTGATGGCACACTTTACTTTCTTGCATTTAATAAACTTGAACCATTGTGCTCACCTATGTTGTGTATATGCTTGCGCTTTGTAAGATGTGAATTAGCAGAACCATGCTGCCATGGGGAACGCTTTCAACATTGCACTGGTACTTTGTACCTAGTTGATATCATGTTCTTTTGTCTATGGATGTCGTCGATGTGAAATGAAAGGGGAGCTTGTAAGTCCATGGAGTTATGCATCTGTGTTAGAGAAATGCCTGGGCCGCTAGTCTAATCCATGCTGACATCGTGGAAACCTGCAGCATAACCATAATGAGCATCTATGAAGCATTCTTCTTATAAAAAAAGAGTCCTATATTGAGAAAAAAGAGAAAGAGAAAAAAAAGAGATTATGGATAGAGGAAAGAGAGAAAAAAGCACCATATTCCCATGGTAAATAAGAAGATTGTTGAGATGCTTGTTGTCTGCTTGCCTTGTCATTTTGATATGGGGATTCTTCTGTATCATCGGGCAAGGGGTACCCCGTTGGCGGTTCTCTATGATACACATATGCTTACGATGACAAGAACTTACCGGTGACTAAACTTGAGTAGCATGAGGAGCGGCCCTCATATTCAAGGGACATGAGATTCTCAACTTATAACTTGTCAATGCATATCCTCATATTTGATCACTTTAACCTTAATCACCTAAAGATGCATATGATAGGGGCAATGAGAGCTGAAAGCTAGTAAGTATCATAATTTTTTGGAGCTCTTTATGAGACTTGGAATCCCTGCTTCCCTCTGCGAAGGGCCTTTCTTTTACTTTTAAGTTGAGTCAGTAAACCTATTCCCTTCTATCTCAGCAAGTATTTTGAGTTGTTGTGTTTCATTCATTCATATGATGATTTATTCAATCATGTTTCTTATGTTCCTTGTTTTGCACATTGCTCTTATCTTGGTGTTTACTACTTTGAAAGTTATCATTGAAAACCAGTTATTTGTGAACTCCAGCAATTCATCAACTATTCTTCGACCAAGAGCTAAGTTCGTCATTACCAATTATGATTTACTTTATATATCTTTATTGTGTTTCCTTTACTCATTGCAAGTTGAGTTATATAATAGTGAGTTGTCTTCTATTATGATCTATGTATTGATGAATGTGATGCTTCTTGTCCGTATTCTTTTATCGACTCTTCACTCCATAAACCTGAGGTCATGTTTATTGAGCTCAGTTTCGCTTGGGGACAAGCGAAGTCTAAGCTTGGGGGGAGTTGATACGTCCATTTTGCATCACTATTCTATGTCATAATTCACTGTTATTCATTGATATATTTCGTATTGAGAGGTGATACTTATGTTATTTCATCTGTTTTTGCATGGTTGATGACTTTAGGAGCATGGACTGCTGCAGTCAGGATTCTGATGGAAAAGGTGCTGTTTGGAGGCAAAATTCGCGAAGATCAGAAAATCCGGGAAAATATACGGAAAATCCTATTTTTCCAGAAGACGAAGGAAGCCAGAAGGGGGGCTGGAGATGGGCCACAGGGGGCCCACACCACCCCCTGGCGCGGGCCAGCCTAGGCCGCGCCACCAGGTGGTGTGGCCGCCCTGGTCCACCCCTAGCACTCCCCTCTGGCGTATATTATCCTCCTGAAACCCTAAGACTCAGGGAGCGACCACAGAAAGATTCCGCCGCCTCTGCGGGGCGGAAAACACCGAGAGAGAAAGATCTCTCCGGCAGACAGATTTCTGCCAGGGGAATTCCTTCCCGGAGAGGGGAGATCGTCGCCATCAACACCATCATCAAGCTGGACTTCATCGGGATCATCATCATCATCACCGTTATCATCAGCACCATCATCACCATCTCCATATTGCTGTAACAATTGGGTTGAATCTTGCATAGTTCATAGGGGAAACTTTCCCGGTGTTGATTACTCTTTGTAGTTGATGCTATTGAGTGAACCATTGAATTATTGTTTATGTTCAGATTGTTATACATCATTATTCCATCTCTGATCATGATCCATATGATGTCTTGTGAGTAGTTCGTTTTGTTCTTGAGGACATGGGAGAAGTCATGTTGTTAGTAGTGGAGTTGTGTTGAGAAAGATTCAATAGTTTGATATTTAAGTTGTGGTGTACTTATTCTAGTGGTGTCATGTGAACGTCGACTACATGACACTTCACCTATATGGGCCTAGGGGAATGCATTTTGTATTTGGCTACTAATCATAGGGGTTGCCAGAGTGACAGAAACCTGAACCCCCGTTAGGAAACCATTGCACAAGGGACGTAAGGGTCTTAGAGTTTAAAGTTGTGGTTAGGTTTCTACCTTAATTACTTTCTTGTACTTACGGATGTTTGCAAGGGGTATAATCACAAGTATGTATTAGTCCTAGGAAGGTCGGTACATTAGCACAGGTTCACCCACACAACACTTAGCAAGCTAAAGAAGATTAATCAACTATATGAAGCGAAAGCACTTGACAGTCTTCCCATGTGTCCTCGAGAACGTTTGGTCATCTTAAGTAATACAACTGGCTTGTCCTTTGCTGCATAAAGGATTGGGCCACTTGCTGCGTTTATTCCTTACTGTCTTTTATTTTACTCGTACTTTGTTTACTTGCTTTATCAAAAACCTCTAAAAATCCGTTTGCTAAGTATTTGCAGAGAATTCCTGATCCATACCACTAGCCAGCACCTTCTGCTCCTCGTTGGGTTCGACCCTCTTACTTATCGAAAATACTGCGATACACCCCCTATACTTGTGGGTCATCAGGTTCTGCCACCATCGTGGGACCTAAACTTGGGTAAGATGTGTTACCCCATACCCTCAAACTCACCGCCTACCCGCACCTATCTAAACATGCTCTATGAGAACCCCTCCATGGCGTACTTCTTGGCAATACCATAATAGTGTCAAAGGATCTTGAAGAATGGCCATTCCGATGGAATTGAGTTGATTGTTTATCTCCTCGGTGGGTGTCATGTTGTGAGGGTTGAAAGGATAGAAGCCATACTCCACAACCTTTCAAATATGAACACTAGAAATTTTGAAGTGAGAGCGCATTAGATATTGCCAATTGGCGAAATTGGATTCATCAAGCTTAGGTGGTGGACCACGATGGTTTATATGAGGTGTTGAGAGGGGGTTTTGATAGCTAGGTGGTGGCGGCATATTTCCCATAGAGTTCCCTTTTTCCTTGTTGTCAAATTTTCCATCCTTATCGTTGGAAGATTCCTTAGGGATATCTTTCGATGGTTTGGTACCCGATGATGGTTTATCGTCGGAGTCGACAATGACGACATAATTTTTGCCAAGGTATAATTTGAACATGGCTTTCATCTCTTTCTGAACGATATTAATGGATTCATTGAATTATTTCCTAGAGATGGGAGTCTCACTGGAAGAATTCTCACCATCCTTACTCGTGTCGCCTATACTTCTCTTAGGTGGTTAAGCCAAAGTAAGAGCCGAGGCTCTGATACCAATTGAAAGATCGATATAAGTGACTAGAGGGGGTGAATAGGCGCTAGTCAGTTTTTAACTTCTTTTCAAATTAAGGCTTGACCCAAAGTAAGTTATCTAGATATGCAACTAGGTGAGAGAGCCTATATGACAAGCAAGCATGCAACAACAATAAGAGAGAGTAAAGGATACAAATAACCAAGAGTAGACACAAAGTTGTTTTCCTGAAGTTCCTTCCTTTTGAGGGGAAGTACGTCTCCATTGGAGGGGTGGGTGGTACTAAGACCACCAGTGCCACAGAATGCCTCGTCCTATTCTCCCGCGCACCCGCCTCACGACAAGCACACAATCCACTATACAGTGACCTTGAAGGCGGTGACCGAAACCCTGTACAAAACCTTGGGGCACTTCTACACAACTGAATTGGAGGATCCCAAGACAACCCTGAAGCACTTACACACGAGGATGAGCTATGGAGGGCGACTTCTTCAAGTTAGGGTTTCCTCAAACCCTAGAGCAACAACTTCTTACACAGATGGTGGGGAAACACAAATCCCCTTGGTGGAAAGCTAGGTCTAGATCTCCTCCCTTGATTCCCTAGGGATCTCCTCCCTTGATTCCCCAGGGGCATCAAGTTCTAGTGGCTAGGGAGAGAGATATTGGAGGTTTGAGCTCGGCAACAATGGAGGAGAGAGAGTGGAAGTCAAAGTCTTCACTTGGGGAAGAAGGGGGTATTTAATGCCCCACCCGAAATAGAGTCGTTGCTATCACTAAACCCGGAGTCCGGCCAAAATACATCGGACATTTCATCCTGGGCCAAACACTTCGTCCAAGTAGCATCGGACGCTCCAGTCCGACCAGAAACTTCATGGTCTCCGGTGGGAATCTGGGTGGATTCTGAATCTGGTTCCAGAGGGGCAACCACACCTTGGCGATGGCTTAAGGCGCAGCTAGAACCGGACAGTCTGGCTCACCACAACCGAACAATCCGACTGGGATGGAAACTTCAAAGTTTTCGGCTGTAATCCAATTCTGGTTCCAGAAAATCACCCACCTTCGGGACAACTTGAGGTGTGGCCAGTGCCGGACACTCCGGTCGGATCCTGTTGGACAGTCTGAAAAACATAGTCTGCACGACTAAAAAACCTTGGATCTTCTTTTCTCAACCCATTCAGAACCCTCTTTTTCCTTTGAGGGAGCAACATATTAACAACATGCTAACAAGATAATAATGCCCTCAAATACTCAGGCCATAGTTAGACCTTCCTTGTGTTGTCAACAAACATCAAACATGTAAAGGGGTAAAATGCCCTTTCACAGAGCGACGATTCCACTCTTTCTACTCTACCATTGAGGGAAACCTGGATGGTCCGAATAAATGTAAAGTTTATTCCACCCAAACTTTCCGAGGCGAACCCCCTCTTGATAGTACGATTTTCCTACGATTCAACATAAAATCCTAGAAAAACGATGTCTTGCTATTGTCCTTTTTAGGGGCATCGAATGACTTGCAACATAGAGAGCCTATAAAGCACTTAGCAAATGATTAGTCTGACATGTGTGTCATCATCAAACATGAAAACCACTTAGGGAGGTAAATGCCCTTTCAATCTCCCCATTTGGTGTTTGATGACAACACACACATTTGCATAAAGATTTTATGATATAGAAAGAAGATTTGCAAAATAGAGACGGGCTTCCCCTAGACGTGTGCATCCTCAAGTTTGCTTTGCAACAAGAACACACTAGGATTAACATCCCCCCTCAATTTTACAAACCAACAATAGGTGCAAAGTAAAGAATACTTGACTTGATACACATACCTTTGCACAAACATATGTGGTGAAGAATTATAAACGGGCATCAGTTAGATAGAGCTTCACCACATAAGATAAATCCACATGATGCATAACCACATAGTATTCACTTACATAGAGCACAAACAGGTAGCACGTAGAGTTCACAAATAATATGAGGCGAATAAAGTTCAGAAACAACTAAAGATCAAAGAAAGAGTGAGCTTGTGACTTCCCATGCAAATCCCGCACAACCTACATTGCAACTTCTCCCCCTTTGGCATCAAGATGCCAAAAAGGGACAAGAGAAAAACTAACGTCCCAAATATCACTCCTCATCATCACCATAGAACCTCGGGGCTTGGTAGGGGAAGTGGCATCATCATCATTCCAGTTGCTATGCATGGAAATCCATTGATCCTCGGGGGTGATGTTGTCCTCGAAGCCTTTGGAGACGGTTAAACCTTGGTCTTCCATGAGCTCTTTTTGATGGGAGAAAGATTTCTTGGCATAGACATGGGCTTCATATGGGCACTTTTGATTATCGACTTGGAAACAAAATACCTTCTTGATTTTGTCTTCGAGTCTCTTGGCCCATGAGGGGGTGCATCCTTACGACGAGAAACCACAAATTCATGTCCACCGTGTCCACTTTCTTCTTCATTGGAGCCCTCCTCGATCACATTCCCTTCCTCATTAATCCTGTTTCCATCCGTGTTAAGAGGGGTGGAATGCTTCTTGATCAACAATTACTTGTGTTTGTGAATCACAAGCTTGAGGTTGGGTAGATCATTGACAATAAAGGAGCTCTTGGACATGATAAGAACCATAACATATGGAGCAAACGGAGGCACTCTCCTAGTGAATGTGGCAATGGCCATCTCATTCCAAATTAAATCCATCACATCCATTAGGACACCGGTATCACGGTTGGCATGAGCTTGGTACATGAGGTCAATAAGGAAACCATGAATCTCATCAAAGTTACCCACCCTGGGAGGAATGGTCTCACGGAAGATGCGGTATAAAATGTCATAGGTGGGAAATGTATGCTTGATCTTGCTAGCGACACCCTTCCCAGAATATAGAGATGTGCCAATACTTTCTTCTTCATGAGTCGACCAATGGTGTGACAATGAAAACCACAGGGATTTTCCATACCACGGTCCTCGTAACCAAGAATGTGTGCAAACTCTGCAAAAGTGGCTTCCTTGTCATCCTTGACAACATCCCGAGTCATCCAAGTCATATTACTTGAATTACCATTGCCAAAGTGCATGGTGGCATATAATTGATCCACAGGGGTAGGATCAAAGTCTTGCCTGAACTACATGATATGAAGCAAACCAATGTTGGTACAAATCTCCTTGGCCTCACCAAAGTACTCGACATTTTTGTCCATGTGATCAATATCAATAAACTTCTAGGTTAGAAAGAGGTTGTCATTAGTCAAGAGGGCCTCCTTGTACACCCTCTCTTGGAACTCGGTGTAGAACAAGATACCTTCCCTGTCACTACCATGACCGCGTATCTTGGGATTGACGTGCCTCATAACAGTGAACTCTTCTTCAGATGGGTCAGAAAGTATCTATGGCCCTAATGGCCCAGAACTCTGACTCTTGGTGTGCACATTGGGAGGTGGAGGGGGAGGAGCACTGCCATGACCGGATGACTGCTTGGCTTGCCCTCCACGACCACCCCTAGAGGACTTGAGCTTCTGTTGCATGCAGTTGCTTGGCTGGGGCATAACCTCTTCCTCAAAATAGGACTCTACATATTCATCATGACGAGCCTTTGACCTATTCCTATGACCCGAGCCACATGCACCTATGAAAGAATACGGGGAAGAAAGCAGGGGGGTAAGGGCACAAGATTCTGAAACAAAGAGACGCAAAAAATAAGTTTTGATAGAAATTGGGGTCAGATAGGCCCGGTAGTACCAGAAAAAATTATAGTAGTACCGGAGTTGGCGGAACCACGAGAAAGTAGGGTAGTTCAAGGCCACGAACCGACCACAAATCAAAGCAAAAGCTGGATTTCTTGGTTCAAGAGAGTGTAGGCAACAAGGGAAACATGGACGAACCACAAGAACTGGAGAACTACCAATAAAACTAGACACGATATAGAAATCTTGTAAAACCTAAGAGATGGAGGACAACGGTTGTACCAGAGCTCATGGAGGAGAGGAGACACCAGGGAGGGGCCATGGAGGCCGGATCCAGCGGTTGGCCAAAGGAGAAGGGCGGCGGAGCGGCCCCTATGGCGAGATGTCTAGAGGCGGACGAAGGTAGGTAGGGAGACGGGGGAAACTGGGGCACTGAGAGGTGCCTCATGATACCTTCGATCCAGATTATGATGCAATATAGCATCTTTTTCCCTAGTAGACCCAGGTTTATCGAACCTTGGGAAACGATTGTTGTATAGAAAATATAAGAAACTTCTACAAGACTTGTTTACTCGTTTTAGTCTATGTTTACCAGACATTCCTAGTTTAATTTGAATCGGTGGTTGTTGCAATGTATGGAAATAGGTTAGGGTTGAAGATTCACTTGCAGGTGCACATACATATGGGATAGAGATAATAATAAGCACATTCATGTGTGAAATGATCTAATATAGATAGGGTTGTGGGTAACACATCCATAAACACTAAAGCCCCTGCAACCATAGACATGGCAATAGTCTTTTGATCAACCGTTATACCACGAAGCACCGGGTTATAACAATTATTAAGTAAAATACACATCAAAGCCTTAATAATGGTGATGTTGTTGTTACTCTCAAGTGGATCCCTAAACAAAGACCTTACTCCCCTTATTGTCACTAGGTTTCGCATGAAGTCGATGTTCACCACTCATCTTACCTTAGGCGTTTATCAATCCCTAAGATCTTGGGTACCTACAAGTCCATGGATTGAGACAAGAGACAAATAAATAAAGATACATATCTCCTATTCAATCACCACGGAATATTCCCATGTATTAGATGCACATAATCACTGCGAGGTTTCACCCCAACCCACAGCCCATGTGGACTACTCACTCATAACAATAAGATCAAGGATAGAAAACATTGTTCAATCCGGTTGGCCCCCGCTTGTCAGATGGTTCAATCTGGCTGGCCCCCGCTAGCCTGCTCGAGCTGGACCAAGAAGATATTTTCTCCATCGATACAGAGACCACATGGCTACGGTGAAGATCATACCAGTCCACATGGCTACAGTACCCAATGGTATAGTATGACATAGGCCATCTGGTGGCACTGTTCATCAATAGTGCAACACTGTTTATACATCACCATGACATCTCAAATAGTAATAGTTAGGCAAGTGGGCCACCCTTTGTCCCTTGGGAACTTCCTTTATAAGGTGCACCAAGGAGCTCTCCTTGGGGATACTCTCATGCACCCACTCTCAGGAAGCTCTCTCCCTCACGAGTACTCTCCCAGTTCATCCTCAACACATCTCAAGGGGCACCATTGTAGCTCCCAGATATACACCACATATACATCAAACATGTAGGACTAGGGGTTTTACCTCACCACGAGGGACCCTAACATGGGTACAGTGTTGTGTTTCTGTGTGCCCAATCCTGTTTCAGACGCTGTTGCCACACCATATCGCTCTCACATTGTTTTTCCATCCTGCAATGGCTATTCCGTTGACAAGGCGATGATAGAGAGGATCTCCCGATCCGATGAATTCCTGCAAAAGCACGAATACTCAACTTCGATCTCGCAAATCATCAAAGTTCGCACAATTAAGATACTTACAAGCTGATGTCGGTCACGATTGCTCACTCTATTCCTACATGCGACTTCTTGGCGGTCACTACTAGGGGAATGCACTGCAAAGGCATCGCCCTCAAAGGTCTCTCAGCCACCAATGGGACTGAGGAACTGGAGTTCGTAGTTTCCCTAGGTTCCTCAGAGTCACTGCTTCGCTTGCGCATGCTAATGTCGCCTGCTTCAACCTTAGAGAGGGCCACAGGAACCATAGACTCCGAATCATCCACTTCCTCGACCTCAGGAACCACATTCCCTTCAGGTGATGGGGGTGGAATGATTCTACAATCAAAGACATAATCAACTGCAAAAATCACCAGAATAGAATGACAAGTCAAAGAAAACTGAAGACAAAAATTTACCACGGGAAGCTCGTTGCCGGAACCATAAGGTGCAACTAGAGTTTCTCACGAGAATGGGTCCTCAGTCGTCAACATGGTGAGGGACTTAGTAAGTTTCTACTGCTTGTTGCTGGAGTCCTTCTAAACTCGGGTTGGACCCGAGGCACCTGAGTTCTCCCACAATTGCTGAGACCTGGCCTGGAGCGGCTGGATCCGACGACAAAGGAAGGTGGAGAGGATCTAAACTCCTGATACTTCCTTTCTAGTTATCCTTTGAATATCATAGATCCGATTCATATCTAGATCTCTTCCTTTTATATCTAGATCTCTTCCTTATAATCATTGAGATTGTGAAGTTGGAATAGAGAACAATAGAATAGATCAAGGTTTTGGATAGGTCAAGATTGATTATGGAGTCTTAGTTAATTCCCTTGTACTAGATAATGGTATAGCACATGTAATGATAGATTTTAAATGGTTAGAGAGGATAAGAATAGATCTTTGGTTTGATTTTTAAGACTATGAGTTTGTTTATAGTTGACCTTTTATGCACGAGTGCTACTTTTACCTTCCTAAGATACAGTTTTAGCAAAGATCATATCAAAGTTTATAACACCCAACTTGATGATCTAAGTCTAACTCATCAAGTTAAGTGGAACTTTAATAACCTTGACAAGTTCTAAAAAAAGTTTTAAAGTTTTCCAGATTTTTCATGCATGAATGCAATGCACACATCTATGTTCTACCTATTTCGAGTCTCTTGAACTACGGGGTGTTACAAATAGCCTTCCATTCGCTGCCTCAGTTTTCTCTTGCAGCGCCCCGGCGCCAAGCAACCAAGTTGTGGTGTTGTCCAAAAGTACCCGCCTACCTAACAAGCGAGGATCTTCTTTTGCTCTTCACCATTGATAAAAGTGATGGCTTCCTCTTCCATCAGAGTAGAAAACATCCGCTCATCGTCTGAGTCTATCATCGGGGAGGCAAATCGCTGAACATCCGACGGGCATGGTGAAAGGGAAACGTCGCCTATAAGGGGGTGAATAGGCGTTTTAAAATTATTATGATTTAGGCTCTAATAAATGCGGAATAAAACTAATATTCAATTTATCAAGCCAAAACCTATATCCACTAGGTTCAACTAAGTGCACCAACAACCTATGCTAAGCAAGACAAGCAACAAGGTGATGGCAAGATAAAATACTTCAAGCACGATGGCTATCACAACATAAATTGCATAAGTAAAGGGCTCGGTTGAGAGATAACCGATGGACGTAGAGATGATGTTTTTTATCCCGAAGTTCACTTCCAAAGAAGCTACATCTCGGTTGGAGAGGTGCGATGGTGCAATGCTCTCCGAACGCCACAAATGGCTCACCTTGAGGTGTGGTGGCTCAATGCTCACCCAACGCCACACAAGGCCTCACCCCAAGATGCGAAGGCACGCAACTCACCGATGCCACAAAGGGCTCACCCTATTCTCCCGTGAGCTCACCATGAAGGCCTACTAATGATCCACTATGGGACACTTGAGGGTGGTCACCGAACCCGTACAAGTCTTGGGGCAAACTCCACAACTCAATTGGAGGGCTCCCAAGAAACACCATGATACGTCATAAACGTATCTATAATTTTTTGATGCTCCATGCTTTTTTTGTATCAACTTTCTTATGTTTTGTTTACACTTTGAGGTATTTTTATACATTTTCTAGAACTAACCTATTAACAAGATGTCGCAGTGCTAGTTGCCTGTTTTCTGTTGTTTTTGGTTTCAGAAAAGCTAGTAAGGAAATATTCTCGGAATTGGACGGGACAAAAGCTAGAGTCAATTTTTTACCAGAAAGAACACGGAGTTCGAAGGGCAGCTGAAGTGGGGCCACGAGGTGGCCACACCTAGGGCTGGCGCGGCCACCCCTAGGGTGCGCCGCCCCATGGTGTGGGCCCCTCGGGCACCCACCGACCTTGCCCCTTCACCTATAAAAGTACCCCGATGCAGAAACCCTAAGTACCCGATCAAAAATCCATGAAAGATTCTATACCCGCCACCATCTCTATCCCTAGATTGGGGGGATCCGAAGCTCTTCCCGGCACCCTGCCAGAGGGGAGAGATCATCTCGGAGGCCTTCTTCATCACCATGCCAGCCTTCGGAGTGATGTGTGAGTAGTTCACCCTTGGACTATGGGTCCATAGAGTAGCTAGATGGTTGGTTCTCCTCCTTTGTGCTATCATGTTTAGATCTTGTGAGCTCCGTTCATGATGAAGATCATCTATTTGTAATCCTATATGTTGTGTTTGCGAGGATCCGATGGATATTAAAATACTATGTCAGATTGATTATTGATTCTATCATGTCTATGTTATTTGTGATCTTGCATGCTCTCCATTGCTAGTAGCTATCTTGGCCAAGTAGATGCTTGTAACTCCAAGAGGGAGTATTTATGCTTGATAGTAGGTTCATGCCTCTAGTAATCTGGGGAAGTGACAGAAATCTCTAAGGTCGTAGATGTGTTATTACTACTAGGGAGAAAACAACAATCATTTGTCCATGGGGCAATTGTATTGTTTACTTTACACACTTTGCTTAATGTAATTATCTGTTGCCTGTAACTTAATACTGGAAGGGGTTCAGATGATAACCAGAAGGTGGAATATTAGTCATAGATGCAGTTGGATTACAGTCTATGTATTATGTTGTAATGCCCAATCAAATCTCGTAGGGGTCAAGATGTCTAGTATATGCATTGTTATTCTTTCTCAATCTGTCAATTGCCCCATTGTAATTTGTTCACCCAACATGCTATTTATCTTAAGGAGAAACACCTCTAGTGAACTGTGGACCCTAGTCCATTCCTTTACCATTAATATACCATCTACTGTTTACCGTTTACTGTTTACTTTCTGCAAGCAATTACTATCTTCCACACTATACGTTTAATCCTTTGTTTTCAGCAAAACTAGTGAGATTGACAACCTCACTGTAAGTTGGGGCAAAGTTATGTGGTTGTGTTGTGCAGGATTCCAAGTTGCTAGCAACACCTTGGAGTTGTTTCCTTACTCCTACTGGTTCGATAACCTTGGTTTCATGACTGAGGGAAACTTGCTACTATGCTCATCATACCTTCCTCTTGGGGTTCCCAACGAGCTCTACATATCTTGAGTCATCAAGCACTTTTCTGGCGCCGTTGCCGGGGAGTTAAGGACAACTTCAATCTCTTCCTCCTCGTCAATCACTTTTCAGGGAGAAAGAAGATTCTTGCAAGGGGAGTCTCTCACAACCAATATATTTACTTTGTTTTTGTTTTGCTTAGTTTCTCTACTTTATTTTGTTTGCTTCTTTTTATCAAAAATACAAAAAAATTAGTTCCTACTATAGTTGTTATTTTTGTTGGTCTGTTATTGTCTTGCTTTATCATGCTTTCTATCAATGGTTGGTTTCTTTGAAACTAGATCTTATTGGCAAGGTGGGTTCACGGAAGAACAAAAATATTATGAGGAACACCGCTTATCACAAAAAGGGAAACACTTATGGGAACAAATTAATAAATTGTATACCATTGCTAAAAATGTGTGCTCTACTTATAATGTTACTTATTGCTTTGATAAATCTTGTTGTTGTAGGAGGTATAAACACCTCCCTTTTCAATGTGAGTATAATGATAATGTTATCATATCTTCTTATGTTAAGGGAAATTATGACTTTTATGATGTGGAACAAATTGAAGTATTTATTGCTTGGAAGGGTGCATTTGAACTTGCTTATTTGCTTGAAAATACTGATGATGCACCTTATAAATATGAGGTTTATGATATACTTAAATTTTGCTTTGATAATTACAAGGAAGAAAATGGCTATATTCTTAAATATCTTAATATATGCTCTCCACCAACGGAAGAGACTAATGCCTTGCAGGAGCCTATGGAAGAAGAAATTGCTAAAACTGGAAGCTCATTGGATGAAAAAGAGGAGGAGAGTGATGATCAAGAGGAGGAAAAATGGAGCAGCTACCCATGTCTACCTCCCAATAAGAGTAACTCTTTAAATAATACCTTATTTGATCGCCCTCCATGCTTACCAAAGGAGGATGAGTGTGATATTTATATTTTTGAGTTTGTTCATGATGCTACTGAAAATCACTATGAGAGAGGAAAATATGGTTGTTGGAATTCTCATGTTACTAAAACACCTCTCTTTATATTGAAAGTTCCAAAGTTGCTCTTGTTTTATCTACCCATTCTTGTTACTATGTGCTTCTTTGATTTATTTTCTTACAAGATTCCTATGCATAGGAAGTGGGTTAGACTTAAATGTGCATCATATTTGCTCTTTGATGCTCTATTTTGCTTCAATTCATATTTCTTATGTGAGCATCTTCTCAAATTACTGAACCTAGCTCAAAGGCGTTAAAGAAAAGCATTCTTGGGAGCCCAATGTTTTCTTTTCAGTACCTTTTATTTTTATTGAGTCTTGGAAGTTGTTACTACTGTAATGACCCCTCCTTATCATTTTTATTTCGTTTTTGTGCCAATAATAGCCTCTAATTGGAGGAAGGTAAGATTTGGGGAAGTTGCTGTCCCGAAACAGATTTCTACGCCTCGCTGTAAAAATTCGTGAAAATTCCCAGAACGTCGTTTTGATCTGCTATTTTCTGTGCTTATGCCCCAGGTTATTATCTAATTTTTTCTAGTTTAGCACTTTTCGATTTTAGCAACAGAAGGTCTTCGAAAAAATCGGTTTTTACCTGCTGGTCTATTTTCACAGATTTCTGCCGTTATTTGCATTTGCCTCTTAATCTCTTTCTCTTTGAGTTCTCTTTGATCACTTGAGCTTTTAGAAGGAATTGCTACAGGATCTTGTGTTTTAATGGAAGTTTTACTTGTGTTGAAACTAAACCCAAAGACTTATTATCTTGAATACACTAATGTTGCTAATGAAGATTGTGTGAAGTTTTGTATGAAGAAAATTTTCAAGTGTGGGGAAGAATAATGTGATGAGATGAAGTATGGATAAAAGCTCAAGCTTGGGTATGCCACCCGTGTCACCCCAAGAAATATTCGAGAGGTACAAGCGTCAAAGCTTGGGGATGCCTGATACATTGCCAATGTATCTATAAATTTTGATGTTCCATGCTTGGTTTTATCTACTTTCTTATGTTTTGTCCATACTTTGGAGTACTTTTCATATGATTTCTTAGACTAACCTATTAACAAGAGCCACAGTGCCAGCTTCCTGTTTTCTGCTGTTTTTGGTTCTAGGAAAGTTAGAAAATGAATATTCACGGAATTGGACGGGACAAAAGCCAAAGTCATTATTTTACCGAGGGACGCCTGGAGCCAGAATACGAGACGGAGAGGGGCTGGGGCCCGGCCACACCACCTGGCCGCACGGCCAGGCCTGGCCCGCGCCAGGGGGTGGCGCCCCAGGCACCCCCTCGGCCTCTCCTTCCACCTATATATTGCCTCTGATACGAAAACCCTAAGCACCCGATCAAAATTCCACAAAAGAGTCTATAGCTGCCGTCATCTCCATCCCTAGATCGGGAGGGATCTGAAGCTCTTCCCGGCACCCTGCCAGAGAGGGGAATTCACCCTAGAGGCCTTCTTCATCATCATGCAAGCCTCCGGTGTGATGCGTGAGTAGTTCATCTCTGGACTACGGGTCCATGTAGTATCTAGATGGCTAGTTCTCCTCCTTTGTGCTTTCATGTTTAGATCTTGTGAGCTCCGTTCATGATCAAGATCATCTATTTGTTATTCTGCATGTTGTGTTTGCAGGGATCCAATGGATATTGAGATGCTATTTCAGATTGATTATTGATTCTATCATGTCTTTGTTATTTGTGATCTTGCATGCTTTCTGTTGTTAGTAGCTATCTTGGCCAAGTAGATGCTAGCAACTCCAAGAGTTAGTATTTATGCTCGATAGTGGGTTCATGCCTCCGTAACTGGGAAGTGATGTAAATCTCTAAGGTACTAGATGTGATGTTGCTACTAGGGAGAAAACAACAATCCTTTGTTCATAGAATAATCATATTGTTTACTTTACACGCAATTCGTAATGCAATTATCCGTTGCTTGCAACTTAATACTGGAGGGGGTTTGGATGATAACCTGAAGGTGGATTATTAGTCATAGATGCAGTTGGATGGCAGTCTATGTATAATGTTGTAATACCCAATCGAATATCTAAGGAGTCAAGATGATTAGTATATGCTTGTATGCTTTCTTGATGTTTGTCAATTGCCCCGTTGTAATTTGTTCAACCAGCATGTTATCTATCTTAAGGAGAGCCACCTCTAGTGAACTATGGACCCCGGTCCTTTCTTTTACTTTCAATCTACAATCAACTGTTTACTGCTTTGTGTTTACTTTCTAAAAACTATTACTTTCTTCCACTCGATACGTTTAATCCTTTGTTTTCAGCAAAACCGGTGAGATTGACAACCTCGTCGCAAGTTGGGGGCAAAGTTCTGTGGTTGTGTTGTGCAGGTCTCCACGTTGCTGCTGGCACCGGTAGTGCGCCCTGCCAATGTTTAGCTAGCAACACCTTTGGGGTGTTTCCTTGCTCCTAATGGTTCGATTAAACCTTGGTTTCATACTGAGTGAAAACTTGCTGATGTGCTCATCATACCTTCCTCTTGGGGTTCCCCAACGAGCTCGATACATTTTGGGCCATCAAGATACTTTTCTGGCGCCGTTGCCGGGGAGTCAAGGGCATCTTCACAAGGGGAGTCCCTCATAACCAATCTCTTTACTTTGTTATTTTTGTTTTGCTTAGTTTACTTTTGCTTTGTTTGCTTGTTTCTTTATCAAAAACACACAAAAATGATTAGTTTTACAGGTTTGCTTTCTTTATTAAAAAACACAAAAAAAATAAGTCTTTCTATAGTTGTCACCTCTTCCTTAGCTCACCATGTTGATCCCTAAATTCCCCTTGAAAGACCTTTCAATAGGTAGTGGTTCTATAATTGGAAAAGTTAATATTGGAGAATTCTTTAATCATGTTAGCAAACATGAGGATATTGAGGATAGATCCCTTGCTGAACTTGCTCCAAACTAAGAAATTGCTGCAGCTTCTTTAGTTCACATGTTGGAGGCTAGGTTTGTTAACCTTAACCCCTTAATGCAAGTGATGTTTCTTAAACTTAAGGAAATTGAGGACCCTGAAAAGAGAGATTTTATTCTAGAAACTTTGCTTAAGGAATTCTATGATGTTGCCAAGGAAGATAGAAAAGTCTTTGAACGTTTCAATATGCTAGGCTCATGTGTATATGTTGTTGGTACACGAGAAAAGATGAACAAAACTGAACCTAATGGGGAGGAAACTAAGATACCAATACCCTTTTAACTTGTAGCAATGCATGAAGCCATAGAAAAGAATCTTAATTGGATTTTTCCCGAAAACCCGTTTGATGAAAATAGTGAACCCAAGAGCGTTGAGAGAGGATCCTCTAGAACTTATTTGGATGAGATACCTTGCCTTGTTGAAGATATTTCTGGTATTAATCTTAATGCTTCTTCATTTGAGAACACTTGATTCTTTTTCTTGCTTCTTATGCCTAACTTAAAGGCGTTAAAGAAAAGCACTTATTGGGAGATAACCCAAAAGTTTTAGATGAGTGATGACCCACAAGTATAGGGGGTGTATCGCAGTATTTTTGAGGGAAGTGAAACCCAATTTATTGATTCGACACAAGGGGAGCCAAAGAATATTTATAAGCCTTAACAACTGAGTTGTCAATTCAGCTGCACCTAGAAACAATCTTGCTCACAGCAGTTTATCGAGTAACAGTTTGTAGTAGGAATAGTAAAGTAACAATGATAGTAAAGCAAAGGCAGTAGTAACAAAAGCGATGGAAAGTGCGGTAGGCATAGGGATGGATCGACGGGTGTTGCATGGACAAGACAATTCAAATAGCAATCAGAACATAGGGCAAATGCAGATAAATAAGATAAAGCATCCAAGTACTAGACAATCCTAGGCATGTGTTCCGTATATAGTCATACGTGCTCGCAATGAGAACTTGCACAACATCTTTTGTCCTGCCAGCCCGTTTGCAGCGGGGCCTCTAGGGAACTACTGGCAATTAAGGTGCTCCTTTTAATAGAGCACCGGAGCAAAGCATTAACACTCCGTGAACACATGTGATCCTCACATCAAAGCCATTCCCTTAGGTTATCCCGATTTACATCGCCGGGGCCAGGTTCCAGACAACAATGTGTGTATACAACTTGTAGATAAGACCAAAAACAATACTATCATAATGAATCAATAACATGTTCAGATCTGAAATCATGGCACTCGGGCCCTAGTGACAAGCATTAAGCACAACAAGTCGCAACAAAGTCATAAAGCACTAATAAAATATACTAGGCACCATGCCCTAACAATGATGCCATTACATGAACGATCTCATCCAATCCCTACCATCCCCATAGCCTACAGCGGGGGATTACTCACTCATAGATGGGGGAAACATGGATGGTCGATGGATAAGCGATGGTGATGATGATGGCGATGATCTCCTCAATTCCCGTCGGGTGCGAACGGAGTTTTTGGTGCTGTTTCGTGGAATCTGGTGGTGGTGGCGGAGAGGAACTCCTTCTGGAAAAACGTCGAACCCCCTGGAGTTTTTAGGTCAGAAGGCTTCTTATAGGCGAAGAGGGAGACTGAGTGGGTGCCTAGGGCCACCACACCATGCCCTAGCGCGGCCAGGCCCAGCCCGCGCCTAAGGGGGTGTGGCCAGCCCCTGGCCCTCCTCCGTCCCGTATTCTGGCTCCTAGAGTCTTCTGGAAAAATAGGCACTTTGGCTTTTGTCCCATCCAATTCCGAGAATATTCATTTTCTGACTTTCCTGGAACCAAAAACAGCAGAAAAGCAGTACCGCAGCCTTTGTGGCTCTTGTTAATAGGTTAGTCCAAGAAATCATATGAAAAGTACTCCAAAGTGTGGACAAAACACAAGAAAGTGGATAAAACCAAGCATGGAGCATCAAAAATTATAGATACATTTGCAATGTATCAACATCCGCAAGCTTAACTCCTGCTCGTCCTCGAGTAGGTAAGTGATAAAAAGAAAGAATAATTTTTGAGGTGACATGCACCATCATAAACTTGATCAAAGCATTTGTAAAACATTCAAAACTGGGATCATAGTACTTGAATCATAATCATGAAAGACAAAGTTCTAACAATAGGACAAAGAATCTATGATGCAACATGAAAAGGCACAAACAAAAGGTTCATGAATAACAATGCTTTGCAAGACGTTTGTTTGTTTCACATAAAGAAAACATAGCATAATAGTATTCAGCTTGTCCCTCAATAGAGTAGCAAATATAAATGCATAGGACACCTTCAAAGTTCATAAGAGTGACTAGATACAATAGTTTAAAACAAGCAATATCAAAGTATGCATCAATCAACTAGTCTTGGGACAATGCACATAGAACTAAGAATGGCCACTATGCTCTCAAGAAAGTGCTCATAGAATGTGTGGAGACTCAACAAGGAAATGAACAGGTTTTGAAAAGTTTGAAAGGCTTCCAAATGCTGAAAGTATGGTACTCATTAGCTTTGAGCTCTCATTGCCCCTATCATAAGCATCTTTAAATGGTTAAGGTTAAAGTGACACAACTAAGAGGATATGCTTGACAAGTTATAAATCGAAGTCTCATGCCCCTTACTTACGAAGACCGAACCTCATGCTACTCAACTTCAGTCACAAGTAAGCTCTTGTCATTGTAAGTATATACGTATCATAGAGAACCGCCAACGGGGTACCCCTTGCACATGACACAAGAGCTATCCCATAAAAAAATGACAAGGCAAGCAGACAATGAGCATCTCAGCGATCTTTTTATTTACTATGTGCATAGGTTTTTATTGAGGATGCTTCATAGAATGCTCATTATGGTTATGCTGCAAGTTTCCACCATGATTAGGGATGGCTTAGGCTAGAGGCCCAGGCGTTTCTCTAACATACATACAAACTCCATGATCTTACAAGTTCCACTTTTATTTCACACCGCCGGGATCCATAAGCAAAAGAACATGATATCAACGAGGTACTAAGTACCAACGAAGTGTTGAAAACGTTCCCCATGAAACATGGTTCTGCTAACTTCAACTTATAAAGCGCAAGCATATACGCAACAAAGAAGGACGCAATGGTTCAGGTTTATTAAGTGCAAGAAAATAAAGTGTGCCATCAAGTTCGTGAGAGCTTTACTAACTAACTTTCTCATAACAAGCAAACATTTTATTCAGAAGAAAACAAGGCCTATTGAATATGGACGGAAGTAGCAAATGATGCTAATAGGTAGGTATGGTGGACACTTTGGAAATATTTGGTTTAGGGAGTTGGGAACTTGAGTAAAACATACTCAGTGAAAGTGAAAGCTAGCAATAGTAAGGGAGCGACAAACGAGAGAGCAATAATGGCCATAATTATGCAGAGCGACAAAACATCATTGATCAAAGCATAAAGTGATACTACAAGTTGAAAACTAAAGGATCATAAAGGCTTATGGTGACTTGGGATAGTCATAACATGGTGTGAGCATGCGCCAAGTCAACCTAAATAAAGCATCAAAGGAGAATACCACTATACTAAGCTTTAATATGCTAAAACAACGCATGATTCATCCAAGGCACATTAAGCAATCTCAATTGTTTATAACAAGTCATGCTACAGCAAAGAATACTAAGCATAAAGCAAAAACAATATCAAGCATGGCATGACAAAGCATAGGCCACAGTCAAAAACAAGCTCTCTTTACCACTTAAGCTTCCTACTCTTTTCCAATCCAAACCAAACTATTTGAACACCAATGTATGAAAGAGGGGGTCCAACCAATTTATTCAGAAAACTAAGAAAACAAAAACAAACGAAAACCAAAATGAAAACGCAAAAGAAGACACTCCAAGAACAACGCAACTATGCATGAAACAATAAAAATGAAGCGTTTGGAAGAAACCTGGGATTTTTATTGATGAAGAAGGGGATGCCTTGGGCATCCCCAAGCTTTGACGCTTGTAATTATTGGATATTTCTTGGGGTGACACGCGTGGCATCCCCAAGCTTGAGCTTTAGTCCATCCTTCATCTCATTACTCATTCCTTCCATACACCTGAAATTTTTCCTTCATACAAAACTTCACACAATCTTTATTAGCAACATAAGTGCACTCAAGATAATAGGTCTTAAGGTTCAGTTCTAACACCAAATAAACTTCCATTAGAACACTAGCTACTGAAGCACTTCCCTCAAAAAGCTCAATTCCCCAAAAGAACTCAAAAAGGAACCAACAAGAAGCAAATGCAGAAAATGGCAGAAATCTGTCAAAACAGACCAGCAGATAAAGACGAATTTTTTCGAAGACCTTCTGTTGCTCAAATCAAAAAGTGTTGAACTAACAAAAGTTAGATAACAACCTGGGGCCGAAGCACAAAAATTCACGCCTCAAAATACGTTCAGAGATTTTACACGAATTTTTACGGTGAAGCACAGAAATCTGTTTCGGGACAGCAACTTTCCCAATCATTAATTATCTCTCATTAGAGGTTACTCTTGGCACAAAAAGCAAATAAAAAGGATAAGGAGCGGTTATTACTGAAGTAATAACTTCCAAGACTCATCTAAAACTTTTGGGTTATCTCCCAATAAGTACTTTTCTTTAACGCCTTTAAGTTAGGCAAAAGCAAAAACTAAAAATGGATAAAATAGAAGTAAGCAGGGATAATCATGGTGAAAACATTGTTTTGTTCGATGAAATCCTTTTGTTAACAAGGTTGATCAGGTCTTGTTACCAAAACAATTTCATATGATACAAAACTTTGTATTCCACTAATGATTATGTTACCTCAACCTTGATAGCAATGGTCCCAATCATAATAGTTTCAAATTTTTCTCTTGGTATGGGACAATATATTTCTCCAACTTGAATGCCCTCAACATGTTCAATTGAATTCAAAATCATAAGTCTATCAATCTTCTTGGGGAAATAGATAGTATGTTCCTTGTCATTGACATTGAAGGTCACCTTCCCTTGATTACAATTAATAACAGCTCCTGCAGTATTTAAGAAAAGGTCTCCCAAGAATAGTAGACATATTATCATGTTCAGGCATAAAAGTTTGAGAGGATGCTCTCATAAGAAATATGAGTTGAAGTAAAAGAGAGCATCAAGAAGCAAATTCAAAACACATTTAAGTCTAACCCACTTCCTATGCATAGGAATCGTGTATGCAAATAAATTCATAATGAACAAAGTGACAGGCATAGGAAGATAAAACAAGAGTAACTTCAAGACTTTCAGCACATAGAGAGGTGTTTCAATACCATGAAAACTTCTACAACCATATTTTCCTCTCTCATAATAATTTTCAGTAGCCTCATGAATAAACTCAACAATATAACTATCACATAAAGCATGCTCTTCATGATCTACAAGCACTAGATCTTTATTATAAACATTTTCAAAAGAAACCTCAGGAACATAACATTCATTCTCCTTTAGTAAGCATGGGGTACAATCAAATAATGTAAGGGATAAAGAGTTACTCTCATTAGAAGGTAGGCATGGGTAGCTAATCCATTCTTTCTCCTTTGTCCATCACTCTCCTTCTCTTTTTCATCTAATGAGATTTCAGGTTCATTAATTTCTTCTTCCATAGGATCCTGCAAGGCATTAGTCTCTTCCATTTGTGGAAAGCATCTATTAAAATATTCAAGAATATAGCCATTTTCATCCTTGTAATTATAAAAGCAAAATTTAAGTATACCATAAACCTCATACTTATAAGGTGAACCATCAATATTTTCAAGCAAACTAGCAAGTTGAAAAGCACCCTTCCAAGCAATAAATTCTTCAATTTGTTCTGCATCATAAAAGTCATAAATTCCTTTAGCATAGGAAGATATGGTATCATTATCATTATACTCACATTGAAAAGGGAGGTGTTTATACCTCTTTCTGCAACGAGATTCATCACAGCAATAAGTAACATTATAAGTAGAGCACACGTTTCTAGCAATGGTATACAATCTATCAATTTGTTCCCATAAGTGTTTCCCTTTTTGTGACAAGCGGTGTTCCTTATAATAATATTTTTGATCTTCCATGAACCCGCCTTGCCAATAAGCTTTAGTTTCAAAGAAACCAACCATTTACCACAAGCATGATAAGGCAAGAATAAACTTAGCTTGAACAATAGTGATTCCAAGTGGACTTGATAAATAAAGCTATGCTCTCCGGCAACAGCGCCAGAAACTAGTCTTGATGACCCACAAGTATAGGGGGTGTATCGCAGTATTTTCGAGGGAAGTGAAACCCAATTTATTGATTCGACACAAGGGGAGCCAACGAATATTTATAAGCCTTAACAACTAAGTTGTCAATTCAGATGCACCTAGAAACAATCTTGCTCACAACAGTTTATCAGTAGCAACAGTTTTGTAGTAGGAATAGTAAAATGTGAGTAGTAAAGCAAAAAGTAGTAACAAAAGCGATGCAATTGGGATTCGAGTGCGGTAGGCATAGGGATGGATGGACGAGCGTTGCATGGACAAGACAATTCAAATAGCAATCAGAACATAGGGCAATTGCAGATAAATAAGATAAAGCATCCAAGTACTAGACAATCCTAGGCATGTGTTCCGTATATAGTCATATGTGCTCGCAATGAGAACTTACACAACATCTTTTGTCCTGCCAGCCCATTTGCAGCGGGGCCTCTAGGGAACTACTGGCAATTAAGGTGCTCCTTTTAATAGAGCACCGGAGCAAAGCATTAACACTCCATGAACACATGTGATCCTCACATCAAAGCCATTCCCTTTCGGTTATCCCGATTTACATCGCCGGGCCATAGGTTCCGGATAACAACGTGTGTATACAACTTGTAGATAAGACCAAAAACAATACTATCATAATGAATCAATAACATGTTCAGATCTGAAATCATGGCACTCGGGCCCTAGTGACAAGCATTAAGAACAACAAGTCGCAACAAAGTCATAAAGCACTAATAAAAGATACTAGGCACCATGCCCTAACAATGATGCCATTACATGAACGATCTCATCCAATCCCTACCATCCCCATAGCCTACAGCGGGGGATTACTCACTCATAGATGGGGAAACATGGATGGTCGATGGAGAAGCGATGGTGATGATGATAGCGATGATCTCCTCCAATTCCCCGTCGGCGAAGTGCGAACGGAGTTTACAGTGCTGTTTCGTGGAATCTAGTGGTGGAGGTGGAGCGAAACTCCTTCTGGAAAAACGTCAAACTCCTCGGAGTTTTTAGGTCAGAAGGCTTCTTATAGGCGAAGAGGGAGACCGAGGGGGTGCCTGGGGCCACCATACCATGCCCTGGCGCGGCCAGGCCCAGCCCGCGCCTGGGGGGAGTGTGGCCAGCCCCTGGCCCTCCTCCGTCTCGTATTCTGGCTCCTGGAGTCTTCTGGAAAAATAGGCACTTTGGCTTTTCTCCCATCCAATTCCGAAAATATTCATTTTCTGACTTTCCTGGAACCAAAAACAGCAGAAAATAGGCAGCTGGCACTATGGCTCTTATTAATAGGTTAGTCCAAGAAATCATATGAAAAGTACTCCAAAGTGTGGACAAAACACAAGAAAGTGGATAAAACCAAGCATGGAGCATCAAAAATTATAGATACATTTGCAATGTATCAATGAGTCTTGGAAGTTATTACTTCAGTAATAACCGCTCCTTATCCTTTTTATTTGCTTTTTGTGCCAAGAGTAACCTCTAATGAGAGAGAAGTAATGATTGGGAAAGTTGTTGTCCAGAAACAGATTCCTGTGCTTCACCGTAAAAATCCGTGTAAAATCTCTATACGTCCTTTTGAGGCATGAAGTTTTGTGCTTCTGTCCCAGGTTGTTATCTAACTTTCATTAGTTCAACACTTTTTTATTTGAGCAACAGAAGGTCTTCGAAAAAATCGTCTTTACCTGCTGGTCTGTTTTGACAGATTTCTACCATTTTCTGCATTTGCTTCTTGTTGGTTCCTTTTTGAGTTCTTTTGGGGAATTGAGCTTTTTAAGGGAAGTGCTACAGTGGCTTGTGTTTTAATGGAAGTTTTATTGGTGTTAGAACTGAACCTAAAGACCTATTATCTTGAGTGCACTAATGTTGCTAATAAAGATTGTGTGAAGTTTTGTATGAAGGAAAAAATTCAGGTGTATGGAAGGAATGAGTAATGAGATGAAGAATGGACTAAATCTCAAGCTTGGGTATGCCACATGTGTCACCCTAAGAAATATCCAAGAAGTACAAGCGTCAAACTTGGGGATGCCCAAGGCATCCCCCTCTTCATCAATAAAAATCCCAGGTTTCTTCCAAACGCTTCATTTTTATTGTTTCATGCACATTTGTGTTGTTCTTGGAGCGTCTTCTTTTTCATTTTCATTTTGGTTTTTCATTTGCGTAGTTTGCTGAATAAATTGGTTGGACCCCCTCTTTCATACATTGGTCTTCAAATAGTTTGGTTTGGATTGGAAAAGAGTAGGAAAGTTAATGCTTAAGTGTTAAAGAGAGCTTGTTTTTGACTGTGGCCTATGCTTTGTCATGCCATGCTTGATATTGTTTTGGCTTTATGCTTAGTATTCTTTGCTATAGCATGAATTGTTATAAACAATTGAGATTGCTTAATGTGCCTTTGAAGAATCATGCGTTGTTTTAGCATATTAAAGCATAGTATTGTGGTATTCTCCTTTGATGCTTTATTTGGGTTGACTTGGCGCATGCTCACACCATGTTATGACTATCCCAAGTCACCATAAGCCTTTATGATCCTTTAGTTTTCAACTTTTAGTATCACTTTATGCTTTGATCAATGATGTTTTGTCGCTCTGCATGATTATGGCCATTATTGCTCTTTTAGTTTGTCGCTCCCAGTCTTTTGCTAGCCTCCGCAACCAAAGTATGAGTTCCACTCATGCATCCAACTCCCTAAACCAAGTTATTCCAAAGAGTCCACATACCTACCAACTAGCATATGATATTCCAAGTATATTCATCTTTTTTTCTACCTTCCAAATTAAACTTGTTATGAGAAAACTAGTGATTAAAGCTCTCACGAACTTGATGGCATACTTTACTTTTCTTGCCCTTAATAAACCTTAACCATTGTGTCGTCTATGTTGTATATGCTTGCACTTATTTCAACATTGCACTGGTACTTTGTACCTAGTTGATATCATGCTCTTTTGTCTATGGATGTCATCGGTGTGAAATGAAAGGGGAGCTTGTAAGTCCATGGAGTTATGTATATGTGTTAGAGAAACGCCTGGGCCGCTGGTCTAATCCATGCTGACATGGTGGAAACCTGCAGCGTAACCATAATGAGATGTCTATGAAGCATTCTTCTTATAAAAAAGAGTCAGATATTGAGAAAAAGGAGAAAAAGAAAAAAAAGATTATGAAAAGAGGAAAGAGAGAAAAAAGCACCATATTCCCATGGTAAATAAGAAGATTGTTGAGATGCTCGTTGTCTGCTTGCCTTGTCATTTTGATATGGGGATTCTTCCATATCATCGAGCAAGGGGTACCCCGTTGGCGGTTCTCCATGATACACATGTACTTACGATGACAAGAACTTACCGGTGACTAAACTTGAGTAGCATGAGGAGCGGCCCTCGTATTCAAGGGACATGAGGTTTCCAACTTATACTTCGTCAAGCATATACACCATAGTTTGTTAACTTTAATCTTAATCACTTCAAGATGCTTATGATAGGGACAATGAGAGTTGAAAGCTATTAAGTACCATAATTTTTGGAAGCTCTTTATGAGACTTGAATCCCTACTTCCTTCTATGAAGGCCTTTCTTCCACCATTATATTGAGTCTCCACCTTCTATCTTTATGCACCTACTTTGAGAGCATAGTGGCCATTCTTAGTTCTATGTGCACTGTCCCAAGACTTGTTGATTAATGCATAGCTTTGATATTGCTTGTTTTAAACTATTTGTATTTAGACACTCTTATAAACTTTGAACGTGTCCTATGCATTTACGTTTGCTACTCTATGAGGGACAAGCTGAATGCCACTATGCTATGTTTTCTTTATGTGAAACAAACAAACATCTTGCAAAGCATTGTTATTCATGAATCTTTTGTTTGTGCCTTTTCATGTTGCAACATAGTTTCTTTGTCTTATTGCTAGAACTTTATCTTTCATGTTATGATTGAAGTACTATGATCCCAGCTTTGAATGTTTTACAAATACTTTGATCAAGTTTATGATGGTGCATGTCACCTCAAAAATTATTCTTTCTTTTTATCACTTACCTACTCGAGGACGAGCAGGAGTTAAGCTTGGGGATGTTGATACATTGCAAATGTATCTATAATTTTTGATGTTCCATGCTTGGTTTTATCTATTTTCTTATGTTTTATCCACACTTTGGAGTACTTTTCATATGATTTCTTGGACTAACCTATTAATAAGAGCCACAGTGCCAGCTACCTGTATTCTGCTGTTTTTGGTTCCAGGAAAGTCAGAAAATGAATATTCTCGGAATTGGACGGGACAAAAGCCAAAGTCATTATTTTACCAAGGGACACCTGGAGCCAGAATACGAGACGGAGAGGGGCTGGGGCCCCGCCACACCACTGGCCCGCGGCCAAGCTGCAGCCCACTTGGGTGGTCTCGGCCTCTCCTTCCGCCTATATATTGCCTCTGATACGGAAACCCCAAGCACCCGATCAAAATTCCACGAAAGAGTCTGTATTCGCCATCATCTCCATCCCTAGATCGGGAGGGATCTGAAGCTCTTCAGAACTGCCGGGAGGGAATTCACCACAGGCCTTCTTCATCATCATGCAAGCCCCCGGTGTGATGCGTGAGTAGTTCATCTCTGGACTACGGGTCCATGTAGTAGCTAGATGGCTGGTTCTCCTCCTTTGTGCTTTCATGTTTAGATCTTGTGAGCTCTGTTCATGATCAAGATCATCTATTTGTAATTCTGCATGTTGTGTTTGCGGGGATCCGATGGATATTGAGATGCTATTTCAAATTGATTATTGATTCTATCATGTCTTTGTTATTTGTGATCTTACATGCTTTCCGTTGTTAGTAGTTATCTTCGCCAAGTAGATGCTAGCAACTCCAAGAGTTAGAATTTACGCTCGATAGTGGGTTCATGCCTCTGGTAATCTGGGGAAGTGACAGAAATCTCTAAGGTACTAGATGTGCTATTGCTACTAAGGAGAAAACAACAATCCTTTGTTCATAGAACAATCGTATTGTTTACTTTACATGCAATTTGTAATGTAATTATCCATTGCTTGCAACTTAATATTGGAGGGGGTTCGGATGATAACCTGAAGGTGAATTATTAGTCATAGATGCAGTTGGATGGCGGTCTATGTATAATGTTGTAATGCCCAATCGAATCTCAAAGGAGTCAAGATAATTAGTATATGCTTGTATGCTTTATTGATGTTTGTCAATTGCCCTGCTGTAATTTGTTCACCCAGCATGTTATCTATCTTAAGGAGAGCCACCTCTAGTGAACTATGGACCCCAGTCCTTTCTTTTACTTTCAATCTACAATCAACTGTTTACTGCCTTGTGTTTACTTTCTGCAAACTATTACTTTCTTCCACTCGATACTTTTAATCCTTTGTTTTTAGAAGAACCGGTGAGATTGACAACCTCATCGCAAGTTGGGGGCAAAGTTCTATGGTTGTGTTGTGCAGGTCTCCACGTTGTTGCTGGCACCGGTAGTGCATACCTTAGCGTTCATTAGCAACACCTTTGGGGTGTTTCCTTGCTCCTACTGGTTCGATTAAACCTTGGTTTCATACTGAGGGAAAACTTGTTGTTGTGCTCATCATACCTTCCTCTTGGGGTTCCCCAACGAGCTCGATATATTTTGGGCCATCAATGCCCAAGGCATCCCCTTGTTCATCAATAAAAATCTCAGGTTTTCTTCCAAAACACTTCATTTTCATTATTTCATGCACAATTGTGTTGTTCTTGGAGCGTCTTTGTTTTTTTAGTTTTCTTTTGTTTGGTTTGATTAAATAAATTGGTTGGACCCCCGCATTCATATGTTGTTTCAAATAAGTTGATTGGTGTTGGAAAAGAGTAGAAAGCTTCATGCTTATAAGTGGTACAAAAGGAGCTTGTTTTGACTGTGGCCTAAACATTATCATGTCATGTTTGATGTTGATTTGACCTTATGCTTAGTGATTATTGTTGTAGCATGACTTGTTCCAAACAATTGAGATTGCCTAATGTGCCTTGAAAGAATCATGCGTTGTTTTAGCATACAAAAGCATAATATTATGGTATTCTCCTTTGATGCTTTATTTGGGTTGACTTGGCACATGCTTACACCATGTTAAGGCTATGAACCAGTCACCTTAGCCTCTATGATCATTTAGTTTTTGACTTGTAATATCACTTTATGCTTTAATTAATAATGTTTTGTCGCTTTGCATGATTATGGCCATTATTGCTCTCTTAGTTGATCACTCCCAGTCTTTTCCTAGCCTCCACCTGTACCAAGTATGAGTTCTACTCATGCATCCAACCTCAAAGAAAACCAAGTTATTCCAAAGAGTCCACTATAAATTCCTATGCATGGTGTGTTACACCATTCCAAGTATATTCATGTTTTTATCTACCTTCCAAATTAAACTTTTGTTATGTGAAAATTAGTGATTAAAGCTCTCACAAACTTGATGGCACACTTTATTTTCTTGCACTTAATAAACTTGAACCATTGTGTCCATCTATGTTGCTTTTATGCTTGCACTTTATAAGTTGTGAATTAGCAGAACCATGATACCATGGGGAACGCTTTCAACATTGCACTTATTATTTAGTTGATATCATGTTCTTTTGTTTATGGATCCTGGTGGTGTGAAATAAAAGGGGAGCTTGTAATCTCATGGAGTTTGTATGTGTGTTAGAGAAACGCCTGGGCGGCCAGCCTAAGCCATGCCTAATCATGGTGGAAACTTGCAGCATAACCATAGTGAACATTTTGTGAAGCATCCTCAATAAAAACCTATGCAAATAGCAAATAAAAAGATCTTTGAGATGCTCATTGTCTGTTGCCTTGTCATTTTGATATGGGAAAGCCCCTGTGTCATGGGGCAAGGGGTAACTTGTTAGCGGTTCTCCATGATACACATGTACTTACAATGACAAGGACTTACTTGTGACTAAACTTGAGTAGCATGAAGTTCGATACTCGTAAGCAAGGGGCATGAGATTTTCAACTTATAACTTGTCAAGCATATCCTCATATTTGTGTCACTTTAACCTTGATCACCTCAAGATGCTTATGATAGGGGCAATGAGAGCTGAAAGCTAATAAGTACCATAATTTTTGGAAGCTCTTTATGAAACTTGAAATCCCTGCTTCCCTCTGTGAAGGGACTTTCTTTTTACTTTTATGTTGGGTCTCCATCTTCTATCTTTATGCACCAATTGAGAGACCATAGTGGTCATTCTTAGTTTAATGTGCATTGTTCTAAAACTTGTTGATTGATTCATAACTTTGATATTGCTTGTTCTTAAATTATTTGTATCTAGTCACCCTTATGAACTTTGAAGGTGTCCTATGCATTTATGTTTTCCTATACCATGAGGGACAAGCTGATTACCACTCTTATTATGTTCTTTATATGTGAAACAAACAAATGTCTTTCAATGCATTGTTATTCATGATCTTTTGTTTGTAACTTTTCATGTTACAACATAGTTGCTATGTCTTATTGTTAGAACTCTATCTTTCATGCTCATGTTTAGAGTTCTTTGACCCCAGCTATCAATGCTTTACAAATACCTTGACCAAGATTGTGATGGTGCATGTCACCTCAAAAATTATTCTTTTTATCACTTACCTACTCGAGGACGGGCAGGAGTTAAGCTTGGGGATGCTTGATACGTCATAAACGTATCTATAATTTTTGATGCTCCATTCTTATTTTGTATCAACTTTCTTATGTTTTGTTTACACTTTGTGGTATTTTTATACATTTTCTAGAACTAACCTATTAACAAGATGCCGCAGTGCCAGTTGCCTATTTTCTGCTGTTTTTGGTTTCATAAAAGCTAGTAAGGAAATATTCTTAGAATTGGACGGGACAAAAGCTAGAGTCAATATTTTACCAGAAGGAGTCCGGACGGCCAGCACGGTGAGGGGCCTCCGGAGTGATGCGTGAGTAGTTCACCCTTGGACTATGGGTCCATATAGTAGCTAGATGGTTAGTTCTCCTCCTTTGTGATATCATGTTTAGATCTTGTGAGATCTGTTCATGATCAATATCATCTATTTGTAATCCTATATGTTGTGTTTGTGCGGATCCGGTGGATATTGAGATACTATGTCAGATTGATTATTGATTCTATCATGTCTTTGTTATTTGTGATCTTGCATGCTCTCCGTTGCTAGTAGCTATCTTGGCCAAGTAGATGCTCGTAACTCCAAGAGGGAGTATTTATGCTCGATAGTAGGTTCATGCCTCTAGTAATCTGGGGAAGTGACAGAAAACTCTAAGGTTGTAGATGTGTTGTTGCTACTAGGGATAAAACAACAATCCTTTGTCCATGGGGCAATTGTATTGTTTACTTTACACACTATGCTTAATGCAATTATCTGTTGCTTGCAACTTAATACTAGAAGGGGGTCGGATGATAATCTGAAGGTGGATTATTAGTCATAGATGCAGGGTGATTACGGTCTATGTATTATGTTGTAGTGCCCAATCAAATCTTGTAGGAGTCAAGATGTCTAGTATATGCATTGTTATGCTTTCTCAATCTGTCAGTTGCCCCGTTGTAATTTGTTCACCCAACATGCTATTTATCTTAAGAGAAACACCTCTAGTGAACTGTGGACCCCAGTCCATTCCTTTACCATTAATATACCATCTACTATTTACCGTTTACTGTTTACTTTCTGCAAGCAATTACTATCTTCCACACTATACATTTAATCCTTTGTTTTCAGCAAAACTAGTGAGATTGACAACCTCACTGTAAGTTGGCGCAAAGATTTGTGGTTGTGTTGTGCAGGATTCCAAGTTGCTAGCAACACCTTGGAGTTGTTTCCTTACTCCTACTTGTTCGGTAACCTTGGTTTCATAATTGAGGGAAACTTGTTGTTGTGCACATCATACCTTCCTCTTGGGGTTCCCAACGAGCTCTACATATCTTGAGCCATCACACCACAAAGGCTACAAGCTTGAGGAATCTCCACAACTCAATTGGAGGCCCCAAGAGAAATGCCATAGATGGCCACAAGCTTCAGGAATCTCCATAACTCAATTGGAGGCCTCGAGAACTACTACAACTCCACACAACCATCTAGGGTTCCAAGAACCCAAGAGAAACAAGCCCAAGAGCTTGAACTCGCCGAATCTCCGAGGAGAACTCAAACCTATGCACAAAATACAAGGGAAAATACTTCACTCCCAAATTCCACCAAAGCTACAAAAGATATTGGGGGAATAAGAGAGGAAGAACACAAGAGGAGAACACAAACTCTCCAAGATCTAGATCCCAAGGATTCCTTCACAAAGAAGGGATTTGGTTTGGTGGGGGTTATAGATCTGGATCTCCTCTCTCAAATCCCTCAAAAAGATGCTAGAAACATGGGAGGAGGAAGGGGAGAGGACAAGCTCTTCAAGGTCAAAAATGGAGGAGAGAGAAGGCCAAAAACCCAAGAAAAGAGCTAACTCCACGAAAGGGAAGAGGAACCCCTTTTAAAGGGCTCCTAGATCTGACCGTTTGGGTCAAAACGCGGCCCTGGCTAGTACTACCGGTGTGGGAGGATGGTACTACTGCTGGCACCCAGCCAACGGTCAAAAATATGGAGATGCGAGAGACAGAAAAACGATTCTGGACGGTACTACCGCCCAAAATTCCGATCAAAGTTCCGTCAAATAGGACTCCTAAAACAGAGAGGCTACTGAACCGCACCCAGGATGAGCAGACGTGGCCCCGGTACTACCAGCGACAAAATGCCCTAGCGGTACTACCAGTGGCTCGCCGGAACTAATGATCAGGAAAAACCTCCAGAACCGAAATAGTCAAACTCTCAAAAGGATGAAACCAATTTTGTTGGAAAGATAACGGCGTGTAGAAAGCAACAAAAATATTGGGTATCTCCCAAGGTGTGGAGCTGGAAAACCCACAATGTAAAAAACGCAATAAGATATGCAAGGGAAATCCATTTTTGATAAACTAGAGCTTGTTATGAAGATAATCAAAAGCTCTAGATCCTCACATGGACAAGAACCAAACAACAATGTGTTGGGTTCGCAACATAGAAAACAAAAAAATTCCTACGATGGGAACTATACGCCAAGATCTATCTACTAGATACAAGCAACGGGTGGATATACATCCATAGAGAACTTACCCTCGAAGACAACAAATCTTTGTTAACGAGATGGAACTCGTGGATGATGTAGTCATACACTTGCCGATCTCAAGATCATGATGAAGTCCAGCAGGTCCGGCTCCAGCACGTCCATCAGATCCAGCTCCAGCAAGTCCAGCACCACCAAGTCCAGCACCGCAAAGCAGCGATGCATCCGTGATCGCACACACGTCTGGTACCCCGACAACCTCCGTCCCTTGCTCTAGCAAAGCAGCGGAAGCAGCGACTTCTTTCTAGATAAAGCCACCGGGAACATGTATCTCGCTAATCTGAGACCACGGGGAATAACTAGAGGGGGAGAGAGATCCTTCACGGGGAGGTGTGTGTTGTGAGGAGGAGAGGGGGGCCTTTTATAGGGAAGAGGGGGGCACCCAAGGGCCATGGCGTGGCAGCCATGGTGGTGCCCCAACCTCTTCCACATTCATGTGGGTGGAGCTCCCACTCCCATAAAAGCCTCCACTCAAAATTCCACTCACACATGCATTAAATTTCCACCAAATTTAATGCAAGCTCTCATTAAATAAAACTATTTTATTCAGAATTTTGTTAATTACATTAATTAATAAACATTCACATAAAACCCCCTGCAACATTTCAATATCACATGCAGAACCAATTTCAGCAATTTCACCCGAAACAGTTTCGGTGTCTATTGAAATAATTCCAGCGCTTTCTTAAATCTTTATCTGAAACATATTTGCTACAAATGGTGTCGGTATCCCTTAAGTGTGTCACCCTACGGTTCGTGAATAATGCAGACATGATCGAGACCCCTCTCCGATCAATAATCAGTAGCGAGACCTGGAGATCCATACTAACTCCCACATATTCAACGATGACTCTTGTGATCGTGTGAACCTTTAACGTCATAACTAAATCCCTTTGTCTCGTGATATATTACATGTCCGAGATTCGATCATCGGTATCCAAATACCTAGTTTGATCTTGTTGCCGACATGCACTCTTTTCTCGTTCCCGTGATATAACATTCTAGTGATCACATCACTTGCTTGCAAGCTATCTTAATGTGATATCACCGAGAGGGCCCAGAGTATATCTATCCGTCATCGGGATTGACAAATTCCACTCTTGATCCATGAGCCTCAACATAACACCTTCGTGTAATCGAACCCATCTTTATAGTCACCCTGTTACGGTGTGACGTTTGATGTTATCAAGATACTCTTCCGGTGTTAGCAATTAACATGATCTCACGGTCTAAGGACTAAGATTACTTCGTATGATGTTATAGCAATATAAACATAATGACTTTGATTGTAATGCTATACTTCGGATGAATGTTCATCACATCATTCCACCAATGTTGTGACCTCGTTATTAACAACATCCAATGTCCATGATCAGGAAACCTTGATCATCTTGTTAATCAACGAGCTAGTTTATATGAGAGGCATGATACATTGCAAATGTATCTGTAATTTTGATGTTCCATGCTTGGTTTTATCCACTTTCTTGTGTTTTGTCCACACTTTGGAGTACTTTTCATATGATTTCTTGGACTAACCTATTAACAAGAGCCACAGTGCCATTTGCTTTTCTGCTGTTTTGGTTCCAAGAAAGTCGAAATGAATATTCTCGAATTGTACGGACACAAGCCAAAGTGCCTATTTTCCGAAGTCATCGGATGCTAGAATACGAGGCGGAGAAGGGGCCGGCCACCACACCACGGCCACGGCCAGGCCTAGCCAGCTAGGGGTGGTCCGATTAATACCCTCGGCCCCTCCTTCCGCCTATAAGATGCCCTCGGGACGAAAACCCTGAGTATCCGATCAAAAATCCACGAAAGAGCCTGTAGCCACTGTCATCTCCATCCCTAGATCGGGAGGGATCTAAAGCTCTTCGGCACCTACCTGGAGAGAATTCACCACAGGCCTTCTTCATCATCATGCAAGCCTCCGATGTGATGCACAAGTAGTTCATCCTTGGACTACAGATCCATGTAGTAGCTAGATGGCTGGTTCTCCTCCTTTGTGCTTTCATGTCTAGATCTTGTGAGCTCCGTTCATGATCAAGATCATCTATTTGTAATTCTGCATGTTGTGTTTGCGGGGATCCGATGGATATTGAGATGCTATTTTAGATTGATTATTGATTCTATCATGTCTTTGTTATTTGTGATCTTTCATGCTTTCCGTTGTTAGTAGCTATCTTGGCCAAGTAGATGCTAGCAACTCCAAGAGTTAGTATTTATGCTCGATAGTGGGTTCATGCCTCTGGTAATCTGGGGAAGTGTCAGAAATCTCTAAGGTACTAGATGTGATGTTGCTACTAGGGAGAAAACAACAATCCTTTGTTCATAGAACAATCGTATTGTTTACTTTACATGCAATTCGTAAAGCAATAATCTGTTGCTTGCAACTTAATACTAGAGAGGGTTCGGATGATAACCTCAAGGTGGATTATTAGTCATAGATGCAGTTGGATGGCGGTCTATGTATAATGTTGTAATGCCCAATCGAATTTCAAAGGAGTCAAGATGATTAGTATATGCATGTATTGCTTTCTCGATGTTTGTCAATTGCCCCACTATAATTTTTTCACCCAGCATGTTATCTATCTTAAGGAGAGCCACCTCTAGTGAACTATGGATCCCGGTCCTTTTCTTTTACATACAATCTATAAATTGTTTACTACTTTGTGTTTACTTTCTGCAAACTATTACTTCCTTCCATTCGATACGTTTAATCCTTTGTTTTCAGCAAAACAAGGTGAGATTGACAACCTCATCGCAAGTTGGGGACAAAGTTCTGTGGTTGTGTTGTGCAGGTCTCACGTTGCTACTAGCACCGGTAGTGCACCCTGCCAAGGCTCAGCTAGCAACACCTTTGGGGTGTTTCCTTGCTCCTACTGGTTCGATTAAACCTTGGTTTAATAACTGAGGGAAACTTGCTGCTGTGCTCATCATATCTTCCTCTTGGGGTTCCCCAACGAGCTTGTTAATACACGAGCCATCAAGCATTTTTCCGCGTTGCTGAGTCAAGGACATATTCACAAGGGGAGTCCCTCATAACCAATCTCTTTACTTTGTTATTTTTGTTTTGCTTAGTTTCTTTTTGCTTTGTTTGCTTGTTTCTTTACCAAAAACACAAAAAAATTAGTTTTACGAGTTTGCTTTCTTATTTGAAAACACAAAAAAAATTAGTTCCTATCTTAAGTTGCCTTTATGTCTAGCCTTGCTCCAGTCACTATGTCACCCGAGGAAATGATTTTCACTTTTAAACAAGGAATTGAGGAAAGCTTCAAGGAAGCTTGGTCTAGAATCTCTGATCTACATGAAAAAACTGAGCCTAAAATGACTCAAAGCTTGTTCCTTAGCAGTTTTTACCTTGGAATTGCTCTTTGCTATAGATATGCTTTAGATGCTGTTGTGGGAGGAGATTTCCTCCAATGTAATGAGGATGATGTTATTAATGCTATAAAGAAATTGATCCTTACATACAACTTTCCTAGCAAAACTGATATTTCTTTTGCAAGCATATTTGCTAGATTAAACACTCTTGAGACCCGCACTATTAGCTTAAAAGATTGCTATAATACGCTTAGGGAGCATCATGATTATGTTCCAATAAATTCTGAACCATCAAAGTGGCTTCCCACAGTAAAGATTGATATAAATAATGAAACTTTTCAAGCTCGCTATGATATCATGTCTGAATTTTGTCTTATGCCCAAAGATATTTATGAATCTTTGAATATTTGGGGGCTTACTGAAGGAGGAAAAGAAATATCCCTTGCTAATAATGCTACCATATTACCTATTGGAATAGCTGAAGGAGTGTTTACAAAGATCCTTGGGAAAATGATTTCTACTGATTATCTTGTTATTGAATGTGCAGGAAAAGGACAAATCACACTTGGAAGGTCCCTATTAGAACTCCTTGGAGCAATAATAGATGTGGGAAAGAGGACCATGCACCTTTCTTCTCCACCAAACAATCATATTTTCCCCAAGGTTAAGAATAAAAGTAAGAGAGGTAAGGCCAAGAAATTTGGTCTTAATGCTTCTTCATTTGAGAACACTTGATTCTTTTTCTTGCTTCTTATGCCTAACTTAAAGGCGTTAAAGAAAAGTACTTATTGGCAGATAACCCAAAAGTTTTAGATGATTCTTGGAAGTTATTACCTCAGTAATAACCGCTCCTTATCCGTTTTATTTGCTTTTTGTGCCAAGAGTAACCTCTAATGAGAGAGAAGTAATGATTGGGAAAGTTGCTGTCCCGAAACAGATTTTTGTGCTTTACCGTAAAAATTCATGTAAAATCACTGAACGTCTTTTTGAGGCGTGAATTTTTGTTCTTTTGACCCAGGTTGTTATCTAACTTTCGTTAGTTCAAAACTTTTTGATTTGAGCAACAGAAGGTCTTCGAAAAAATTCGTCTTTACCTGCTGGTCTGTTTTGACAGATTTCTGCCATTTTCTGCATTTGCTTCTTGTTGGTTCCTTTTTGAGTTCTTTTGGGGAATTGAGATTTTTGAGGGAAGTGCTACAGTAGCTAGTGTTCTAATGGAATTTTATTTGGTATTATAACTAAACCTTAAGACTTATTTATCTTGAGTGCACTAATGTTGCTAATAAAGATTGTGTGAAGTTTTGTATAAAGGAAAAATTTCAGGTGTATGGAAGGAATGAGTAATGAGATGAAGCATGGACTAAAGCTCAAGCTTGGGGATGCCACGCATGTCACCCCAAGAAATATCCAAGAAGTACAAGCGTCAAAGCTTGGGGATTCCCAAGGCATCCCCTTCTTCATCAATAAAAATCCCAGGTTTCTTCCAAACGCTTCATTTTTATTGTTTCATGCACAGTTGTGTTGTTCTTAGAGCATCTTCTTTTTCGTTTTTGTTTTGGTTTTTTGTTTGTTTAGTTTTCTTAGTTTGCTTAATAAATTGGTTGGACCCCCTCTTTGATACATTGGTTTGCAAATAGTTTGGTTTGGTTTGGAAAAGAGTAGGAAAGTTCATGCTTATGTGGTAAAAAGAGCTCGTTTTTTACTGTGGCCTATGCTTTGTCATGCCATGCTTGATATTGTTTTGGCTTTATGCTTAGTATTCTTTGTTGTAGCATGAATTGTTATAAACATTTTATATTGCTTAATGTGCCTTAGATGAATCATGCGTTGTTTTAGCATATTAAAGCATAGTACAGTGGTATTCTCCTTTGATGCTTTATTTGGGTTGACTTGGCGCATGCTCACACCATGTTATGACTATCTCAAGTCACCATAGCCTTTAAGATCCTTTAGTTTTCAACTTGTAGTATCACTTTATGCTTTGATCAATGATGTTTTGTCGCTCTGCATGATTATGGCCATTATTGCTCTCTTAGTTTATCGCTTCCAGTCTTTTGCTAGCCTCCACAACCAAGTATGAGTTTCACTCATGCATCCAACTCCCTAAACCAAGTTATTCCAAAGAGTCCACCATACCTACCTACTAGCTTATGCTATTCCAAGTATATTCATGCTTTTGTTTACCTTCCAAATTAAATTTGTTATGAGAAAACTAGTGATTAAAGCTCTCACGAACTTGATGGCACACTTTACTTTTCTTGCCCTTAATAAACTTGAACCATTGGGTCCTTCTTTGTTGTGTATATGCTTGCGCTTTATAAGTTGAAAATAGCAGAACCATGTATCATGGGGAACGCTTTCAACATTGCACTTGTACTTTGTACCCCGTTGATATCATGTTCTTTTGCTTATGGATCCCGGCGGTGTGAAATAAAAGTGGAACTTGTAAGATCATGGAGTTTGTATGTGTGTTAGAGAAATGCCTGGGCCGCTAGCCTAATCCATGCCTAATCATGGTGGAAACTTGCAGCATCACCATAATGAGCACTCTATGAAGCATCCTCAATAAAAACCTATGCAAATAGCAAATAAAAAGATCGCTGAGATGCTCATTGTCTGCTTGCCTTGTCATTTTGATTATGGAATAGCTCATGTATCATGTGCAAGGGGTACCCCATTGGCAGTTCTTTATGATACACATGTACTTACAATGACAAGAGCTTACTCGTGACTAAAGTTGAGTAGCATGAGGTTCGGTCTTCGTAAGTAAGGGGCATGAGATTTCGGTTTATAACTTGTCAAGCATATCCTCTTAGTTGTGTCACTTTAACCTTAATCACCTTCAAGATGCTTATGATAGGGGCAATGAGAGCTGAAAGCTATAAGTACCATAATTTTTGGAAGCTCTTTATGAGACTTGAATCCCTGCCTCCTTTTATAAAGGCCTTTCTTCCACCATTATATTGAGTCTCCACCTTCTACCTTTATGCACTTACTTTGAGAGCATAGTGGCCATTCTTAGTTCTATGTGCATTGTCCCAAGACTAGTTGATTGATGCATATCTTGATGTTGCTTGTTTTAAACTATTTGAATCTAGTCACTCTTATGAACTTTGAAGGTGTCCTATGCATTTATATTTGCTACTCTATGAGGGACAAGCTGAATACTATTATGCTATGTTTTCTTTATGTGAAACAAACAAACATCTTGCAAAGCATTGTTACTCATGAATCTTTTGTTTGTGCCTTTTCATGTTGCATCATAGTTTCTTTGTCTTATTGCTAGAACTTTGTCTTTCACATTATAATTGAAGTACTATCATCCCAGCTTTGAATGTTTTACAAATACTTTGATCAAGTCTTTGATGGTGCATGTCACCTCAAAAATTATTCTTTCTCTTTATCACTTACCTACTCGAGGACGAGCAGGAGTTAAGCTTGGGGATGTTGATACATTGCAAATGTATCTATAATTTTTATGTTCCATGATTGGTTTTATCCACTTTCTTGTGTTTTGTCCACACTTTGGAGTACTTTTCATATGATTTCTTGGACTAACCTATTAATAAGAGACACAGTTCCAACTGCCTATTTTCTGCTGTTTTTGGTTCCAGGAAAGTCAGAAAATGAATATTCTTGAATTGGACGGGACAAAAGCCAAAGTGCCTATTTTTCGAGAAGTCATCAGATTCCAGAATAAGAGACGGAGAAGGGCTAGGGGCCGGCCACACCACCTGGCCGCGTGGCCAGGCCTGCCTCGCGCCAAGGGGTGATCTGGTCGACCCCAGCACCCCCTCGGCCTCTCCTTCCGCCTATAAGATGCCATCGGAATGAAAACCCTAAGTACCCGATAAAAATCCACGAAAGAGTCTGTAGCCGCCGTCATCTCCATCCCTAGATCGGGAGGGATCTGAAGCTCTTCCCGGCACCCTGCCGGAGAGGGGAATTCACCCTGGAGGCCTTCTTCGTCATCATGCAAGCCTCCGATGTGATGCACAAGTAGTTCATCCTTGGACTACAGATCCATGTAGTAGCTAGATGGCTGGTTCTCCTCCTTTGTGCTTTCATGTCTAGATCTTGTGAGCTCCGTTCATGATCAAGATCATCTATTTGTAATTCTGCATGTTGTGTTTGCGGGGATCCGATGGATATTGAGATGCTATTTCAGATTGATTATTGATTCTATCATGTCTTTGTTATTTGTGATCTTGCATGCTTTCCGTTGTTAGTAGCTATCTTGGCCAAGTAGATGCCAGCAACTCCAAGAGTTAGTATTTATGCTCGATAGTGGGTTCATGCCTCTGGTAATCTGGGGAAGTGACAGAAATCTCTAAGGTACTAGATGTGTTGTTGCTACTAGGGAGAAAACAACAATCCTTTCTTAATAGAACAATCATATTTACTTTACACACAATTCATAAAGCAATAATCTGTTGCTTGCAACTTAATACTGGAGGGGGTTCAGATGATAACCTGAAGGTAGATTATTAGTCATAGATGTAGTTGGATGGCGGTCTACGTATAATGTTGTAATGCCCAATCGAATTTCAAAGGAGTCAAGATGATTAGTATATGCATGTATTGCTTTCTCGATGTTTGTCAATTGCCCCGCTGTAATTTGTTCACCCAGCATGTTATCTATCTTAAGGAGAGCCACCTCTAGTGAACTATGGATCCCGGTCCTTTTCTTTTACATACAATCTATAAACTGTTTACTGCTTTGTGTTTACTTTCTGCAAACTATTACTTCCTTCCATTCGATATGTTTAATCATTTGTTTTCAACAAAACACGGTGAGATTGACAACCTCATCGCAAGTTGGGGACAGAGTTTTATGGTTGTGTTGTGCAGGTCTCCACGTTGCTACTAGCACCGGTAGTGCATCTGCCAAGGCTCATTAGCAACACCTTTGGGGTGTTTCCTTGCTCCTACTGGTTCGATTAAACCTTGGTTTCATAACTGAGGGAAACTTGCTGCTGTGCTCATCATACCTTCCTCTTGGGGTTCCCCAACGAGCTTGTTAATACACGAGCCATCAAGGCATTACTAGGAACTTTGTATTTTGTTTATTAAACACACATGTATTAACATTTCCAATTAATACAATTATAGCATGCAAAATAAACATTTATCATAAACATGGAATACGATAATAACCACTTTATTATTGCCTCTCGGGCATATTCCCTTCACAATGAAGAAAGATGATGCTATGTATGCAAAGGTTTGAGATCTCACCGAAAGATACGAACGAGTCACCCACTCAAGAGCCACATTGATAGTGCGGCTATCTATCCTAAACCCAGTCTCCCAACACTACAAGAGATCGGTAAAATAGAAAATCTACCAAGATCATACTTTGCCTTGAACATTCCACTTGAACTTGATGTAGACGATCTTGTCTCCTTCAAGATGGAACACCTTTCTTCATAGCACTTGCTCGCGCTTTGCTTGATGAAGACTTGCGACTTTCTCCCCCATACTCCATGGGAAAACTGAAGGGTTTCGCAGCATAGTAAATCAAAATTTTCTATGGAAGCGAACAGAGGGAAAGCCAAGATCTAATCTAGGAGATGCAAACAACGAGAGAGATTGGATTAGATCTTCATACCCTTGAAGATTCACAGCAATGAACGTTCGTCGGAACGTGGGTGATGTAGTCGTGCTCGCTTCTCCTCCTCGCGATCCGATCCGATCTAGCACCACAAGTGGCGGTGCCTCGTGAGATGCACACGCAGCACCTCGGCGTCTCCTCCTTCCTCGGACCAGCAAGTATGGTGGAGAGATGGATTGGATCTACAACACGGCGTGGTGTATATGGTGGAGAATTCTGCGCAGGGCTTCGCCTACAAAAGTCGGGAGGGAGAGAGGAGGCAGGCGGGGTAACTAGGGTTTGGAGGAAGGTGTGTGGTTGGGAAAGAGGCGCACCAGCCCTCTATATATAGAGGGGGTGCGGCCAGCCTGCCCATCCTCCAAGCCTATCTCTAGTTTAAACAATTTAAACTCTCCCTTATCTAGAAACCCTATCTTATCTCTAGTTTAAACGATTTAAACTTATCTAGGATCGGCTGGGCCCTATGGGGCCTTGTGCCCCTGGCCCAATGCGGCCAGGACACTCCCTCATAGGCCCATGCCCCCTCCCGGAAGGTGGGACCACGTTGGCCCCCTTCCGGAAGGTTCTAGAAGCTTCCGGTACAATACCGATTAACTTAACTATTCCGAACTCCAAAAACTGCACTGCCTTATATGAATCTTATTCTCCGGACCATTCCGGAACCTCTCGTGATATCCTGGATCCCATCCGAGACTCCGAACAAAAATTCATAAACCAAGTATCCAATCTATCCTAGCGTCGAGACACGTTAAGTGTGTGATCCTGCGGGTTCGAGAATATACAGACATGATCTTCTATCAATAATCAACAGCGGGGTCTGGGCACCCATATTGACTCCCACACATTCATCGATGATCATATCGGATGAACCACGATGCCAGGATTCAATTAATCCCATATATATATTCCCTTCGTCTCGCGATATTTTACTTGCCCGAGATTCCATCGTCGGTATCGTCATACCTAGTTCAATCTCGTTCACAGCAAGTACTTTACTCGTTCCGTAATCCGATATCACTTTGTGATTAACTCCTTAACCACATGCTTGCAAGCGGTGTTGATATCGATTACCGAGTGGGCCCGAAGTATATCTCTCCGACTTGGGAGGGACAAATTCCATCTCGATACATACAACCCAACAGATACTTTCCGATCACCTGAGAGACACCTTTATGATCACCCTCTCATAGGATGACGTTTGATGACCTCAAAGCTTTCTTTCGATACCAGGGAGTTGTATTATCTCATGGTCTAAGGAATACAATATTTGACATGAGAAAAGCTTCGCAAAGACGAACACGATGAAACGATCTAATAGCTTTGCTTAGTTTGGTCATCCACCATATCATTCTCCCAATGATATGATCTCATTATCAATTTACAACTCATGTCTATGGTTAGGAAACCTTAACCATCATTGATCAATGAGCTAGTCCATAGAGGCGTACTAGGGACACGGTGTTGTTCACAAACCACACAAGTATTAAAGTTTCCGCTTAATACAATTCTAGCATGGAATATAAACTTTATCATGAACAAGAATTATAATAATAACATCCTTTTGTTTGTTTGTATGCGATAGAAAATTTTTGTTTTCCATGCTACGAACCCCTACAATTATTGCCTCTAGGGCATAATTCCAACAGTCTCCCACTTGCACTAGAGTCAATAATCTAGTTTACATTTGGCAACAATCTCACACCCATGGCACTGAGGTGCTGATCATGTTTTACACGTGGAAGAGGTTTAGTCAATGGATCTGCGACATTCAGATCTGTATGTACTTTGCTGATCTTCAGATCTCCATCTGCTATATAATCTCGGATTATATGAAACTTGCGGTTGATATGCTTGGTCTTTGGATGATATCTTGGTTCCTTAGCGAGTGCTATGGCGTCAGTGTTGTCACACAATATCTCCAGTGGGTCCAATGCACTGGGAACCACGCCAAGCTCAGTGATGAAGTTTCTGATCCAACTCCTTCACTTGGCCAACCTGCGGCAGCCATGTATTCCGCTTCTCTTGTAGATCCGCGATCACGCTTTGCTTGCGACTTCTCCGACTCACAGCTCCTCCATTCAAAATATACACGTATCACGTGCGAGATTTAGAATCATCCTTGTCGGTGTCGAAACTAGCATCGACGTAACCTTTTCTGACGAGTTGTTCATCACCCCATAGACTAAGAACATTTCTTTAGTCCTATTTAGGTACCTTAGGATGTTCTTCACGGCTATCCAAAGGTTCCACTCTGGATCACTTTGATATCTGCTCGTCAAACTAAGAGCATTGGACACATCCGGTCTCGTACACAACATGGCATACATGATGGAACCTATGGCGAGGCATAAGGCACTTTGCTCATAGCTTCCCTATCATTTACCGTGGTGGACACCGAGCCTTGCTCAATATCTTACGATAACATAGATCTGAACCTTTCAATGCCTTATCCATTGAACCTTTTCAGAACTTTGTCTAGGTATGTACTACGGCTTAAAGCTATCGAGCGTCTTTGTCTATCTCTATAGATTTTGATGCCCAATATATAAGCGCTTCACCTAGGTCTTTCATTGAAAAACACTTGTTCAAATAACTCTTCACATCGTTAAGCATGTCGATGTCATTTCCAATAATCAATATGTCATCCACATATAGTACCGGAAGCGTCAGAGCTCCCTCACTTTCTTGTAGATGCAAGCTTGAGCAATTTGGAACAAATCCAAAGCTCTTGATCACTTGATCAAAGCGAAGGTTCCAACTCCGAGGCGCTTGCTTCAGTCCATAAATGGAACGCTGAAGTTTGCATACTTTATTAGCATCCTTAGGAGGCGACAAAACCTTGGGTTGCATCATATACAACTCTTCATCAATGTTGCCATTGAGGAAAGCAGTCTTGACATCCATTTGCCATATTTCATAATCATGAAACGCAGCAATTGCTAATAAAATCGAATGGACTTAAACATCGCTACGGAGAGAAAGTCTCATAGTCAACACCTTGAACTTGTCGAAAACCTTTCGCAACAAGCCGTGCTTTATAGGCGGTAACATTACCATCCGCGTCCGTTTCTTCTTGAAGATCCATTTGCACTCAACGGCCTTTCGGTCGCTAGGAGGTCCACCAAAGTCCATACTTGGTTTTCGCTCATGGATCCCAATTCGGATTTCATGGCTTCTAGCCATTTCTCGAGTCTGGGCTCATCATCGCTTCCTCATAGTTCGTGGGTTCACCGTCTTCTACTAACAAGACAGTCAAGACGAATTGCCGTACCACTCGGGAGGGCACGCGACCTTGTCGACTGCGACGTTCGATGTGACATCGTCCGAAGCTTCATGATCCTTGTCATTAGCTTCCTCTATTGTTGGTGCGGTGACCTTTGGAACAATTTCAGGTGCTGCGCTACTCTCCAATTCAAGAGAAGGTTCAATAACCTCGTCTAGCTCTACTTTCCTCCACTCACTTCTTTCGAGAGAAACTCCTTCTCAAGAAAGGAACCGTTCTTATGACAAACACTTTGCCTTCGGTTCTGTGATAGAAGGTATACCCAATAGTTTCCTTAGGGTATCCTATGAAGACGCATTTCTCCGCTTTGGGTTCGAGCTTGTCGGCATCAACTTCTTGACGTAAGCTTCATCCCCAAACTTTAAAGCGACAACTTAGGTTTAGCACCAAACCACAGTTCATACGGTATCGTCTCAACGGATTTAGATGGAGCCCTATTTAAAGTGAATGCAGCGGTTTCTAATGCATAACCCCAAAATGATATGACAAATCAGTAAGAGACATCATCGATCGGACCATATCTAATAGGGTTCGATTCCGCTCAGACACACCATTGCTTTGTGGTGTTCGGGTGGCGTGAGTTGTGAAACGATTCCACTTGCTTTGAGATGCGTGAGAAAATCATAACTCAAATATTCGCCCTACGATCGGATCGTAGAAACTTAATCTATCTGTTATGATGGTTCTCCACTTCATTCTGAAATTCTTTGAACTTTTCAAACGTTTCAGATTTATGTTTCATTAAATAGATATACCCATATCTACTTAAGTCATCGGTAAAAGTGAGAAAATAGCGATATCCATCGCGAAACACTCATCGGTCCGCATACATCGGTATGTATGATTTCCAACAAGTCCGTTGCTCGCTCCATCATAACTAGGAGAACGGGTTTTGATCATCTTGCCCATGAGGCATGGTTCGCATGTGTCAAATGATTCAAAATCAAGAGACTCCAAAGTCCATCGAATGGAGTTTCTTCATGCGCTTTACACCAATATGACCTAGGCAGCGATTGCCACAAATAAGTAGTATTATCACTATCTACTTTGCATCTCTTAGCCTCAATGTTATGGATGTGTGTTTCATCCCTTTCGAGATTTAGAAGAAATAAACCATTCACAAGAGGTGCATGACCATAAAAGATGTTACTCATATAAATAGAACAACCATTATTCTCCGATTTAAATGAATAACCGTCTTGCAATAAACACGATCCAGAAATAATGTTCATGCTCAACGCAGCACATAATAACATTTATTAAGGTTTAAAACTAATCGAAGGTAAAACTAAGGAGAGCGTCTTACGCCATCACATCAACTCTTGATCCGTTGCCAACGCGCATCGTCACCTCATCCCTCGCAGTCGCCGCCTATTCCGTAGCTCTGTTTGAGTTACAAATATTAGCAACCGAACCAGTATCAAATACCCGTGCACTAGCGAGGGCTAGTAAGGAAAACATCAATAACATGTATATCAAATATACCTTTGATGGTGCCGACCTTCTTGTCCGCTAAGTACTTTGGATAGTTGCGCTTCGGTGACCCTTGTCCTTGCAATAGAAGCACTCGGTGTCCGGCTTAGGACCGGACTGAGCTTCCTCTCAGCGCAAGGCAACGCTTGCCGCCGCCGCCTTTCTTGAAGGGCTTCCTTGCACCCTTACCTTTCTTAAAGGTGGGGGCTTGTTGACCATCAACACATGATTATTCTTTTGATGTTCACCTTCGCTACTTTCATCTTAGCAAGAGCTCGGTGATCATATCGTGGAACCAATCTGATTGTGATCAACTACAAAACTTTTGCGACTAGGAGTGTCAATCTTGAGCTCCTCTGGAATCTTGCGATCCGATTGCTCATAGGCGTTGAGTGTAGCCCGACATCTTAATGGCGTGCTCACTAACGAACTCCTTCCTCCATCTTGTAGTTAAAGAATTTCTTAGAGATCTCATATCTCTCGAGCGGGCTTGAGTCTGAAACATGTTTTCAGCTCCTCGAGAATCTCAAAAGGCCGTGAACTCCTCAAAACGATTTTGAAGATCCGATTCCATAGCATACAACATGGCGATCTTAATCAAATCATAATCATCCTTGCACGACCGATAAACAGCTTTTCATCATGGCGCATCTCTGACAGGCGTCACCTAGCGCTTTCTCAAGGACATAGTCCTTTTGTCCGCCAACGAGAATGATTCTCGATGCGGAACCATTTGGTGAAGTTAGACCCATTGTTTCTAAGCTTTTCTATCTCAGCAAAAGCGTTGAAGTTGAAGTTGGACTTGGCCATGTGATCTACTGATTTGCAAGTACAATTTAGACTATGTTCATGATAAATAGTTCAACTTAATCAAATTACTAGATGAACTCCCACTAAATTCAACATCCCTCAAGTTGTTTAGTGAACACGATCCAAATTCACCACACCTAATCCGATCATCACGAGAAGAGATGTGGTTTCAATGGTGGACAACAAAGTGTCGATCATATCATTCATATGACTCATGCTTAACCTTTCGGTTCTTGTGTTAGAGGCCATGTCATACATGCTAGGCTCGTCAAGTTAGACCAAGTATTTCGCGTGTGCAAATCGGCTTGCACCCGTTGTATGTGGCGTAGAGTCTATAGCACCCGATCATCACGTGATGCTTGGACACGACGAACTTTATAGCAGTGCATACTTGGGAGAACACAGTTTTATCTTGATCTTTAAGTGAGGAATCATCTTATAATGCTACCATGCGATCTAAGCATAATAAGATACATAAAAGGATAAACATCACATGCATATAACTTTATGTGACATGGTATAGCCAATATTCGCGCAATGATCTCCATCTCGTGCGTTTCGGCATGATCTCCATCACTCCACCATGATTGCCTCCACCACGAATAGCAACTACAACTATTGCTAACTACTTAGCGATAAAGTAAAGCTATTACATGGTGTATAAGAAGTTGACTCATGGGTCATACACAATTATAAAGACAACCATATGGCTCTGCCGGTTGTGTACTCATCGACATGCAAGTCGTGAAACATTACAAAACATGATCATCGCATACATTATACACATCACATCTTGGGCCATACCATATCAGAAAACACTCCTGCAAAAACAAGTTAGGCGCCTCTACTTTGTTGTTGCATGTTTCGTGGCTTATGGGAGTAGATGCTAAACGATTCTTACCTACGGAAAGCCACAGCGGTGATATTATGGTTGCCAAACTCGGTGTTAATCCCATGACAACTATAGTGAGAAAGCGGCATCCACCGGCCGCATGTATGGTACAAGCCACACGTCAAGTGCGGAGCGGTCTCGCATGAGGCGTCGCGTAAGGTTGGCACGGACCGCTTCAATCTCACTATCGCGTTATAAGAAGAACACAAACAAGAGGCTTGCAACAGAAAACATCAACGCCCGCAACAACCATGTTGCGTTCTACTCGTGAAACACATCTATGCATAGATCTAGCTCTGATACCACTGATGGGTTTCGCGGCATAGTAAATCAAAATTTTCTACTGAGCGAGCAGAGGAAAGCCAAGATCTAATCTAGGAGATGCAAACAACGAGAGAGATTGGATTAGATCTTCATACCCTTGAAAATTGGCGCGTGAGCGTTCGTCGGGCGTGGGTGATGTAGTCGTACTCGCTTCTCCTCGCGATCCGATCCGATCTAGCACCACAAGTGGCGGTGCCTCCGTGAGATGCACCGCGTGCAGCACCTCGACGTCTCCTCCTTCCTCGGACCAGCAAGTATGGTGGAGATGGATTGGATCTACAACACGGCGTGGTGTATATGGTGGAGAATTTCTGCAGCAGGCTTCGCCTACAAACAATCGGGAGGGAGAGAGGAGGCGGGGTAACTAGGGTTTGGAGGAAGGTGTGTGGTTGGGGAAAAGGCGCACCAGCCCTCTATATATAGAGGGGGGTGCAGCCTGCCATCCTCCAAGCCTATCTCTAGTTTAAACAATTTAAACTCTCCCTTATCTAGAAACCCTATCTTATCTCTAGTTTAAACGATTTAAACTTATCTAGGATCGGCTGGGCCCTATGGGGCCTTGTGCCCCTGGCCCAATGCAGGACACTCCCTCATAGGCCCATGCCCCCTCCGGAAGGTGGGACCACGTTGGCCCCTTCCGGAAGGTTCTAAAGCTTGTACAATACCGATTAACCCGGAACTATTCCGAACTCCAAAAACTGCACTGCCTTATATGAATCTTATTCTCCGGACCATTCCGGAACCTCTCGTGATATCCTGGATCCCATCCGAGACTCCGAACAAAAATTCATAAACCAAGTATCCAATCTATCCTAGCGTCGAGACACGTTAAGTGTGTGATCCTGCGGGTTCGAGAATATGCAGACATGATCTTCTATCAATAATCAACAGGTGCAGGCACCCAGATTGACTCCCACACATTCATCGATGATCATATCGGATGAACCACGATGCCAGGATTCAATTAATCCCATATATATATTCCCTTCGTCTCGCGATATTTTACTTGCCCGAGATTCCATCGTCGGTATCGTCATACCTAGTTCAATCTCGTTCACAGCAAGTACTTTACTCGTTCCGTAATCCGATATCACTTTGTGATTAACTCCTTAACCACATGCTTGCAAGCGGTGTTGATATTGATTACCGAGTGGGCCCGAAGTATATCTCTCCGACTTGGGAGGGACAAATTCCATCTCGATACATACAATCCAACAGATACTTTCCGATCACCTGAGAGACACCTTTATGATCACCCTCTCATAGGATGACGTTTGATGACCTCAAAGCTTTCTTTCGATACCAGGGAGTTGTATTATCTCATGGTCTAAGGAATACAATATTTGACATGAGAAAAGCTTCGCAAAGACGAACACGATGAAACGATCTAATAGCTTTGCTTAGTTTGGGTCTGTCCACCATATCATTCTCCCAATGATATGATCTCATTATCAATTTACAACTCATGTCTATGGTTAGGAAACCTTAACCATCATTGATCAATGAGCTAGTCCATAGAGGCGTACTAGGGACACGGTGTTGTTCACAAACCACACAAGTATTAAAGTTTCCGCTTAATACAATTCTAGCATGGAATATAAACTTTATCATGAACAAGAATTATAATAATAACATCTTTATTATTGCCTCTAGGGCATAATTCCAACAAAAACCTCTTCTTTGACGTTCTCTTCATCACTCCATGATCACCGAGGATGGCAAGCATCTTGAGCTTGCAATTCATTTCTTCATGATGTCTTGAAGATAGCCATGAGAAACTCCATCTTCTTCTTCAATACACTCTTGATCATCATCTTCTTCTTGTTATTCTTCTTGTTGTTGTTCTTCTTCTTCTACATTTCTTCATCTTTCAACCTTGAGACCAACACATGTCCCAAGCGATACCAATGGATAAATCCTACAAGTGAAACTCAATTTACACATTAGTCCATAGAGATAGTCATTAATTACTAAAACCACACATGGGGCATACATGCCCTTTCACATGGTGACTGCTAGATCGGCACGAAACTGTCCTTGAAGCCAACTATCGGTGAAAGACAACCAGGATGGAGGTTTGGGAAACCGACAGTGTGGCGACGCGCTTCCGTCGTGGTGTTGGGGGAGAGTGGTGGTGCTAGGGGAGAGGGGTCGTGTCGGCGGTGAGAGACGTCGTGGAAAAAGGCGAAAGTGGGGGAATTTTGGGTCGTCTCACCTACAGAGCGGACCACCCTGACTTTCGCTTCAGATGCGCCCGCTTGTCTCTCTGCGTATTAGAGCATCTCCACTCGTTTGGCGTTCCCAGACCCAAATCCGACGCTATTTAGTGCCGGATGGATGTAAATTTTGGCTTGAGAAGGGCTAGTTTCCTAGTCGCGTACCCAGGCTGAGTTCCCGGCTTTAGACAAATTTTGACAAAATACGGCGTAATTTAGATGATTTCAGGTGATTGCATTAAGATATAGGCGTGTTCATACATATTATGTCAAATTCGGACATATACCCGAATTTTGACTGCAGTATGCTAAGAAAAACTTAAAAAAACATTGAAAATAGTAAATAAACTAGCCGATGATGATGGCGGCACGCCGATCACATGCCGAAGTGGTGGTAGAAGGAGGTGTAGTCAGTGTCCTGGGTCCCATCGTCGTCGCTCGGCGGCTGCGGTGGCCGAAAGCTGCCCTAACCGGCGTCGCCGCTGCGCCACGACTACGATGAGGGCCCGGCCTCGTCGTCATCGTCAAGGATGATGATCGACGTGCCCTGAAAGGCACTCTTCCAGCGAGCGCTACGTGCGGCCTGGCGCTCGGCCTTCTCGTGCAGATGCCGGATGCGCTCGACCTCCTCCTGCTCCCAGTCCGCCCTGGAGCAGGCGCAAGCGTCGGGGGCCTGCATCGGTGGCACATTGTTGAGAGACGACTCCATCGCCATCTTCAGGAGGAACTCATCCTATTCGACGGGCACCACTCATTCCGCCGGATCCTTCTTCGGCACGCGTAGCTTCGGCCTTGACAGCCGAAGTTGGCCGCTCGGCGGCGACGGCACGCGTTTATGATGACGTCACGCGAACGCGTGCGCGGCGACGAGCGTGTCGGCGACTCTGCCTCCCGCTTCACCGGCTGGAGTGGCCTTCGGCGAACTCCTGCGAGGGAACACTCTTGCGTGAAGAACGAGCTCCCAGTCGTGGCGCAGCCGGAGGCGATCATGTTCGCCATGTACTAGTCGCCCCGCATTCTGCCGAACATGCTGCGGCGTCCGTGTCGGCGAACTAGGCGCCCGAAGAGCTGTTGCCGGCGAAGGTAAGAGGGCCGCAGCGCATGGCCGACGAAGGCCTAGTGTACGCGGGAGAGCTGGCGTAGGGGACGTTGATGTCGACGTTGAAGGCCGACGGGCGAGGTACATGGCAGGGGAAGAGCACATTTGGGTTGAACCCGTCGTCAAACTCAGGCGATGACGAGAACCTCTGGTGCGGCTTCGCCCGGTTCTTCTAGAACATCGACAGCGAGATCGGCGAGAACCCGGCTGGAGATCCGACGTTGGGTTGGCTCCCCAAGGCACGTCGTACTACGCGGCGACGAGAGGCGGTGGCCAGGCCATCGCCGCATGGGCGGCTCGCTTGGACGCCGACTTCGCCTCCATGATCGCCTGCGCCTCCCCCTCTTCGTCCTCTCCTTCTGGTTTTCCATTTCGATCTTCCTCCACCGGCAATCTTTCGCCCAGGCTGCGTCGGTCTAGTCGTCCGACCTCGACGACTCCTTTCTCGGCTTCTTCTCCTTTGGTTCGCCGACGGTGGAGCGGGGTTTGACGAATCCTTTGGGCGGCATGTCGGGCGGGAGCTCGGGAACTAGCGGGAGTTGTGGTGGGGAATGGAGAAGAAATGCGGGAGGAGGATAAGAAAGGCAGGAGCTCGGCCTTGTGTCGTCGACAACCGTGACCCACCTTTTTTTTGCTTCATCCAGCGTTCCCGGCGATTCCCGGCGTCCGGGTTAGACCTGAAAACGCTAGATATAATTTAGGCAAAATCCTGCGAAAACCGTGGAGATGCTCGTTCAGTCTAGGTACGATCTGACTAAAAACGGCCGGTGCCGACGAAAAATCCTCTCCTAGGAAAAAAAAAGTGAGGATGCTCGGGAGCGGCTGGAGATGCTTCGAGACACCGAAACACACGTCATATTTTGTCTTCGAACCCAAACCCAAGAGGCCCATTTGCGAGCATAGAGGCGAAGCGGCGAACTCGAGCAGGAAAAAGCAGCAGCAGAAAAATCTCTCAAAAATCACCTGCGGCACTCCGCTACCCTGACCCTCCCCGACGAGCGCTCTCCGATGGCATCTCAGGATTCCAAGCCCGCGCAAGCCCCGGCGACCGCTGCCGAAGGGGAGGCGCCTGCGAACCCCACTACAGCCCAAAACCCTAGCGCTGCCGCAACCGCGGCGGCTGGCGCCGCGGCCACGGATCTGGAGAAGAAGATGCGCCGCGCGGAGCGGTTTGGGACGCAGGTGGTGATGTCCGAGGACGAGAAGCGAAGCAGTCGCGCCGAGAGGTGATTCTTCTATCAAACCCCTTCTGCTAGGGTTTAGAGATTTTTTTTCCTTTACAAATCCGAGAGATTTGGTGGTTTCCGGCTCTGTAGGGCACCCGTGTCGGAAATTGGGCTGTACTTTTCCAGTTCCCGTAATTCTGAGGCATTGAGCACGTGCTTGTCTCAAATGCTAGGATTAATAAGGATCTATTAGTGTACCCACTTTGTAGTTTTTAGTTAAGTTGTTTTCATTAGGCATAGATTTACGGGGTATGGAAACTAAGCATCACACCTTTTAGTGGCTTCTGGATGTTTAGGAGTATTAATACAAAAGACTATTACAATGCATAACGGAGGATGGTCTAAGCATCAAAGCTTTCATTGTAATCGGAAATACAACCCTTCAGCCAAAAAGAAGTTACTTAGTGGGTATATCTCCAGTAATTCCGAAGATGAGGGTGTTCATGTTTATTCCATGTGCACTATCCTGTGAGGCTGTGCAATTGTAGCTATGTTAGTCGACATGGCAATGCCTAGATATGCTGAAGACAATAGTGTTTCATATTCTCACTTTCCGAGTCTTTATGTTGTAGCACTTCATGCTCTGCTTAATATTGTTGCAGTACAATGATGATCTTTTTTGTCCCTATGGTCTTGACGTTCAAGGTTTATTACATCGACTGCCATAGTGTTAGGGCTGTAGAACCTCGATAAACCTCATCTCTCTCACGACAACTGGCGAATTCTCCTTCCCTGGTAGTATGTACTTAGTTTTTTAAGGTGGCGCATCTAATGCTATGCAAGATCTGCTTATCAGTGAAATATTTCATACACATCCAGAATTAAGCAGACACGGTTTAAAAATATAACTATCTAATAACTTTAGAGTAAAGACAATGTTTTAACTTCAATAACAGTTAAGTCTGAGTATGTCTTATTTGTTTTATTATTTAGGTTGTTAAGAATAAGATCAGTATGATGAAATGATGTTATTATTGAACACCTTTTATTAAGGTCTGTACAGTGAAAGAATGTTGTCATTTAGCACTTCCTGCTCCGTTGCTTGTGTACAGTTCTGAAGGGATATGCTTGGTGTTCCAAAGATCTATACAGTTTAAAGAGCTGTGCTGTTTTTGTATAGTACATGAACTCATTAGCAACATCACTTTTTAACTGATTGATAGTACATGTACTTGTGAGTACATGCTGGATTATTAAAACTGACTGATAGTACATGGACACGTGATCAACACCATTTTAGGTTAAACATTTTTTGCTACAGGACTGCTGAGAATTAGAAAACTCAGCTTTAGTTTAGTTAGGTGAATACGTACTTCAGTATAAGTTTGTTGTCTTATTTTGATCAAAACTGAACATTCTTCTCTGTTACTTCTGTGGTTTCTATTCTGTCGATCTGTTGCACTCATGATATAGATCAAATGCTAAAAAAGGCGGAAGAAGAGAAGTGGAAGGCACGAGCCCTTGGGTAGATAAATGCGATAGCGTTATGCCATTCTTTTCGATAGAACTCTCGACCCTAACCTAAAAACCAGCTGTCTGACATGTCTTCACAACTTTACCAGGTTTGCAGAAACACCTAGTGGAAACCTCGTTAGCAACATCATTTTAAACATACAAATTTTGTGCTATTGTGCTGCTTAAAAGTAGAAAAGCCAGCTTCAATCTAATTAGGGGAATATGTACTTCCATATTAGTTTGCTGTCTTAATTTGATCAAAATGAACAGAGTGTTTCCATGGCAGGTCATCCTCTGTCACTTCTGTGATTCCTGTTTGGTCAATCTGTTGCACTCATGATATATTTCAAATACTAAAAAACGCGGCTTTTGGTTATCTTGTTTACAAGGTTTGGGACTGTATCTGCAAATGAAAAGATGGAAGAGCAGAAGAAGAAATCCAGGGCTGAGAGGTGTGTGATACACTTAGTTACCTATGATGCAGCTCTATGTTTCTTACCACCCCTAAAATTGTGAACTGATGGACTTCCCTTAATTTCCAGGTTTGGCCTTCCCTCACCTGCCTCTGATGATACTGAGGCTAAGAAAAAAGCTCGCTTAGAACGATTTGGTCAGAGTCCAGGTCAGACTGCAGATGTTGGCAAAGCGGAAGAAGAGAAGCGGAAGGCACGGGCCCTTAGGTAGGTGAATGCGGCAGCGTTATGCCATTGTTTTCAATACAACCCAAACCTAACAACCAGCTATCTGACACGTCTTCACAACTTTACCAGGTTTGCAGGAACACCTAGCGGAGGATCTAAAGGAAATGACAAGGACGCCTCCAAGCCGGTAATACCCTCTGCTCCATGGTTTTACGTGGAAGTTCTGCCTCCTGATCCACATAGGCTTTTTGTGTGGAATTTCTGCTTCCTAACTGTGGTTCTAATCCATTGTTTTCATCGTGTTGTCTGCATGCGTAATGCAGGATGCAGCCACTGTGGCAGGCACGGCATGATGGAAGCACTCCCTGTTCTTGTTGAGGTTAGATATGCTGCTCTTATCATCGTACTATATGATGTTCTCCTTGCTGGGGTCTTTGCTGCTCTTGTATTGTATCCCAATAGTAACATGGAAATCAACTCCGTTTCTTGCAGGTTGTGAGATATGCCCCAAGGGGCTTTGGTGGAGCCGTAGCTTGTACACCACTAACGACACCATGTTCTCGGAGCCATTCTGAGTGCTGTGTACGTGTAGCACTTGATGACTTCTTACTGTACTTGCTGGGCAGTGTATTCGTTGTTTGCTGCTTGGTTTCGGGATTATGCTGTACTTCGTATTCCGTCATGTTAGCGAGGACACATTTCTTAGCCATCTTGCCTTTGTCTGTGTAGTTTCATACGCAGTATGCAACTAAGCACGGCATCTGAATATCATCAGGCAACTCATGGAAGTGCCGTGCATATCCAGTGCATGAAAGATTCAACTTCCATGTACAGATACAGCTCATTGGCTGCTTTGCGTCCATCCCTCGGAATGTTTTCCTTTCCTCAACACAAACGTAAGATAGATATATGTAGATATACAACAGAGGGGACTGACTTTTATAAATATACTAGAGCTTTCCTCCACGTGTCGTAATACAAGCACGAGACTGCAACATTATTCAGTTGACTCCATATACTCCTAACGCTGTAAATACATACACTGCAATTGCAAGCAACAGTGGAAGGGCACAGTAACACAACGTTGGAAAAGCTTCAGCTGCTCCAAAACTGACGCTTTACGCTTTGACACCATGAAGACGAGATCAGTGACCGTAGAGCTCCCTGTGCGCGACGAACCCCTCTGACCTCCTCTGGATGGTGTACCGCAGCTGCTCCTTGACCTGCCGCAGCGCCAGGAGCACCGACTGCACGTCCTGGTTGCCACCGCTGCTCATCACCGGCGCGTCACGTTGCGGCTGGGGGTCGGCCAGGACGATGGCGAGCTTGTCCCTGTCTGCCTCCCGCCCCTCGTTGTCGTTGGTCACGGAGGCTCGTGCCATGTCGTCCTCCGTTCTTGGGCGACCTGCGACTTCGGTGTAATGCGGGTTGTCTACCGGCACCAGCGCGAGCCTGTCCTCCTCCTCGCCCCGGTAGCTTGCTTCCGATTTGGATGAGCCGCTGGACGCCGCGGGCTGCTCCGACTCCCTGCTGAGTGTAGAGAAACATTCCACGAGTTTTACACAAATCTGTACACTGTTGCAGACATAGCATGAAAGCAAATGGCGACGACGGCTGCTACAGTTGCTACACTTCAACAAGACTCGACGATGGAGCATAACCATAGGTAATTCGCAAAAAAAAAAGAGCATAACCATAGGTGCTGCATTTACACAACATTATCAGGATGTATTTGGCGGCGACGGCTTTGTTTTTTCCGGTGAAAATTTCTCAGGTGGGTTTGCTGCTGTTTGTTTCTGTGGCGTACAGCGCCGACAGTCCGTCCATCTCCTTTTCTATCCTTATTAAACCCAATCACTCTTGCTCGGTGAGGCATGCGGTACCAATTGTTCCCTCCATACCAAACATTAACATGGTGAAACATACTTCATTTGGAACTAGCAGCTAGACGTAAACAGGACGAAAGAATGCCATAATTCCGGTCAGGCAAAAGTAAAACTCCACACAAACTAGGAGTAATCTAGATGTACCTATGTAATGATAATCCCTAGAGCAATTAGTCAAATGATTTTTACTACAGTAACTTTTATTAGTAACCAGTTTTTTAGATTCACAATTAGTAACCAGTATGGCACTCATTGGTAATCTGCACGCTGCGTACCTCTGTGAATCAAGACCAACGTTAACGGAACCGCCGGAGTTCTTGGTGCCGTCAGCCTCTTTGCAGCACAAGAGACCGGACCCGGATTGCTCCGACACCACGGAGAACCAGCTCCCCTCGTCCTGGGAGGAGGAGGAGGAGTTGGCCTGGGTTGTGCAGGAACCCGCCGAGGAGCCCTTGGCGCTGTCGCCGTCCCACCCCTTGTCCTCGCCGCCTCTGGCGACGGGCGCGGACGGCACGGAATCGACGGTGCTCGTCAGCGAGCCGTTCCCTCCCTCCATCTCCGGCGGCTGCTGGCCGGAGCAGCCGGTGGAGTTGGAGGAGAGAGACCCGATGGATGTCTCCGAGAGCTGCACATCCAGAATCTTGAGCGACTCCAGCCTCTTGATGGCCCTCCTGAGCCGCCTTTCCGCCTTGTTCCTGATCTTGACCTCGTCGGCGAGCTGCTTCTCCAGCTCGTCCAACTGTGACCAGCCATTTAATCAGCAGCAGAGCAAGTCCAAATAAACTGGTAAACACTGAAGGAGTTGGCTCAAGAGGGAGCGCGGTGTGCAGAGGAGCAGGAGAAGGTACCCTTGTGGCGAGCTGGTCTGCTTCCTCCTTGGCCGCCTTGGACGCCACCCTCTCGGCTTGCAGCCTCCCTCTGAGGCACTCCACCGTCCTCATGCCGCCGCCGCCGCCGCCGCCGCCCACATTTCCCCTGCAGAAAAAGGAAAGATTCAGGTATTGCCCCCCTAGGATACCATTAACACCGTCAGGTACGACATCGACACGCGTATCGAGATCAGATGCAGCAGCACCCAGACCAAGAAGACATCCATGGATAAAGAATCCAAGAATCTGTCCTACTAGTAGTAGAAAGCATCGAAGAAGGCAAAATTAATGATGAACCGTAGCCGAGACGGACCTGCATTGCGCGGCCGGTTGAGACATTCTTCCTGGCTTTCCCGACGCGACGATGTTCGTCGTACCCGAGATTGGCAATGGCAGGGGTAGCGGGAGAGAAGAGGCGCGCTTGTGTTGTGTTAGCTAGCGGCAGCACGCGGCATGTGGCGGCGGTGGCTTTAGGCTGCAGTGCACTGCATGCAACGCTGCTTTTGAGGTAGCTCGGCACTCGGCGGTTGCTGAATTCTTCTTCTTCGGAGGAGGAGGCTTGAAGCGGAAGGTGTGTCGTGGGCGTGAGGTGAGGCCGGGAAGCGTGTGACGCTAGCTAGGAGGCAGGATTTGATGACCACAGTGAGTATAGGTGCCGGCTTGCTCTGTCCGTGACTGACACCCGTGAGGCGCGTCACTCACTGCAAACCTCCTTTCACTTCACTGTACCAGTGCATTCTACACCCTTGGCCTCCTTCTCTTCGGTGTCTCGCGAATATAAAAACACAATAAACATCATGTCCACAATTTTATCATCTTCAGATCGTGAAAACACAGTTGGCATGTGCCAAGTGCCAGGGCGGCTAAACTCTCTGAACTGTCAAATTGCCGGTCAAGATAACACTTGCTGAACTGCTAAAACTGGATTAACAAAGCGATGGTCGCAGAGGGAGCATGTGGGGTCTTGGCATTGGGACTCTGCAATCTGGGATGATAACAGGGGAGTGCAGAAAGGATGCCACGTGAAGGACAGCACTGCTGGTTTCATTCATTCACTTAACCCGCTTGTTGTTGCTGTCCGGCTCCGGCCCCATCTTTCGCTCGTGTGTTTTCAGCAGCGACGAGCCACCGACTTCTCTGTTTTTTTTATTATATATCAAAAAAATCAGGAACGAGACAAGAGGAGGAAAAAAAACGCTTCCAAATGTCGTTGTCGCGGTGCCTCACGAGCCGCCTGTGCGTTCCAGCTGAACTGAAGCGGAGAGATAAACCGACAGTCGCCCTAGCGTTAAACAATGACACTCGAGCTGTCCTCTCACGTGGCGCTGGAAAATTTTAAGTGCTGACAGGCAGCAATAGGCATGCGCAGTTAGGTGTGGTGTGGACTAAACCGGCTCGTCATGTTTAGATTTCGACTCGATCGGTTCCTAGAGATGTACCTTTTGATTCTCCTCCTTTTTTTTGAAGGGATTCTCCTCCTGCTCCTGGCTGCTCTCGGTAGTACAGCGATTCTCCTCGCCCAGGAGCTGAACAGGCATGAATGTGCCCACGTCTGAAAAAAAAAACAGTCATGAATGTACCCGAATAGGAGGTAGCTGAGCTGGGGCATTATTCATGGCATGCATAGAGTTTGGATTTTAGAGTGCTGCTGCTGCTGCTGCTGGCTAATGATGCTCCTGCTTTATTACGCAGTAGTAGTAGAGATTTGGCCAGTCAAACAGGAAAGCAAGTAATAGTAGCAGTTAAAGTATAAAGAGATCACAGGATGGAGACAGTACAGTCTGTACCTGTATCCTTCTACAGCCGTTCCAAGCCTTTTTGCCGCCCCGGCCTCTCGATCCCATCATTCCTGATCTCATCTAGGAGTGGAGCTTCTGTTGATGATCGGGAGACGATGATGATGCTGGTCTTCTCCCGCAAGTGAATGGCGATTTTTTTTTAAATAATACACTTTTTTAATTAATTTCACAAGTGGCGCGAATTTAGCATTTTACAGTTCTAGGTATTTGTCGGCTACGGGGTCGCCGAATGCAACGATTCGGCCTGGAGCTCGTCGAGTGAGCTCTCGGCTGACATGCCAGTGTCAGCCAGCTGCAATCGGTCAGGGTGTCGCCGATTGGCCCAGTCGGTCAGGGCCTAGCCGACTGGGGCTGGCCCAATCAGCTAGGGTGAAGCCGAGTGCACCTCTCGGTCACAGGCAGGCCGAATGGCCCAATCGGCCAGGCCCTCACCGATTGGACTAATCGGCCAAGCTCTCACCAAATCCTGTATGATCAATGCATAACCAAAACCTGCTTAATCACCGCAAGGTCTAAATTAGTTTTCGTTTCCCGCCTGCCGATTCCCGTCACTATTTTTCCGCCAACCTATTCCCGCCATGATTTCCCGCTAGCCGATTCCCGCCTCCCGCCACGTTTTCCCGCCATATTTTCCCGCCTATTCTTCTCATTGCCTCTATAAATTCAGGCATCGAGATGTTCTCTCTTCATCCAGTTCAGCTGTTCTTTCTCTTTTTCTCGCATTTCCTTCCCCTCTCCGTCATGAGTGTGTCCTGTTCGGATCTATAGTATAGGCCTACGAAGATGAAAGATGCCAGGTTGCCACAAGGGGTGACACACGAGCGCTGTTGGTGCAGCCATCTCGCGAAGGTCAAGGAGTCGATCGATTTCTCCACCTGCATGGGCATGAAGTTTTTCATGTGTCCCAACTACGACGCAAGCACGCCCCGGCAAGCAAGTTCATCGTACGAGAGGCCTCCGGTATGTTCTCTTAGTATGGTTAATATGAACCATTCATGTTATCATGTGTTCTTTTATTCATTCTATTGATTTGCTTGCAGTCTTCTCCTCCACTTTGCAAGTGGTGTACCATTGGATTGACACGGAGCAACTAGCTTGGGCCGTGCAGGAGATTGCGGACAGGAGCCGACGTGCAAGGGAGATCTTTCTTGATGAGGAACGTGCTAAAAGGAACGCCGCGAACGGAAAGAAGGAACGAGAGAGAGAAATGAAAGAATTCCGAGCAGAGCAAGCTCGAAACCGCGAGCTGAACAAGAAAAGAAGGGAGGAAAAGGAGCGGCAGGAACAGGTGCACAAGGAGGCCCATAAGGCGAAAAGGAAGAGATTAAGAGAAAGAGCTGCCGAGGCGCGGACGGCAGAGGAACGTGGGGACAAGACCGGGAAGTACATGCGCTGGACTCAGGGAAGGTAGACGTATGTCTCAGTATCGATGTATCTTAATTTCGATTATAGTGTCGTGATGTAACTTCATTTCAGTTGTAGTGTCCCGATATATCTTAATTTTAGTTGTAGTGTCTTGATGTATCTTAATTTCAGTTGTAGTGTCTTGATGTAAGTTTATTTCAGTTATAGTATTGTGATGTATCTTAAATTCAACATGTCATTTAATTTTGGACAATGTAGCCAAAATATCTCCGCCAAAATGTTTCTCGCCAAAATATCTCCTGCCAAAATATCTCCCGCCAAAATATTTCCCGCCAAAATGTTTCTCGCTATTTTTTATTCGTTTACCCTATAAAACCCCCTCCTCACGCGGTTGTTTAAGCAAACCCTTTTAGCCAGTATGTTTTCCGGTTTTCCCTACGATCGCAGTTTCGTGACAGACATGTCCGTCGACCTTTTTCATTTGGCTAGAAACTTTAGGATAGACAACAATCCAGCCCCATTGGAGGAACTAATTGGTAGTGATTGTATCCTCACTGAGCTGGGTGAGGGATTGCGTAGAAAAGGCTGGTCGAAGAGGACTCCAGAGGAGATACGGCAAGAGCTACTTCGGATCAATGCTAGGTGGAGCAAGAAAAGATTCTCTAATGAAGGGGCAATGCAGCAGAACATCACGCTCCCTTGGATTTGGATAGAAGAGAGTGAAGACTCCGACGATCTCTTCATGCCGCCGGTCGGTGGTACCAGGGATAGAGCAAAGCGTGACAAGGCCAAGACCTTGAACAAGGCGCATGCCAAGAAGAGCAATGACAAGCTAGAAGAGAGTGAAGATGAAGATGATATATTCATGATGCCTGTCGTTGGGACTAAGTGGAGAGCTGAGTGGGACGAAAGACTGGCCAAGAAGAAGGGTAAAGGCGAGGCATCGTCGATCGAGGCATCGTCGCAGGTTAAGGGCAAGCCATCATCGGTCGAGGCATCATCGAAGGGTAAGGGTAAGAAGAGAAGGCCATGAAGAAGGCATCGTCGTATGGATAGAACAATTCTCCCTTGTAGCTGGTGTGTGTATCTTAATTATCTCGTTTGTATCCTAATTATCTGTTGTAGTCGTTTGTTAGCGATCTCTACCAAGAAATGAATAACATTGCGAAATGTCTCACACATAGAAAGGTGCATGTCTCACACATAGATAGACATATATCTCATACATACATACATACATAGATAGATAGATAGATACATACATACATATCTGGCCGAGAGAGGTATCAGCGTCGTCGTCTATCTTGACGCTCACGTGGTTGCTCTGGTGGTGTCCAGCCGTACCTAATGGGCGCCCGAACGTTTCGAGAAGGAATCACTGAGCCGTACCTAATGGACACCTGAACGTTCCAGCGATCAACCAAGCAGATGAGGAACGACTGGTCATATAATAAACGTGTAGAGTCTTCAATATCCTCAACCAGACGAGCGAAAGGTAAAAGACCCGCCCACTTTAACCTGCATATCGAAATAGAGTGCATATCGAAATGGAGTGATAAAAGACTTAGTGCGTCCAAGCATAATTTTTGTAATGCATGATTACAATAAAATCGTACCTAGAAACCCAAGCCGGGTGTATCCTTTAGTTTATGTTGGGAGTACGAGTGACCGAGAGCTCGAGGGAGTTAGGTTCATCCTCCAACATTCTAGCACGATGTTTTTTCTCAATATCTTCACTGAGCAAATTGTATCTTCTCGCCATTCATGCACATATTATAAATTAAAACATAGTTTATCACAAATTTTAAATTAAAATATAGTTCATCACAAATTACAAATTAAAACATAGTTTATCATAAATTTCAAATTAAAACACAGTTCATCATAAATTACAAATTAAAACATAGTTTATCACAAATTACAAATTAAAACATAGTTCATCATAAATTACAAATTAAAACATAGTTTATCACAAATTACAAATTAAAACATAGTTCATCATAAATTACAAATTAAAACATAGTTTATCATAAATTTCAAATTAAAACATAGTTCATCATAAATTACAAATTAAAACATAGTTCATCACAAATTACAAATTAAAACATAGTTCATCACAAATTACAAATTAAAACATAGTTCCTCACAAATTACAAATTAAAACATAGTTCATCACATATTACATATGGAACATAGTTCACCACATATTACACATGGAACATAGTTCATCGGAACCTAAGTTCGCCTGCGACCTCTACCTCTTCGAGCTCGGGTACCACTGCCTCGCGTAGGTACTACGCCTGTTCCAAACTTGGGACAACACCTTGCCCTATGGCCAAAATCATTGCATAGAAAACACTGTCATGTTGGGCCTCCAGCTTCTGATTCATCCATGTCATTCCGGATGCGCCTACACTGGCGTCTTCCTCTACCTATTCGTATTAGAGCAGGGTGGTGATGTACTGCCTTTCACCAGGGTTTACCGTGTTGAAATTACCAACTACTCGAAATCCTAACATCTCACTTGTTCAGGTATTAATCATAGATTTTTTTTAGATAGTAAGAAGACACGAACCAGATTGCGTCCAACCCCAACTGCCCACACGCAGCAAGCACATGCGAGCAAGGGAGATGAAGCAATTTTGGTTTGTTGCATGTGCACTCACAGGTTGGTCATTGCTCATTTCCAATCTTCACCTCGTGCGTCCTTAGCTTATTACCACACCCAAACTTATCGGTAGGTAACCGCACCTCAAACCTTCTCTCTGCATTATCGATGGCCACGATAGTGTGTGTCCGAGCTTTTGCCATTTTTTTATCCATGTACTCCATAATTTTTTCACAGAAGCGTGTGTTCGAATTATTTAATATATGCAATTGAGCTCTGTGTCGTCTGTCTCTGAAATATTTGATTGTGCCATACAAAATACCCTCGACAATGGCTGTAAGTGGCGGAGCCCTGCCACCTCTGAGGACAAAGTTATATGACTCAGCTAGGTTTGTAGTCATGACACCATACCTAGTTCCATGGGTGTCGTGTAGCAAAGACCACCTCTCCAAAGGCTCGTGCTCTATCCACTATTGAATTTTTTTAATCTGTCTAGTGGGCCTTCTCCTAGTACCAAGCGGATCAAATCCAGGCAAGTCACAAAGCCTTATAGGCTCTTCTTCCAGCTACGCTTCTCCAGTAGTAGCCTGGGCAGCAACTGCTGCTTGATGTGCAGCTATAGTTGCAGTTTGGGCCGCTTTTCTTGTCCTGACATGTTTCTGAGTGAAGTCATCGAGATGTGCACGTATGAAATCATACTTCTATTCTTGGTTCTGTTTGCACAGTTTTTTTGAAAAGATTCATCAGATTCTTGTTTCTGAACTGTGAGAAAAAATTAGCTCCCAGATGGCGCATGCACCAGCGGCTCTGCATGTCGAGCCAAGGTGTTTGTTCTTCAGGCCCAGGCTGTGTCAAACGTTTAACCGCATTTAGTATACTTGCATGCTTATCATGAATGATGCACACATTGGGCTTATCTTTCACAACTGCTATCTTGAGTTGCCTGAAGAACCATGTCCAGCTTTCCGTGTTTTCTCCCTCAACAAAAGCAAAGGCGAGTGGAACAATTCGATTGTTGCTGTCTTGACCAATGGCGGTAAGGATCTGTACCTTATACTTGCCAGTGAGAAACGTGACGTCCACACATATAACTGGTCGGCAATAAGTGAAAGCTTGGATGCACACATAGAAAGAGAAGAACACTCGATGAAGCACCTTTACGGATGGATCCTCGGATATCACATAGTGTTGGATGTCGACATAGGTGCCTGGGTTCCTTGCCTGCAGTGTAAGGGGTTGTCTCACTACAGAGTCATACGCGTCTCTGAAAGAACCAAACCTGTCCTCAAGAGCCCTTTGCTTTTCTCTTCAAGCCTTGCCGTACGAAATGTTATAATTAAACCTGACCCTTACTTTATTTATTATAGCCTTTACTTCCATCACTTTGCTCTCCACTATCTCCGTGTAAAACAACCGAGCCAGAAGCGTGGACGAGAGGTTACGATGATCTGTAGGGATAGATGAAAGCGACACGTGTGTATAACCATGTCACTCACCAACCAACCTGTGTCATATTTAGGAAGATATTCATGCACCCTAGCTGGACAATTTATATCCACGCATTCCATTGTCAAGTATCTCTTATTTGACACGGTTATACTGAGAACCCTCGGTGTAGACAATGCCCAAGCAATGACTGCATCTTGCAAATGTTTCTTGTCTGGATATCTGGCGCCGTGCGCAATTTTATTTTTGTGATATTCCTAGGCAGAATCATGACAGTCGTTAACGGTCATAACACCGGAGATGTCTTGATTCCAGGATGCAGGAATCGGCACGTCCTCTCCATTGCCTTCTTCATCGAAACTATCTGAATCATCAGAATCATCACTTTCACCATCCATGTAATCCTCATCCTCCATCATGTCCTGCATGTGCCCACCTTCTTCGTCCCCATCTACCTCTCCACTTTCGTATCCTCCACCTACATCCTGACTGCTCTGCCTTGGTTCGTAACCACCACCACCACCTCCTCCTATCTGACTGCTCTGCTCTGATTCATAACCACCACCTCTAGCATTGGACATAGAGTACGTCCCGCCACTAGATTCAACACTATGGCCAGGAAGCACTAGCGCAACAGGGTGTATCTGCCTGTCCTGGCAACCTTTTAACCATTTAAACCAATCTCTGTTATGATCTACATCCTTCAAAATTTAGAATTTTTTTTTGATAGACTTTGTCCATGTTGCTTGGACACTGACGGTGTATGTTTCGAGATTATATCCTAAACAGTCTGTCAACCATTCCTTCAACTGACTAACACTCCAGGTTTGAGGGGTAGTCAAATCCAACTCCGTAAAATGAAACTCACGCAAATCTGCTCCATATTCATAATATTGGATATTACCAGGAACATAGTAAAACACGAACTTCACTACATTTGACATCTCTGCTGACATAATAAAAATCAATCTAAATAATTAATTATTAATAATGCGTAAATACTCTAAATAATATACTAATAGTCTAGCTAATATTCCTACAAATTCACCTGCCAAATCGTTCTACAAATCCACCTATTCTAAATAAAACTATATACAACTATCCGCAAATATTTTAAATAATAGTCTGGCTAATATTCTTACAAATCCACCTACCAATTTTTTCTACAAATCCACCTATTCTAAATAGAACTATGTACAACTATCCGCAAATATTCTAAATAATATACTAAAACCCTCCTAACTATTCTAATAGCCTCCTAACCACAGCACGAGTAACCGCATAACCATATACAATAACTGTGATTAACGAGGGATTAGAGTTTACCCTTAAAGCGTAAGAAGCCACTCGGTACAGCAGCCTCGGTTCATCAAAGAAGCAGTAAGGTGCAGCTCACAAACGTCCCAGCTCTAAGCTCCATCGCAGCACCACCATTGCCATTGCTCCACCCCAGCACCATCACCATTCCTCCAAAAATCCACCACCAAATCGAGTCCTGAGCTAACCCATCAGTAGATCGGGGTTCCCCAATCTCTATAGTGGTTTTAGACAGAATTTTTAGTGGCTAATCTGGGCTGAATCTGAGAAAAATGGTGCAAAGAATAGGGAGTTCGTCGCGGTGGAGAGAGGGGCAAGGAGCAAGAACGACACGAGGAAGAAGAGCGTCTGCGTGGACGGGCTCGTGCGGCGGTGTGGTCCTCTTTCAATGCTTTCGGCCACGCTGTCACCGAGTGAACGATTCGGCCAGGCTATCGCCGATTGAACGATTCGGTCAGAGCGGGTCCGCCACCGCATGCGTTCGGTCGTAGCGACGCCGAATCAGTTTTTATTCGGCTAGGCCCACGCTGAATGGACCTCTCGGTCTGGCTGTCGCCGAATCGTTGTATTCGGCGTGCCGATCGCCGACAAATACCTAGATGTGTAAATTGCTAAATTCGCGCAACACTTATAAAATTAATTAAAAAAAGTGTATTAATTAAAAAAATCGCCAAGTGAATGCAGGCACACGTAGCCCATGCCCCCATTGCCCCATGATCGGCGTACAACCGATGCACAAAGGACACACAAGCTAGCCGTCTCTCTCTCTCTCAGTCTCTCTTACCGTGATCTGGGGAGGTGCATCACGTGCATAAAGATTATACTGGAGTACCGGCATGCATATGCATAATAGCACCAAAATAACTCGAACCATTTTGAAACTCTCGATTTGGATCAAGACACAGGAAAAGACAACTGGAGACAGATTAATTCATTTAACCAAGTTTTGGTCTCACAAGCTAGCTCCCAAGAAATGGTAGGGACATACATACATACATAATGCCAAAATGGAAATGGAGTGAGAAAAGTCCCTCCTGGTTCGTCTTGCTGCTTGCTGACTGTTGCGTGGTAATTATTTTGTGCTGCGCACGATCCAAATTACACAGCGTACCAGTTCCACGGTTCTATCTACCTGCATAGATTTATAATATGTTCAATGTTCATAGATGCATTTCACAAAATAATTCTTTTCAGAAAAAAATTGATTAACTGATGACGTGAGTATACTCATTTAGCTTCACTTGGACTGCAAGGCTCCATGGACCACCACACATCAAGACTGTAATCAAGTTGTTACATTCACCTCATCAACAAAGTCGCCATACACTCCTAGTTTGGGCGGTTCAGTGCATGTGGAGATGGCTGCTGCAACCTTGGGCCTGTCAAGTTTTAGCATGTGAGGAGACAACAGTGTGGGCACATAAATGAAATACCAGAATAAGTTGGGTAATAAAACCTGGGAGCTGTTTGCGTGCTTTAATTTCTTCTTTCGGAGATCATTCATGGGCTGCATGGGAAGTTGACAAGTAGAGTGAACCATGCATGATCCACGCCAAAACACACATCTTGCCGTGCTATCTCTAACTCCAGTGTTTCTAACTAATGCAGTCAGTGTTTGGAAAACATAAACCTGGCAGGAAATTTGAAGGGATCGATCTGTTTCCTGAACAGCTCTCGATTCCATCATTCCTGATCTGGGAGTGGAGCTTTTGTGCTGATGAACGATGGTGATGCTGGGCTTCTCCGGCAAGTGAATGCAGCCACACGTACCCCATGCCATGATCGGCCTACAGCAGATGCACAGAGGACACAAGCCAGTCTCTTACCGTGACCTAGGGAGGTGCATCACGTGCATAAGATTAATCAGTGTGCATGCACATAATAACACCAAAACAATTCAAACCATCTTGAAACTCTCGATTTGGATCAAGACACGGGCAACAGACAAGTGGACACGGATCAAATTAACCTGCGACCACTGGCCAAGTTTTGGTCTAAAAAACTCCCAAGAAACGGTAGGGATATATAATGCCAAAAAAGAAAATGTAGCGAGCAAAGTCACTCCTGATTTGTCTTGCTGTTTTCTCCTGTGTGGTAATTCTAGCTATGACCGCATTACTGCGCATCAAGTGTTCCACTTTCACGGTTCTACTTACCTGGATAGTCTTTTAGCTTCACACATGTTCAGATGAGTGCGCATAGCACTATGATTATCCGATGGCGTGAGTATACTCATTTAGCTTCACTTGAAATGCAAGGCTCCATGGTGGTGCGCTGGACCACCACACATCAAGATTGTTAGCAAGTTGCTGTGTTACATTCACCTCAAAGTGGCCAGCAATGGTAACATCATTATCCCCTTTCCTCGTTTGGGGGCGTTCAGTGCATGTGGAGATGGCTGCCTGCAAACCTTCGGCCTGTGTAGTTTTAGCATGCATGTGAGGAGCAGTACTGTGGGCACAGACCGAAATAAGAGCCATGCCTTTCAGGTAGTGACACCGGCATAAGTTGGGTAACAAACCTGGGAGCTGCTCGCATGCTTTTCTTCTTTTGGAGTTCGTGATCTGGGAAATACACAGAGATGCGCATCTGAATCGTGGGTTCTTAACTCCTACGAGTAGATTTACCTTTCCATTTCATTCACAGGATCTTCTGCACCTTGATCTGTCAGAATTCCATCCAGGATTAAGGTACAGGTCATGCTTGCACATCCTGAAATTTCAGAATCAGACTGATACTGTTGCCCATTCAAATAATAGATAAAGATAAGAAGACAATGATCTATCTCCTCATAGTACGAAAGGTTCAGATAAGAATATCATGGAAGCCATTGGCTGTGGATCCTGTTCTCGTGCTTATTTGTCGTACCAGAATTTGTTGCTCAATCAAATCAATATGATTGATCAAGACTACAGTGGTCCAGGTAACTCCAAAAGGCTGCTACGCTATCAGGCTTGATAATCACATCTCAACTATTAGATCTATTGAATGCCATCACTATAAATTGTCTTCATTACATTCCTGAAAAATAAATTGTCCGCATTCAACTATTTTGGTGCCGGGCAATTTGTCCTGATTATAAGGTCATTCATTATTCCTGAACAATGGAATTGATACGTACCATTATTGGTTTGATATACAAAGCACATGCATTCAGCTCCAGATCCTATCTTCAATAGATAAGAGGCTACCAGCAGCAACAAAGACGCGCTAGGCCTGCCATCACTGGTAAGCCATGACACGTATGGTAGTGGCATGGTAGTAAGACAATGCATCTAATAAGTAAAATAGAAAATTTGAACCATATCCAAGATGAGAAGTCGTCCAGGTGTGATGGGTGGATCAACCGGCTTTCGAGGCCTTTACTCGATCTTCGGGTTTCTTCCTCTATGGGTCAATTTTTTATATGTTGTCGTTCTTTAGTTAAGAAAAAAACAACTTCATCACTTATGACATTTATTCAACCTGGCTAGCTAATAGCTAAAACAGAGAGATCTTTTCTTCTTGGAAGGGGTAGAACAGAGAAGTACTCCCTCCGTCCCAAAATAAGTGACGTGGGTTTGTCTAGATTCGGATGTATCTAGACACGTTTTAGTATATAGGTACATGCGAATCTAGACAAACTCAAGTCACTTATTTTGGGACGGAGGGAGTATTATTTTCTCGGTTAATAGGAAACTCATGAGTCTCAGTCATGACTAAAGTCATGAAACAATATAGAGTAGAAACAAGATACTAATCACATGTATCTGGTTGCCATCTTTTACAATGCCAGGCCAAAGGCCCTTATTTCATTATCAAACCTTGATGCAAATATCTTACTACGTAAACTTAAAACAGTAGAATCTCACTAGACTAGGAAAAAAAAATCGAGCAACCCCTGTTTGGAGAAAATGGGCATCAGAAAAACATTCGATTTACATATTAAGTAACGAAGCTTTCTTCCTAAGTGTACTCGCGCTAACAAGTTATCAAATAATGTTTCATTTCAACCTCAAATCTTAAAAGAATTAGAGGGCGAAAAAATTGCCATACATCAAGTGTAAATACATAAGGTTGATGACACTAAAGGAGAACAGACTTTAGGTTTACTTCAGAAACTACTCAGTTCATCAAGTCGTAACAACTAACATTTATAAAGAACTTGAGGGTACCATCTGACTTTCTAGATATAAACTAGTGAGAGCATGACAATGTATAAGTCGTTGACATACTACAAAAGTAAACAGCTCCTGAGGGTACCATTGTCTTTCTAGATATAACTAGTCAGCACATGATGATGCAAAAGTCGTCGACATAACTATAAAAGAAAAGAAAGCAGATTCACCTTCTTATCATACATGTGATCAAACAATTTATCATGCCATGTATTGGATAAGCATGCTAAGCACCTCACTCACACTGCTACAGTCCAACCGTGTCTTGATTTCCAGAATCCGTTGCTTCTTCTTCACCTTGGCATCCAGTTCACAGGCTTTACTGTCATCAATAAACTCAAATGCCCTTTTCAGACCGCGCGGTGGTCAGCACTGGCGATCTGTTCCACCACAATAGTGAGGCGAGGGTACATATGCTTGATGTTGTGATAGCATCAAATCGTGGTTTTATGTCAACCGTGCTTCTACTTTTACGTCTCACGTATGTTTGTGCTTCACACATTGTAACCGTGTGCTTCTTTATCGTACAAGCAATTGCTTCAACCGTTACCGCTGTTTCAACTATTACATGTGTGTGCTTTAACAACTGATGATCGCGTTGCTTATTTTGGTGAATTGCTTCTATCATATATACTGTAGATTTTGTTGCATCTGATTCCAGCCATACTTCTTTGTATCCAGCACAATGCCACACACCGTGAATGAGACACAGATGCCTTGTCGATATCACCTGAGATCTTATCGATCCTTTTCAGCATGCGATGCGACACTCAATATGTGAAAGTAAAAATAGTACTCCCTCCATCTCAAATTAGATGTCTTAACTTTGTCTAGATTCTCATGTATCTAGACGCATTTTAGTGTGTAGATACATGCGAATCTAGACAAAGTTGAGACAACTAATTTGAGACGGAGGGAGTAGTTTGCTGTAACAATGTCACTAAAAATGTTGTAGTTCTTGCTCATATCAAATGATAATTCTAGTACTCCGTGCTTCTATTTTGAACAATACGTCTTCCATGCATCACGGAAAGTGTTTCCAAATAAATAAGAAAGCACAGCAAATGTTTGGTTCGTTCATTCCCTGGTTTCACAGGTACTAAGCATCAAACGACCAACACTAGTGCCCACACCTGCTGGTAGCAGCCAGCAACATGTAATGACAACAGAACCAGCCATCACAACAGACAACATATCTATAAGATGATCAGGCGCTAAGATAACAACCGAAACCATATCACAAGTTTCCTCCCAGACAAACGCCATTGTCCAAGGCCATCGCTCCGCCCCTCATGCACAGTGCACAGAACGGACATCACAGCGCAATACAGCAGTCATCAACTTTCATCTAGAGGAAAGAAGGAAGCACGACACCAGGGGAACACAACCAACAACCGGAAACACCACCGCTAGGAGATGGGAATCAATAAGCCTACATAAACACAACTTTGAGAGAAGAAGAATGACAAGAACTCCCAAAATAGATTAACCACCGATCACCCACCAACGTCAAACCAATCAGCCCTAGCCACAACGGATGGCAAAACCAACCAACAGCCAAATCGAACACCCCTAAATTGATAGTACTCCCTCCGTTTACTAATGTAAGACCTTCTAGCCTTTTTTGGAAATGGATGTATCTAGACATGTTTTATTGTTTAGGTTCATCTATTTTAGTCCGAATCTAGTCTACTTTGAAACATCAAGAAGGTCTTATATTAGTGAACGGAGGGAGTAACAAGTATTAATCGATAAAATACACAGAAATCGAACGGAACACCCCTAAATTGATAGTAACAAGTATAATCGATAAAACACACAGAAACCGAAAGCCCTCACCTGTGTCGGCCTCAGCAAAGTCACCAGTGGAAGCGAGCACAGGCTCCTCGAGCAGCCCCACCATCCACCGCCACCGGCCATGACAGCAGTACACGGCAACAGCAGCAGACCCAAAAACCCTCGCCAGAACAGAGAAGCACCAGATTACGACCACGAGGGGGAAGATGCGAAAGCAGCAGTTGCTGCACCAGGAGTTTTAGGGTGCAGACTTGCCCAGGACGAAGATGACGAAACAATATCATACCAGAACATATGATTGATAACTGAGTACAGACTAGAATGCTCAGGTAACTCCAGAAGACTGGTATGCTATCAGGCTTGATAATCACATCTCAACTATTAGATCTATTGAATTAAATGTCATCACTATAAATTGTCTTCATTAAACTGCTAGGTTGAAGCCAGGCTCTTGTATGTAAACTCAACCCAATTAATCTACCAACAACCAAATTTAAGTTTATGTTGCCCGCTCTGCTAACAATGTATCTGCAGCAACTAATCCAAGCAGACCATAGATCCCCTCAATTCCAACTACACCCAGGAACTTTCTCCAATCTAACTCCCCACAGCATGCTCCTTATGATTTCAGCCTCTTCCCATTTGCCAGCATTCGAATACAGATTAGCCATCACAATATAGTTACCTGTGTTCTTAGGCTCAATTATGAACAGTCGATCAAACACATGCCGACCAAGCTCAACATCACCAGCTGCTGCTGCTCCACTAAACAGTGCACCCCAAACCTTTGCATTTGGCTCAAAAGGCATCTTCTTTACAAGCTCAAGCGCGTCCTTAAGCATACCAGCACGGCTGAGCACAGAAACCATGCAAGCGTACTGCTCCATCACGGGACTGATACCAAACACAACTTGCATGGAGTGAAAAATTTCACGAGCTTCTGCCACCTTGCCCGCATGAGCACATGCATTAAGCACAACGGTGAAAGTTACAGTGTCAGGCCTAGTGCTGGCACTGTCCATCTGATTGAACAGGACCAAAGCCTCTGTAACATCTCCATGAGCTGCGACAGCCGATATGATCGATGTCCAGGCAAATGTGCTTCTATTCTCATTCAGTTCAAACACCTCCCTTGCTATGTCAGGAAATCCAGCCTTCGAGTAAGCGTCGATCAATGCACTCACAACATTGTTGCTCCGATCATAATCATTTCTGATCACATAACCATGAGCTTGCTTTGCTCCCAGCAGGGTTGAGAACAGCGGTACTGAAGGCATGATGATTGAGAGTGTAGCTGCATTTGGGAGTATGCTAGCACCCATCATCTCATGCAGCAATCTGAGAACATCAGATTGTCGTCCATTTTGAATCAATCCAGAAATCAATGCATTCCAAGTGTTGATGCTTTTAGCATCTGCTTGCCAGAAAAGATCCATTCCCTCATCGACATGCCCGCTGTTCATGTAACCAGTAATCATGGCGCTGTAACTGACTGCATCTTTCTTAGGCATCCTTTCGAGCAACTGACGTGCATACTGCAACCGCCCACATTTGGCGTAAAACCCTATTACCGAGTTCCACGCTGCAACGTCCATATCAAGCCCCATCTCGTTAGCAACCCGGAGCACGTCAACCCCGAAATCAAAGGCCTTGAGCTGGGCACAAGCATGTAGAGAGCTTGTCACCGTGACGCTGTTTGGCTGAACACTGCCACCAGCAGCACAAGCCTGTACCAACTCATGGAATAACTCCAGGCACTCTCGGTACCAGCCTAAGCGACTGGACGCAGATATAAGCGAGTTCCAGGACACGACGTCCCTGTGTGGCATTTCATCGAACACCACCCGAGCAGCGTGTATGTCCCCGGCATTGGCGTACGCGGTGATGAGCCCATTGGACACGAACTGGTCTGCGCCGAATCCACGCACGAACGCGAGGGCGTGGAGCTCCCCGGCAACGAGCGGGGACAGTCCCGGGCCGGAAGCGGCGAGGGACTTGAGGAGCGCAGAGACTGTGACCTCGTCGGGGGTTATGCCGGAGCCAGCGAAGAAGCGAAGCGCTGCGGAGGGTTCGGGCGAGTGGAGGGAGAGCGCGATGAGGATGGCGTTCCAGGCGAAGAGACTGGGCTGGGGGATGGCGCCAAACACCCTGCGGGCGTCGTGCAGGTGTCCGGTCCGCGAGTAGAGGGAGATGAGCTTGGAGGCCAGGAAGTTGGAGGGGATCACGGAGAGGGTGACGAGGCGGGCGTGGAGCTGCCGGCCGGCGGCTAGGTGGCCAGAGTCGGCGCAGAGCTGAATGAGGTTGCCATAGACGCGAGGGTCTGGCGGCACGGCGGTGAGCCACGACGGCAGCTTCATCCTCTGTTCATAGCTCGGGATGTGAGGACTCTCTACTCTGTTTCCCGGAGTAGGTTTGTCAGTTCGACAAGCGACAGCTGAATGTAATCCACGCGTGATCTGAACCGTTGAGAACATGAGATTGAGGAAATTGTATGTAAGACCACTTAGGCCCTCTTTGATTTGTAGGATTTTGAAAACATAGAAATATAAAAGAAAAGGAATATGGCAGGTTGGCATGTGCAAAACATAGGATAGTAAAACATACTCCCTTCATTCCCCTTTTTTTGTACGGAAATTAAAGAATGGACGTGGAGGTTAAGATACATAAGTTTTGGGTGGAGATTACACCTCACTAATTGCCATGAGAAAATAGAGGAGGTTGTTTGAGATAAGGAAATGTAATCAAATCCCTAAACATATTATCTAAACGAGTGTTTCAATGCAATACACCTTATATTTTAGAATTTTTCTCAAAAAACTATACACCTTATATTATGAAACGGAGGGAGTAAGAGTTTTGTAAAACTGAGTGTCTTTTTTGCGGGTATGCAAAACTGAGTGTTTGATTCGCAAGAATAGGAAAATAACATGAACCCTTAAAAAGCATAATCAAATCGAGCTTAAAAAGAATGCAATGGCAAGATTAAGTCATTAAAATGTGATTTATGGCCTTTTCCCGGTTCTTTGTGCATAGAAATGTAAAAGGAGGTTTGAGTGGACTGAAAAATTCTTTTGTTTTCCTTTGAAACCTAAACCAAAGGAAAAAAATCTCCACCTTTTCTATGCTCAGTTCATTTGAATAAATTGGATGAACAATGTCACCCAAAAAATTCATGTTCTCATGTTTCTCCTCTAACATTCATGTGAATCGAAGGAGCCCTTGTTGGGGAGTTTTTTTTTTACAAAACCACACCATGGGTTCGATTTACATAGCACTATGACTTTTTTGATAAATAACTCACAAACAGGCATGTACACTCATTGTATGAAAATGCATATACACATCTTACTCCTATGAGCACATCCAACAGACTGAACCATCATATTTTGAGCTTGTCGAAGTCACCACATGTCAAATGAGCACCTCGCTATTGAAGGGCAGTAAATGAGTATTGGTCGATCAAATCCTAGAATCCAGGCAAATGCAAGCACCCATGTCAAGTCTATGACTTGTACTAGAGTGGAATGTTTTCACTACAAGGAATCTAATCATAATTGGTTGCAAAAAGCACAATGACATAGTTAGCATCCTTGATAGCGAATTACCCATGGCCAGCCTAGTTGTTGCGGTGATGCAGCATGTGGTAGATGGCGACCACTAGGACATCACCGTCCGAGGTGGGCACGGAGACGGCCTTGCGAATCAGACCGTGAGTGCCGAAGACATTGTGGGTGCTAGTGGTGGACATTTAGAGTAGAAGGGGTCTCATCATGGTCTACATGAGAGAGCATTGTGACATGGTATAGAGGCATGCACTTACCAATGAGGAGGTCGAGTAATCGAATGGGCACCAAGGGAGGAAACGAGGAGCCTAGCCATGTGCGCGACCGAGGATAGCTAGGAGGTTGACAACAGGGCCTCAGATCAGACCTAGGTTGCACAGACGACACAAGGTTGGGCCAAGAGTTGACGATGACACAATATTGAGGGCCCAACATGCCTAATTTTGTGTCAATGTGGTTGACCGGGCCGAGAGTTGACGAGGACACACTATTGAGGGCCCAACATGCCTAATTTGGCGTCAACGTGGCCCAACATGCCTAATTTGTGGCCAGAGCGCGCTAGGAGGTGGACAACAAGGATCTCATGATCACAGGGCTAGAAGACGCAAAGGGCACAAAATTGGCAGAGGTCAAGCCGATAGTTGCGAGAGCAAAAGATTGAGGACCCAACATGTCTAATTCTTTGTTAATTTGCCTGACCACGCAATGTGTTCTTTGTAACCAATTACGGCAAAATATAGTGTTCTATGGAAAAATCGTTGTGGCAAAAAGTGATGTGTGCAACTTCCTCCTTGAGGTCGGATAAAGTCATGAACATGGCATGAACAGGCAAAGAGGACACGCATCGGCAAAACAAAAACTTCAGCGGAAATCTCACGTAACACAGAATGCATAAAGTAAAGAAGTTAGTGATCCAAGAACACAAGGTAGTACTTCCTTCACTGAAATTCTGGCTAGATTCATTGCATCAGAGCAGCATTTGAACCCAAAGCGCAGTATCCAAATTCTATGAACTAGAGAAGCAAGCAAACAAATCGATGCATCAGACAACCGCTCGCGAGCAAAGAGCGAGTGAAACACATGGAAAGAATAATTGCTGTGCTCCCAGGCATACGATATGGGTAAAATTACAATGGCAGGAACTCCACACGGACAGACCGCCTGGTCTGCATGCTTGTATACGGTTACAATCTTCTGCATCGTCTCCAAGTCTTGCAAGCTCATTACACACTCTCAAGCTGTGGTGACCCCGAAACAGATTTCAGGAAAGTAATCACCTTGGCATGATGCTACGAGCTATATATTTTGTTTCTAAGGAGATCCTCGCGTGATCAACAGATTCCCATGGCGGCTAATCCGCCAGGCACAGATGACACCAGTCACCGAGGATCTCAACAAGATCTAGGCCACATCGATCAACTCAACAACCTTCCACAAAAATTGCATGATCTTGAATGGAATATTGTAGCCTTTGCTCCTGTTTCTTCTATTACACTATGTGCTAACACTATTTTAGAAGTATCCGCCCTATGTTTCTGATGTACACCACTAGGGACCATATGGCAAGTCCAGCGGATGCATAAAGCAATGCAACTCCAGGAGTAGCTAGAGCACCTTGTACAGGTAGTAGACTGCACAACAAAAGCGCGAAAAAAGTCCCATCAGCATGCAAATGCTAAAAAAATAAAGACCGGGCAATAATAAAGCTTTACACTCGACCAGAAAAAAATGTAGGTACCTTGGATCTCTACTGGCAAGGAGGAGAGTCAATGCTGTCATCTGCGTCGCTGTCTTCCATTTCCCTAAATTGTTAACTGCCACAGCCTGTTGTAGGAAGTACAAATTCAGTGTTTGAATGTCTAATTAAGGCGATGTTAGGATAACAAAGAGCAGAAGGAACCTCGAGAACTTGGGTATTCTGAGACGCAGCCCACTCTCTCACAGCTGACATTGTGATCTGTGGAAACAAGAGTATTAGCTCGTGACAAGCATAGCGCCACCCAATAGCTAACACATAGCAGCTGATAGTCTTGAAATGGCAAATGGATATATAACTTTGGGCCTACTAAAAAAGTGGAAGTAAAGTTGCTCCAAGGTACTACTCACATTGGACTGGAAAGTTAACAGTCAAATCTGGTAATTTTACCAAACATTTAGAGCAGCATACGTAATAGAAGTAATCTTAGCTTCTCAAAGCTCTTGAAGCATAAAGTTTTTTTTTCGTTTAATACATCCTCCGGTTTTTGTTTCAAACAAGGCGCATGGTACAGCCACTCAATCTAACTGAAGAGGAAAGGTGCTCCCCCTTCCTTGGTATGTATGTTTCTGCTGCACTAAAAAACAATCTAAATTTGCTCAAGGCACCTCATATATAGAACTGCAAGTTTGTCAGACATACATTTGCTTGTAACTTGTAATTTCCACAATCTAAATTGTGCTTGTAATACATTTGCTTGTAACTTGTAATTTCCACAAGTTTTAGGTAAATTATAATCTTAGCTTCTCAAAACACCTGAAGCATGAAAAGGGTATGCAGGCTCCAGCTCTGTTCCAAATAAGCCTCATGGTGGAGCCACTGAACCTAACTGCGCATCAGCTCCATGCCTCCATCGAAAACGGCAGAGGTTGGCAACAGGGGGCAGACCCAGAAAGAATTCAGAGTGGGGGCAAAAATGTGACAGGGGGCACTTCTAGTATAAATTCACAATAAATAAATATTTTTCATTAAAACATGAAGAAATTCTACTCAATTTGAAAAATTCGAGGCCTAGGCCCCCACTCAGCTGTACTTGGGTCCGACCCCTTTTCATTTCCAGTCAAGCAAATGTATTACAAGCACAAAGAGAATGGCCAGGCTAATAACTGGTAGTTGTTCTTATCATGTGGCTGGAAGGACAAAGTATAACAGGTAACCCATTACTAATGCATGAACGTCGCACTCCCACAGAAAGGCAAGACTTGTAGCATAATAAAACAGATACATACTATATTAGCATAAGCCACAATTATCAAAGAACCAACATCCTATTTTTTCCATATCTATACGAAATCGATTTTCCATTGCATTTGTGGGAAATTACGAATTAGATTGGCTAAGTAACTACCTCTCTTCCAATGATGGCAATGGAAGGAACAGTCAGAAGCCATGGTCCAGCGCTGAGCAAAGAAGCTTCCAAAGGTTTGGTGCACAGCAACACTAGTGTCGCAGCTACCATTAACTGCAGTAGAGAATAGCACTCTCAAAGTTAGTCCCAAGAGTAGCTCACAATTCGGTAACAGTCTGACAGACAGATAAAAGAGGCAGCGTAGGGAAGAGCAATTTAAGAATCAGAACAGCAGAAAGAGAAACCAACCTTGTCGGCAACAGGATCGAGAAATGCACCAAAAGGTGTTCCTAAATGCATCTGCATAATAAATTATGTAAGTAACAATAAAGGGGGTCAAAAACTGATGATACAGTATCCTGGTCTAGCATAGTAAAAACTGATTAAATAGTAAATTCTGACACACCTTTCTAGCAATATAACCATCTAGCCAATCAGTGATTGCAGCAGCAAGGAAGATGCCAGTTGTGGCGGTAGCTGCCCAAGGCCCTTCCATGTAGAAAGCTGGTAACAGTAAAAAAATAAGCTCTTAATCGCGTAAAAAGGAATACTTCTATAGTCAATGTATGATTATTATGTCAAAGATATAAGCACAAATCTGAAAACGTGACAGTGGTCAAATGCATGTCGAGATCAACCAACAGCGAACTGCGAGGAAGTTAAGCTGTCAGTTCTTGTGAGGGAAACACGCTATTTGGCCTCCAGCAAACACGCAAGAACTGTTCCAAAATTTCTATAGATGAGTGTGTATGTGCCAATCCATTTAAAAGTTGCAGGAACTACATGAATCATTGGCATAAAAGGTATGTTACTAGCCAGTTTAATGAAGGTTTCATTAGCAGATGGGAACCAAACACAAGGATAGATGCAACAAGAAATCCAGGATTAAAAGATGGCTCTGTGAAGGTTTGGGCAAAAGAGATTAAGCAGACTATGCACATCAGTGCATGCTGCATGACATAGAAGGTGCAACTTCAAGTATGGTCTGTGATTCCGTAAATCTGACTAGCTTAGGTCCAACCAGAGCATAGAGGACAAAAGATAATAGGTAGCCCGACATGTTAACCACTGACAATCTGACACCATACCCCTGTTTTAAATTATCGAAATATATAGATGCTACATATGCTGCAGTTTAAGAAAGTTCGAAATAAGACTTAAATAAAAGATATGCTGATCATTTGATCTTGTTGACTTTGTTAGCATTTGACTAGGCTGTACATGATGCAGCTGTTCAGGGATGATTTCTTTTCCACGTGTTAGGCAGGCTGGATAACTGTTTGTGCAGGATACTGAATGTGTATCATGAAAGTGATGGGTACTGGGATAAAAAAAACACCGCGAGACAGCAAAAGTACTCCCTCCATCTGGAAATAAGTGACTCGGATTTATCTAGATTCGTATGTATCTAGACTTGTTTTAGTATGTAGATATATGTGAATCTAGACAAATCCGAGTCACTTATTACCGGACGGAGGGAGTACAACACATTGCACACTGTTCTTCTAAATTGCTAGCTGGAACATACTTAAATACAATCAATCTGTCCAGCACCATAATTGCAACAAAATGCTAGTACCTATAATCCCCCTGCGTTTTGAACAGCTATCTTTCTACTAAGTGTACATGTATGGATTGCATATATGCTGGATCAACAGGAAACAAATCTTAAACTTGCATCGATCTTCTGCAACACAAGTATCCCGCGAGAAACAGAAAAGCAGGCTTAGTAATAGGCGCTTACTGCTTATAAGGAAGGGCATGGCGGCAACACGGCCAATGGTTAAAACTTAAATAAAAGAGTGATGAGCTGATAATTCGCTCTTGTGAGCTGTGTTAGTAGTTGTCTAGTTGTACATGTTGGATTCAGTGACTATTTCCAAACCTTCACGAAGAGTAATTGTTCTTTTAACGTTGTTCGTTGGAACATGGTTAAATCCAATCAATCTGTCCCGACACCTGAATCGCAACAAACTGCTACCTATAATTCCCCAGCGTTTTTTTCGACAGCTATCTTCTTATAATCCCGACGGATTGCGTTTATGCTGGATCGGCAGACAAAAAATCGAAACTTGAAGTTGAAAAAAAAAAAAAGGCAAGCTTAGTAGTTCTGGTCGCTTACTGCTTATGAGGAAGGGCACGGCGGCGACGCGTCCAATGGTTAGCACGGTGGGCAGCGTGAGCAACCTGGTTGGTACTGGGGCCGTCTGCTGCGCGGCTTCCTTGGAGAGCCCGTTCACGGGCGGCACCCGCCTCCTCGTCCCGGTCCCATCAGATCCCATAACCTCGGTAGCAGCCGCAGGGCCAGAATGCGGCGGCGAGGAGCAGAGCCCCCTCACGGCCGTCGGCCACCGGAACCAGCGCGGGCAGGCCGTCGGCAGGCGGCGGCCGGCGACCGGTGCGGGGATCTGGGCCGCACGCGGGGAGAAGAGGGGCTTTGGCGATGCGGCGGCGGCGGCGGCTTTGAGGAGGAGGGAGGCGTGGGTGGCGATGGAAGAGGGCATGGGGGTTGGGGTGGGGGGGGCGGAAGATTTGATTGGGTTTGGGAAGGGAAAGGTGGGCAGGCGTGCGCGAGTAGAGAGAGAGAGGTCAGGGGAGGTGCACGACTGCACGTACGCACGCCGACGCAATGGGGACTGGGACTGGGACTGGGACTGGGAGGGAGTCGGATTCTGGTTGGTGAGGTGGCCGGATCCTACCGGGCGGGCGGGCGCGGCGTGGGGGCCGCACCGGGGATCTAGATCTGGACACTGCAGCGCGGAGCCGGAGCAGAAGGGCCTTGTGGGCCACGGCGGTGATTTTCTTCTGTTTGACGACGGAGATTGCTTGAACTAGTAATCGGAAGTGGCGTGAAATCACGCTTCGATTTCTCATCGGGCTCGGGCTGGGGCTAGCACGTGATCTCGGTTGGTAAACGTATGCACATCGGACGCCGAACTGTATCAGACATCTCCGGAAACATTTTGGACACTATAATGAGAATGTGTTTTAATACGCAAACGCAAATTATTGGTATCTGTACGTCTCGTGTCATTGTTTAATGCACAGTGAGGGCGACACCAGCCTTCACTAAACGACGCCACGTAAGACTCGCTCTAGAAAATTCCTAAGAGCACTCCCCTTCGTTCGTTAGGCATTCCCAGCCTAGTTCCGGCCCTAACTCCCAGATTGAGTTTCCAGACTACCAAATTTTAAGCAAACTTGGCGAAATTTAGCTGAATATAGGCGATTTCATTTAAACATAGTCGAGTCCATACATGTTAAGTCAAATTCTAACATATACCTGAATTTTGAATGCATTAGGCTAAAGGAAAAATAATAAACATAGAAACAACTACTAGGCTATGTGGATGCCGATGTCACGCAGACGCTGCTCACATGTCGGGTTAAGTAGAAGCACGTAGTAGCGTCCGCCCCGGTCCGTCGTCGTCGCTCGGCGGCTGCGGTGGACGAGAGTTGTCCTAGCCAGCGTCGCCATAGCGCCACGGCTGAGACGAGGGCGCGGCGTCATCGTCCGGAGACGATAAGCGCTACCGGTAGGCGCGCCACGCGAGTGGCACGCACGACTGGCGCCACCTCCTCCCGCCTCGCCGCCTTTAGACCAGCGCAGCGCTGGGCTCAGCATGGAAGCACGTCATTCGGGAAGGCTCAGCCGCTTTCTTCATGACGAATGTGTCCTTGTCGACTAGGATGGCCCAGTCCGCTGGCTCGAGCTTCGGCGTGCGCGAGGGCGTGCGGCCTTCGTTGATGATGATGTCGCGTGAGCGCGTCCTCGGCGGCGAGCGCACCGACGACTCCGCCTCCCGCTTCACTGGCTAGAGTGGAGGTGTCGTGGAAATGGCCACGGTAGTCGCTACCAGGGGTAGCGATTGATACGATTGGGGGCAAGAGCGAGTTGCCATCCGAGGAACGAGATTGGGAGCAAACACGAGGGTTTACCTAGGTTCGGCCCCCCATAGGGTAAAGACCTACTTCCTGCTAGATTATATTACTGGCGAGTGAATTATAAGATCGGCGAGCTCGGCGACTAGGCATCGAGTCGCTTGGATGGGGTGGCTAACAGGACGCGAGTACAATGAGAGCCCTAGGAAGGTTTATATAGGGTCACATCGCTAGGATTTACAAGATTACCGCTGAATCAGTTTAGGTTTCGGAGCATTTGACCTAATCCGACTAGGCCTAGATAGAGTCTTGGGCCTCCATCTTCAGTCGTCGGGCTTCATCTGAAGTCTTCTTCCAGTCATCGTGCATGCAGGCCCACTCTATGTGGTCCTAGGTCAGTCGAACCTTCTCTCTGGGCATACCCTAATCGGCATATCCCCATCAGTAGTCCCCGAGTGCGTCAAGGTTTCGGCGAAGGTGTTGACTTGGCAGTCAGAGTAGGCGAGTCCGAGTGGACACCCAGTCGAATCGGTGACGAACTCCTCCAACGAAGGGAGAAGCTTTTTGTATGTCTTGAGTCGCAGCTTTGGCGAGTCGGTTGGTTCCCAAGTCACCTCGCCCAGTCAATTGGAATGAGCGAGTGGGATGGAGCGAGCAAGTCGAGTGACTGCTTACAACTAAAGTTGGACCGTAAAAATTAGTCAAACTAGTCGTTGGGTAATTCCTAACAGTAACCTCGACGGAATTACCGTGAGGTAACGGCTAGTCCGCAATCAGCGGGCAACGCCACCATATAAGGCGAGTAGTAGAGGGAAGTACAGATCTTCCTCCATGTTCCCCATTCTTCTCCTTCTTGTTCTCCGAGCGAGCGCCTGATCCAGATTCTAGACCATGCGAGTCTGTGTCGATGGAGCCCGCTTGGTCCAAGTCCAAGTGTTCCACGACCATGTTGTAGTCCTTCTAGGACGCAGGGATCCTCATGAAGGGCCACTGGCGAGTCCCGCCTGCGGGCGAGAGCGAGGCCAAGCCACGAGCGGGGGAGTTCATCTCCTTCGTTAGACATCTGGAGCGTGGGTTAGGGTTTCCCACCTCTGTCTTCTTTAGGTGATTTCTCCATTTTTACCAAATAAAGCCTTCCGATCTAGGACCGCATAGTATAGAGCAATTGGCAGTCTTTGTCGCCTTCTGCGAGAGTTACCTCAGCTGCCGCCCCTACTTCCTGCTCTAGCTCGAGATGTTCCACGGCCGGGCCAGCCACGAGGGGAAAGGCGGGCCTCTGCTGGACGTTGGCAGCGTTACCTTCCGGGTAAAGCCCGACGCCAGCTTATTCAAGCTATTGTTGCCAAAGAAGGCAGCCTGCGAATGGAAGAAGTGGTGGTTTTATGTCAAGGAAAGCACCCCGACCAGGGAGGTGGTGATCCGGTGTACACTACGGAGCGGAGCAATTCATGGCGGTTATCGGTGCACAAGCTTCCAAAGGGCCAGAAGGCGGTCGTGGCCAAGATGCACAATCGGACGTCTAAGCTCGAGGAGGAGGGGTTGAAGACAATCAATCTCTTCAATAGCTGGCTCAGGCGGAGATTGGTGCCGCTCACCACTTAGGCTAGCTGGATGTACGAGTACGGCGGGCGATCTGACCCTTCCAGGTCGAGCCCCCCGGTAAGTATTCCTTCATGTTTGTAGTCGTTTCTTTTGCCAATCGTATTTCCAAGTTGCTTATTTGACTTGAGCATAGCTTTTTATTTGCAGACCTTCCAAGTTCTGGAGCACTAGCTGCCCCCGCGGGACGAGGAGACGCCAGAGGAGCTCCTTGAAGAGGACGAGAGGGACGATTCCGTGGGATCGGAGGAGGTCACGGAGGAAGAGGAGCCTTTCTCCGTGCCTCGGAAGACTCATGGCTAGAGGCGCCATGAGATTGAGGCCAGCCGCAGCCTCGAGGAGATCGATAGCGACATGAAGATTGTTGATGAGCAGACCTCCAAGCGGGTGGCCACTCCAACTAAGCCCACTCCAAATACGAAGCCGCTAGTGAAGGCAGCGACCGAGCCAGCAGTGGTGCTCGACTCGGAGGAGGAAGCCTAAGAAGCAGTGGCGGTGCTGAGCATGGTGAAGGGGTCGGAGGACCTGGCGTCAGTGATTGGGGAAAAGGCCCCGCCAATGACAAAGGGTTGAAGCCAAAGCCCTGACAGGGGCATGAGGCCGAAGGCAGAAAGGAAGGCGCTTGAACGGTCATTCATGTTGGCGAAGAAGGGGTGGCTGCGTCAAACCCAAACCAAGCAATTTTGTTGAGGCGGATCGACGCCACTGAGCCGGGAGAGAAAGCCAAGACATCACCACTCTGCCACGACATATCCCGACCGCTAAGTAAGTCTATTTGTCTTGTTGGGTTGAGTGACTATCTCATTCGCTAGAATTTCTGACTCGTTACTTATTTTGAACTTGTAGGAGCAAACCAAAGAGAATAATGATGCACTCGACTTTCAACGTAGAGCTCGTTGGGAACCCCAAGAGGAAGGTATGATGAGCACAGTAGTAAGTTTTCCCTCAGTTATGAAACCAAGGTTTAATCGAACCAGTAGGAGCAAGGAAACACCCCAAAGGTGTTACTAGCTGAGCTTTGGCAGGGCGCACTACCGATGCTAGTAGCAACGTGGAGACCTGCACAACACAACCACAGAACTTTGTCTCCAACTTGCGATGAGGTTGTCAATCTCACCGTGTTTTGCCGAAAACAAAGGATTAAACATATCGAATGGAAATAAGTAATAGTTTGCAGAAAGTAAACATAAAGCAGTAAAAGATTGTAGATTGTATATAAAACACAAGGACCGGGATCCATAGTTCACTAGAGGTGGCTCTCCTTAAGATAGATAACATGCTGGGTGAAAAAATTACAGCAGGCAAATTGACAAACACCGAGAAAGCAATACATGCATATACTAATCATCTTGACTCCTTTGAGACTTGATTGGGCAATACAACATAATACATAGACCGCCATCCAACTGCATCTATGACTAATAATCCACCTTTAGGTTATCATCCGAACCCCCTCCAAGATTAAGTTGCAAGCAATGATTATTGCTTCTTAACTGCGTGTAAGGTAAACAATATGATTGTTATATGAACAAAGGATTGTTGTTTTCTCCCTAGTAGCAATAGCACATCTAGTACCTTAGAGATTTTTGTCACTTCCCCAGATTAGGCATGAACCCACTATCGAGCATAAATACTAACTCTTGGAGTTGCTAGCATCTACTTGGCCAAGATAGCTACTAACAACGGAAAGCATGCAAGATCTCAAATAACAAAGACATGATAGAATCAATAATCAATCTGAAATAGCATCTCAATATCCATCAGATCCCCGCAAACACAACATGTATGAATTACAAATAGATGATCTTGATCATGAACGGAGCTCACAAGATCTAAATATGAAAGCACAAAGGATGAGAAACCAGCCATCTAGCTACTACATGGATCCGTAGTCCAAGGATGAACTACTCACGCATCACACCGGAGGCTTGCATGGTGATGAAGAAGGCCTGTGTAATTCCCTCTCCGTGGTGCCGGGAAGAGCTTTAGATCCCTCCGATCTAAGGATGGAGATGACGGCTGAGACTCTTTCATGGATTTTGATCTGCACTTAGGGTTTTTTCCCGAGGGCAATATATAGGCGGAAGGAGAGGCCAGGGGTGCCGGAGGGCCACACCACCCCGGCACGGCCAGCTGGCCGCTGCCAGTGGTGTGGTGGCTCCTGACCTTATCCGCCTCGTGATTCGCACTTGATCCCTTCTAGAAAAATAGGCACTTTGGCTTTTGTCCGTCCAATTCGAGAATATTCATTTCGACTTTCCGGAACCAAAAACAGCAGAAAAGCAGGCGGTGGCACTTGGCTCTTGTTAATAGGTTAGTCCAAGAAATCATATGAAAAGTACTCCAAAGTTGGAACAAAACACAAGAAAGTGGATAAAACCAAGCATGGAACATCAAAAATTATAGATACATTTGCAATGTATCAACATCCCCAAGCTTAACTCCTGCTCGTCCTCGAGTACGTAAGTGATAAAAAGAAATAATTTTTGAGGTGACATGCACCATCAAAGACTTGATCAAGGTATTTGCAAAACATTCAAAGCTGGGATCAAAGTACTTCAATCATAACATGAAAGACAAAGTTCTAGCAATAAGCAAAGAAACTATGATGCAACATGAAAAGGCACAAACAAAAGATTCATGAATAACAATGCTTTGCAAGACGTTTGTTTGTTTCACATAAAGAAAACATAACATACTAGTATTCAGCTTGTCCCTCAATAGAGTAGCAAATATAAATGCATAGGACACCTTCAAAGTTCATAAGAGTGACTAGATACAATAGTTTCAAACAAGCAATAACAAGTTATGCATCAATCAACTAGTCTTGGGACAATGCACATAGAACTAAGAATGGCCACTATGCTCTCAAAGTAGGTGCATAAAGTTAGAAGGTGGAGACTCAATATAATGGTGGAAGAAAGGCCTTTTGTAAAAGGAAGTAGGGATTCAAGTCTCATAAAGAGCTTCCAAAAATTATGGTACTTATAGCTTTCAGCTCTCATTGCCCCCATCATAAGCATCTTGAAGGTGATTAAGGTTAAAGTGACACAACTAAGAGGATATGCTTGACAAGTTATAAACCGAAATCGCATGCCCCTTACTTACGAAGACTGATCCTCATGCTACTCAACTTCAGTCACGAGTAAGCTCTTGTCATTGTAAGTGTATGTGTATCATTAAGAACCGCCAACTGGGTACCCCTTGCACATGATACGGGAGCTTTCCCATAATAAAAATGACAAGGCAAGCAGACAATGAGCATCTCAGCGATCTTTTTATTTGCTATTTGCATAGGTTTTTATTGAGGATGCTTCATAGAGTGCTCATTATGGTGATGCTGCAAGTTTCCACCATGATTAGGCATGGCTTAGGCTAGCGGCCCAGGCATTTCTCTAACACACATACAAACTCCATGATCTTACAAGTTCCACTTTTATTTCACAATCACGGATCCGTAATCAAAAGAACATGATATCAACGGGGTACAAAGTACAAGTGCAATGTTGAAAGCGTTCCCCATGAAACATGGTTCTGCTAATTTCAACTTATAAAGCGCAAGCATATACGCAACAAATAAGGACCCAATGGTTCAAGTTTATTAGAGGCAAAAAGTAAAGTGTGCCATCAAGTTCGTGAGAGCTTTAATCACTAGTTTTCTCATAACAAGTGGAAGGTAAACAAAAGCATGAATGTACTTGGAATAGCATAAGCTAGTAGGTAGGTATGGTGGAATCTTTGGAATAACTTGATTTAGGGAGTTGGATGCATGATTGGAACTCATACTTTGTTGTGGAGGCTAGCAAAAGACTGGGAGCAATAAACTAAGAGAGCAATAATGGCCATAATCATGCAGAGCGACAAAACATCATTGATCAAAGCATAAAGTGATACTACAAGTTGAAAACTAAAGGATCATAAAGGCTATGGTGACTTTGGATAGTCATAACATGGTGTAAGCATGTGCCAAGTCAACCCAAATAAAGCATCAAAGGAGAATACCACTATACTATGCTTTAATATGCTAAAACAACGCATGATTCATCCAAGGCACGTTAAGCAATCTCAATTGTTTATAACAAGTCATGCTACAGTAAAGAATACTAAGCATAAAGCCAAAACAATATCAAGCATGGCATGACAAAGACAGGGCCACAAAGAAAAACAAGCTCTTTTTACCACATAAGAATGAGCTTTCCTACTCTTTTCCAAACCAAACCAAACTATTTGCAAACCAATGTATGAAAGAGGGGGTCCAACCAACTTATTCAGAAAACTAAGCAAACCAAGCAAACTAAAAACCAAAATGAAAATGAAAAAGAAGATGCTCCAAGAAAAACACAACTATGCATGAAATAATAAAAATGAAGCATTTGGAAGAAACCTGGAATTTTTATTGATGAAGGAGGGGATGCCTTGGGCATCCCCAAGCTTTGACGCTTGCACTTCTTGGATATTTCTTGGGGTGACACGCGTGGCATCCCCAAGCTTGAGCTTTAGTCCATCCTTCATCTCATTACTCATTCCTTCCATACACCTGAAAATTTTCCTTCATACAAAACTTCACACAATCTCATTAGCAACATTAGTGCACTTAGGATAAATAAGTCTCAAGGTTAAGTTATAAACCAAATAAACTTCCATTAGAACACTAGCTACTGTAGCACTTCCCTCAAAAAGCTCAATTCCCCAAAGGAACTCAAGAAGGAACTAACAAGAAGCAAATGCAGGAAATGGCAGAAATCTGTCAAAACAGACCAGCAGGTAAAGACGATTTTTTTTGAAGACCTTCTGTTGCTCAAATCAAAAAGTGTTGAACTAACGAAAGTTAGATAACAACCTGGGGGCAGAAGCACAAAACATTACAGCTCAATCTGACATACAGAACTCTCTCAGGAATTTTTACGGTGAACCACAGAAATCTGTTTCGGGACAACAACTTTCCCAATCATTACTTCACTCTCATTAGAGGTTACTCTTGGCACATAAAGCAAATAAAAAGGATAAGGAGCGGTTATTACAGGGGTAATAACTTCCAAGACTCAACTAAAACTCTTGTGTTATCTCCCAACAAGTACTTTTCTTTAACGCCTTTAAGTTAGGCATAAGAAGCAAAGAAAGGATCAAGTGTTCTCAAATGAAGAAGCATTAAGACCAAATTTCTTGCCCTTACCTCTCTTATTTTTATTCTTAACCTTTGGGAAAATGTGATTGTTTGGTGGATAAGAAAGGTGCATGGTCCCCTTTCCCACATCTATTATTGCTGCAAGGAATTCTAATAGGGACCTTCCAAGTGTAATTTGTCCTTTTCCTGCACATTCAATAACAAGATAATCAGTAGAAATCATTTTCCCAAGGATCTTTGTAAACACTCCTTCAGCTATTCCAATAGGTAATATGGTAGCATTATTAGCAAGAGATATTTCTCTTCCTCCTTCAGTAAGCCCCCAAAGATTCAAAGATTCATAAATATCTTTGGGCATAAGACAAAATTCAGACATGATATCGCAGCGAGCTTGAAAAGTTTCAGTGTTTATCTCAATCTTTACTGTAGGGAGCCACTTTGATGGTTTAGAATTTATTGGAACATAATTGTGATGCTCCCCAAGCGTATTATAGCAACTTTCTAAGCTAGTAGTGCTAGCCTCAAGAGTGTTCAACCTAGCAAATATTTTTTCGAAGGAAGTATCAGTTTGGCTAGGCATGTTGTAAGTGAGGATCAATTTCTTTATAGCATTAATAGCATCATCCTCATTACATTGGAGGAAATCTCCTCTCACAATAGCATCTAGGGCATATCTATAGCAAAGAGCAATCCCAAGGTAAAGACTGCTAAGGAACAAGCTTTAAGTCATTTTAGGCTCAGTTTTTTCATGTAGATCAGAGATTCTAGACCAAGCTTCCTTAAAACTTTCCTCAATTCCTTGTTTAAAAGTGAAAATCATTTCCTCGGGTGACATAGTGAATGGAGCAAGGCTAGACATAGTGGCACTCAAGATAGGAACTAATTTTTTTGTGTTTTTCAAATAAGAAAGCAAAACAAGTAAAACTATTTTTTTTTGTGTTTTTGAAGAACAAAACAAGCAAACAAAGACAAAAAAAGAAACTAAGCAAAACAAAAACAACAAAGTAAAGAGATTGGTTATGAGGGACTCCCCTTGTGAAGATGTCCTTGACTCCCCGACAACGGCGCCAGAAAAGATCTTGGTGCACTCGACTTTCAACGTAGAGCTCGTTGGGAACCCCAAGAGGAAGGTATGATGAGCACAGCAGTAAGTTTTCCCTCAGTTATGAAACCAAGGTTTAATCGAACTAGTAGGAGCAAGGAAACACCCCAAAGGTGTTACTAGCTGAGCTTTGGCAGGGCGCACTACCGGTGCTAGTAGCAACGTGGAGACCTGCACAACACAACCACAGAACTTTGTCCCCAACTTGTGATGAGGTTGTCAATCTCACCGTGTTTTGTGGAAAACAAAGGATTAAATGTATCGAATGGAAAGAAGTAATAGTTTGTAGAAAGTAAACACAAAGCAGTAAAAGATTGTAGATTGTATATAAAAGACAAGGACTGGGATCCATAGTTCACTAGAGGTGGCTCTCCTTAAGATAGATAACATGCTGGGTGAACAAATTACAGCGGGGCAATTGACAAACACCGAGAAAGCAATACATGCATATACTAATCATCTTGACTCCTTTGAGACTTGATTGGGCAATACAACATAATACATAGACCGCCATCCAACTGCATCTATGACTAATAATCCACCTTCAGGTTATCATCGGAACCCCCTCCAGTATTAAGTTGTAAGCAACATATTATTGCTTTATTTAACCGTGTAAGGTAAACAATACGATTGTTCTATGAACAAAGGATTGTTGTTTTCTCCCTAGTAGCAACAACACATCTAGTACCTTAGAGATTTCTGTCACTTCCCCAGATTACCAGAGGCATGAACCCGCTATCGAGCATAAATACTAACTCTTGGAGTTGCTAGCATCTACTTGGCCAAGATAGCTACTAACAACGAAAAGCATGCAAGATCTCAAATAACAAAGACATTATAGAATTAACAATCAATCTGAAATAGCATCTCAATATCCATCGGATCCCCGCAAACACAACATGTATGAATTACAAATAGATGATCTTGATCATGAACGGAGCTCACAAGATCTAAACATGAAAGCACAAAGGAGGAGAAACCAGCCATCTAGCTACTACATGGATCCGTAGTCCAAGGATGAACTACTCACGCATCACACCGTAGGCTTGCATGGTGATGAAGAAGGCCTGTGGTGAATTCTCTCCGCAGTGGTGCCGGGAAGAGCTTCAGATCCCTCCCGATCTAGGGATGGAGATGACGGTGGCTACAGACTCTTTCGTGGATTTTTGATCGGGTACTTAGGATTTTCATCCTGAGGGCAATATATAGGCGGAAGGAGAGGTCGAGGGGGTGCCGGGAGCGGCCACACCACCCCCTGGCACGGGCCAGGCCGGGCCGCGCGGCCAGGTGGTGTGGTGGCTCCCTGGCCCTTCTCCGTCTCGTATTCTAGCACTTGATCCCTTCTAGAAAAATAGGCGCTTTGGCTTTTGTCCCGTCCAATTTCGAGAATATTCATTTTCTGACTTTCCTGGAACCAAAAACAGCAGAAAACAGGCAGCTGACACTGTGGCTCTTGTTAATAGGTTAGTCCAAGAAATCATATGAAAAGTACTCCAAAGTTGAAACAAAACACAAGAAAGTGGATAAAACCAAGCATGGAACATCAAAAATTATAGATACATTTGCAATGTATCAAATAACTCAGGTGACCGTGTCCAAGATCCCCTCGAGCTGCATCGAGGAGGTAGAATACCCTTCCAAGAATAGGAAGGGCGACACCGGTGAGGCGTCCTACCTTGTCGACAAGAAGCAGAAGAAGTCAACCTTGACCCGACAGGCGAGGTGGCCACAAAAGGTACCGCAGGCGACATTGTCGTGCGTGAGGAAGGAGTCGTAGCCCTAGAGGTTGAAGCGGAAGGGACCGATGCAGCCAAGGAGATGGTGGAGGCGTCCCCGTCTGCAGTAGCCAAACCTTCAACATTTCCACGATTACTTGCGAAGGGAGCCTCCATGGTGCCCAAGCGCAGTCACCGATGGTGGCTGAAATCATTGACGGGAAGGCGGTTTGATGGCGCAGGGAATCCAGGGGGCAGCGCCAACTGGAGCGGTCAAGCTCCACCGCTTGCTCGGCCAGGCACTGCAGGCATGCCCAGTCCCCAAGGCTTCGGTTGCTAATTATTAGCAACCGGAGGCTTTTCATCTCTTTTTATTTTGAATGCCCAGTCCCCGAGGGTCAGGTTGCTGGTTAGCAGCGAGTCGGCACTTGCAATTTTCTCAAGGCCCAGTCCCCGAGGGTCGGGTCGCTGGTTAGCAGCGAGTCTACACTTGTACATTTTATTGATACTATTCTTTGCATTGCAGCATGAGTCAGACGACCGGCAAGCAGAGTACAAGCGACTCCAGCATGACCACCAGGTGGCGACCCAGGCGATTAATCAGCTGCGAGCTGTTGTGAGTAAGTCACCTTTCATTCACTAAGTGTCGGTTTTTTGTTTTAATTTGGCATCAAATTGACTGCTTTCTGTGTGCAGGTAATCACGCCTCCATGCTAGCCAAGGCCCGCGAGGGTTACGTGCCAGTGTCCAAACTGGAGGCCGCAAAGGTAACTACTGCCGCGGCGGAGGAGAAGGCCAAGGTGGCGCTAGCGGAGGTGGAGAAGACTAAGTCCGCATTGGCGGAGTCGGAGAAGGACCGCAAGGCCTCTGACTCCATTATTGTGGATTTTCAATCGAAGTACTTGGACTTGGATAAGTACGTCATTGACAATTGTTGGTGTCTCCTTGGTGAGTATGTTCTCCTTTTTGATTGAATCTTCGAACATCTAAGTCCCTAAGCGACTGAGTCTCTGAGTCGATCGCGTGTACTGACGCTTTGTAGACATGATAGGTGCTAGCGATCCAGCGGTGCACTGATACGGGGCCATGGACTACGTCAAGGCGGTCCTTGAGAATGCGTCGGTGTCAGCGATGTGCATGTGGGCTATCCTCCAAGATATCTCGCCGACGGAGGTGATCCACGAAGGCTTTGCTGAAGTGTGGAAGTACTTGGAGGAGGTGTCCACCATAGTTGGTTGGATGATGCGCTCCGCACTTCGCTATGGGGCGACTATTGCATTGAGCCTTGGGCTGGTGCACTTCCCTGAGGACTTCGAGCTTGATGATGTTACTAGTGGGTATCCTTCCTCGATCGGAGTCATCCAGACCGCGGACGCGCTTCCGCCGGATGAGAAAGTCGTGCCTCATTGATGAACCCGATTGATGAACCTGATCTTGACTTGTGCTGAACATGAAGGCCGCCCCTTACATGGAGCGTGTCCTGGCGATGAGCGAGCTTCTACCCTACCAGGAGAGTCAGGTCGTCCTGGAGATAAGCCGCTGGAGCACCTCGATTTGGCGTCGGAGCATCCGTTCTAGTCGGTGATCGGCAAGTCGTTGACGACCTATCCCGTCAACCAGTGGAAGCCCTTTGTCAGGGCCAAGGGCACGGAGGGGGCCTCTTCTTCTTCGGCAGCAGAGTAGGTAGCTGGGCATGGATCATGTAAAAAAGTTTGTGTAATGGGCTGATGTGGCCGAGAATAGAGTATTTGTATAATATTTTGTTTACTTAATCATAATGCAAATGTTTTGCTAGAATTCTACTCAACACGTATTAACATGATGGGTTGGTCACTAGTTATTTGTGTTGTGCGTTACGCAGTCGTGGGTACTGTGCGAGTCCCCTAGCGTGTTTGCCTATGAAAGTCAATCACGGGCGCGTGGTTAGCAGGGACGATACATGTGGTTTTGTTTTGGAGCTGTCTAAGTAGCTTAGGTTGACTTCCCGTGACTCGTGGAGTCAGTCGCGTGGCGACCCCAAGGGTTACTCTATACTTGGTGTTTTCCCTAAATGTGTGCGGGTTCGAGTTGGCGAGTCCCCGAGCGTGGTAATTAACCGTTCGAGTCGTAAGCCCAAGATAGGTAAGGACGTGGTGTGCTATTTATTGTGTAGCGCGTCTCTCCTCCTGGCTCAGAATGCCAGTCGCTTGGCGACTCCAAGGCATGCTCTCATACTTGGTATGTTCCTGAGTCGCGTGTGGGTTCGTTTTGGAACGAGTCCCCGAGCATGGTACTTAACTGTCTGAGTCGTTGTGCACAAGGGTGAGGAGGACATGGTGATGTGGGAAGAACGGTCGGTCGTCTTGGCTCAGGGAGCCAGTCGAGCTAGGTGACTCTGATGGTGGCTCCGAGTTACCATTTTTCGTGGACGGTGCAAGGCCCGAGTGATTTTCGGTGCCCTTGAATCACACTACTTAGCCATGTCGGTCGCACAACCAAGGGTTGACTACCATTGACATGGGCATACCTTACAGGTACTCGAGTTTGGCATATACGGTCCAGTCTAACAGAAGCCCACGATGTTACCAGGGCCCAATCAAAGATTCGGGTGACCTAAGGAGACTCTGACTACTTGCGACACAAGGTGAGCTCAAGATAGAAAGTTTCAAAGGGACAAACCCTAACTTATAACCGACTCGAACTGCTACCCGAGACCTAGACTATTGATGAACCACAAGTATAGGGGGTGTATCGCAGTATTTTCGATAAGTAAGAGTGTCGAACCCAACGAGGAGCAGAAGGTGCTGGCTAGTGGTATGGATCAGGAATTCTCTGCAAATACTTAGCAAACGGATTTTTAGGGGTTTTCGATAAAGCAAGTAAACAAAGTACGAGTAAATAAAAGACAGTAAGAATAAATGCAGCAAGTGGCCCAATCCTTTATGCAGCAAAGGACAAGCCGGTTGTATTACTTAAGATGACCAAACGTTCTCGAGGACACATGGGAAGACTGTCAAGTGCTTTCGCTTCATATAGTTGATTAATCTTCTTTAATTGCTAAGTGTTGTGTGGGTGAACCTGTGCTAATGTACCGCCCCATCCAAGACTAATACATACTTGTGATTAAACCCCTTGCAAACATCTGTAAGTACAAGAAAGTAATTAAGGTAGAAACCTAACCACAGCTTTAAACTCTAAGACCCTTACGTCCCTTGTGCAATGGTTTCCTAACGGGGGTTCAGGTTTCTGTCACTCCGGCAACCCCTACGATTAGTAGCCAAATACACAATGCATTCCCCTAGGCCCTTATAGGTGAAGTGTCATGTAGTCGATGTTCACATGACACCACTAGAAGAAGTACACCACAACTTAAATAACAATCTATTGAATCTTTCTCAACGCAACTCCACTACTAACAACAAGACTTCTCCCATGTCCTCAAGAACAAAACGAACTACTCACAAGACATCATATGGATCATGATCAGAGATGGAATAATGATGTATAACAATCTGAACATAAACAATAATTCAACGGTTCACTCAATAGCATCAACTACAAGGAGTAATCAACACCGGGAAAGTTTCCCCTATGAACTATGCAAGATTCAACTCAATTGTTACAACAATATGGAGATGGTGATGAGGGTGATGGTGGTGGTGATGATGATGACGATCCCGATGAAGTCCAGCTTGATGGTGGTGTTGATGGCGACGATCTCCCCTCTCCGGGAAGGAATTCCCCTGGCAGAAATCTGTCTGCCGGAGAGATCTTTCTCTCTTGGTGTTTTCCGCCCCGCAGAGGCGGCGGAATCTTTCTGTGGTCACTCCCTGAGTCTTAGGGTTTCGTGGGGATGATATACGCCAGAGGAGAGAGGCTGGAGTGGGCCAGGGCGGCCACACCACTCCCAGGCACGACCTAGGCCTGCCCGCGCCATGGGGTGGTGTGGGCCCCCTGTGGCCCACCTTCACTCCATCTTCTGGCATCCTGAGTCTTCTGGAAAAATAGGATTTTCCGTATATTTTTCTGGATTTTTTGTGAAGGAAATATGCCCTGAGAGGCAATAATAAAGTTGTTATTATGTATTCCTTGTATATGATAGATGTTTATTTTGCATGCTATAAATGTATTGATAGGAAACATCAATACATGTGTGTTTAATAAACAAAAAGGGTTCCTAGTTATGCCTCTATTATAGACTAGCTTGTTGATTAACAAGATGATCAAGGTTTCCTGATCATGGACATTGGATGTTGTTAATAACAAGGTCACAACATTTGTGAAATGATGTGATGAACATTCATCCGAAGTATAGCATTACGATCAAGTCATTATGTATATATTGCTATAACATCATACGAAGTAATCTTTATCCTTAGACCATGAGATCATGTTAATTGCTAACACCGGAAGAGTATCTTGATAACATCAAATGTCACACCGTAACAGGGTGACTATAAAGATGGGTTCAGTACTACGAATGTGTTATGTTGAGGCTCATGGATCAAGAGTGGAATTTGTCAATCCATTTGACGGATAGATATACTCTGGGCCCTCTCGGTGATATCACATTAGGATAGCTTGCAAGCAAGTGATGTGATCACTAGAATGTTATATCACAGGAACGAGAAAAGAGTGCATGTCGGTGTGAGATCAAACTAGGTATGGAGATACCGATGATCGAATCTCGGACATGTAATATATCGAGACAAAGGGATTTAGTTACAAGCGTTAAAGGTTCTCACGATCACGAGTCATCGTTGAATGTGTAGGAGTCAAGACGGATCTCGTGTCCGCTGCTGATTATTGATCAGAGAAGGGTCTCGATCATGTCTGCATTATTCGCGAACCGTAGGGTGGCACACTTAAGAGTTACCGGACACCATTTTGGAGCACATATGTTTCAGACAAAAGAATTGCAAAGCACAGAATTGTTTCAATAGAAACCGGAAATTGTTTCGGGTGAAATTGCAGAAGGTGGTTCTGCATGTGATATTGAAATATTGCAAGGGGCTATATGTGAATGTTTGTTAATTAAAGTAATTAACAAAATTATGAATAAATTTAATAAAAAGAGTTTTATTAAATGAGAGAGCATTAAATTTGGAGAAATTTAATGCATTTAAAGTGGAGACTTTAAAAGGGAATGTGAAGAGGCATTTTAATATGGAGGGGTTACCACCACATGAATGGGGGAGGTGAGGTCACCCCCATGCGCGACCATGGAGAGAGGGCACCTCCTCCTCCTATAAAAGGGCACCCATTCCTCCTTCATCCTCACACCTCCTTGTGAAGGATCTCTCCCCCTCTAGAATTATTCCCCATGGTCTCGGATTAGCGAGATACATGTTCCCAGTGGCATTTAAATGCGGAAGGAGTTCTTTGCTTCCATTTGGATCGCTGGAGCGAGGAGGTGGAGGTTGTCTGGTGGCTTGAACGTGTGTGCGAGTGCGGATGCACTGCTGAGTTATGGCGCTCGAACTTCCTCACGATCTTGAGATTGGCAAGTGTACGACTACATCAACCAGGAGTTCCTACTCGTTAACAAAACTCGTTGTCTTCGAGGGTAAGTTCTTCGTGGATGTATGTCCACCCGTTGCTCTGTATCTAGTAGATAGATCTTGGCGTGTAGTTCTCATCGTAGGAATTTTTTTGTTTTCTATGCTGTGGACCCAACATTCTGATCTTCGTGAATTTGTCCTCCAAACAAGACCTTTTCCATCAAAATCCTGACTGCAGTGGTCCATGCTCCAAAAGTCATCAACCATGCAAAAATAGATGAAATAACATAAGTATCACCTCTCAATATGAAATATATCAATGAATAATAGTGAATTAAGACATAGAATAGTGATGCAAAATGGACGTATCAACTCCCCCAAGCTTAGACTTCGCTTGTCCCCTTAAAGCGGAAGCTCAATAAACATGACCTCAGGTTTATGGAGTGAAGAGTCGATAAAAGAATACGGACAAGAAGCATCACATTCATCAAAAGCATAGATCATAATAGAAGACAACTCACTATTATATAACTAAACTTGCAATGAGTAAAGGAAACACAATAAAGATACATAGAGTAAATCATAATTGGTAATGGCAAACTTAGCTCTTGGTCGAAGAATAGTTGATAATTTGCTGGAGTTCACAAATAGCTGGTTTTCAATGAAAGCTTTCAAAGTATTAAACATCAAGATAAGAGCAATGTGCAAAACAAGGAACATAAGAAACATGAATGAATAAATCATCATATGAATGAATGAAACACATCAACTCAAAATACTTGCTGAGATAGAAGGGAATAGGTTTACTGACTCAACTACGAAGTAAAAGAAAGGGCCCTTCAAAGAGGGAAGCAGGGATTGCAAGTCTCATAAAGAGCTCCCAAAAATTATGATACTTACTAGCTTTCATCTCTCATTGCCCCTATCATAGGCATCTTTAGGTGATTAAGGTTAAAGTGAGGTCCAATCTGAATTATATGCTTGACAGACTATAAACTGAAAATCCCAAGTCCCTTGAGTACGAGGGCCGCTCCTCATGCTACTCAACTTTAGTTACCGGTAAGTTCTTGTCATCATAAGTATGTGCGTATCATTGAGAACCGCCAACGGGGTACCCCTTGCCCGATGATACGGAAGAATCTCCATATCAAAATGACAAGGCAAGCAGACAATGAGTATCTCAGCAATCTTCTTATTTACCATGGGAAAATGGTGCTTTTTTCTCTCTTTCCTCTTTTCATAGTATCTCTTTTTTTTCTTTTCTTTTTCTCAATAGCTATCTCTCTCTCTTTTTTATAAGAAGAATGCTTCATAGATATCATTATGGTTACGCTGCAGGTTTCCACCATGTCAGCATGGATTAGACCATGACCCGAGCGTTTCTCTAACACACATACATAACTCCATGGACTTACAAGCTCCCTTTTATTTCACACCGCGACATCCATAAACAAAAGAGCAAGGTATCAAGGGTATATATTTACAAGTGTTGAAAGCGTTCCCGTGATGCAGTTACGCTAATCCCCAGCCTATAATTTGCAAGCATATAACTTTCATGGAGAGTTCACAATGGTTCAAGTTTATTAATTGCAAGAAAGTAAAGTGTGCCATCAAGTTCGTGAGAGCTTTAATCACTAATTTTCACATAACAAGTTTAATTTGGGAGGTAGACAAAACAAGAATTTACTCGGAATAGCAATAATGCTACTAGGTAGGTATGGTGGACACAAATGGCAAAGGTTTTGGTTTAAAGGAGGTGGATGCATGGGAAGAATTCCCTCTCAGTACAGGTTTTTGGCTAGCAAGGCTGGGTAGCAAGTACAAGAGTTGAAGGAAACAAACAAACATACAAATGATAAAGACAAACATGCAATCTTCCTTGGAAGCACACAAGATCTTAACTAGAGAATACTAGACTTATGAGCAAATCAAGAAAGAAAGATGATGAAATTATTTTTCTCTCGAGTACTTCTATCTTTTTCTTTTCAACTCTCAAAAAGGTGTTGCTACTAACCGAGCCAGGTTTGCCAAAACCAACTAAATTAACTCAATGATCCCAAAGTGCTACCAATACTAACAACAAGATCAATCATATAATCACGAATTGAAAACTAATATAAGCTATGCAAAAGGGTGAATGATAGAACTTCTCATAAATACTCCATAACGGGAACTCACACCAAGGGATACACATCTAATGAGAGAGGGGACACTTCCATAATGCAAACCATACTACATAATAACTCCTCTATTCAAGATATGACTCTACTAATAAGGTAAAAAGATAGAAGATAGTGATATGATACCGCGGCACTCCCCCAAGCTTGGAACAAACCAAGGGGATGCCAAACCTGATGAACAATTACTCCTTTGGTGGTGGTGGTATCTTCTCATCTTTGTCCGTCTTCCAGGGTAAAGGCTTCCCATCAACAAAGGACATCATGGTTTCCAACATCCTGAAACTCGCAGTAGCACTTATGCGTTTAAATCTAGCCTCATACTCATAGTTTTGATTTTGAATGTCATAGAACTGTGCTTGCAGTTTGTTGGTTGTTTGGTGGAGTGAAAGGACTTCGTCTTTGAGTTCAGCAGTCTCCTTTTGGTGCTCGGCGATGAGTTCAGAACAAATCTTATGGATGATGTCCACTTCGCGCTCCGCCATCTTCCTGTACCTAAAGACTTCTTGCTCCAATGCTTCCATCCTGTCCTCCAGACTTCCTTCACCTTTAGGGACTTGAACCTCCTTAATCCGTACCTCCCCACCTTCGAGCAACAACTCCTTGGGATGGATCTTCAATTCTCTCATGTATGGGTTGATGATATCCTCTAAAGAATCCCCCTTGGATGATCCAGAAGAAGACATTGTGGCTCCAAATCTGGGATTCTACCTGGCAGAAACAGATCGAAACAAAAACACGGCGAAAACACGATATACAGACCTCGGGGGATCCGGGGGGTTGTATATTACAAAGTTTCATATCAAAAGGAAGGTACTGGGAGAAAACGGGTCGGAGACGGAGTCCTGGGTGGCCTCACCACCTGGTGGCGCGACCAGGGGTGGGCCCGCGCCATGGGGTGGTGTGGGCCACCCCGGCTCCGGTTCCGTCCCTTTTTCGCTTTGAAACTTTCCTTATTGACTGAAAACTGCAAAATATAGTTGGATTGTATTTTCGTGGAACTTTTCTTACCAGAACTATTACCTATTTGAACACGGACTCTGCAGGTCTCTGAATTTGGCATCTAGTAGATTCTTCCGGGGTCATCTCTTGAATATCATCGATATCTTCATTTTCATATACTTATTACTTGAGTCATAAAACCCTTCTCTTCCTTATTACACCATTATCTCCACTTCCTGGAAATTTCTTTCACACAAAACTTCACACAGTTCTCATTAGCAACATTGGTATATATGAAGTGATAATACCTTTTGAGTCCAAATTCAACTGAAAACCATCAAAACAAAAGCTACTGTAGCAACTCCTTCTAAAAACCCAAAAATAATTCAAAAAGGCAATCGAATAAAGAAGCAAATGCAAGATTGGCTAAATCTGTCAAAACAGACCAGCAGGTAAAGATCAATTTTTTCGAAAATCTTATGTTGCTCAGATCAAAAAGTGCAAAACTAACGAAAGTTAAATAATAACCTGGGTCAGAAGCACAAAAAATTACAGCTCAATCCGACAGATAGAGGTCTCTCATGAATTTTTATGGTGAAGCACAAAAATCTGTTTCGGGACAGCAACTTCCCCAAATCTTACTTCTCTCTCATTAGAGGTTGATCTTGACACAAAAACCAAACAAAACGGATAAGGAGCGGTTATTACCAAAGTAATAACTTCCAAGACTCAAAGAAACAAAAACAAACTGAAAGCAAAAACAAATTGGGTTGTCTCCCATAAAGCTCTTTCTTTATAGCCATTAAGATGGGCATGATAATTTTGAAGAAGCTCTCATAGGGATATGATTTGAAGTGAAAGAGAGCATTAAGAAGCAAAAACACACAAATTTAAGTCTAACCCACTTCCTATGCAAGGGGATTTTGTAAACAAACAAGTTGTTGAAACCATAGGAAACTTGCATAAGAAGGCAAAAGAAGTGCAGCATAAAAACTTTCAGCATAAAACGGGGAAACTTGATATTATTGAGATGCATAAGAACACTTTTCCCTCTCTCATAATGACTTTTAGTATCATACATAAACTTAACAATATAGCTATCACAAGGACTATCATAGCAATGATCACTTATTCTAACAGAAAACACAGGGATACTAGCTCTCATAACACTACTTCGTGAAACAATATTAGAGGTATCCTTACAAAGGATAGTGTGTCCCTCTTTTTCATATTTAGTGACAAAGTCTTTCACACTTGCTATTATAGGTTCATAAACCATTTGTTTATCAGGTTCAATAGCTTTACCCATACTTTCATTAACCATACTAGCTATCATAGAATGTTCCTTTACCTTAACTGGAAAAGGCAGTTTCTCAATATAAGGTCCAGGTAAAACATGATTAGCAGTATAAACTTCAGTATTTCTTGCAGGAACACTCTTAGCAATATCTTTATAAGGTTCATGATACTTATTCCACTTCTTTTTAGGCACTTTAATATAAGAAGCAAAAGCCTTAAAATAATAAGCAATAGCTTGAGAGTATAGACCATAAGCATTTTTGATATTTTGAAAGTCGTCAGTTCCCATAAAAGATTCAATGCATTCATAATCATAATTTATACCTGACTTTCTACCTTTGTCATTCTCCCAAGCTTCAGTATTGTCTTGAATACGGTCTAGAAGGTCCCATTTAGCTTCTTCTTCCATACGAGTGAATGATCCAGCACAAGAAGCATACAATAAATCTTTATCATGTAGAGGGAGCCTTGCATAGAAGTTATTGATAATAATATTGTTGGGGAGCTCATGAATGGGAAATTTGAGCATTAGTAACTTCAATCTCCCCCAAGCTTGAGCTGTACTCTCTCCATCAAGAGGCCAAAAGCTGTATTTTTTATTCCGATCTTTATGAATCTCACTAGGAGGATAAAACTTTGAATAAAAGAGAGGCACTATTTCCTCCCATTCAAGAGCTTGACCATTCTTCAGTAGCTTATACCATTCCTCGGCTCTTCCTTTCAGTGATAATGAGAATAACTTCTTCTTAACTTGATCTGTAGTAATACCTGCACACTTGAACAACTCGCATAATTCGTGTATAAAGAGTAAATGATCACCGGGATGGACAGTTCCATCCCCAACATAGTAGTTATCCATAACACGATCAATAATTCTTGTAGGTATTTTGAAAACATCTTTCTCAGCAGGCGGTGGCTTATCTACTACCTTAGCAGTGGTAGTAGCATTACCAAATAAGAAACTCAGCGAATTATCCATAACGAAAATAAAGCAACTAGCAGAAGTAAACAATACTCATAGTAGAAGTTTCCTTTACCAGTTCCACTCTCCAATAGCGCTTCAATCCCCGGCAACGGCGCCCGAAAATAGTCTTGATGACCCACAAGTATAGGGGGTGTATCGCAGTATTTTCGATAAGTAAGAGTGTCGAACCCAACAAGGAGCAGACGGTGCTGGCTAGTGGTATGGATCAGGAATTCTCTGCAAATACTTAGCAAACGAATTTTTAGGGGTTTTCGATAAAGCAAGTAAACAAAGTACGAGTAAATAAAAGACAGTAAGAATAAATGCAGCAAGTGGCCCAATCCTTTATGCAGCAAAGGACAAGCCGGTTGTATTACTTAAGATGACCAAACGTTCTTGAGGACACATGGGAAGACTGTCAAGTGCTTTCGCTTCATATAGTTGATTAATCTTCTTTATCTTGCTAAGTGTTGTGTGGGTGAACCTGTGCTAATGTACCGCCACATCCAAGACTAATACATACTTGTGATTAAACCCCTTGCAAACATCCATAAGTACAAGAAAGTAATTAAGGTAGAAACCTAACCACAGCTTTAAACTCTAAGACAATTACGTCCCTTGTGCAATGGTTTCCTAACGGGGGTTCAGGTTTCTGTCACTCCGGCAAACCCTACGATTAGTAGCCAAATACACAATGCATTCCCCTAGGCCCTTATAGGTGAAGTGTCATGTAGTCGACGTTCACATGACACCACTAGAAGAAGTACACCACAACTTAAATAACAATCTATTGAATCTTTCTCAACGCAACTCCACTACTAATAACAAGACTTCTCCCATGTCCTCAAGAACAAAACGAACTACTCACAAGACATCATATGGATCATGATCAGAGATGGAATAATGATGTATAACAATCTGAACATAAACAATAATTCAACGGTTCACTCAATAGCATCAACTACAAGGAGTAATCAACACCGGGAAAGTTTCCCCTATGAACTATGCAAGATTCAACTCAATTGTTACAGCAATATGGAGATGGTGATGAAGGTGTTGATGGTGCTGATGGTGATGATGGTGGTGATGATGATGATGATCCCGATGAAGTCCAGCTTGATGGTGGTGTTGATGGCGACGATCTCCCCTCTCCGGGAAGGAATTCCTCAGGCAAAAATCTGTCTGCCGGAGAGATCTTTCTCTCTCGGTGTTTTCTGCCCCGCAGAGGCGGCGGAATCTTTCTATGGTTGCTCCCCGAGTCTTAGGGTTTCGTGGGGATGATATACGCTAGAGGAGAGTGGTTGGAGTGGGCCAGGGCGGCCACACCACTCCCAGGCGCGGCCTAGGCCTGCCCGCGCCATGGCGTGGTGTGGGCCCCCTGTGGCCCACCTCCACTCCATCTTCTAGCATCCCGAGTCTTCTGGAAAAATAGGATTTTCCGTATATTTTCCCGGATTTTCTGATCTTCGCGAATTTTGCCTCCAAACAGCACCTTTTCCATCAGAATCCTGACTGCAGCGGTCCATGTTCCAAAAGTCATCAACCATGCAAAAATAGATGAAATAACATAAGTATCACCTCTCAATACGAAATATATCAATGAATAATAGTGAATTAAGACATAGAATAGTGATGCAAAATGGACGTATCAACTATCTATATAAAGGATAGGAGGGGGTGGCGAGGAGGACAATCACAACCCTAGTTTCCACAACATCGCCAGATTGCATCTGCGCACCCCCTATAACTTTCGACTCACTCGATAATTCCAAGAGCAGACAAGCAGGAGTAGGGTCCTCTACGAGGCCTGAACCTGGGTAAACCTTGCGTCCCTGTGTGCTTGTTTGCTAGACGATTGATTCCTCCAGCGCTCCCTTCTTCTCCAAAACCCAAGTCCATAACAATGGGCATTCATGAGTTTAACCCTTGTTAATTGGCGCCGTCTGTGGGAACTGGGAGTGCTGATGTTGCGGTTTCCTCGGCCCCATCAACTGCGATCTACAACTCTGCAACTGTAGAGATTCGCCTCCTCTTTGGTGCCTTCGACTTCACCGTGCACACGCCAGCGACTCGCCCAGATTTCGAGTCCGTGGGCGACGGGATTGGCTTGGCGATCGGGAGCTTATGCTTCCAAGTTGGTCAGCTAGGCACACTTTGTCTCCTTTACCAGCCGAAGGTTCCCGCGATTGCTCCAGCATCATGGTTTCCATCGCTGATCGGCACCGTGAGCAAAGTCAATGCCCCAACAGCAGTCAGGAATACAATCAACGACAGTAGTCGCGGATTCGATCTGAGCGATCTGGCCAGAAAGGATGGAGCCTACGGCTCCAGATCTGAAAACTATGGAAGCAACAACTTCCCCAAACACTACGTGTGCGTTGTCGTTAATATAGGCGAGAACGACGGCACTCGATACAACACCGCTACCGGTGGCGGTATTCTAGTCGCGAACGATGGTCCTGCTAATGGTGCGCCCACCAATAACGGGATGGAAGGCCATCCGCATCTGACTGCGAATGAACGCACCGAAGTGCACATCCTGATCAAGCTCAATGACGCCGAGTGGGCTCGCTATCGAGAAGCCCTGAGGGGCAATCCCCTGCCACCAAACTCATCACAAGACATGCTGATGGGTTATCACTGGCTGCTCAAGGAGGAGTACAAGAGCCAACAACAAGTAATTTCCCAGCTCGACAAGCGCAGAAGGGCGGCAGACGAGTCGAGCCTTCGGCGAGCTCAACTCTCTTCTATGAGAGGATCCTCCTCCAAGGGTAACGACCATGTGGCCGCCAAGAGACATTCTCGACTGGACCACCTCACTAATAAGGAGCGAGAAGAGGCTGCACGAGTCCTCGACTTCTCATCCATGATGGTGGATACGCGGGGCAATGTGCTCCCAAAGACACCACAGGCGGCGGTGACAGCAGCCACCATGTACCTCCTCAACAACCAGCCACCGGCTAGGGACCCGCGGGCCGCCATGCACCGATCTACGATCGCGGGCCTAGGGCTAGTCAAAGCTGCCCTCATCAAGGATCCAATGCCGGAGCCGAAGAAAAACAAGGCTCTGGCCAAACGCTACTCTTCACCCTCCTCCAGTGACGACAACCATGACTTGTCTCGAGGGCACCGCTCACGGCGGCATGACTACAACTACGACGTGCGTGATGACATCACGCAGCACAAGGTCGACAAGATGCGCTCGAGGTGTGCATGTTCGACTGACTTAGAAGATGATGGGATAGAGCTCTATGGCGCCAGCTGCTTCAGCAGAGCCATCAGGCAGAAGCGAATGCCAAAGGGGTTCAAACTCCCATCGGAGAACCCGAAATTCGACGGCCTGCAGGACCCGAAGATCTGGCTGGAGGATCACATCTCGTCCGTCAGGCTACACGGCGGAACCACAAGCACGACAATGCAATGCCTCCAGCTACAGCTGCAAGGTGCCGCCTGCGCGTGGCTCAACAACCTCCCGCCCGGATCAATTCGCAGCTAGGAAGAGCTAGTCTACACCTTCGTACGAATTTCAAGGGCACTTACAAAAGGCCTGCATCAATCGAAGAATTACGAGGCTGCTACCAGGAGACCGGCGAGCCACTGCGCTTGTACATCCAGAGATGGTCCATCATAAAAACTCTACAGAGGACATCTCCGAGGATCGTGCAATCGACGCGTTCAATAACGGCGTGCGCCGAAGAGAGCTCAGGGAGGAGTTGGGATGCTCAAAGCCCAAGACAATCGACCACCTGTTGGAGATCGTGAATAGGTGTGCCTATGGAGAGGACTCAATAAAAAACCATGTCCACTCTGATGATGATGACGAACTTGGCCGTAGGCATGATCATCGAGGAAAGCGCCGAATGCGCGGTTACGAGGACCGCAAAGAGGTCGGCATGGTCGCAGCTGGCTATGCCGACAAACACGACGACAACCACAACAGCGGATACTGCAGCAGTGGATAGCGCGATAGCGGAAAACCACACAAGTGTGGCAGCACCGCACTCGCGATGAGGCACCTGGAACATCTATCCAGGACAAACTGTCTGGACCGTGCAACATGCACTTTTACATCGACAAGCATGACAACAAGAAAAAGTCCAGCCACCTTCTAAAGGATTGTCGCGAGTTCCTCACGCTCCACGAAGGCCTAGCCCAAATGAATCGCGATATGATAAACCAGGGCTATGGAGCCGCCCCAGGCGTTGTGGCCCATGGAGCACCTCCACCACCGCCCGGGCCACCACCTGCGGCTGCACCAATCCAAAACCACGGGGGCGGACCGTACCCAAGAGCACTGAGAAACATGGGGATGATCCAGAAAGGATGCCATCAAATCGAGTGCAAAAATCGATCACTCACCAAGTCAATCTGGCGATGAAATCTCCGCCCTCCACCACTAAGTACCTCAGTGGAAGCGAGTCCTGCATCACCTTCGACAAGCGCGATCATCCATGCCAAGTACCTCGCATAGGCCACTATCCTCTGGTGCTCAAGGCACAGATTGGAGGCTTCGAGATGAGTTGCATCTTCATGGATAGAGGAAGCGACATAAATCTCATGTTCGCAAGCACCTTGCACGCTGTCATGTCTGGAAGCTTCAGACACAACATTCCACGCCATCATCCTAGGGAAGGGCATATACCGCCTGGGAAAGATAAGTCTCGACATCATCTTTGGCACACCGGTAAACTTTTGACGAGAGCGCATTGAATTTGAAATTATCGACTGGCCCTCACAATACCACTGCATCCTCGGACGTGTCGCGTTCGTGAGGTTCATGGCGGTGCCACATTACGCCTACCTGTAGATGAAGATGCCGGGCCCAAACGGCATTATCACAATCAACGGAAGCTTCGAGAGATCCGATAGCTGCGATAGGGAATTCAACAGAATTTCCCAGTCTTTCGGCATGTAAGAGGAACTGGCGAGGTTGAAGGATTCGACAGACAATAGTCTGCCTCCCCCGAGCAAGCCAAGCTCACCCGACCAATCCTTCGACACATCGGTGCACACCAAGAAAGTCCAGGTCCACCCAATTGACCCGACCAACACGGCCCTAATCGGCAACAACTTGAGTCCCGCATAGGAACTCGCGCTTGTCGAATTCCTCCGTGAGCGCTGGGAAATCTTTGCCCGGTGTCCAGTGGACATGCCAGGAGTTCCTAGGGAATTCGCCGAGCACTCACTCAACGTGAATCCTGAAGCAAGGCCAGTCAAACAAATAATATGGCGACTGTCTGAACCAAGGGCAAAAGCGGTCAGTATGGAAGTCAACAGACTCCTCGATGCTAATTTCATACGCGAGATCAAGGAAAGCACATGGGTAGCAAACCCCGTGCTTGTTCCTAAAAAGGACACGGATATCCTGCGGATGTGCGTGGACTTCACCTCCCTGAACAAGCATTGCCCAAAGGACCACTTACCGTTGCCACAGATCGATCAGATAATCGACTCCACCGCGGGATGCGAGCGCCTCTGCTTCCTCGATGCCTACTCAGGCTATCATCAGATTCGAATGAAGGAGGAGGACCAGGAGAAAACAATGCTCATCACCCCCTTTGGCGTCTTCTGCTACACAACGATGTCCTTCGGGATGAAAAACACAGGAGCCACCTACCAATGGTGTATGTAGGCCTGCCTCAAGATCCAGCTTGGTCGCAACATCCAAGTCTACATCGATGACATCATCGTCAAAACCAAGGAGGAAGCCTCGTTACTCGACGATCTCCGCGAGACCTTCGATAACCTCGACCGCTATCGGATCAAGCTAAATCCGGACAAATGCACCTTCGGCATGCCATCTGGGCAATTTCTCGGGTACCTCATGTAACACCCTCGAATCGGCCCTATGCAAGTTTCAGCGCTTCCCGCCAAACCCGCATAGAAACGATTCAAGGACGCTCACCAGGCACTTTCGTGCGGGTGGAAAACGAAGTAGGAACATTACACAACAGTCCTCGATGGGACCCATAGAACATATATATATATACAACAGCGACTCAAAGAGTCAAGAATACAGAGATACAATACAAAGATCCAAATCACCTTGAAAACGATATAGCGCCCGACTACGGACAAGATGCAAATGGGGCTAAGAGCCCTGAAGAATAACCAATGGCGTCCATAACCCTGCCCAGGCCAAGCCGGAAGGGTAACCCTGCTAACGACGGCGATCTCAAAACCTGCTTAGACAAAAGGGGTGCCGACAAAGGGCAAAGGAAAAGAAAGAGAGCGGTCAGTACTGAGGCTAGTACACGGCGAGGCTAGAATTCGGCGGTCCTCGCCTACATAGGTATGGTGGACTGAAGCGGCAGTGCAGCATGTACTAAACAACCTATAGAGACTCGATATAACTGGCGGCTATCAGAGAGGGGTAAGAAAGACCTATTCGGAGCCAACCTGATCCTACCACCAAACATACCCATCCTGGTATTTCCCCCCCTCGAGACCAAACGAGGAAGTCAACCGAGGAACTCACACAGTTGGCAGTTTTATTCATTCCGTTATAGTTGCGGCAATTACTAGTCAGGTATAGATAATCATCCTGATATAATAAGCAGTGGGCACTTTTAGTTAACCATTCCGTTGTAGTTGCAACACTTACTAGTCAGATATAATAAGCATGAGATATCCCAAACCCAGCAGCTGTTGGTACTTTTATTTAGCCATTCCATTGTAGTGGAGCTGATTACTAGTCATACCGAATACAAGTCAATTTACATCAGTACTTTAGTTATAGTTGTCTATGATCGAGAACTGTGCTCCAAGTCGTCCATAACCGCAGACACGGCTTTTCGAAAAGATTTAACCCTGCAGGGGTGCACCAAAGTATCCACACGCACTTCGACCCTTTTTGCCAGATCAGTTAACATACACCCATCGGTATGTCGGCGGGCCTAAGTCATGACGTTTCCTGACCAAAGCAAGTACATGGGGCCACCCCACTAAGCTACCCAACGAAGTCGGCCGGCTCGAGACGGACTCGGGGTTTGTGGAGCCGTATCAGAACGACCGGGAACCCGAAAGTGTGACTGGGCTTGTCGACAAATAAAACGGGTCACGGTCCTAAAGTAGCAAAGTACCTCGCACAATTTAAATAAAGCAGTAAAACATGGCATAAGTACAGGATAGTAAATAAAACCTCAAACTAGTTTGTGGCCCCCAGAACAGTACTTTGAAATCAGGTACTAATCGATGGGGGTGCCCACACACCCACCGTGGTTAGCGCTCGATCTCGGAACAGGTGTCAAGAACTCGGGGTCCTACGGGACACCAGTGAGCGGTTGGAAACCAAATATTGTCTATCACCCACCGGTGCCTCTGCATTTACCTACTTCAATTTTTGTTATTATACAACAATTAAAGCCATGATCATCTCCAACATTAAACATGCGGCAATACTCCAACAACTGTGGTACTTGACGACACGCAACAGCACTCGAGCAAGCGACTCCGACGCGCAAGTCCAACTATCTACCAATCAACAGGTAATAGGATGTGTCCAAGGCTATATAAGGCTGCAAGGGGTATCACGGGCACGAAAACTAGAGCATCGCAACACAGATAGCAATAGATCAACAGGAGGGAATAAATACTATAAAAGTAAGATAGGTAGAAAGGGGGAGGTGCTCGCCTGAAAAACATTGCTGAAGGTTCATCCGAAGATCGGGTCGACACTCCCATCCACTCAACGGCCTTATCCGCGAAGAACCAAAACACTAGAATAAACACCGGATGCACTATTTAATACTACGGCAAAAGATCAGGCATGATACATGCATGATGTATGACATGGCAAGATGCGATGCATTTAGGTCATATTAAGCGGAACCGAGGCCCCGACAATTAGTAGATGGTTCAAGTTGTTTAGATACCCCGCAATTTAAATGTTGTCTTAACAAGGCAAAATATATCGTCGGTTCGATGCACAAATTTAAATGGGGCCGATATAAGACTAGATTTGCCCGCATATGGACCCCATATTTAATTATGAGTGAATCGGCATAATGCTCCCAAACCACACAAATATGCATGCGAGATGAACAATTAATGTGCATCAGTTGATACTGTTATATTATAAAAATAATGGGGGTCTCGGATAGGGAATCACATTAGGGTTCGAAGAACTTGGGCTCCGAGGGGTTCGGGTCCTCGTGGTCCGGATCTAGGGTTCGGTCGCGGCGGAATCGTTCTCGGATAACAGAGTAGATCTTGGCGTTCCGCGAAGAAGGACTTGGTTCGGCGTCGGGGCGCATCGGATTCGTCCTGGTCGGTGTCGATCTTGTCGTTATGAAGATCTTGTCGGGTCCGCGCCATCGAGTCGGTCTTGGCATTCAGGGTGAAGAACTTGGCGTTCCGCGGCGAAGTGCTTGGCGTATCCGTGTCGACGACCTGGGCGTCCGGGTCCTCGGGCATCAGATCCGGGAAGAAGTACTTGTCGCATCTGTGTCCTTCGGGTCGAAGAATTTGGCATGCCCGGGTTCGGTCTTCGGGTCCGTGTCGATGCGCCCTGCGTCCCGTGTTGGAGATCATGGTATTCCGGCGTCGCCGACGGCGTACTTGGTCTCAAGGCCGTCGCGTCTTCGGGTCCGGGACCGGGGTCCTTTGAGCCTGCGAACAAGTACTCGAAGTTCCGTGACGAAGATCTTGGGAGGGGCATCGCCGTGTCCGGTTCCGGTGTCGACAAACGTGTTGTCCATGAAGATCTTGGCATTCCGCGAGGGACAGCTTCGGGTTCGGGGTATTGATCCTGTAGGAGTTCTCGGCTTCGTGGTCGATGGAGAACTCGGTCTAGGCCACAGCTTGTCGGATAGGTCCAGTTTGCCATCGATCTTCATGTTACAGAGAGACACGCAAGGGGTAGCCTGCGCGGGCTCTGGCCACGAGACGACGCGAGTGGGCCGAGGGTGGCGGCACCAGTAAGCGGCCAAGGGAAGGCAGCCAGGCGGAGGAGACAGAGGCCGCGACGGAGCGGCAGCCGGGGCGGCAGGACCATCGCCGGGGAGCCCCTGGCTCGTACAGACGGCCTAGGGCGGAGGAACGGCGAAGGGGCGAGATGCGGCCGGCGAGGCCACACGAGGCAGACGAAGCGCGGCTCGGGATCAGAGGAGATGGCGGCCGGAGGTCAACGGTAGGACTCGGCCAGGGATGGCTCGGTGTAGAGGAACTCGCGGCGGCGGACGACGGAGGGGTGGCCGACGCAGGGCGGCTTGGGATCGACGCGGCGGAGGCGGAGGTCGACGGGCCTGGCGACGGCGACGTCGAGGCGGGGCAGGCGCGGGTCCTGGCGGCGGACGGAGGTGCGGGAGGAGGGGCGGCGATGTTCGGCGGCGCCACGCACAGAGGAAGGGGCGACACGGCTGCGGCTCGCTGACGGAGGAGGTCGGCGGTGACCTTGGTGGCGGTGTCGAGCGGCGGTGCTCAGGGCCGGGGGCGGCGAGGTCGAGAGGAGAGCGACGCGGAGGGAGGCGGCGGCGGGGATTGCGTGAGGGAGAGGAAGGCGCGGGGTGGAACGCGAGTGGTGGAGAGGAGCGGGGTCAGGTGGTGGGGCCGGGGCGGCACAGGTGGCGTGGGGGTTGGGATCGGTGCGGGAGGGGTGGTGGTTGGTGGGGCCAGGGGAGTGGGGCACGAGGCGGTTCAGGTGGGGAAGGGTGTGGGGCGCGCCAGGTGGGGCGGTCGGTGGTGGGGATGGGGCCAGGCTGGCTAGGGGAGGGTGGTCGGCTGAGGTGGCAGGCTGGGATAGGTTGGGGGAAAAGGAGAGGTGAGGTGGCGAGAGGGGATTGGACGGGGTGATGTGGAGGCAGGGTGGGTAGAATTAGGTGTAGGTAGGAAAAGGTTTGGGCGGTTCTGGTTTTTGTACTGGGGTGGCCGGCTGGGTCGGATCGGCCCGGTTCGGCTGCCCCAAAAAAAAAAATATTTTTAATATTTAAATCGGGGCTTTTGAAAACCATTGGTAGACGAAACAGAATAATCCGGAGACCCGGGTTTTGGATTTGAAATAAAGGCGGAGTATTTAGAAAACAAAAATATGTTTTTCGACAATAGTTTCAGACATACAAATGCATGATGAAGACGATGCTCAAATGCAATGTGGCATGATGACATGAGCATGCGGTCATGGCGATGCGGTGCACAAAAACAACGCGATTTTCTAGGAGTGGTTTTTGCGGGGCGCCACAATTCGATACCACTAACAATGGATCTCGCCCTCGAGATCCGCCTCATGGTACCGGAAGGAAGGTCGGTGATCTGAATCTTCCCGCATCGTGTATATCCTCGCGACACCACTAACAAGAGGTCGTTGTCCGTGTTCGTCGAGAGAACACTCCGGAACAAAAGGTCGAAGGTAGAGGTATCACAAATAAAGCCACCTCTAGCTTCGATAGAAAGAGAGAATCGATGCATTCTCATCCAATTCAATGTACACAAGCGAATAGAGTGGGTAGTCGGCATGGGGGCCAATCCATCACGCACCCAAACTATTACTCTGCACATTCAGTAGAAAAGCGTGCAACCATTCTCGGAACCAGACTGAAGATCTCGACAATCGAGGTTCGGAAACAACGGAGTGATGCAGACTCTACATCGGAGCTGGCGTAGATGATGTCGTCGCGTCGGAAAACACCGGATAACACGAGAAGGAACAAAGAGAAGTCCACCAGACGAAGGATTCCTCGGATAGCATGAAGACCAGATATAGCAACACCGTTACCAAAGGAGGAAGCGAAACCCTGAAGGTACGATGGAACCCAACCACGAGAAATCCTGGACTCGAAGAGAGAGAAGAGAGCGGATTCAAAACACACAGAGGTGAGAGGAGAGCAGCAGAGGGGTAAGGAGTAAAATCAGACCTCATCAGAACTATCCAACCGATTTTGGAAAAATAGTTTTGACACTCTACTTCGACCGTTAGCTAGGTTATCCTACAGGCTGGACTTGTCGGGTATCGCAACTGCTGAGCTCTGATACCACTCTGTAACACCCTCGAATCGGCCCTATGCAAGTTTCAGCGCTTCCCGCCAAACCCGCATAGAAACGATTCAAGGACGCCCACCAGGCACTTTCGTGCGGGTGGAAAACGAAGTAGTAACATTACACAACAGTCCTCGATGGGACCCACAGAACAGATATATATATACAACAGCGACTCAAAGAGTCAAGAATACAGAGATACAATACAAAGATCCAAATCACCTTGAAAACGACATAGCGCCCGACTACGGACAAGATGCAAATGGGGCTAAGAGCCCTGAAGAATAACCAATGGCGTCCATAACCCTGCCCAGGCCAAGCCAGAAGGGTAACCCTGCTAACGACGGCGATCTCAAAACCTGCTTAGACAAAAGGGGTGCCGACAAAGGGCAAAGGAAAAGAAAGAGAGCGGTCAGTACTGAGGCCAGTACACGGCGAGGCTAGAATTCGGCGGTCCTCGCCTACATAGGTATGGTGGACTGAAGCGGCAGCGCAGCATGTACTAAACAACCTATAGAGACTCGATATAACTGGCGGCTATCAGAGAGGGGTAAGAAAGACCTATTCGGAGCCAACCTGATCCTACCACCAAACATACCCATCCTGGTATTTCCCCCCCTCGAGACCAAACGAGGAAGTCAACCGAGGAACTCACACAGTTGGCAGTTTTATTCATTCCGTTATAGTTGCGGCAATTACTAGTCAGGTATAGATAGTCATCCTGATATAATAAGCAGTGGGCACTTTTAGTTAACCATTCCGTTGTAGTTGCAACACTTACTAGTCAGATATAATAAGCATGAGATATCCCAAACCCAGCAGCTATTGGTACTTTTATTTAGCCATTCCGTTGTAGTGGAGCTGATTACTAGTCATACCGAATACAAGTCAATTTACATCAGTACTTTAGTTATAGTTGTCTATGATCGAGAACTGTGCTCCAAGTCGTCCATAACCGCGGACACGGCTTTTTGAAAAGATTTAACCTGAGGTGCACCAAAGTATCCACACTTCGACCCTTTTTGCCAGATCAGTTAACATACACCCATCGGTATGTCGGCGGGGCCTAAGTCATGACGTTTCCCAGACCCAAAGCAAGTACATGGGGGCCACCCCACTAAGCTACCCGCAACGAAGTCGGCCGGGCTCCGAGACGGACTCAGGGTTTGTGGAGCCGGCTGTAAACGACTGGGAACCCGAAAGTGTGACTGGGCTTGTCGATACAGCGAAAACGGGTCACGGTCCTAAACAGTACAGCAGTACCTCGCACAATTTAAATAAAGCAGTAAAACATGGCATAAGTACAGGATAGTAAATAAAACCTCAAACTAGTTTGTGGCCCCCAGAACAGTACTTTGAAATCAGGTACTAATCGATGGGGGTGCCCACACACCCCACCTGTGGTTAGCGCGCTCGATCTCTAAGCAGTGTCAAGAACTCGGGTCCCACGGACACCAAAGGAGCGGTTGGAAACCAAATATTGTCTATCACCCACCGGTGCCTCTGCATTTACCTACTTCAATTTTTGTTATTATACAACAATTAAAGCCATGATCATCTCCAACATTAAACATGCGGAAATACTCCAACAACTGTGGTACTTGACGACACGCAACAGCACTCGAGCAAGCGACTCCGACGCGCAAGTCCAACTATCTACCAATCAACAGGTAATAGGATGTGTCCAAGGCTATATAAGGCTGCAAGGGGTATCACGGGCACGAAAACTAGAGCATCGCAACACAGATAGCAATAGATCAACAGGAGGGAATAAATACTATAAAAGTAAGATAGGTAGAAAGGGGGAGGTGCTCGCCTGAAAAACATTGCTGAAGGTTCATCCAAAGATCGGGTCGACACTCGCATCCACTCAACGGCCTTATCCGCGAAGAACCAAAACACTAGAATAAACACCGGATGCACTATTTAATACTACGGCAAAAGATTGGGCATGATGCATGCATGATGTATGACATGGCAAGATGCGATGCATTTAGGTCATATTAAGCGGAACCGAGGCCCCGGCAATTAGTTAGACGGTTCAAGTTGTTTAGATACCCCGCAATTTAAATGTTGTCTTAACAAGGCAAAATATATCGTCGGTTCGATGCACAAATTTAAATGGGGCCGATATAAGACTAGATTTGCCCGCATATGGACCCCATATTTAATTATGAGTGAATCGGCATAATGCCCCCAAACCACACAAATATGCATGCGAGATGAACAATTAATGTGCATCAGTTGATACTGTTATATTATAAAAATAATGGGGGTCTCGGATAGGGAATCACATTAGGGTTCGAAGAACTTGGGCTCCGAGGGGTTCGGGGTCGGTCTCAGGGTCCGGATCTGGGGTTCGGTCGCGGCGGAATCGTTCTCGGATAACAGAGTAGATCTTGGCGTTCCGCGAAGAAGGACTTGGTTCGGCGTCGGGGCGCATCGGATTCGTCCTGGTCGGTGTCGATCTTGTCGTTACGAAGATCTTGTCGGGTCCACGCCATCGAGTCGGTCTTGGCATTCAGGGTGAAGAACTTGGCGTTCCGCGGCGAAGTGCTTGGCGTATCCGTGTCGACGACCTGGGCGTCCGGGTCCTCGGGCATCAGATCCGGGAAGAAGTACTTGTCGCATCTGTGTCCTTCGGGTCGAAGAATTTGGCATGCCCGGGTTCGGTCTTCGGGTCCGTGTCGATGCGCCCTGCGTCCCGTGTTGGAGATCATGGTATTCCGGCGTCGGTTGCCGACGATGTACTTGGTCTGGCGTCGATGCGTCTTCGGGTCCGGGACCGGGGTCCTTTGAGCCTGCGAACAAGTACTCGAAGTTCCGTGACGAAGATCTTGGGAGGGCATCGCCGTGTCCGGTTCCGGTGTCGACGAACATGTTGTCCATGAAGATCTTGGCATTCCGCGAGGGACAGCTTCGGGTTTGGGGTCTTGATCCTGTAGGGGTTCTCGGCTTCGTGGTCGGTGGAGAACTCGGTCTGGGCCACAGCTTGTCGGATAGGTCCAGTTTGCCATCGATCTTCATGTTACAGAGAGACACGCGAGGGGTAGCCTGCGCGGGCTCTGGCCACGAGACGACGCGAGTGGGCCGGAGCAGGGCGGCACCAGGGCGCGCTCGCGGGAAGGCAGCCAGGCGGAGGAGACAGAGGCCGCGACGGAGCGGCAGCCGGGGCGGCAGGACCATCGCCGGGGAGCCCCTGGCTTGTACGGACGGCCTAGGGCGGCGGAACGGCGAGATGCTGGGCGAGGCCACACGAGGCGCAAGCCTTCGGGAGCAGAGGAGATGGCGGCCGGAGGTCAACGGGAGGACTCTGCCAGGGATGGCTCAGTGTAGAGGAACTCGCGGCGGCGGACGACGGAGGGGTGGCCGACGCAGGGCGGCTTGGGATCGACGCGGCGGAGGCGGAGGTCGACGGGCCTGGCGACGGCGACATCGAGGCGGGCAGTGGGTCTGGCGCGACGGAGTGCGGGAGGAGGCGGGCGATGTTGGCGCCACGCCTGAAGGAAGAAGGCGACGTGGCTGGTGTCACTGACGGAGGAGGTCGGCGGTGACCTTGGTGGCGGTGTCGAGCGGCGGTGCTCAGGGCCGGGGGTGGCAAGGTCGAGAGGAGAGCGACGCGGAGGGAGGCGGCGGCGGGGATTGCGTGAGGGAGAGGAAGGCGCGGGGTGGAACGCGAGTGGTGGAGAGGAGCGGGGTCAGGTGGTGGGGCTGGGGCAGCACAGGTGGCGTGGGGGTTGGGATCGGTGCGGGAGGGGTGGTGGTTGGTGGGGCCAGGGGAGTGGGGCACGAGGCGGTTCAGGTGGGGAAGGGTGTGGGGCGCGCCAGGTGGGGCGGTCGGTGGTGGGGATGGGGCCAGGCTGGCTAGGGGAGGGTGGTCGGCTGAGGTGGCAGGCTGGGATAGGTTGGGGGAAAAGGAGAGGTGAGGTGGCGAGAGGGGATTGGACGGGGTGATGTGGAGGCAGGGTGGGTAGAATTAGGTGTAGGTAGGAAAAGGTCTGGGCGGTTCTGGTTTTTGTACTGGGGTGGCCGGCTGGGTCGGATCGGCCCGGTTCGGCTGCCCCAAAAAAAAATAAAAAAAAATATTTTTAATATTTAAATCGGGGCTTTTGAAAACCATTGGTAGACGAAACAGAATAATCCGGAGACCCGGGTTTTGGATTTGAAATAAAGGCGGAGTATTTAGAAAACAAAAATATGTTTTTCGACAATAGTTTCAGACATACAAATGCATGATGAAGACGATGCTCAAATGCAATGTGGCATGATGACATGAGCATGCGGTCATGGCGATGCGGTGCACAAAAACAACGCGATTTTCTAGGAGTGGTTTTTGCGGGGCGCCACACCTCATCTCTGCGAGAGGGATCGAGGCCAACCCGAAGAAAATAAAAGCCATACTGGCTATGGAGAAGCCGAAGAACATGAAAGGCGTCTAGCAGCTGGCTGGGCGAATCGCGGCGCTCAGTCGATTCATCAGTCAGATGGGCGAAAAGGCACTGCCTTTCTACCAACTTCTCCACAAGGCTGACAAATTTGAGTGAACAGACGAAGCACAAGAAGCATTCGAAGACCTCAAGCGTCTACTATCCACCTCGCCGGTGTTGGTCGCACCTCGTGAAGACGCTATTGCTATACATCTCTGCCACCAAGCAGGTGGTTAGCACCGTGCTCGTAGTGGAGCAAGCCGAACAAAATAAACTCCACGGGTGCAACACCCAGTCTACTACCTCAGCGAGGTGCTCATGCCAACAAAACAACAGTACCCGCATTATCAGAAGCTGGCGTACGACGTCTTCATGACAGCCAGGTGACTGCGCCACTACTTCTAGGAGCACCCAATCATAGTGGTGAACGACGCCCCGCTAGGGCACATACTCAACAACCCCGACGCCACTTGATGAGTCGCGCTCTGGGGGATAGAGCTATCTCCATGAGACATCACATATGAGAAGCGAGACGCGATCAAGTCGCAAGTTCTCCCGGACTTCCTCGTACACTGGATGGAAAACCAGCTCCCCGACAAGACATACATGTCCTATCTATGGACAATGCACTTCGACGGGTCCAAGCGCAAGGAAGGAGTTGGCACCGGCGTCATACTGATGTCACCGCAAGGTGACAAGATGAGATATGTTCTGCGAATGCATTTCACCGCCTCCAAAAACGAAGCTAAATACGAAGCCTACTCCACGGGATGCGTATGGAAAAAGCCTGCGGCGCAAAGCGACTCGTAATTTACGGTGACTCCAAACTGGTGGTCAACCAAACAATGAACGAGTGTGATGCTCTGAGCGATAACATGATCGCCTACCGCGACCTCTACGATGCACTCAAGGGGGACTTCGACGGCTGCGAGCTACGACATGTAGGTCGCGAGAGCAACGAGGAAACGGACATACTCACCAACATCGGCTCCACTTGTGCCGAAGTGCCACCTAGAGTATTTCTAGAGCGCATCTGCGAGCACTCCATCAAGCCAAAGGCTCCAGAGCATAAAACCAACACGTCAAAGGACTCGGGGGCTACGCCACCCAACGAGTCAACGGTACTCGACAACATGGAGCCAGACACATGACTCGAAGGCCCCATGGAGGTGATGATGATCGAGCCATCCTGGACGCAACCATACATCACATACTTGCTCAGCAAAAGATTGTCAGATAACCCGACAGATGCGCGTCATATAGTGCGATGATCCAAGGCATTCACCCTCATCAATGGCGAACTGTACAAGTGCAGCATCACAAGAGTCCTTCAACGATGCGTCTCCAACAGAGACGGAAGAGCCATCCTCCTCGACATACACGAAGGCACTTGGGGCCATCATGCTGGTAGTCGCGCCCTTGTTGCCAAAGCTCTACGAGCTGGATTCTACTGGCCAATGACAATGCGTGATGCTAAAGACATCGTCCAGCAATGCAACTCCTGCCAGGGATTTGCGGACAAGCCGCACGCACCTGGTGCCGAGCTCAGGCCAATACCTGTGGCCTGGCCCTTCGCACAATGGGGACTCGACATGGTCAGTAAGCTCCAAAATTCGTCACCTGGAGGATACGTCTACCTCCTTGTTGTAGTCGACAAATTCACCAAATGGATCAAAGCCATGCTGGTGACAAACCAATCAGGGGCCAGCGTCGTTAAATTCTTCGAGTCCATCGTCTTCCGGTTTGGGGTGCCACACAGCATCATCACGGACAATGGAACAAACTTCACCTCGAATGAATTCTAGGGTTTCTACGAAAAACTAGGAATCAAAATCAGCTACGCCTCTGTAGCACACCCTCAGACCAACGGTCAAGTCGAAAAGGCCAACGGCCTCGTCTGCGGCGGAATCAAGAAAAGGCTCCTTCGTCCACTCGAAAAAGCTATCGGGTGCTAGCCCGATGAGCTGTAGTCAGTACTATGGAGCCTACGCACAACTCCAAACGGCGCTACAGGCTACACTCCGTTCTTCATGGTACATGGTGCCAAGGCGGTACTACCCGCAGAGGTGCGCTACAAAGCCCCACGGGTAGTAGCATACAGCGAGGCACAATCAACCCTCACACTCGAAGATTCTGTCGATTTCCTCGATGAAGCATTCGAGATCGCAGCGGAGAGATCCACGATCTACTAGCAGAACCTCCGCAATTACCACAGTAGAAGGCTACGCCCCAGATCCTTCATCTAAGGAGACCTGGCCCTGCGACTGAAGCAACAAGGGCACCTCAAGCTCGAGTCCCCCTTGGAAAGGACCTTATGTGATTATTGAAGTAATCCCGGGTGGCGCCTACCACCTTAAAGATCTAGAAAGCAGAGTCGCATACTCCAATCCTTGAAACGTCGTGCAGTTGCACTGTTTCTACGCTTAGATGTCTTTTACTTTACAAATAAGGCTATTCCGCTGGGCTACTTAGCCACACGTTGTACCTCGTGATATTGTGCGAATAAATAAAGCTAAGTGCCTCCAACTTTGTGTTTTTCTATTTTACTTGCAATTTCATCACTCGGGGGCTGCGCCACCCTCTACACCTTGTTACGCGAATAACGCAGTATCCTGAGTAGTGGACGCACTATCAAATCAAACCCTTGGTAAAACCAACATAGCTGCAACGCACCTGACAGGTTGACAAGGCATTGAGATAAATATACGTTAGGCTAACGAAAAGGAACTACAGAGTACAATACACTCGAAAAAACATACAAGCTAGCAAGGTTTTTACACATTAACGAGTATTAACTCCAGCAGGGGCACATTTTGACTACTCTAGTCCTTACTCAAATCTCCGACTCGACCAAGCACTCAAGGGCTACTCCTAACAGGAGCATTGGCTGTGCAGCCGAGAAACTTTGTAAGACATCCAAGCATTATGAGAACATATTTTCTCGCAAAAACCCTTCACTCGAATCAACAATTCGACTATGGACTCCGGGTTATTCCCATAGGGAACGCTGAAAGCAATGTTGGGGGATACCCCTGGGTAGGGTTACGCTGGGTATAAAGGTCGTTAGCCGAGGTACGACACGGTCAAAGCGAATGCTAGCCGAGTCTCCTCAAGGTAGGTCGACTTACGGGGTAACTCTTCCTAGTGGGTGTTCACCTAACATTAACCCGGTCGACATAAAACATATGTCGGCCATGTTGATTTGTCTTGTTTACAGGTACCCTCGTAGCCGGGTTAGCTAGACGCTAGCCGGGTTACCGCTAGGCTTACAAGGGAAGGAGGGAATCTCTCACTAGTCAAAAGGTGGTCTCTATCCATTGTAGCGTGAGCAAAGCAGGTAGAGGCAAGGACCAGTGGGGCGTGGCCGACAAAGGTGACGTAGCCATTGTCGGCTGACGCTACCAATGTCAGATGATGCCAAAAGCGAAGAAGCTTACACATGATTACGTCCAAAGTCCGGACTAGACGTTTACAGTGAATAAAGAAGCATCTTGCCTTAGCCAAAGGGGATATTCAGGGAATGTGCTGCCACGTGTGCCCTAACTTTGTAACCTAGGTTCCCCTATTTAAGGAGCACTAGGGCCTCTATAGAAGGGGATCGATTAGTCTGTCTAAGGTAGAACCCTAGAGCATTGTAGTAGGGGGTAAGAGAACTAGTCTCCTTCTCACGAACAACTCAAGGAGCACTTGTAATCCACCATTGATAGAGTGAAAATACAAACACTTGTCTTTGGAATCACCACACTATCCCTCCCTGGATTCCTCTAGTGCACATTGGCCCCATCATTAGCCTATCCATGGCATCTGCCGTGCCACCACCACGACAGTTGGCGCCCACCGTGGGGTGATGACCCACAAGTATAGGGGGTGTATCGCAGTATTTTTGAGGGAAGTGAAACCTAATTTATTGATTCGACACAAGGGGAGCCAAAGAATATTTATAAGCCTTAACAACTGAGTTGTCAATGCAGCTACACCTGGAAACAATCTTGCTCACATCAGGTTATCAGTAGAAACCGTTTTGTAGTAGGAATAGTAAAGTAATAATAGTAGTAAAGTAAAGACAACAGTAACAATAGCAGTAAATAGTAAGATTCGAGTGCGGTAGGCATAGGGATGGATGGACGGGCGTTGCATGGACAAGACAATTCACATGGCAATCAGAACATAGGGCAATTGCAGATAAATAAGATAAAACATCCAAGTACTAGATAATCCTAGGCATGTGTTCCTTATATAGTCATACGTGCTCGCAATGAGAACTTGCACAACATCTTTTGTCCTGCCAGCCCGTTTGCAGCGGGGCCTTAAGGGAACTACTCACAATTAAGGTGTTCCTTTTAATAGAGCACCGGAGCAAAGCATTAACACTCCGTGAACACATGTGATCCTCACATCAAAGCCATTCCCTCCAATTATCCCGATTTCTGTCACTTCGAGGCCTTTGGTTCCGGACAACAACGTGTGTATACAACTTGCAGGTAAGACCATAAACAATACTATCATAATTAATCAATAACATGTTTAGATCTGAAATCATGGCACTCAGGACCTAGTGACAAGCATTAAGCATAACAAGTTGCAACAAAGTCAAAAAGCACTAATAAAAGATACTAGGCACCATACCCTAACAATCCGATGCCATTACACGAACGATCTCATCCAATCCTTACCATCCCCATAGCCTACAAAGGGGGATTACTCACTCATAGATGGGGGAAACATGGATGGTCGATGGAGAAGCGATGGTGATGATGATGGCAATGATCTCCTCCAATTCCCCGTCCCGGCAGGGTGCCAGAATGGAGTTTCTAGTTCCGAATCGCGGAATCTGGTGGTGGCGGCGCAACGGAACTCTTTTTGGAAAAACGTCGACCTCCCTTGGGTCTTTAGGTCAGGAGGAAACTTATAGGCGAAGAGGGAGACCGAGGGGGTGCCTGGGGCGGCCATACCACCTCCTGGCGCGCGGCCAAGCCCGGATCACTGGCCAGTGGTGTGGCTGTGCCCCACCTCTCCGCTCGGTGTCCCTCGGTGAAAACCTGACTTTGGCTTTTGTCCCACAAATTCGAGAATATTCATTTTCCGACTTTCCGGAACCAAAAACAATGTAAAATGTAGTGGCAATCGTGGCTCTTGTTAATAGGTTAGTCCAAGAAATCATATTAAAAGTACTCCAAAGTGTGGACAAAACATAAGAAAGTAGATAAAACCAAGCATGGAACATAAAAAATTATGGATACGTTTGCAACGTATCAACATCCCCAAGCTTAACTCCTGCTCGTCCTCGAGTAGGTAAGTGATAAAAAGAAAGAATAATTTTTGAGGTGACATGCACCATCATAAAGTTGATCAAAGTATTTGTAAAACATTCATAGCTGGGATCATAGTACTTCAACATAACATGAAAGATAAAGTTCTAACAATAAGACAAAGCAACTATGTTGCAACATGAAAAGGCACAAACAAAAGATTCATGAATAACAATGCTTTGCAAGACATTTGTTTGTTTCACATAAAGAAAACATAGCATAGTGGCATTCAGCTTGTCCCTCATAGAGTAGCAAACATAAATGCATAGGACACCTTCAAAGTTCATAAGAGTGACTAGATACAAATAGTTTAAAACAAGCAATATCAAAGTTATGCATCAATCAACAAGTCTTGGGACAATGCACATAGAACTAAGAATGGCCACTATGCTCTCAAAGTAGGTGTATAAAGATAGAATGTGGAGACTCAACATAAAAGTAAAAGAAAGGCCTTCAAAGAAGGAAGTAGAGACTCAAGTTTCATAAAGAGCTTCCAAAAATTATGGTACTTAATAGCTTTCAGCTCTCATTGCCCCTATCATAAGCATCTTGAAGTGGTTCAGGTTAAAGTGAACAAACTATGAAGTATATGCTTGACAAAGTATAAGTTGGAAATCTCATGTCCCTTGAATACGAGGGTCGCTCCTCATGCTACTCAAGTTTAGTCACCGGTAAGTTCTTGTCATTGTAAGTACATGTGTATCATAGAGAACCGCCAGCGGGGTACCCCTTGCCCGATGATACGGAAGAATCCCCATATCAAAATGATAAGGTAAGCAGACAACAAGCATCTCAACAATCTTCTTATTTACCATGGGAAAATGGTGCTTTTTTCTCTCGTTCCTATTTTATCATATCTTTTTTTTTCTTTTTCTCCTTTTCTCAATATCTGACTCTTTTTTCATAAGAAGAATGCTTCATAGACAGCTCATTATGGTTGCGCTGTAGGTTTCCACCATGACGACATGGATTAGACCAGCGGCCCAAGCGTTTCTCTAACACGCATACATAACTCCATGGACTTACAAGCTCCCCTTTCATTTCACACCGACGACATCCATAGACAAAAGAGCATGATATCAACTTGGTACAAAGTACAAGTGCAATGTTGAAAGCGTTCCCCGTGACAGCATGGTTCTGCTAATCCCCAACATATAAGTGGAAGCATATACAACATAGACGACACAATGGTTCAAGTTTATTAAGGGCAACAAAAGTAAAGTGTGCCATCAAGTTCGTGAGAGCTTTAATCACTAGTTTTCTCATAACAAGTTTAATTCGGAAGGTAAATAAAAACATGAATATACTTGGAATAGCATATGCTAATAGGTAGGTATGATGGACTCTTTGGAATAACTTGGTTTTAGGAGTTGGATGCATGAGTGGAACTCATACTTGGTTATGGAGGCTAGCAAAAGACTGGGAGCGACCAACTAAGAGAGCAATAACGGCCATAATCATGCAGAGCAACAAAACATCATTAATCAAAGCATAAAGTGATACTACACGTTGAAAACTAAAGGATCATAAAGGCTATGGTGACTTGGGATAGTCATAACATGGTGTGAGCATGTGCCAAGTCAACCCAAATAAAGCATCAAAGGAGAATACCACAATACTATGCTTTAATATGCTAAAACAACGCATGATTCTTCAAAGGCACATAGCAATCTCAATTGTTTATAACAAGTCATTCTACAACAAAGAATACTAAGCATAAAGCCAAATCAATATCAAGCATAGCATGACAAAGCATAGGCCACAGTCAAAAACAAGCTCTCTTTACCACTTAAGCATGAACTTTCCTACTCTTTTCCAATCCAAACCAAACTATTTGGAAACCAATGCATGAAAGATGGGGTCCAACCAATTTATTCAGAAAACTAAGAAAACCAAGCAAACGAAAAACTAAAACGAAAACGAAAAAGAAGACGCTCCAAGAACAACACAACTATGCATGAAATAATAAAAATGAAGTGTTTGAAAGAAACCTGGGATTTTTATTTACGAAGAAGGGGATGCCTTGGGCATCCCCAAGCTTTGACGCTTGTACCTCTTGAATATTTCTTGGGGTGACATGGGTGGCATCCCCAAGCTTGAGCTTTAGTCCATCCTTCATATTATTACTCATTCCTTCCATACACCTGGAATTTTTCCTTCATACAAAACTTCACACAATCTTTATTAGCAACATTAGTGCACTCAAGATAATAAGTCTTTGGGTTCAGTTCCAATAGCAATAAAACTTCCATTTAAAACACAAGCTACTATAGAACTTCCCTTAAAAAGCTCAATTCCTCAAAAGAACTCAAAAAGGAACCAACAATAAGCAATTGCAAATAATGGTAAAAATCTGTCAAAACAGACCAGCAGGTAAAGACGGATTTTTTGGAAGACGTTCTGTTGCTCAAATCGAAAAGTGTTGAACTAACGAAAGTTAGGTAACAACCTAGGGCAGAAGCACAAAAATTCACACCTCAAAAGGACATACAGAGATTTTAACACGAATGTTTATGGTGAAGCATAGAAATCTATTTCGGGACAGCAACTTTCGCAACCATTACTTCTCTCTCATTAGATGTTACTCTTGGCACAAAAAGCAAATAAAAAGGATAAGGAGCGGTTATTACTAAAGTAATAACTTCCAAGACTCATCTAAAACTTTTGGGTTATCTCCCAATAAGTACTTTTCTTTAACGCCTTTAAGTTAGACATGATAGTTTGAGAGGATGCTCACATAAGAAATATGAATTGAAGTAAAAGAGAGAATCAAGAAGCAAATTCAAAACACATTTAATTCTAACCCACTTCCTATGCATAGGAATCTTGTATGCAAATAAATTCGCAAAGAACAAAGTGACAGGCATAGGGAGATAAAACAAGAGTAACTTCAAAAAATTTAGCACATAGAGAGGTGTTTCAATACCATGAAAACTTCTACAACCATATTTTCCTCTCTCATAATAATTTTCAGTAGCCTCATGAATAAACTCAACAATATAACTATTACATAAAGCATGCTTTTCATGTTCTACAAAAACATAATTTTTATCAAGCTCAAAAATAGTGGGATTAAAACCTTCAAACCCACTTTTAACAATTCTATAACAAGATGACTGATCATTCAATATAGGACCGTCGTCTAGAGCTTTATCATAAACAATTTCTAAGCAAAACTCTTTAGTACCATGCATCTCGAAGTTAGACGCAAATAAAGGATTATCACAGATAACATGAGCATAACATTCATCCTCCTTTGGTAAGCATGGGGGACAATCAAATAATGTAAGGGATAAAGAGTTACTCTCATTAGAAGGTAGGCATGGGTAGCTAATCCATTCTTCCTCCTTTTGTTCATCACTCTCCTCCTCTTTTTCATCTAATGAGCTTTCAGGTTCATCAATTTCTTCTTCCATAAGATCCTACGAGGCATTAGTCTCTTCCATTTGTGGAAAGCATCTATTAATATATTCAAGAATATAGCCATTTTATTCCTTGTAATTATCAAAGCAAAATTTAAGTATATCATAAACCTCATATTTATAAGGTGAATCATCAATATTTTCAAGCAAACTAGCAAGTTCAAATGCACCCTTCCAAGCAATAAATTCCTCAATTTGTTCCACATCATAAAAGTCATAATTTTCTTTAACATAAGAAGATATGGTAACATCATCATTATACTCACACTGAAAAGGGAGGTGTTTGTACCTCCTACAGCAACAAGATTTATCAAAGCAATAAGTAACATTATAAGTAGAGCACATCGTTTATAGGAATGGTATACAATTTATCAATTTGTTTCCATAAGTGTTTCCCTTTTTGTGACAAGCGGTGTTCCTTATAATAATATTTCTGTTCTTCTGTGAACCCACCTTGCCAATAAGATTTAGTTTTTTGATAGCAAGCATGATAAAGCAAGACAATAATAGACCAACGAAAATAACAACTAGAGTAGGAACTATTTTTTTGTATTTTTGATAAAGAAACAAGCAAACAAGGCGGAAATAAACTAAGCTTGAACAATAGTGATTCCAAGTGGACTTGATAAATAAAGCTATGCTCCCCGGCAACGGCGCCAGAAAATATTCTTGATCTCCACAAGTATAGGGGGTGTATCGCAGTATTTTCAAGGGAATTGAAACCCAATTTATTGATTCGACACAAGGGGAGCCAAAGAATATTTATAAGCCTTAACAACTGAGTTGTAAATTCAGATGCACCTAGAAACAATCTTGCTCACAGCAGTTTATCAGTAGCAACAGTTTTGTAGTAGGAATAGTAAAGTAATAATAGTAGTAAAGTAAAGACATCAGTAACAATAGCGAAAGATGAGGGATTCGAAAAGGTAGGCATAGGGATGGATGGACGGGCGTTGCATGGACAAGACAACTCACATGGCAATCAGAACATAGGTCAATTGTAGATAAATAAGATAAAGCATCCAAGTACTAGATAATCCTAGGCACGTGTTCCTTATATAGTCATACGTGCTCACAATGAGAACTTGCACAACATCTTTTGTCCTGCCAGCCCGTTTGCAGCGGGGCCTCAAGGGAACTACTAGCAATTAAGGTGCTCCTTTTAATAGAGCACTGGAGCAAATCATTAACACTCCATGAACACATGTGATCCTCACATCAAAGCCATTCCCTCTGGTTATCCCTTTTTCTATCACTTCGGGGCCTTTGGTTCCGGACAACAACGTGTGTATACAACTTGCAGGTAAGACCATAAACAATACTATCATAATGAATCAATAACATGTTCAGATCTGAAATCATGGCACTCAGGCCCTAGTGACAGGCATTAAGCATAACAAGTTGCAACAAAGTCAAAAAGCACTAATAAAAGATACTAGGCACCATGCCCTAACAATCTGATGCCATTACATGAATGATCCCATCCAATCCCTACCATCCCCATAGCCTACAGCGGGGGATTACTCACTCATAGATGGGGGAAACATGGATGGTCGATGGAGAAGCGATGGTGATCATGATGGCGATGATCTCCTCCAATTCCCCGGCCAAAGAGGGTGCGAATGGAGTTTGGGTTTCAATCACGGAATCTGGTGGTGGTGGCGCAACGGAACTCTTTTTGGAAAAACGTCGAACCCCTCTGGGTTTTTAGGTCAGGAGGCAACTTATAGGCGAAGAGGGAGACCGAGAGGGTACTGGGCGGCTGACCACCTGGCGGGCTAGGCCTGGCCTGCCAAGTGGTGTGGCCGGCCCCCTCTCCTCGTATTCTGCCCCGTGTCCCTCGGTGAAAACTGAGTTTGGCTTTTGTCCCGTCAATTCGAGAATATTCATTTTCGCCTTTCCGGAACCAAAAACAGCAGAAAGCACAGCAATAATCGTGGGTGGCTCTTATTATTAATAGGTTAGTCCAAGAAATCATATGAAAAGTACTCCAAAGTGTGGACAAAACATAAGAAAGTAGATAAATGTTGGGTCCGCAGCATAGAAAACAAAAATTTTCCTACGATGAGAACTATACGCCAAGATCTATCTACTAGATACAGAGCAACGAGTGGACATACATCCATGGAGAGCTTACCCTCGAAGACAACGAGTTTTGTTAATGAGTAGGAACTCGTGGTTGATGTAGTCGTACACTTGCCGATCTCAAGATCGTGAGGAAGTCCGAGCGCCGCAACTCAGCAGCGCATCCGCATTCGCACACATGTTCAAGCCACCGGACAACCTCCACCTCCTCGCTCCAGCGATCCAGCGGAAGCAGCAACTCCTTCCAGATGAAATGCCACCGGGAACATGTATCTCGCTAATCCGAGACCATGGGGGAATAATTCTAGATGGGGAGAGAGATCCTTCACAAGGAGGTGTATGGATGAAGGAGGGAACGGGTGGCCTCCTATAGGAGGAGGAGGGGTGCCCCCTCTCTCCATGGCCGGCGCATGGGGGGGTGACCCCTCACCTCCCCCATTCATGTGGTGGTAACCCCTCCACATTAAAATGCCTCTTCACATTCCCTTTTAAAGTCTCCACTTTAAATGCATTAAATTTCTCCAAATTTAATGCTCTCTCATTTAATAAAACTCTTTTTATTAAATTTATTCAGAATTTTGTTAATTACTTTAATTAACAAACATTCACATATAGCCCCTTGCAATATTTCAATATCACATGCAGAACCACCTTCTGCAATTTCACCCGAAACAATTTTCGGTTTCTATTGAAACAATTCCTGCGCTTTGCAATTCTTTCGTCTGAAACATATGTGCTCCAAAATGGTGTCCGGTAACTCTTAAGTGTGCCACCCTACGGTTCGTGAATAATGCAGACATGATCGAGACCCTTCTCCGATCAATAATCAGCAGCGAGACCTGGAGATCCGTACTGACTCCTACACATTCAACGATGACTCCTGTGATCGTGAGAACCTTTAATGCTTGTAACTAAATCCCTTCGTCTCTCGATATATTACATGTCGTGAGAATCGGTATCTCCATACCTAGTTTGATCTCGTTACTGACATGCACTCTTTTCTTGTTCCCGTGATATAACATTCTAGTGATCACATCACTTGCTTGCAAGCTATCCTAATGTGATATCACCGAGAGGGCCCAGAGTATATCTATCCGTCATCTGGATTGACAAATTCCACTCTTGATCCATGAGCCTCAACATAACATCTTCGTAGTACTGAACCCATCTTTATAGTCACCCTGTTACGGTGTGACGTTTGATGTTATCAAGATACTCTTCCGGTGTTAGCAATTAACATGATCTCATGGTCTAAGGATAAAGATTACTTCGTATGATGTTATAGCAATATAAACATAATGACTTGATTGTAATGCTATACTTCGGATGAATGTTCATCACATCATTTCACAAATGCTGTGACCTTGTTATTAACAACATCCAATGTCCATGATCAGGAAACCTTGATCATCTTGTTAATCAACAAGCTAGTCTATAAGAGAGGCATAACTAGGAACCCTTTTTGTTTATTAAACACACATGTATTGATGTTTCCTATCAATACAATTATAGCATGCAAAATAAACATCTATCATATACAAGGAATACATAATAACAACTTTATTATTGCCTCTTAGGGCATATTTCCTTCAGTCTCCCACTTGCACTAGAGACAATAATCTACTTTATATAGTGATAAATCTAACACCCATGGAGTTCTGGTGTTGATCATGTTTTGCCCTAGGGAGTACTTTAGTCAACGGATCTGCTACATTCAGGTCCATGTGCACTTTACAAATATTTATATCTCCATCCTTGATATGCTCGCGGATGGAGTGAAACCGGCACTTAATATGCTTGGAATTCTTGTGAGACCTTGGTTCCTTGGCGTTGGCTATGGCTCCATTATTGTCACAATAGATCACCATTGGGTCCAACGCACTAGGAACCACACCTAGTTCCGTTATGAACTCCTTCATCCAAATCGCTTCTCGCCGCTCAAGCAGCAACATATTCCGCCTCTGTCGTTGATCCAGCCACCACAGGTTGTTTGGAGCTCCTCCAACTAACTGTTTCTCCGTTCAAGAGAAATACGTATCCGGATTGAGACTTAGAGTCATACGGATCAGTGTCAAAGCTAGCATCGACATAACACTTAGCGACTAGCTCTTCTTCACCTCCGTATACAAGAAACATATCCTTAGTTCTTCTCAAGTACTTAAGGATATTCTTGACCGCTATCGAGTGTTCCGAACCTGGATCAGATTGGTACCTACTAGTCAAACTAATAGCATGTGCCACATCCGGTCTTGTACATAGCATGGCATACATTATAGAGCCTATGGCTGAGGCATAGGGGATCTTATCCATTATCTCTCTTTCTTCCGGCCAATGGACTTTGAGTCTTACTCAATGTCTTGCCTTGCAACATGGGTAAGTACCCCTTCTTACTTCTGTCCATATTAAACTTCTTTAATATCTTATCAAGGTATGTACTCTGTGATAGCCCAATTAGGCGTCTTGATCTATCTCTATAGATTTTAATGCCTAATATATATGAAGCTTCACCAAGGTCCTTCATCGAAAATTTGCTGTTTAGATAACTTTTAACACTGTTTAAAAGATCTATATCATTTCCAATCAATAATATGTCATCCACATATAATATCAGAAATGCCACATTGCTCCCACTCACTTTCTTGTAAATACAAGCCTCTCCATAAGTTTGGACAAATCCAAACTCTTTGATCACCTCATCAAAGCGGAGATTCCAACTCCGCGATGCTTGCTTCAGTCCATAGATGGATCGCTGAAGTTTGAACACCTTATCAGCATCCTTAGGATTGACAAAACCCTTAGGTTGTATCATATACAACTCTTCTTCAATATTACCATTGAGGAACGTAGTTTTGACATCCATCTGCCATATTTCATAATCGAAATATGCAGCAATTGCTAACATAATCCTAACCGACTTTAGCATCGCTGTGGAGAGAATGTCTCATCGTAGTCAACTCCTTGAATTTGTCGAAACCCCTTTGTGACAAGTCGAGCCTTATAGATGGTTACATTACCATCAGCATTAGTTTTTCTTTTGAAAATCCATTTATTCTCAACGGCCTTTCGATCGTGAGGTAAGTCCACCAAGGTCCAAACCTGGTTTTCGTACATAGATTCCATCTCGGATTTCATGGCTTCTAGCCATTTGTTGGAATCAGGGCTCATCATCGCTTCTTCATACGTCACAGGGTCATCTATTTCATCAATCATGAAATTCATAACACGATTGCCGACAGCTTTAGGAGCTGACGTGTCCGCTTGACCATGAGGTTCTAGAGTGTCCTCTTCGAGTTTCATGATCAATATCATTAGCTCTCTCTTCATTAGGTGAAGTCAACTCCGAAACAACTTCTAGAGCTGCGCTACTCGCCATTTCATGAAGAGAAGGTTCAATAACCTCTTCGAGTTCTACCTTCCGACTACTCACAACTTTCACGAGAAACTCCTTCCTCAAGAAAGGATCCATTCTTGGCAGCAAAGACCTTGCCCTCGGATCTGTGATAGAAGGTATACCCAATCGTTTCCTTAGGGTATCCTATGAAGACGCATTTTTCCGCTTTGGGTTCGAGTTTATCCGGTTGAAGTTTCTTCAGATAAACATCGCATCCCCAAACTTTAAGAAATGACAACTTAGGTTTGTTTCCAAACCATAATTCATATGGTGTCTTTTCAACGGATTTAGATGGTGCCCTATTTAAAGTGAATGCAGCGGTTTCCAATGCATAACCCCAAAATGACAAAGGGCAAGTCAACAGAGACATCATAGATCTAACCATATCCAATAAAGTATGATTATTTACATTCGACACACCATTACGCTGTGGGTGTTCCGCAGCGTGAGTTGTGAAACTATTCCACAGTCTTTCATATGTGTGCTAAACTCGTAACTAAGATACTCTCCTCCATGGTCGGACCGCAGAAATTTGATCTTTCTGTTATGATGATTTTCCACTTCATTCTGAAATTCTTTGAACCTTTCAAAAGTTTCAGACTTATATTTCATCAAATATATATACCCGTATCTACTCAAATCATCCGTGAAAGTAACAAAATAACGATATCCACCTTGCACCGACACACTCATTGGTCCACACACATCAGTATGTATGATTTCCAATAAATCTGTCGTCCGTTCCATTGAACCAGAAAACGGCGTTCTAGTCATCTTGCCCATAAGGCATGGCTCACATGTATCAAATGATTCAAAATCAAGTGATTCCAAAAGTCCATCAGAATGGAGTTTCTTCATGCGTTTAACGCCAATATGACCTAGACAAAGAAGGCTACATATATGTAGATATATCATTATCAAGTTTAATCCTTTTAGCATCAACATTATGAATATGTGTAATACTACTATCGAGATCCAACAAAAATAAACCATTCAACACAGGTGCATGACCATAAAAGATATTATTCATATAAATCAAACAACCATTGTTTTCAGACTTAAACGAATAACCACTTTGCATCAAACACGATCCGGATACAATGTTCATGCTCAGTGTAGACACCAAATAACAATTATTCAGGTTTATAACTAATCCCGACGGCATATGGAGAGGCAGCGTTCCGACAGCGATCACATCAACTCTTGATCCATTGCCGACCCGCATCGTGACCTCATCCCTTGCTAGTTGTCGCTTGTTCCGCAGCCCCTGAACCAAGTTACATATATTAGCAACCGATCCCGTATCAAATACCCAAAAGCTATCGCGAGTACTAGTCAAGTACACATCAATAACATGTATATCACATATACCTTTGTTTGCCTTGCCGCCTTCTTGTCCGCCAAATACTTGGGGCGCTTACGCCCAATGGCCATCCCCTTGCAATAGTAGTACTGTGTCGACTTAGGGCCAACTTGGGGTTTTTTCAGCGCCGACAATGATTTGCCGCCTTTCTTTCCCTTCGCTTGCCTTTCTTGTCCTTCTTGAAACCGTGGTCTTATTGATCATCAACACTTGATGTTGTTTCCTAATCTCTACTTCGCAGCCTTAAGCATCGATGTAAGCTCGAAGAGACTTCTTCATGCCCTGCATTATTATAGTTCATCACGAAGCTCTTGTAGCTAGGTGGCGAGATTGAGAACACGATGTATGCCTAAGTCAATGGGAATCGTTATTCCTAAGGACACAAGCTTATCGGCGTACTCACATTTTGAGTAATGCGCTCACTAACGGAGATGTTCTCTTCCATCATGCAGCTAAAGAAATTTTCAGAAGCATTATAACTCTCTACGGCAGCATGGGTATCGAAAATCATTTTCAATTCTCCCATGGTATCAAAGGCATTGCCATTTTCAAACGTCAAGTTCGCTCTAGCCCATACAAGATGCCGCAATGAACTGTTGTGGTCCTCCCGAGTTATATAGACGTTCTTTCCTCGTCAGGCATCAGAGCTGGTGGGGCCTAGCGTGCCTCTAGCACATATTGCTTTTGTGTAGCAGTGAGGAGAATCCTCAAATTCATAGCCCAGTTGGTGAAGTTGCTACCATTCGCAGCAAGTTTCTCTTTCTCCATGAACACATTGAAATTAAAAGCAGCTGGTGCCATCTATAACAGAATTTGTAAAATATATTTAGACTAAGTTTATGATAGATTGAGTTCGGCTAATCCAAATTACTAATGAACTCCCACTCAAAAACGACATCCCTCGTGTCCTTTTGGTGATTACATGAACCAAATCCACTACACCAAGTCCGATCATCACGTGAGTCGGTGTAGCTTCAAAGGCGAGCATCTATATGGGCATCATATCAACTATATGACTCATGCTTAACCTTTCGTCCGTGTTCGAGGCCATGTCTGCATACATGCTAGGCTCACAAGTAAGAACCTTAGTATTTGCATGTGTAAAACTGTCTTACACCCGTTGTATGAAAGCGTAGAGTCGAGAACACCCGATCATCACGTGATGCCTCAAAACACGATCCACAAAACGGTGCATACTTAAGGAAGAACACATTTTTATCTTGATATCTAAAAGAGGGATCATCTTACAATGCTACAGAAAGCGCCAAACTAGCCGTATAAGATGCTAACATCTAATGTGTAAAGTGAGATGATATGGTCCATGCATTTTATCTCTATCACTTGCATCGTGGTATGATCTCTATCATTCCTTTGTGTGTAAGGCCAAGGTATATGGAACTTACACGTTGAGTGTGTTGTAAGAGTATCTATCATACATCTACTTACAACAATACCATATCAATACACTAGCCCAGCAACGATCTAAACTAGACGCCTCTAATTTATCAATTGCAAGTTTTACGTGGCTTAGGCTTTGAGATAGAACCGTTTACCTACTTAACATGAACCACAACGAGGATAACTAAGTTATTAGCAACTCGTTGTAAATCAGATATTGACTATAGTAGGAGAGACAGACACCCGCCAGCCACTTATGCAAAACAAGTTGCATGTTAGTCGTGGAACCGGTCTCATGTACGATGGCATGTAAGGTTGGTCCGGGCCGCTTCATCCCACTATGCCACCAATATCCAAAATACATAGAAGATGCAATAACATGATCATCATCGTCCACATATAAACATATGTGTACTACCCGTGCAAAGCACCTACGCATAGATCAGGCTCTGATACCACTCAAGGTCCGCATAGAAAACAAAAATTTTCCTACGATGAGAACTATACGCCAAGATCTATCTACTAGATACAGAGCAACGAGTGGACATACATCCATGGAGAGCTTACCCTCGAAGACAACGAGTTTTGTTAATGAGTAGGAACTCGTGGTTGATGTAGTCGTACACTTGCCGATCTCAAGATCGTGAGGAAGTCCGAGCGCCGCAACTCAGCAACAAGATCCGCACTCGCACACATGTTCAAGCCACGGACAACCTCCACCTCCTCGCCCAGATCCAGCGGAAGCAGCAACTCCTTCCAGATGAAATGCCACCGGGAACATGTATCTCGCTAATCCGAGACCATGGGGGAATAATTCTAGATGGGGAGAGAGATCCTTCACAAGGAGGTGTATGGATGAAGGAGGGAACGGGTGGCCTCCTATAGGAGGAGGAGGGGTGCCCCCTCTCTCCATGGTCAAGCATGGGGGTGACCTCACCTCCCCATTCATGTGGTGGTAACCCTCCACATTAAAATGCCTCTTCACATTCCCTTTAAAGTCTCCATTTTAAATGCATTAAATTTCTCCAAATTTAATGCTCTCATTTAATAAAACTCTTTTATTAAATTTATTCAGAATTTTGTTAATTACTTTAATTAACAAACAATCACATATAGCCCTTGCAATATTTGAATATCACATGCGTAACCACCTTCCGCAATTTCACCCGAAACAATTTCCTGCTTTCTATTGAAACAATTCCTCGCGCTTTGCAATTTTTTCATCTAAAACATATGTGCTCCAAAATGGTGTCCGTAACTCTTAAGTGTGCCACCCTACTATTCATGAATAATGCGTATATGATCGAGATCCTTCTCGATCAATAATCAGCAGCGGACACGAGATCCGTGACCGACTCCTACACATTCAACGATGACTCGTGATCGTGAGAACCTTTAACGCTTGTAACTAAATCCCTTTGTCTCGATATATTACATGTCCGAGATTCGATCATCGGTATTCCATACCTAGTTTGATCTCGCATCGACATGCACTCTTTTCTCGCTCCCGTGATATAACATTCTAGTGATCACATCACTTGCTTGCAAGCTATCCTAATGTGATATCACCGAGAGGGCCCACAAGATATCTATCCGTCATCCGGATTGACAAATTCCACTCTTGATCCATGAGCTCAACATAACACCTTCGTAGTAATCGAACCCATCTTTATAGTCACCCTGTTACGGTGTGACGTTTGATGTTATCAAGATACTCTTCCGGTGTTAGCAATTAACATGATCTCATGGTCTAAGGATAAAGATTACTTCGTATGATGTTATAGCAATATAAACATAATGACTTGATCGTAATGCTATACTTCGGATGAATGTTCATCACATCATTTCACAAATGCTGTGACCTTGTTATTAACAACATCCAATGTCCATGATCAGGAAACCTTGATCATCTTGTTAATCAACAAGCTAGTCTATAAGAGAGGCATAACTAGGAACCCTTTTTGTTTACTAAACACACATGTATTGATGTTTCCTATCAATACAATTATAGCATGCAAAATAAACATCTATCATATACAAGGAATACATAATAACAACTTTATTATTGCCTCTCAGGGCATATTTCCTTCAATAAAACCAAGCATGGAATATCAAAAATTATGGATACGTTTGCAACGTATCATGGGGCTAGCGGTGCTAGCAGGGGTAAAACTCCGGACAAGAAACATCTTTGGCACTGGCGAGCGCGTCGTCTCCAGGCTGGTTCAACACTTTGGAGTGCTGGAGTATGTCAACGAAAACGTTGGGAGCTTCGGTAGGCGCCCTCCTCCGTGCAACGGCCTCTTCATCAAGCTTGGCACCCATGAGGTCTATGTTGGTGTAGACGAGTCCTGCGTTCATCTGCAGCACGTCGTCGAGGGAGGCGAGCCACCTCTCAGCACAGCTAGCGGCACGCGTATCACTCGCCCTGCAAGCTGCGTTGAGGTTATGATGACGGTGCCAGACACGGGAGCAAGCAAGGACCCAGCACCAGATCAAGAAGTTATGCCAAAGTAGGCAAGGTCTAGATTTCCTCCGCTAGAGAGACCAGAGAATGTACTGCAGCAGGCAATAGATAGCTTAGCAATGCCCGTAGCTCCAGTGGTAGATCTAGCTCAGGCGCAAGCTGAGTTGGAGGAAACTAGGCAGAAAATGTTAGTTGACACGAAAAAGTAGCTGAGTTGCAGCAGTCACTAAACATCACTCTACGGGAGTATGCAAAGGTCTGAGGTAGGAACCTGATTACTGAAATTGATAAGGAATATGAGCCTAGGCCAGGTCAGAAAACTACTATAGTAACAATAGGGCTAGATAGGTACAGTACCCTAGCAAAGAACCTCAGGGCTGCTAACACGGCTATGTCCGAGTTAGAAGGCTTAACCGGGAGGCCCGGGAAAGGCAACAGGAGAGAGTTAACCACTTGTTGAGAGTAGCGTGTTAGTAGAATGAGGAGATAAACAAGGCGAACCTGGCGCAACCCGGAGCATCGCATGTAGTTCATTCAGCTAGAAATAACCTGGCAAAATCCGCGGGGGCTGCATCTTCCCCTGGTCATGGCCCAAGGAGAGAGGAGGTGGTAAACTCAGATAGAAGAGACAAGCAAATGGTCCCATATGATCCGGTGAGAGCAGGAAAGGGAATCACAGTGCAAGTTGACGAGGACCACCATAGTGCCAGCCGGGGTGAAGCTGGCCGGGGTAACCACGACCAAGGCAATGCTGGTCAGAGGAACACTGTCAATGGCAATGCCGGACAACGTGATCCAGTGGTCACAGGGAAAAACACGCCTCGGCAATAGCATCAGCAATACGCACCTCGGCAGGAGAGAAGTGCTGGCTAAGCAATGCAACAGAAACACGCTCGTCCGGATCAGGACAGATACAATGATGGTTACTAAGCAATGGCTAATGCCGGATTCCCTAGACCGGAGCACCATGTGGTTGGATCGAGATTGCGAGGCAGGAACTTATAGCCGGATGATGCTAGGCTGAAGCTGGACCGAATCTATAGGTTGGAGATGATCGAGGTACAGGGCCCTCCGGGTCCAACGTGTTTTGGACCTCGGATCATGAGGGAACCACCAGTACCGAACTTTCAGCTGGCCAGATGAACAAAGACGTATGATGGAAGCACCAAGCCAAATGATTGGCTCATTGATTATGCAACTACAGTGAACATTGCGACTGGTAATTTGAGATGGGCAATGAGATACGTGCCCAGATGTTGGAAGGACCTACAAGGGTTTGGCTGAAGAATTTGCCGCCAGGGAGTATCAACTGTTGGTTGGATTTCGAGGAGCTGTTCATCAACAACTTCTCAAGCACCTACAAGAGGCCAAATAGGCCACAAACTTTGGCATTGTGCAGGCAAAGACCAAATGAGCCGGACCGAGATTTTCTGACTTGGTGGTGTAATGTGCGCAATTCACGTGAAGGGGTAATCAAACCATAAGCAATTGCGTGGTTCGCCCAAGGCTGCAGATATGGAAGCATGTTATGGCAAAGGTTGCAGCAAGATATGCTAACCACCCTGGTAGGGACGATTAGGATCGCGGATTCGTATGCTTTGGGGATCCAACCCAACCCGGGATAATGTCAAGTGAGTCGAATGAGGATTACTACAACAGGGATGGTTCCGGGTCGTCCAGAAGGAATGATTTCTGGGGTAAAAGAAGGGATGATCATCCGGATTATAGGTACAACTCGCAGTAGGTGGCGGCTGTAGACTGGGATCAGCCAAATGCTAGCGCAAGCCAGCACCAGAAAACTGGAGGACAACATTGGCAGCAAAAGGGCAAAGGCAAGATGCCTTGGACTCCGGAGCAGAAGAAATAGTGGCAAGAAAGAAAAGATCGTCCAAGATACACGTTCGAGTCTATGTTGGAGCAGGCTTGCAAGTTCCATACGCCAAGTCCAAATAGTCCGGCGAACCATACGACCCGGCAATGTGAATGGATGAGAAAGCTGGAGCAGGGTAGCTTGGGGAATGCTCAGGCACCTCGGAGAGATGCACCTTGAAATGAAGCACCTCGGCAGCAACTGCTCACTGGGGGGAATGGACAGCAGCTAATGTTGCTTCCGCCTCCACCGAGATATGAAAATCAGGAGAGAAGGGATGCAGTGCATCAAGTGAATAACCAACAACAACAAGACCAAGGGTATCATGGTAATGAAGGGAGGAATTAGTACAGGGAACATCACCAAAGCTACTTTGTGTTCACCATAGAGGAAACTAACAGAAATAGCTTGCAACACCAACATATGGAGGTGAATGCTGTAATGCCGGCGGTGACGAGGTACATGACTTGGTCGTATTAGGAAATCACGTGGAGTATCAAGGATCATCCCAGGCTTATGACGAGTCTTGGATCATATGCGTTGGTGTTGGATCCGACGTTCATCGGTCCGAATATCAACGTGAGGTTTTCCAAGCTACTGATAGACAATGGCAATAGCATTAACATCATGTACAATGATACCATGCACAAGTTGGGAATCTCAGAGAACATGCTCCAAGCGACAAGGACCACATTTCATGGTATAGTACTAGGTATCTCCTATGAGCCCATTGGTAAAGGCCGGGTTGATGTGTTATTCGGGACGAGGGACAATTATCGGACTGAAAATTTGGAGTTCGAAGTGGTGAACCTGGAAAGCGCATATCACGCGTTACTCGGTAGGCCTACTCTGAGCAAGTTCATGGCAAGTACTTGTTGGGGATATACTTTCCGGGTATCCTCACAGTTCCTCACTGACTAGGGTGGCCCACTTCGGGTTAGAGCTTTTGCTTCATGGGCGGCCTAGTCAGGGAGAAAAGACGGAGTCCAATCCGGCTACAGGAAGGCCCAGAAGACTTACCGACTTAGGCCCAGAGTGTTACTTGTAGTTCAAGATGTACTCTGTAACCGACTCTTAGTCGTAGCCGGATAGATCTCTCCTATAAACCCTAGGCCGGATATCTATATAAGCCGTCCTAGGGAGAGCCTTTAGGGCACACCTCGATAGTCTACAATCTCAACTCGCACAGGCGAAACCCTTGTAACCCATATTCTGTTCTGGCCAGACATCGGATTGCTAGCAGGAGTAGGGTCCGTCCAAAGCCAGCGGATTCGAACATGGGTAAACTTGTGTGCTCACCGTCCCAGAACACCATACGTCTCACACCCCTCTCTTCCGCACACCTCGGGGACTCCCTCATGGCATACTTGTCATTAATCCGACGATAGTTGGCGCCCACCGTGGGGCAGGTGAGCTTCGGATCTACGTTCCGAGCAGAATCTGCAAGAATTAGAATTGGCAAAACTATCACCGTCGGTCACATCCTCTACGCCAGCGACATCCCTCTCATCATTCTCGACGAGACCTGGATTCTGGCTAGGGAGGCCATGACTGCCTACACAATCATGTCTTTTGGCGAGATCGATGTTTACATCGGTTTCGCTGAACCTGTCCCACCCACCCCAGCGGTGATGATAGAGGCAGAAGAACCTTATGGGTCCCCTTTGTCCGTGGAGGCGGCAGAGTTCCGGATCTCAGAAAACCCTAATCCCACCCATCCCGCACCAATTGCTGAGATAGTGGAGAAATCCGAGCCTGAAGAAGACCTAGCAGCCCAAGTCGAATCTGGAGTGGATCTGCTTTGAAGGAGATCCAGGGATGCCTCGTCTCGACAGCAAAGGAGATCTGGTGTACCAAACACCGGTATAGAACACTGTCGTAGCTCGGGATATCCTGTCAAATAACCCAGGCCCAGAATAGGTTCGATTGGGCATCAAGCTACTCACCAAGGGTCTAGAGCAACAGATGGCTGCAGAATCCGAAAGTGGAAAACTGGTCTCCAAATCGGACCAATGTCACACGGACTCAACCTGGAATGATATAAGGCCCCATCGTGTTCTGGAACAGCATCACTGTTCCGACCAACGGGAAGACAACTACTCCAGAACCGGATCATAAGGACAACATCACAGACTGCACGCGGATCGAGCAACGCCGCCCAAAGACCGAACAAGAGGCCATTGCTGCACTGTATCTGAGGAATCCTCCCTGATGTGATTCGAACGATCGAAGGGGAGAAGATAAAGAGAAACGTCGGGAGGAGGATCATCAAAAAATGCCACCTCCTAGACGTACAAGCCATCCGGCTGAGCCTCATCGTAGTGGGAACAACGGACGAAGGAACGACGGAAACCATGCCGGGACAAGCCGGCAGGGGGCTCGTCGTAGTGTAGACCCTCCCCGGAACCGGAATAATGATGCTCCGGACGGAGGCCGGTGAACAGCCGGAAACAATCCAGCTGCCCCACCCTCTCCACCAAGCAGTCATCACAACGGCTCTCACGGAGGACAAGGAGGAGGACGCAGCGGAGGAGGTGGTGGCAGAAGCCGAAGTCCGGCTCCAAGGCACCGCAGCCACAGCCGACATTCGGGACGATCTCTATCCCCGAACGATGCAAGGCACAGGATCAACTCCAACATAGAGGCACGATGCTACAAAAATGATGATCTCTACATGGGCCCAAAGTGCTTCGGACCACGCATCAGAGCTACAAGATTCCCGGAAGGATTTGCTATCTCAAGACATATCCAAGCCTACGACGGCATTGCTCGCCAGACACTGCTACAGGATTTCTTCCAAGCTTGCTGCATCGCCAAAGGCGGAAACAGCCTGGTCACAACCCGATATCTCCCATTTATGTTGCGGAAGATGGCACGATCATGGCTTAATGAACTTCCGGAGAACACCATCCACAACTGGTATGACATGCAAAGTGCGTTCTTTCGGAATTTCGAAGGCACATATCGGAGGCCCTGTACGGTCGGAGACCTACAACGTTGCACCCAGAAGGCCGGAGAAACTTGCCGGGATTACCTCAGATGATGGATCGACACCAAGAACTCTTGTGAAAGAGTAAATGATCAAACTGCGATTGAAGCTTTCATTGCAGGTCTCCCAATTGGTCTACTGCGTCATCGTTTGAAGTGTGACAAAGTCACTGATTTGGGAGAAATGATAGAAACAACGAGCAAGTATGCAGATGCTGACGACGATGCAGAGGGATTACTCAATGCCCTAGCTGTGCCACAGTCAGCAAAACAACCAAAGCAACAAGCTCAGAAGCACAAAAATACCTCGGAAGAAAAACCCAACGCGGAAATGGCAGTGGTCACTGCTACTTTCGGGTCTAGATGACGAGGAGGACATGGCGGAGGCCGCGGGCATGGCCATGGAACTTAAAGAGTCCAAGGTAGAGGAGACCAACAACCAGGGAAAACCTACTCTTGGGCCGACATTGCCAATAACCCATGTGTGCATCACTTAGACGCCAATGGGGGCTCGTCCCACACCAACGCCGAATGTCGTTTCAATGACGACATCAAAAGAGATGACACCGCGGGCTACAAAGCTAAGCGGAACAAGGGAAAGAAGAATCCCAAAAAAGATAAAGAGACCAAGGAAGATTCCGACATGGAGGAAGCTGATGCTTCAAATCCCAAGCCGGAAGGGAAGAAAAATTTTCCGACCAAGAAAGACACTCATGTCACCTTCCTCGGATCTCAACCAGCAAAGGTCAAGAAAGCAGTTCTACATGAGCTCAATGGAACAGTTCCGGCTGTCCCCTAATTCTTGGACTGGTCGGAAGTGGCAATCACATTTGACCGCGCTGATCATCCGCCTAAGTTGCACATACGAGGAAAATACGCCTTAATCGTCAATCCATTTTTTGACGGTTATGGTTTGTCTAAGACCCTCATAGACGGTGGCAGCAGTATCAATATTCTCTATGTCGAAACGCTACATCGGATGAAGATCTCGGAGACCCAGCTGAACCATAGCTCTGTGATCTTTCACGGAGTTGTCCCAGGAAGACAAGCTAATTCCCTGGGGGAGATCACTTTTGACGTCACCTTTGGAACTCCAAAGAATTATCGGACGGAGGCACTTTCCTTCGAAGTGGTCCCGTTCAAGAGCGCGTACCACACTATATTCGGACGTCCGGCTTACTGGGCTTTTATGGATTGTCCGCGTTATATTTACAATATGATGAAAATTCCAGGTCCCAACGGCGTGATCACCATCAGGGGAGACCCGAAGAAAGCGCGAGAGTGCGAGGATGGAAATGCCGCTTTTGCTGAAGTCGTGCTGCACGCCCAGGAGTACCAGGAGATCAAGAAGAGCATAGGTCCGTCCGAGATGCCCGCAACAAAGAAGGAGGTGACAAAGCCAAATTCGGAGTTCAAGGCATCAGAAGAGACGAAGAAGGTGCCGTTGAAGGATGATGACCCCTCCAAGGTGACCCAGATAGGCGTAGGCCTAGGTAGCGCATAGGAAAGCGTGCTCGTCAAGTTCCTCCAAGCAAATCAAGATATCTTTGCATGGCAGCCATCTGACATGACCGGAGTACCTAGGGAACTTGCCGAGCACTCTTTAAATGTAAACCCGAAAGCTAAACCCGTCAAACAGTCCTTATGACATTTTGGCGATGAAAAGCGTAAGGCAATAGCTAAGGAACTAGCACGGCTTGAGTTAGCCGTATTCATAGAAGAGGTCATCCACACTAAGTGGTCGGCCAATCCTGTAATGGTCCCTAAAAAGGACACCACTGATTTAAGGATGTGTGTTGATTATACTGCCTTGAACAAGGCTTGTCCAAAAGATCTGTTTGCTCTGCCTAGAATTGATCAAGTTATCGATTCTACGGCAGTTCTCGAAGTCCTCTGCTTTTCTGACGCATTCCGGTTATCACCAAATCCGGATGAAGGAATCTGACAAAGTCAAAACTTCATTCATAACCCCCTTCAGAACCTTCTGTTTTGTTACGATGCCCTTTGGGCTGAAGAACGCAGGAGCTACGTACCAGCGCACGATGCAACATTGCCTCCATGACCAACTCGTACGCAATGTACATGCATACGTGGATGATATTGTGGTGATGTCCAAAAAGAAGGAAATGCTGATTTCTGACTTGGAGGAAACATTCGCCAATCTACGAAAATACAACATCATGCTTAACCCGAAGAAATGTTTCTTTGGTATACCAGCCGGAAAATTGTTAGGTTTCATCGTGTCTCAAAGAGGCATAGAGGTGAACCGGGACAAAATCAAGGCTATACTCAATATTTCCAGGCCAACTCGCCTGAAGGACGTACAAAGACTAACTGGTTGCATTGCTGCAGTCAGTCGGTTTGTAAGCCAGCTTGGAGAAAGAGCCGCACCATTATATAAACTCCTGAAAAAGACCAAGGATTTTGTTTGGACCGACGAAGCTGAAGCTGCACTACAAGACCTGAAGAAAGTACTCTCATCTGCTCCTATCCTTGCTACGCCGGAACCACAGGAACCCATGTTGCTTTATCTTGCTACGACAAACAAGGTCGTTAGTATCATCATGGTGGTGGAGAGACCGGAGGAAAATCAGAAACACATGGTGCAGCGTCCGACTTACTTTGTCAGTGAGGTCCTGACAGAATCAAAACAGCGATATCCGTACTATCAAAAGTTAGCTTATGGTGTTTTTCTAGCATCTCGTAAGCTACGACATTATTTTCAGGAGCATCCAATTACCATGGTGAGCACAACTCCCATGAGAGAAATAATCAACAACATTGACGCCACAGGACGCGTCACCAAATGGGGCATAGAGCTTTCAGCTTTTGATATTGAGTATAAACCTCGGACAACAATCAAATCCTAGATCCTTGCTGACTTTGTCGCTGATTGGACAGAGACGGAGGAGAACATGACCCTCCCTGAGTCGGAATACTGGATCCTCTATTTTGATGGGTCTAAGGCTCGAGGGGGCTCGGGGGCTGGCGTGGTGCTCAAATCACCCCAAGGAGATAAACTTATATACGTGTTGCGGATCCACTTCACAGCGACAAATAATATTGTTGAGTATGAAGCACTGCTGCATGGAATCCGGATTGCTAAGAATATTGGCATCCGACGTTTGATGTGTTACAGAGATTCAGATCTTGTTGCTCAACAAGTGTCGGATATTTGTAATGCAAATAAACACATGGCAGCGTGTAAAGCTATCGTGGATGATCTATCTAAATCGTTCGAAGGGTTTGAGGTTCAACACATCTCTCGAGCAGAAAATGAGGAAGCAGATGCACTATCTCGGATAGGCTCTGCGTGGAAAGAGGTCCCGGATGGCGCTTTTTTAGAGCACCTCAAAGTTCCCTCAATAAAGGGAGTAGATGAGGAATATCTGACCAAATCCGACTCACCTCTGATAGCAGTTCTGGCTGTAATTCCCAGCTGGACTCAACCCTACCTTGATTATTTGGTAAATAGCAAATTACCCGAAGACGAGGTTCTGAGCCAGCAGATTATCCAACGACCAAAAGACTACACTATAGTTAAAGGTGAGCTCTATAAGCGGAGTGTTTCTGGGGTTTTTCAGCGCTGCGTGTCTCCGGAAGAAGTAGTGGAAATCTTAAGAGAAATCCACGAAGGCGAGTGTGGTCACCACGCTGCAGCCAAATCTTTAGTGGCAAAAGCTTTTAGACACGGATTTTTCTGGCTTACAGCTCAGGAAGATGTCGAACGATTAGTCAAGACGTGCAAAGGCTGCCAAAAGTATGCCAAACAAGCTCATGTTCCGGCTGATCAGCTGTGAACAATACCTATAACATGGCCTTTTGCGGTCTGGGGGCTTGATATGGTAGGACCATTTAAACGAGCTCCAAGTGGATTTACTCACCTCTTAGTGATGGTGGATAAATTCACCAAATGCATTTAGGCTAAACCTGTCACTAGTTGTGATGGAGCAACAGCCAAAATTTTTGTCGAGGATGTTATAATCCGGTATGGTTATCCGCATAGCATTATCACAGACAACGGGAGTAACTGCTCTATGGGAGAATTGGCCGAATTCTGCAACGAGCAAAATGTCCGGCTTGACATTGCGTCAGTCGCACATCCACAGGCTAACGGACAAGTCGAAAGAGCAAATGGTTTAATCCTGCAAGGCCTAAAATCGAGACTCGAAGCACCACTACGACATTCTGTGGGGGCTTGGGCAGAGAAATTACCCTCTATAATATGGAGTTTACGAACGACTCCGAACAAGTCAACCGGATACACACCTTTCTTCTTGGTCTATGACATAGAAGCAGTTCTTCCTAGTGATTTGATTCACGCTTCTCCTAGAGTGGCTGCGTATATTGAAGAGGATGCCGAGATTTCTCGACAAAATGATCTCGACTTAGTCGAAGAAGTTCGCGTCGTTGCTGAAATAAGATCAACAGCCTATCAGCAGAAGTTACACAAGTATCATAGCCAGAGAGTCAGAAACAGATCTTTCAATAAAGGCGATTTGGTTCTCCGGCTTGTGCAACAAAGAAAGCACAAACTTTCCCCAGTATGGGAAGGGCCCTTTTTAGTTAGTCGAGTATTGCACAATGGTTCGTACTATTTAACTGACATGAGGCCAGTCAAAGAAAGACCTGCTACTAAGAAGAGAAAGAGAGCTGGAGGCAGTACAAATCCGGATGAGTTAGACAGACCGTGAAATATTGCTCAGCTGTGTCCCTTTTATTCTTAGTTTATCCTTCTTTGTAATCATATATATGTACATGTTATGTGAGAAATAAAAGTTTTGGTTGCCTCAAGTTTTTCTAAGAAGTTTTTACCATCTTATTTCTGAATGATCATGTCATAGTCGAAAATCCCAGAATGCTTGAAAGTAATTTATGCTCATGTTCGTTCTGGTTTAGATTTCTGATTCTAAAATTGCTACCTTCGGGTATAACTCTAAAGTTTCTAGTCTTTACTTTGGTTATTTATCTGATTGCCGGATGCGGGTATTTTCCAAGTAGTGAATTGTTGGTACTGGAAGCCGGCTTTGTTTCCGAGTTTAAACTGGTTTAGCAATTGAGCTCCGTTGCTCGGCAAAGTTTCTGACAGAAGGTTTAGCCGGCTCACGAAAGGGACGAGGCGAAAAGCTAGATAAATGATAAGTATAGGCGAAAAAGTTCAAGTGCTTATGTAAACATTTCAGGCACACAAAAATTTAAAGCCAAAAGTCCTGAATAGATCAAAAGCTTAGCACTAGCAAAATTATAGTACTGCATATTTACAGATCCATCATGTTTTTTCAGAATAATACAAACGTTTCTGGCAATCTATGATGCATGGGGAGAAGAAGGAGCTGCCGGCTCGCTGGATACATCGCCTTGATATCGTTCCGAGATGTCCACATCCGAAATGGTGCGGTCATCGTCGGAAACTTCTGCTTCTTCTAGAGGCGGAGGCGGAGTGTCCACGCGGGTGAAGACAGGAGTGTCGTAGCTGGTCAAATCAGCCACGTGACACCCGTATCCGGCACAGGAGTCCATAATAGCTTTGATGTCCTACTCCTGGCCGTCTTCATCCACTGTAGAATACCCTCTGGTCACTTGCCATATCTCCATTCTTCCATGGTGGCTCGGTGAGAGCGTTCTGCGCTGCGGATCACACGTAGGACATATTCCAATCCTGGACAAGTTGCGGCATCTCCTTCGCCTTGTCCCGTACCTGAAAATCCGACATGCTATGCATGTCCGGAATTTTGAGAGCTTCGTCAATATCCTCAAGGGATTGGCGGAAGTCATGAAGCAGGTCACCGACTTGGGTAAGCCGGTGGATGCGGGGCTCGGCGGAGGTGGAGTCCATCAAGTTCAGAGGACCTATACACAAAACAGTTAAGAAAATCCGACATTGAAAGAAGTCGAAGAAAATAGACAAGTCAGACAGATGGAACATACCGAAGATGACGTCGTCAATCTTGGTCTTCTCTTCCCGAAGACTCCGGAGTTCAGCCCGGAGCGCCTCGGAAAGGTCCTTCTCTCTGCACAGCTCATTATTGAGGTCCGAGATTTTTTGATCTTGAGCGGCAATCTTGCGATCGCGCTCGTCAGTAGCCATGGAGGAGGACTCGAGAACTTGAGCTATGCTCTTCTGATGATCCGCTTTGAGCTTATCCAGCTCTTGGCAAAGTTCCTTGTTCTCCACCACCAAAGTTTTGAGGTTCTCGGCCTCTTCAATCATGGCGCAGGACTGCTTTACCAGCGCTGTAAGTCAAAAAGAACAACAGTTCAGAAAAAATGCGACTATGAAAACATGAAAGACAAGGTTTGAGTCTCGGAATGTTTACCTTCGGCCTCATCCATGGAGACCTTAAGCTCAGCATTCTTAAGTTGGAGAGCCCTGATCTCTCTCTGCTTGTTGTAGACATTTTTCAATAAATCCTGGTTATAGGAACATACTTTCTGTAAGTCAGAATACCCAAAGTCAGAAGTCTACTAAAGACTCGGGCTAATATTTTTACTAATATCAACACGAGCCTTGGGGGCTACACTAGTTCATTCTTTGGCATCCTAAGGAAGCATAAACCCGGATTACATATCCTACTTCATGCTTGGGGGCTAGAGGATATGATATGAAATGAGGGAAAAAAGAGTTAGAATTCCGACTTACATATTGCTCACGAGTGAGTTTATCCAAACTCGCATTTACTTCAACAGCAACCTTCTCAGCGAGAGTCAGAGGGACCGCTGGCGCTATTGGAAGCTCACCGGTCCTTATCCTCTCGTCGCGAAGACGCACTTGTGCAAGAAGGTCAGAGTACTTGATGTCCTCTGCCTCTTGTGCTTCTTCTTCGGCAGATAAATTTCTTTTCTCGGGCATTGCACGGCCATATGGATCTCTTCCGCAGATTTTCGGGACAAGCCAAACTTGGCAAGACCCGGATTGCTGAGAAGGTTTTTGGCGAAGATCTCTGCTGAGGGATCATTACCCAAAGAGGGTTCACCCTTATCTATACCTGACTCACTCATGGTGATGTCAGTTTGTGATCACAGGCTCCGTTGAAGGAGCCGGATCTTCTGCGATAGCCGGAGAAGGAATGATCACTGGTGTTGCGGAAGGTTGGGTGGCAGGAGTCGGAGGGGCCACGACAGGAGAAGCCATGGAAAGCTTCGTCTGTCGCAGGGGCTTCGAAGAAGTTCCCTTCCCCTTGCCCTTGATGAGCTGCTTAGCTCTGGGAATGTAATAAAGTCGAACACATTACATCTCGGAAGAAAATTCGAGTAAGGTACCCAAAAGCAGAAATTGTGTTGAAAGTTACCTCTTCATGATAGGCACCTCCTTTGTGCCGACAGCCACTGTCGGAGCCTTGCGTTTCTTAAGCGCAATGTCCGACAATGGGACCAGTTCCGCCTCCTGAGAAAACTCTGGAGGATATCCCTCGAGTGGAGCAAGTTTCGACTCGGGAAGGTCAGCAAGCTGAAAAGAAGAAAACATATCAGTACTGCGATATAAAACTTAAAGATTGAAACACATAAAAAGGTTTATTGTTATCAGTTTACCGGCACAACGGGATTTTCCGCCGTATGCATATCCAGAGAAACCTCCGGGATCCTCCTCTCGATCCGCTCCCTTATCAACCATTTAATCTGGCTTATGTAACCTTGCGAGGTATATGCTCTAGGGCTGATGTGGAGGGAATCTTTCTTGGACGACGTGATGGAGTGCATCAGTCGGTCTCCGTGGTACTGAAGGGGTTGGATCCAACGTGAGACCCAACATTGGACCAAGTCAGATCCCTTCAGTCCTTTGTGTTTGAACAGATATTCGATCCGCCTCTTAGCGAGGATCAGATCGTCATTGAGAGCCGGAGGAGCCTCATCCCAAGACGGTTGGGCCATGGCAGCTCCGTCGATGAAAGACGACAAAGCAGTGGCTTTGCCGGGAGCCGGAATATCCTTGTGATAAAAGAAGGTGGCTGGCCACTGTTTGACCGAGTCACAAGCTAAGATCTTGGGATATGCACACTCGTGTCTAAGTGAAAAACTAATTGTACCGGTGATATAAGGAACACCGACAGTGATAGAATTTCTCCGGACATGGAAGTAGTACCGGAATAAGGTAAGACTCGACCTAATGCTGAGAAATCCCTCACACAAAGCCGCATAGGCGCTCATCTCTAGGAGAGAGTTGGGAGGAATATGGTGGAGATGAACACTATAGTGATCTATCACCTCGGAAAAGAATTCCGAGGGAGGAAATGACAAACCTGTGTCGAGGTGGGTGCCGAAGTGGACCCGCTCGCCAGCGCGCGGGTTGGGGACAGTGTCCCCGAAGCCTCTCCACTAGTCGCTGGCGCGGAGGAGCCCTTCTGTCTCCATGCCGCAGAGCTTCTCGTCATCAAGCACGCAGGGAATCCAGACCCCGCGGAAGCTTTCCTTCTCCGCCGCCGCCTCTGTCGCCGCCGTTGCCGCTGCTGCCTCCAAACCGGAAGAGGATGAAGAAGCCATTTCTCCAGTGAGCTGGTGACCTAGGATGGGAGGCGCTGGGAGTTTTTGAGGGAAAGCAGAGGAGCTCTGTGCGCGTGGGGGAGATTTGGAGGAGAGGAAACAGCAAGGGAATAGGTGAAGAAAGGAGGAGGAGAATCCTCACCCCTTATATCCACCTAACCGCGCCAAGATTCGTGCAAATGCTACAGTGTAACCGCCACGCGTCGTGGAAGGAACTGGGAAGGACCCACGCGATGATTACGTCGCGTCGATCTCTGCGCATGCATTAAAACGACGCCTTGGTTCCACGAACCGTGGACCCACCAACGTTCGTGCTGACAGGATGTCTGTCAGCTGTCGTGACTTGACCATGACTGGTGTCAGGTGGCGTTAGAGACCAAATTCTGGCTTAGTTTGAAATCAAGCTGGAAAATCCGAGTAACCTGTTGATAGGTGTGACTTATTTTTAAGACCCAGATCATATTTTTTGTTGTGAAGTTTCAGGAATCCTTCAAGATTCTGCAAGCCAAAGATCAAGCTAGACGATGATAAATCCGACTTTGGATCTTGGAGACTTCCGGGGGCTGCTGTTGGGGATATACTTTCCGGGTATCCTCATAGTTCCTTACTAACCAGGGTGACACACTTCGGGTTAGAGTTTTGCTTCACGGGCGACCCAGTCAGGGAGAAAAGATGGAGTCCAATCCGGCGACCCAGTCAGGGAGAAACCTTTGTAACCCATATTCCGGCTCTGCCATATTACTAGATTGCTAGCAGGAGTAGGGTCCGTCCAAAGCCGACGGATTCGAACCTGGGTAAACTTGTGTGCTCACTGTCCCAGAACACCGTACGTCTCACAACCCTCTCTTCCGCACGCCTCGAGGACCCCCTCATGGCGTACTTGTCATCAATCCGGCGACAGTACTCACATCAGTTACCTGAAGATGAAATTGCTCGGACCTAGGGGAATGATTACTGTGTCTAGGGACTTTAGGCGTTCCATTGAGTGCACGTCAGCCGGGTCTAACCTAGCCGAGTCACTCGTGATTGCTCAAGAGAAAAGGAGAATTCAGAAGGTGATGGCTTTGGCTCAGTCCGCGCAGCAGCATATGCCGACCCTGACCAACCCGCATGGCAGTGTGTCGTTTCAAGCAATTAAGGATACAAAGAAGGTGCCCATTGATGATCAGTTCCCAGAGCGCACCTTGACTATTGGTGCCGGGTTAGGTGACAAATAGGAAAACAAGCTCGTCCACTTCCTCCGTGAGAATCGGGATATCTTTGCTTGGTCCACACAGGACCTGCAAGGTGTGCCGAGGAAGTTGGCCGAGCACTCTTTGAATGTAAGACCCGGAGCTAAGGTGGTGAAGCAACCACTCCATCGTTTCACCGAAGATGGGAGAAAAGTCATTGGAGATGAGATAGCTAGGCTCGTCCTTGCAGCCGGATTTATCATGGAAGTGCTTTACCCGGATTGGCTCTCTAATCCGGTGCTCGTGGAAAAGAAGAAGGATGATCCCAATGTGGCTATGGTATGGCGTATGTGTATCGATTACACGAACCTGAATAAGGCATGTCTAAAAGATCCATTTCCACTTCTGAGGATAGATCAGGTCATAGACTCAACTATTGGATGTGAATTGTTGTCATTCATAGATGCGTATTCTGGTTTCCACCAGATACCTCTAAATCCGGACGATCAAATGAAGACTGCGTTTATCACCCCGTATGGGGATTATTGCTATCGCACTATGCCGTTTGGATTACATAATGCTGGAGCAATGTATCAAATATGCATGCAAAAATGTTTACATGACCAAATAGGTCGAAACGTGCAAGTCTATGTGGATGATGTTGTAATAAAAACGAAGGAAAGCAAAACGTGATATTCGACAGACATTCGCGAACCTAAGGCAGTTTCGGATGAAGCTTAACCTAGAGAAATGTACTTTTGGTGTGCCGACTGGGAAGTTACTCGGTTTTCTCGTATCCACCCAAGGTATCGAAGCTAACCCCACGAAAATCTGAGCTATAGAAAGAATGGAACTGCCCAAATGCCTTAACGATGTGCAGAAGTTTACGGGTTGCCTGGCGTCGTTAAGTCGATTTGTTAGTCGGCTGGGAGAGAAGGCATTACCCCTCTACCAGTTAATGAAAAAGGCATACAAATTTACATGGACACCACAGGCGGATAGCGCTTTCCGTGAGTTAAAAAAGATGTTGTCTTCTGCCCTAGTTTTAGTCGCGCCACTACCTAAAGAGACAATGTTACTCTATATAGCCGTGACCAACCGAGTCGTAAGTGCAGTGGTAGTGGTGGAGCGTGATGAGAAAGGAAAGTCGGTGCAAAGGCCGGTGTATTACCTGAGCGAGGTGCTATCAATTTCGAAACAGAATTACCCTCACTATCAGAAGATGGCATATGGTGTGTACATGGCGACTAAGAAACTCAAACATTACTTTGAGGAACACCTCATCAAGATGATATGTGAAGCACCCATATCCAAGATTATGAGCAATAAGATGCTAGTTGCCAAATCACAAAATGGGCAATTGAGCTACCATACGCACCATAGTTTGATAGAAGAGATGCGATCAAGTCACAAGCAGTGGAAGATTTCTTTGTGGACTAGGCCGAGATGCAATACGAACCACCTTTACCGAACTCCAATTACTAGTGAATGCACTTTGATGGATCAAAGTTGAAAGAAGGACTGGGGGCCAGAGTAGTGCTCACTGATACGTTGCTAATGTATCCATAATGTTTGATGTTCCATGCTTGGTTTTTATCTACTTTCTTATGTTTTGTCCACACTTTGGAGTAATTTTTATACACTTTATTGGACTAACCTATTAACAAGATGCCATAGTGCCAGTTGCTTGTTTTCTGCTGTTTTTGGTTCCAGGAAAGTCATAAAATAAATATTCTCGGAATTGGACGGGACAAAAGCCAAAGTCAGTTTTTCACCGAGGGGGACACGGAGCTACAATACGAGATGGAGAGGGGCCAGAGGGCCGCCACACCACCTCGCCGCGTGGCCAGGCCTGGCCCGCTCCAGGGGTGGTGTGGCCGTGTAGGGCACCCCCTCGGCCTCCCCTTTTGCCTATATATAGCCTCTAATATAGAAACCCTAAGGACCCGATCAAAATTCCACGAAAGAGTCTGTAGCCATTGTCATCTCCATCCCTAGATCGGGAGGGATCTGAAGCTCTTCCCAGCACCCTGTCAGAGGGGAGAATTCACCCTGGAGGCCTTCTTCATCACCATGCAAGCCTCCAGTGTGATGCGTGAGTAGTTTATCCTTGGACTATGGGTCCATGTAGTAGCTAGATGGTTGGTTCTTCTCCTTTGTGCTACCATGTCTAGATCTTGTGAGCTCCGTTCATGATCAAGATCATCTATTTGTAATCCTACATGTTGTATTTGCGGGGATTCGATGGATATTGAGATGCTATTTTAGATTGATTATTGATTCTATCATGTCTTTGTTATTTGTGATCTTGCATGCTTTTCGTTGTTAGTAGCTATCTTGGCCAAGTAGATGCTAGCAACTCCAAGAGTTAGTATTTATGCTCGATAGTGGGTTCATGCCTCTAGTAATCTGGGAAAGTGACAGAAATCTCTAAGGTACTAGATGTGCTATTGATACTAGGGAGAAAACAACAATCCTTTGTTCATAGAACAATCGTATTGTTTACTTTACACACAATGTGTAATGCAATTATCTGTTGCTTGCAACTTAATACTGGAGGGGGTTCGGATTGATAACCTGAAGGTGGATTATTAGTCATAGATGCAGTTGGATTACGGTCTATGTATAATGTTGTAATGCCCAATGAAATATCATAGGAGTCAAGATGATTAGTATATGCATGTATGCTTTCTCGATGTTTGTCAATTGCCCCGCTGTAATTTGTTCACCCAACATGTCATCTATCTTAAGGAGAACCACCACTAGTGAACTATGGACCCCGGTCCTTTCTTTTATCATCAATCTACAATCGCTATCGCTTTACTTTTACTTTCTGCAAGATTTTACTTTCTTCCACATAATACGTTTAATCCTTTGTTTTTAGCAAAACCGGTGAGATTGACAACCTCACTATAAGTTGGGGGCAAAGTTCTGTGGTTGTGTTGTGCAAGTTTCCACGTTGCTGCTAGCATCGGTAGTGCGCCCTGCCAATGGAGTCAAGCTATTTTTCTGGCGCCATTGCCGGGGAGTCAAGGACATCTTCACAAGGGGAGTCCCTCATAACCAATCTCTTTACTTTGTTATTTTCGTTTTGCTTAGTTTATTTTTGCTTTGTTTGCTTGTTTCTTTATCAAAAACACACAAAAAATAGTTTTACTAGTTTGCTTTCTTTATTAAAAACACAAAAAATGACTACTCTTGAAAACACTAAGTTGTGTGACTTCACTGGCACCAATAACAATGATTTCATGTGCACACCTATTGCTCCACCTATTCCTGAAGCTACATTCTTTGAAACAAAACCTGCTTTACTCAATCTTGTTATGAGAGAACAATTTTCTGGTATTGGTAATGAAGATGCTGCTGCTCATCTAAATAACTTTGTTGAACTTTGTGAGATGCAAAAGCATAGGGATATAGATGGAGATATTATAAATTGTTTCCTTTCTCTTTGAGAGGAAAAGCTAAAGAATGGTTGCAATCCCTAACTAGGAATAGTATTGATTCTTGGACTAAATGCAAAGATGTTTTCATTGAAAAATACTATCCTCCTACTAAGATTATATCTATGAGAATTGAAATAATGAAGTTTAAACAATCTGATAATGAACATTTTGCTCAAGCCTGGGAAATAATGAAATCTTTAGTAAAGAATTGTCCCACTCATGGACTGACTACTTGGATGATTATCCAAACCTTTTATGCAGGGTTGAACTATTCTTCAAGAAATCTACTGGATTCTGCTACTGGAGGTACCTTTATGACCATTACTTTGGGTGCTGCAACAAAGCTTCTGGATAATATGATGGTTAACTATTCTGAATGGCACACTGAAAGAGCTCCACAAGGTAAGAAGGTAAATTCTATTAAAGAAACCTCCTCCTTGAGTGATAAAATTGATGTTATTATGTCTATGCTTGTTAATGGGAAAGCTCATATTGATCCAAATCATGTTCCCTTAGCCTCTTTGGTTGCTCAAGGAGAGCAAGTTGATGTGAACTTTATAAGAAATAACAATTTTAGCAACAATGCCTACAAGAATAATTATGGTAAGAACAATTATAGGCCATATCCTCCCAACAATGGTAATGCTTATAGAAATTCCTACAACAATAATAGGTGTGCTCCCTCTGAACTTGAAGTTATGCTTAAGGATTTTATTAGTAAACAAACTGCTTTCAATAAAACTATTGAGGAAAAACTCTCTAATGCTGAAAGAAATATATAATCTTTGGCTGAAGCACAATCTTCTTTGAATAAAATGGCTGCAAAACCTGAAACTATTGATAATCCCTCTGCTTCTACTAATGCCACACAAGTTAGAATTGATGAAAATGTTAGACTATTAGTTGAATTGCATGCTAAGTGGGAAAGAGAAGATGAAATTGCTAGAAACATTAGTGTTTCTACTATCACTACCACTAGTGTTGAGGCTAGTAATAGCTCTACTACTTTAGATGATAATTATGATTTTGATCTTGATGGTTGCAACATCTCTGAAGTTATTAAGTTCCTACAAAATCTTGCTAAAAGTCCTAATGCTAGTGCTATGAATATGGCCTTTACAAAACACATTACTGATGCTCTCATAAAAATTAAAGAAGAAAAGATGAAACATAAAACTTCTATTCTTATGAAACAAGAAGATGGTTGGGAACCCATCATTAATATGAAAGTGAATGATTGTGATTTTAAAGCTTTATGTGATCTTGATAGTAGTGTTTCTATTATGCCTAGAAGGATTTATGATATGCTTGATTTGCCACCATTGGAAGATTGTTATTTGAATGTCCCAGTTGATGATAATGCTAAAAAGAAACTCATGGGGAGTATTAATGATGTTCTTATTATGGTTAACAATGCCTATGTACCCGTTGATTTCTATGCTTTGGATGTTGAATGCAATGCTTCTTGTCCTATTACTTTGGGAAGACCTTTTCTTAGAACTGTTGGTGCCATTATTGATATGAAAGAAGGCACTATTAAATATCAACTTCCACTCAAGAAAGGTATAGAACACTTCCCTAAGAAGAGAGAGAAGATTTCTTTTGCCTCTCCTATGAAAACAAAATTTTCTCTTAATGCTTCTTCATTTGAGAAGACTTGATTCTTTTTCTTGCTTCTTATGACTAACTTAAAGGCGTTAAAGAAAAGTACTTATTGGGAGATAACCCAAAAGTTTTAGATGAGTTTTGGAAGTTATTGCTTCAGTAATAACCTCTCCTTATCCTTTTATTTGCTTTTGGTGCCAAGAGTAACCTCTAATGAGAGAGAAGTAATGATTGGGAAAGTTGCTGTCCCGAAACAGATTTTTGTGCTTCACCGTAAAAATTCTTGTAAAACCTTTGTATGTCATTTTGAGGCGTGAATTTTTGTGCTTCTGCCCCAGATTGTTATCTAACTTTCATTAGTTCAACACTTTTCGATTTGAGCAACATAAGGTCTTCTAAAAAAATGGTTTTTACCTGCTGGTCTGTTTTGACAGATTTCTGCCATTATTTGCATTTGCTTCTTGTTGGTTCCTTTTTGAGTTCTTTTGGGGAATTGAGCTTTTTGAGGGAAGTGCTACAGTAGCTTGTGTTTTAATGGAAGTTTTATTGGTGTTGAAACTGAACCTAAAGACTTATTATCTTGAGTGCACTAATGTTGCTAATAAAGATTGTGTGAAGTTTTGTATAAAGGAAAAATTTCAGGTGTATGGAGAGAATGATGTAATGAGATGAAGAATGGACTAAAGCTCAAGCTTGGGGATGCCACCCCGTGTCACCCCAAGAAATATCCAAGAGGTACAAGCGTCAAAGCTTGGGGATGCCCAAGGCATCCCCTTCTTCATCAATAAAAATCCCAGGTTTCTTCCAAACACTTCATTTTTATTGTTTCATGCACAGTTGTGTTGTTCTTGAAGCGTCTTCGTTTTTTGTTTTTGTTTTTCGTTTGCTTTGTTTTCTTAGTTTGATGAATAAATTGGTTGGATCCCCTCTTTCATGCATTGGTTTTCAAATAGTTTGGCTTGGATTGGAAGAGAGTAGGAAAAGTTCATGCTTAAGTGGTAAAGAGAGCTTGTTTTTGACTGTGGCCTATGCTTTGTCATGCCATGCTTGATATTGTTTTGGCTTTATGCTTAGTGATCTTTTCTGTAGCATGACATGTTATAAACAATTGATATTCCTTAATGTGCCTTGGAAGAATCATGCGTTGTTTTAGCATATTAAAGCATAGTATTGTGGTATTCTCCTTTGATGCTTTATTTGGGTTGACTTGATGCATGCTCACACCATGTATGACTATCCCAAGTCACCATTGCCTTTATGATCCTTTAGTTTTCGACTTTTAATATCACTTTATGCTTTGATTAATGATGTTTTGTCGCTCTGCATGATTATGGCCATTATTGCTCTCTTAGTCGGTCGGTCCCAGTCTTTTGCAAGCCTCCATAACCATGTATGAGTTCCACTCATGCATCCAACTCATAAAACCAAGTTATTCCAAAGAGTCCACAATACCTACCTATTATCATTTGCTATTCCAAGTATATTCATGTCTTTATCTACCTTCTGAATTAAACTTGTTATGATAAAACTAGTGATTAAAGCTCTCACGAACATGATGGCACACTTTACTTTTCTTGCCTTTAATAAACTTGAACCATTGTGTCGTCTATGTTGTATATGCTTGCACTTATATGTTGGGGATTAGCAGAACCATGCTGTCATGGGGAACGCTTTCAACATTGCACATGTACTTTGTACCTAGTTGATATCATGCTCTTTTGTCTATGGATGTCGTCGGTGTGAAATGAAGGGGGAGCTTGTAAGTCCATGGAGTTATGTATGTGTGTTAGAGAAAGGCCTGGGCCGCCGGTCTAATCCATGCCGTCATGGTGGAAACCTGCAGCGTAACCATAATGAGCTGTCTATGAAGCATTCTTCTTATAAAAAAAGAGTTAGATATTGAGAAAAAAGAGAAAAAGAAAAAAAAGATATGAGAAAAGAGGAAAGAGAGAAAAAAACACCATTTTCCCATGGTAAATAAGAAGATTGCTGAGATGCTCGTTATCTGCTTACCTTGTCATTTTGATATGGTGATTCTTCCGTATCATCGGGCAAGGGGTACCCTGTTGGCGGTTCTCTATGATACACATGTACTTACTATGACAAGAACTTACCGGTAACTAAACTTGAGTAGCATGAGGAGCGACCCTCGTATTCAAGGGACATGAGATTTCCAACTTATACTTTGTCAAGCATATACTCCATAGTTTGTTCACTTTAACCTTAATCACTTCAAGATGCTTATGATAGGGGCAATGAGAGCTGAAAGCTAATAAGTACCATAATTTTTGGAAGCTCTTTATGACACTTGAATCCCTACTTCCTTCTATGAAGGCCTTTCTTTTACTTTTATGTTGATTCTCCACCTTCTATCTTTATGCATTGTTATTCATGAATCTTTTGTTTGTGCCTTTTCATGTTGCAACATAGTTGCTTTGTCTTATTGTTAGAACTTTATCTTTCATGCTATGTTGAAGTACTATGATCCCAGGTATCAATGTTTTATAAATACTTTGATCAAGTTTATGATGGTGCATGTCACCTCAAAAATTATTCTTTCCTTTTATCACTTACTTACTCGAGGATGAGCAGGAGTTAAGCTTGGGGATGTTGATACGTTGCTAACGTATCCATAATTTTTGATGTTCCATGCTTGGCTTTTATCTACTTTCTTATGTTTTGTCCACACTTTGGAGTACTTTTTATAGACTTTCTTGGACTAACCTATTAACAAGATGCCACAGTGCCAGTTGCCTATTTTCTGTTGTTTTTGGTTCTAGGAAAGTCAGAAAATGAATATTCTTGGAATTGGATGAGACAAAAGCCAAAGTCAGTTTTTCACCGAGGGGGACACAGAGCCAGAATACGAGACGGAGACGGGCCAGAGGGCCGCCACACCACCTGGCCGCGCGGCCAGGCCTGGCCCGCGCCAGGGGGTGGTGTGGTCGCCTAGGGCACCCCCTCGGCCTCCCCTTTTGACTATATATCGCCTCCGATACAGAAACCCTAAGGACCCGATCAAAATTCCATGAAAGAGTATGTAACCGCCGTCATCTCCATCCCTAGATCGGGAGGGATGTGAAGCTCTTCCCGGCACCCTGCCGGAGGGGAGAATTCACCCTGGAGGTCTTCTTCATCACCATGCAAGCCTCCAGTGTGATGCATGAGTAGTTCATCCTTGGACTACGGGTCCATGTAGTAGCTAGATGGTTGGTTCTTCTCCTTTGTGCTACCATGTCTAGATCTTGTGAGCTCCATTCATGATCAAGATCATCTATTTGTAATCCTACATGTTGTGTTTGCGGGGATCCGATGGATATTGATATGCTATTTCAGATTGATTATTGATTCTATCATGTCTTTGTTATTTGTGATCTTGCATGCTTTCTGTTGTTAGTAGCTATCTTGGCCAAGTAGATGCTAGCAACTCCAAGAGTTAGTATTTATGCTCGATCGTGGGTTCATGCCTCTAGTAATCTGGGGAAGTGATAGAAATCTCTAAGGTACTAGATGTGCTGTTGCTACTAGGGAGAAAACAACAATCCTTTGTTCATAGAACAATCCTATTGTTTACTTTACACGCAATGCGTAATGCAATTACCTGTTACTTGTAACTTAATACTGGAGGGGGTTTGGATTGATAACCTGAAGGTGGATTATTAGTCATAGATGCAGTTGGATTACGGTCTATGTATAATGTTGTAATGCCCAATCAAATCTCATAGGGGTCAAGATGATTAGTATATGCATGTATGCTTTCTCGATGTTTGTCAATTGCCCCGCTGTAATTTGTTCACCCAACATGTCATCTATCTTGGAGAACCACCACTAGTGAACTATGGACCCCGGTCCTTTCTTTTATCATCAATCTACAACTGCTTATCGCTTTACTTTCTGCAAGCTTTTACTTTCTTCCACACAATACGTTTAATCCTTTGTTTTCAACAAAACCGGTGAGATTGACAACCTCACTGTAAGTTGGGGGCAACGTTTTGTGGTTGTGTTGTGCAGGTTTCCACGTTACTGCTAGCACCAGTAGTGCGCCCTGCCAAAGTCCAGCTAGCAATACCTTGGAGGTGTTTCCTTGCTCCTACTAGTTCGATAACCTTGGTTTCATAACTGAGGGAAAACTTGCTGCTGTGCTCATCATACCTTCCTCTTGGGGTTCCCCAACGAGCTCGATATATTTTGGGTTATCACTCACCTTGCCCAAAAAAGATCAGTTGAAATATGTCCTATAGATCGATTTCAGTGCGTCAAACAATGTCGCCGAGTATGAGGCGCTTATGCATGGGCTTAAAGTGGCAAAGGAAGTTGGAATACATCGGATACAATGCTTTGGAGACTCAGATTTGGTAGTGCAGCAAGTGTCTGGTAATTGGGATGCTCTAGATGCAAACATGGCTCTCTACAGATTCCATGTCCAAAAGATAAGTGGCTTCTTCGAGGGATATGAGTTCCATCATGTACCCTAGAGTGAAAATGAGGCGGCCGACGTATTGTCTAAGTTGGGCTCATCCCGGCAGCCAGTCCCGCCAAATGTTGTGTTGGAGCACCTGAGAAAACCATCCATCATACCATCACCAGAATCCGAATCAATCTATGTCATGACACTATGGATCAGAAGCTACCCCAATGGAAATAGACTGGGGAAGCACCTCAGCAAACCCATGAACTGCTCCGACAAACCCGGATCGCCATGAGACCCGGGACTGCTTTCACTAGATCCATTGGGTTATGTCGGCTGATGCAATGGAAATTGATGAAGAGATTTTCCCTGTCTAGCCTATACCTGCATGGGCAAAGCCAATATTTGATTTCTTAAAAGAGGGAACCTTGGCAGATGATGAGATACACTCAAGGCAAATTCAGAGAAGAGCAAAGGCATACACCATTATTAATGCCGAGTTATACAAGAGAAGTGTCACAAGTGTTCTGCAACGATGCGTAGACCCGGAGGAAGGGCTCGATATAGTTCGAGATATCCATCAAGGAGAATGTGGTCATCATGCATCTTCAAGAGCATTAGTGTCAAAAGCTTTTCGGCATGGATTTTATTGGCCAAGTGCCTTGGAGCAGGCAGAAGATCTGGTGAAAAAAATGCAATGGTTGTCAAAGGTATGCCGCCAAGACCCTTATGCCAATGTCAGAACTCAAGACCATCCCCATTACCTAGCCATTTGCTATGTGGTGCCTAGATATGGTGGGACCATTTAAGCCGGCAAGGAGAGGTATGACCCACATCTTGGTTATGGTGGACAAATTTACCAAATGGATTGAAGTAAAGCCCCTCACGAAATGTGATGGGGCAACAGAAGTGACGTTCCTCAAAGATATAATCTTGAGATATGGCTATCCCCACAGTATCATAACTGATAATGGCACGAACTTTGCTGAAGGAGTGTTTGCGAGGTTCTGCCGAGAAAAGAAGATCCGGCTAGATATTGCCTCAATGGCCCACCCTACATCAAACAGACAAGTGGAAAGATCCAACAGACTAGTCTTATCCAGGATAAAACCCCAGCTCATTGAGCCGCTACAAAGATCAGCGAGGTGCTGGATAGAAGAACTGCCAGCGATACTATAGAGTTTAAGAACAACTCCAAATCAATCAATAGGCTATACACCATTCTTTCTGGTATATGGGGCAGAAGATGTATTACCAGCCGACATAGAGCATGATTCGCTAAGGGTCACCCAATACACAGAAGCCGAAGTGCGTGAAGCCCGGCAAAATGATGTTGATCTGCTAGAAGAAGCGAGAGAACTGGCCTTGTCCAGATCCGCCATATATCAGCAAAATCTCCGATGCTACCATAGCCAGAAAGTAAACCCCCCGAGTCTTTCGGGAAGGTGATCTCATACTTTGGTTGGTGCAACGCACTGCTGGCATGCATAAGTTACCCCTCCATGGGAAGGACCTTTCATTGTGAGCAAAGCTTTGCACAATGACTCCTATTATCTTATCAATGCATAGCCACGGGAGAAGAACAAGGCAGACATGTCCGGCGAGGAATCTAAGCGTCCATGGAATGTAGCTCTACTTCGTCCAAGTTAATCCAACATTAATAACTTACTAGCAAAGGATAGGCAATTGTAGCAAAACAAACCATTGTGCATAAATACAATTGCACCGGCATACCGGGGATCTGGTGAATATGATTAAGTGTTTGTAGCTCATGGAGCAGCAGCTGCGGCCGGATCATCGGTCGAGGGAGGAGGTACTTTAGCATCAGTAGGCGGGGCACTGGTCCCTACCTCATATTCGGGGTTAGTCTCCTCATCCTCCGGATCCTCATTCTCATCACCAAGCTTGGAGGCTTCTTCTTCATCTTCTTCGCCATCAACACCATCCGAGATATAGGCGTCATCAACTGCTTTGAGGAAGCTCATACCCTCGTTCCAGCTATGGCAGAAGGCGTATTGGATAAGTTTATTGGCACAGCTCTTGTACTGAGAAATGCACTCCGGATATGGGGTCCACTTTGACCCGGTGCGCATGCGATCAAGCAGCTTGAGATCCAGCATCTCATACCAAGATAGAACAAAGCTCAACGCCGTATCAGCTCCAGCTCGTGCAACAGACTCCCGCCATAGGTTGACCTGAGTTTCACACTCCATCAGCTTGGATATGAAAGCTGTAGTGCCTTTGGGAGTGGGATCAGTGGGCAAAAGAGCGTTGAACATCCGGACTGCTGCCAGCATAGTATCTGTGCCATAGTTTTTGATGACTTCAATACGCGCGGCGAGGCTCACCAGCATGTACTCCATGTCATAAGGGATAGACTCGGAGGCAGGACCAGCTAGGATACCCCGCCGCACGCAAAATTTGGCCACAGCAGCAGAAGCAAGAGGATCACTCTTTGGGAAATTGCCTGTGAACAAAACAAACAATGTCAATAAGTAAAGGAACATGACCCGGAAAAACAGATGTCAGAAGGAAGAAGAGAACGGACGAGCAATGTGGCACATGATCCGTCTCAGCTCCTTCTGTCCATTAGTGTTCCTCGCCCTTAGTTTTTCATACTCAGTGATCGCTGACTCAAGTTTGATGTCGACATCCTTGAGCAGATCATTGTCCTTGGCGATCTGAATCTTCAAGCGCTCTTTCTCCTCGGAAAACTCTTGGTCAGCCTTGTCTAGCTCGGATTTATGGAGATCTTTGAGCCTTTGGATTTTAGCGTTCAATTGACTAATCTCATTATCCTTGAGGCAAAGCTGCATAATCTCATCATCTTTCTTTTTCAATTCGTCCTGATGCTTTCCTGCTTGTTCGAGAAAGTGAAGCATCATGTCAGGAATAGGCACATGATACATTATCTACTTTCTTGTGTTTTGTCCACACTTTGGAGTACTTTTCATATGATTTCTTGGACTAATCTATTAACACGAGCCAGCTGCCTGTTTTCTGCTATTTTTGGTTCCAGGAAGTCAGAAAATGAATATTCTCGGAATTGGACGGGACAAAAGCCAAAGTCGCTATTTTACCGGAAGACATCTGGAGCCAGAATACGAGACGGAGAGGGGCTAGGGCCTGGCCACACCACCTGGCCGCACGGCCAGGCCTGGCCCGCGCCAGGGGGTGGTTTGGCCGACCCCAGCACCCCCTCGGCCTCTCCTTCCGCCTATATATTGCCTCTGATATGGAAACCCTAAGTACCCGATAAAAATTCCATGAAAGAGTGTGTAGCCGCCATCATCTCCATCCCTAGATCAGGTGGGATCTAAAGCTCTTCCCGGCACCCTGCCGGAGAGGGGAATTCAGCCTAGAGGCCTTCTTCATCATCATGTAAGCCTCCGCTGTGATGCGTGAGTATTTCATCTCTGGACTACGGGTCCATGTAGTATCTATATGGCTGGTTCTCCTCCTTTGTGCTATCATGATTAGATTTTGTGAGCTCCGTTCATGATTAAGATCATCTATTTGTAATTCTGCATGTTGTGTTTACGGGGATCCGATGGATATTGAGATGCTATTTCATATTGATTATTGATTCTATCATGTCTTTGTTATTTGTGATCTTGCATGCTTTCCATTGTTAGTAGCTATCTTGGCCAAGTAGATGCTAGCAACTCCAAGAGTTAGTATTTATGCTCGATAGTGGGTTCATGCCTCTGGTAATCTGGGGAAGTGACAGAAATCTCTAAGGTACTAGATGTGTTGTTGCTACTAGGGAGAAAACAACAATCATTTGTTCATAGAACAATCATATGTTTACTTTACATGCAATTCGTAAAGCAATAATCTATTGCTTGCAACTTAATACTGGAGGGGGTTCGGATGATAACCTGAAGGTGGATTATTAGTCATAGATGCAGTTGGATGGCGGTCTATGTATAATGTTGTAATGCCCAATCAAGTCTCAAAGGAGTCAAGATGATTAGTATATGCTTGTATGCTTTCTCGATGTTTGTTAATTGCCCCGCTGTAATTTGTTCACCCAGCATGTTATCTATCTTAAGGAGAGCCACCTCTAGTGAACTATGGACCCTGGTCCTTTCTTTTACATATAATCTACAAACTATTTACTGCTTTGTGTTACTTTTTGCAAACTATTACTTCCTTCCATTCGATACGTTTAATCCTTTGTTGTCAGCAAAACCGGTAAGATTGACAACCTCATCGCAAGTTGGGGACAGAGTTCTGTGGTTGTGTTGTGCAGGTCTCCACGTTGCTGCTGGCACCGTTAGTGTGCCCTGCCAAAGTTCAGCTAGCTACACCTTTGGGGTGTTTCCTTGCTCCTACTGGATTGATAACCTTGGTTTCGTACTGAGGGAAAACTTACTGCTGTGCTCATCATACCTTCCTCTTGTGGTTCCCCAATGAGCTCGTTAATATACGATTCAGCAAGTACTTTTTCTAGCGCCGTTGCCGGGGAGTCAAGGACATTTTCACAAGGGGAGTCCCTCATAACCAATCTCTTTATTTTGTTATTTTTGTTTTGCTTAGTTACTTTTGTTTTGTTTGCTTGTTTCTTTATCAAAAACACACAAAAAATTAGTTTTACAAGTTTGCTTTCTTTATCAAAAACACAAAAAATGACTACCATTGAAAACACTAAGTTGTGTGACTTTACTAGCACCAACAACAATGATTTTATGAGCACACCTATTGCTCCACCTGTTCCTGAAGCTACTTTCTTTGAGATAAAACCTGCTTTACTCAATCTTGTTATGAGAGAACAATTTTCTAGTATTGGTAATGAAGATGCTGCTGCCCATCCAAATAACTTTGTTGAACTTTGTGAGATGCAAAAGCATAGGGATATAGATGGTGATATTATTAAGCTGAAATTGTTTCCTTTCTCTTTGAGAGGAAATGCTAAAGAATGGTTGAATTCCTTAACTAGGAATAGTATTGATTCTTGGACTAAGTGCAAAGATGCTTTCATTGGAAAATACTATCCTCCTGCTAAGATTATATCTATGAGAAGTGAAATAATGAAGTTTAAACAATCTGATAATGAACATGTTGCTCAAGCTTGGGAAAGAATGAAATCTTTGGTAAAGAATTGTCCCACTCATGGACTGACTGCTTGGATGATCATCCAATTTTTTTATGCAGGATTGAACTATTCTTCAAGGAACCTATTGGATTCTGCTGCTGGAGGTACCTTTATGACCATTACTTTGGGTGCTGCAACAAATCTTCTGGATAATATGATGGTTAATTACTCTGAATGGCATGCTGAGAGAGCCCCACAAGGTAAGAAGGTAAATTCTGTTGAGGAAACCTCCTCCTTGAGTGATAAGATTGATGTTATTATGTCTATGCTTGTTAATGGGAAATCCCATATTGATCCAAATAATGTTCCCTTAGCCTCTTTGGTTGCTCAAGAAGAGCAAGTTGATGTGAACTTTATAAGAAATAACAATTTTAGCAGCAATGCCTACATGAATAATTTTGGTAACAACAATTATAAGCCATATCCTCCCAACAATGGTAATGCTTATGGAAATTCTTACAACAATAATAGGAGTGTTGCCTCTGAACTTGAAGTTATGCTTAAAGACTTTTTTAGTAAACAAACTGCTTTCAATAAAACTATTGAGGAAAAACTCTCTAATGCTAAAAGAAATATAGCATCTTTGGTTGAAGCTCAATCTTCTTTGAATAAAATGGTTGCTAAACCTGAAACTAATGATAATCTCTTTGCAGCCACTAATGCCATACAATTAAGAATTGATGAAAATGTTAGACTACTAGCTGAATTGCATTCTAAGTGGGAAAGAGAAGATGAAATTGCTAGAAACATTAGTGTTTCTACTATCACCACCACTAGTGTTAAGGCTAGTAATAGTTCTCTAGATGATAATTTTGATTTTGATCTTGATGGTTGCAATATCTCTGAAGTTATTAAGTTCCTACAAAAGCTTGCTAAAAGTCCTAATGCTAGTGCTATGAACATGGCCTTTACAAAACACATTACTGATGCCCTCATAAAGATTAAAGAAGAAAATATGAAACATAAAGCTTCTATTCCTATAAAACAAGAAGATGGTTGGGAACCCATCATTAATATGAAAGTGAATGACTTTGATTTCAAAGCTTTATGTGATCTTGATAGTAGTGTTTCTATTATGCCTAGAAGGATTTATGATATGCTTGATTTGCCACCGCTTGAAGATTGTTATTTGAATGTCCCACTTGGTGATAATGCTAAAAAGAAACTCATGGGGAGTATTAATGATGTTCTTATTATGGTTAACAATGCCTATGTCCCAGTTGATTTCTATGTTTTGGATGTTGAATGCAATGCTTCTTGTCCTATTACTTTGGGAAGACCTTTTCTTAGAACTGTTGGTGCCATTATTGATATGAAATAAGGCACCATTAAATATTAACTCCCACTCAAGAAAGGTATAGAACACATCCCTAAGAAGAGAGAGAAGATTTATTTTGCCTCTCCTATGAAAACAAAATTTTCTCTTAATGCTTCTTCATTTGACAACACTTGATTCTTTTTCTTGCTTCTTATGCCTAACTTAAAGGCGTTAAAGAAAACTACTTATTGGGAGATAACCCAGAAGTTTTAGATGAGTCTTGGAACTTATTACTTCAGTAATAACCGCTCCTTATTATTTTTATTTGCTTTTTGTGCCAAGAGTAACCTCTAATGAGAGAGAAGTAATGATTGGGAAAGTCGTTGTCCCGAAACAGATTTCTGTGCTTCACCGTAAAAATTCGTGTAAAATCTCTGTACGTCCTTTTGAGGCGTGAATTTTTGTGCTTCTGCCCCAGGTTGTTATCTAACTTTAGTTAGTTCAACACTTTTTGATTTGAGCAACAGAAGGTCTTCGAAAAAGTTCGTCTTTACCTGCTGGTCTGTTTTGACAGATTTCTACCATTATTTACATTTGCTTCTTGTTGGTTCCTGTTTGAGTTCTTTTGGGGAATTGAGATTTTTGAGGTAATTGCTACAGTATCTAGTATTTTAATGGAAGTTTTATTGGTGTTGGAACTGAACCTAAAAACTTATTATCTTGAGTGCACTAATGTTGCTAATAAAGATTGTGTGAAGTTTTGTATGAAGGAAAAATTTCAGGTGTATGGAAGGAATGAGTAATGAGATGAAGGATGGACTAAAGCTCAAGCTTGGGGATGCCACGCATCTCACCCCAAGAAATATCAAATAAGTACAAGTGTCAAAGCTTGGGGATGCCCAAGGCATCCCCCTCTTCATCAATAAAAATCCCAGGTTTCTTCTAAACACTTCATTTTTATTGTTTCATGCACAGTTATGTTGTTCTTGGAGCGTCTTCTTTTTTCGTTTTCATTTTGGTTTTTCGTTTTCTTTGTTCTCTTAGTTTGCTGAATAAATTGGTTGGACCCCCTCTTTCAAACATTGGTTTTCAAATAGTTTAGTTTGGTTTGGAAAAGAGTAGGAAAGTTCATGCTTAAGTGGTAAAGAGAGCTTGTTTTTGACTATGGCCTATGCTTTGTCATGCCATGCTTGATATTGTTTTGTCTTTATACTTAGTATTCTTTGTTGTAGCATGACTTGTTATAAACAATTGAGATTGCTTAATGTGCCTTGGATGAATCATGCGTTGTTTTAGCATATTAAAGCATAGTATTATGGTATTCTCCTTTGATGCTTTATTTGGGTTGACTTGGCGCATGCTCACACCATGTTATAACTATCCAAAGTCACCATAAGCCTTTATGATCCTTTAGTGTTCAACTTGTAGTATCACTTTATGCTTTGATCAATGATGTTTTGTCGCTCTGCATGATTATGGCCATTATTGCTCTCTTAGTTTGTCGCTCCCAGTCTTTTGCTAGCCACCGCAACCAAGTATGAATTCCACTCATGCATCCAACTCCCTAAACTAAGTTATTCCAAAGAGTCCACCATACCTACCTATTAGCATATGCTATTCCAAGTATATTCATGTTTTTGTTTACCTTCGAATTAAACATGTTATGAGAAAACTAGTGATTAAAGCTCTCACGAACTTGATGGCACACTTTACTTTTCTTGCCCGTAATAAACTTGAACCATTGTGTCGTCTATGTTGTATACGCTTGCACTTATTTGTTGGGGATTAGCAGAACCATGATGTCATGGGGAACGCTTTCAACATTGCACTGGTACTTTGTACCTAGTTGATATCATGCTCTTTTGTCTATGGATGTCGTCGGTGTGAAATGAAAGGGGAGCTTGTAAGTCCAGAGAGTTATGTATATGTGTTAGAGAAACGCCTGGGCCGCTGGTTTAATCCATGCTGACATGGTGGAAACCTGCAGCGTAACCATAATGAGCTGTCTATGAAGCATTCTTGTTATAAAAAAAGAGTCCTATATTGAGAAAAAAAGAGAAAAAGAAAAAAAGAGATTATGAAAAGAGGAAAGAGAGAAAAAGGCACCATATTCCCATGGTAAATAAGAAGATTGCTAAGATGCTCGTTGTCTGCTTGCCTTGTCATTTTGATATGGGGATTCTTCCGTATCATCGGGCAAGGGGTACCCCGTTGGCGGTTCTCTATGATACACATGTACTTACGATGACAAGAACTTACCGGTGACTAAACTTGAGTAGCATGAGGAGCGACCCTGTCCAAGGGACATGAGATTTCTAACTTATACTTCGTCAAGCATGTACACCATAGTTTGTTCACTTTAACCTTAATCACTTCAAGATGCTTATGATAGGGGCAATGAGAGCTGAAAGCTATTAAGTATCATACTTTTTGGAAGCTCTTAATGAAACTTGAATCTCTGCTTCCTTCTATGAAGGCCTTTCTTCCACTTATATATTGAGTCTCCACCTTCTACCTTTATGCACCAACTTTGAGAGCATAGTGGGCATTCTTAATTCTATGTGCATTGTCCCAAGACTAGTTGATTGATGCATAACTTGATATTGCTTGTTTTAAACTATTTGTATCTAGTCACTCTTATGAACTTTGAAGGTGTCCTATGTATTTATATTTGCTACTCTATGAGGGACAAGCTGAATACTATTATGCTATGTTTTCTTTATGTGAAACAAACAAACGTCTTGCAAAGCATTGTTATTCATGAATCTTTTGTTTGTGCCTTTTCATGTTGCATCATAGTTTCTTTGTCTTATTGCTAGAACTTTGTCTTTCATGTTATGATTGAAGTACTATGATCCTAGCTTTGAATGTTTTACAAATACTTTGATCAAGTTTATGATGGTGCATGTCACCTCAAAAATTATTCTTTCTTTTTATCACTTACCTACTCGAGGACGAGCAGGAGTTAAGCTTGGGGATGTTGATACATTGCAAATGTATCTATAATTTTTGATATTCCATGCTTGGTTTTATCTACTTTCTTGTGTTTTGTCCACACTTTGGAGTACTTTTCATATGATTTCTTGGACTAACCTATTAACAAGAGCCACAATGCCAGCTGCCCGTTTTCTGCTGTTTTTGGTTCCAGGAAGTCAGAAAATGAATATTCTCGGAATTGGACGGGACAAAAGCCAAAGTCGCTATTTTACCGGAAGACATCTGGAGCCAGAATACGAGACAGAGAGGGGCTGGGGCCTGGCCACACCACCTGGCCACGCGGCCAGGCCTGGCCCGCGCCAAGGGGTGGTCTGGCTGACCCCAGCACCCCCTCGGCCTCTCCTTCTGCCTATATATTGCCTCTGGTACGGAAACCCTAAGTACCCGATCAAAATTCCATGAAAGAGTCTGTAGCCACCGTCATCTCCATCCCTAGATCGGGAGGGATCTGAAGGTCTTCCCGGCACCCTGCCGGTGAGGGGAATTCACCCTGGAGGCCTTCTTCATCATCATGCAAGCCTCCGGTGTGATGCGTGAGTAGTTCATCTCTGGACTACGGGTCCATGTAGTAGCTAGATGGCTGGTTCTCCTCCTTTGTGCTATCATATTTAGATCTTGTGAGCTCCGTTCATGATCAAGATCAACTATTTGTAATTCTGCATGTTTTGTTTGCGGGGATCCGATGGATATTGAGATGCTATTTCAGATTGATTATTGATTCTATCATGTCTTTGTTATTTGTGATCTTGCATGTTTTCCATTGTTAGTAGCTATCTTGGACAAGTAGATGCTAGCAACTCCAAGAGTTAGTATTTATGCTCGATAGTGGGTTCATGCCTCCGTAACTGGGAAGTGACAGAAATCTCTAAGGTACTAGATGTGTTGCTACTAGGGAGAAAACAACAATCCTTTGTTCATAGAACAATCATATTGTTTACTTTACACGCAATTCGTAAAGCAATAATCTGTTGCTTGCAACTTAATACTGGAGGGGGTTCGGATGATAACCTGAAGGTGGATTATTAGTCATAGATGCAGTTGGATGGCGGTCTATGTATAATGTTGTAATGCCCAATCAAGTCTCAAAGGAGTCAAGATGATTAGTATATGCTTGTATGCTTTCTCGATGTTTGTCAATTGACCCGTTGTAATTTGTTCACCCAGCATGTTATCTATCTTAAGGAGAGCCACCTCTAGTGAACTATGGACCCCGGTCCTTTCTTTTACATACAATCTACAAACTGTTTACTGCTTTGTGTTACTTTCTGCAAACTATTACTTCCTTCCATTCAATACGTTTAATCCTTTGTTTTTAGCAAAACCAGTGAGATTGACAACCTCATCGCAAGTTGGGGACAGAGTTATGTGGTTGTGTTGTGCAGGTCTCCACGTTGTTGTTGGCACCGTTAGTGCGCCCTGCCAAAGTTCAGCTAGCTACACCTTTGGGGTGTTTCCTTGCTCCTACTGGATTGATAACCTTGGTTTCGTACTGAGGGAAAACTTACTGCTGTGCTCATCATACCTTCCTCTTGGGGTTCCCCAACGAGCTCGTTAATATACGAGTCAGCAACACGCTATCCTGAAGTACAACTACAATGATGGATTCACCCAGCAGAGCCGAGGTATAAATATCTACCGACTCAAGGTACAAGAATGGAAAGACTAAGTGACCAAGACGAATTACCTGTAGCCTCGGCCAGATTCTTGCGCATGATGATGTTCTTAGCCTCAACCTCGACTGAACGATCCGTACGACAAGTTATTACAGATAGCAATTAACACAAAGAACGAGACTAAATTTTTCAAAGTGAAGTAACTTACACTTCTTCTTCAGTTCGCCAAGCAATTTTCCGTGCTTGGCACGAAGGTCCTTATAAGAGTTCAGTAGGCACTAGAACTCCGCAGTTCGGGGTTTGGTGGTGATCTGGAAAGGAAAGATATGTTAGTCCAGGAACAAGAGGGGATATTCGAAGTCTACAAGATCTGGGCCAAGTGGAACTTAACCCGGCTCTAGGTGTGTGGATATTCGAAGTCTACAAGATCCAGGCCAAGTGGAACTTAACCCGACTCTAGGTGTGTAGATATTTGAAGTCTACAAGATCCGGCCCAGGTGGAACTTAACCCGGCTCTAGGTGTGTGGATTTTTGAAGTCTACAAGATCCATGCCAGGTGGAACTTAACCCGGCTCTAGGTGTGTGGATATTCGAAGTCTACAAGATCCGGGCCAAGTGGAATTTAACACGGCTCTAGGTGTATGGATATTTGAAAATATTAAGAACTTGTACTAGTTTTCTAAGAGCATCCGACCGATTAATGAATTACTTCCCCGTAGGCTCGGGGACTAGTGGGTATATCTCTAAGTGCTTGCATATGTAAAAGGCATAGTGAAAAAAGGGATTACCTCCATCATCCAGCCAGCAAGGGAAATGGCCTTGGTGGTGGTGTTCATTTGAGCGCTGAATTCTGCCGGACCAAACCTCTCTGACAGATCATCTTGGGGGTTAATAAACTCAGCGTCATTCCAATTGTTGACATACTCGATGAGTGCTGGACTGTAATTTCCCTGCTCAGCGCCTGGCTCGTCACCAGACCCTTAGCATTAGCTTCCCGCCTTGCGGCCTGGGTACCAGCCAGGCTAGTATGCAAGGTTAGTTTCTTGCTAGCCTCTGACCGGCGGCAGGAGACCCGGATGCGGCGCCATCCTTATTGGTCATGGACGCGAGCGTGCGCTATCCAGAATCGATACCTTGGCCGTTTTCTTGCCCTTGCTGGCAGATTTTGGCTGTTGTGGAGGGGCTGAGGTTGCTGATCCGGATGGGGCCTGTGAGGCCAGATGGAAGATGTCCTTGATCGACATAGCTGATCCGGATGCAGCTGCTTGAGATTTTCTCTTGGGTGCTGGGGCTGGCTTTGCTATTGCTAGTGTTATTGTTGCTGCTGGTGCTAGTGCTAGAGTAGCTGCTGGTGCTGGTGATGGTATTGCTGCTGGTGCTGCTGCTGGTACTGGAGCTGGTGATGGCACTTGAACAGATGTAGGTGTTGGTGCTGCTGGAGAAGCCAGAACTAGAGAAGAAGGAGTAGTTTGGGGCGGTGCTAATGAAGCTGGTACCTTAGATGTAGAAGATTGTGGCTGAACCGAGGAACTCGGAGCGTCCGGCATGGCCGTATCCTCGGCAGCCCTACTACCCCCCGTGTCAATGTTACCCTCCTCATGACGAGGTGGGCTCAGATCTGGCGCGGCCGTGGAGCCCTCTTGGATAGGGCTTAGCATTTAACATCATCGTCAGGGGGGGAGATGGTGCACTCCGGATAGGAGAGGAGATGCTGGGGGCACTCTTGGGGATCACCCTAGGAGCCCTGCCCAGTCAAGCAAAATACAACAAGTTAGATAGGGAGGAAGCAAGACCCGGAAAAGAGCAAGGAAGGAAAAGTGACTTACTCGGCCGAGGTCAGAGGTTCTCGAGGCTTGGGCGCTCTCTGGACAGTGGCCTTGGGCACGGGCTTGCCCGCACCCTTAACCCCGGATTTCTTCTGCCTCTTCTTTGGGCGGGGGCGCCTCCAAAGCTGGAGCCGAGGTTGCCGGACGCTTCTGGGAAGGGGCAGGAGCCGACTCCTCCACGTCAAGAGGAGGAACCTCATGGACCTGATCGACCAGGTTAGCTGAAGTCGAGGTAACCGGAAATGTGTAAGAGATGGGCACCGGATCAAGTACCTCCATAATTTCAACATCTGAGTCGTCGTCATCCGGCCAATCCCTTAAAGAAGAGGCCTTACCAGAGGTTCTCTTGGTGATGTATGGAGTAGGCAAGAATCTCTCTGGGTTAGGCTCGCCCATGTCCGGCTCTGCACGGTCCTCCACCTACTCGAGGGCTAGTTCCTTGTCATCCTCAATTGTCTGCTAGAGAAACAACTGGGAGCAAAAGTACTAAAGGGTCAAGTTAGGATGCAATCTAACATACTACATGACTCAGAAAGAATATCAGGAGAAGAACAAAACTTAGGCGGCAATTTGGCCTGGGTAAAGGGTGCAAGTCCCCATTTCCACGCCTCGGAAAACTCCTTCTCAACCTTAAATACAGCTTTAACCCGGCGGAATACGTCGGAGTTGCTAAGTTTGAAGGAGGAAGTCCGGTTGGGGTCAAGGGGACCGCTCAGATGGCAAACCTTGTGAGAGCGTTTCTGAAGGGGGGAGATCCGGCTGTGGACGAAAGTAACCATGACATCCTCGGTGCGTAGCCCCAGCTCGACAAGTTCCCTGACCCGGCGATCCACTTGATTCGCCAAGGTAGGTGCCCGTTTCGGGATCTGGTCCCACAACGTCGGATCTGGAGGACCCATTCTGAAGGGAAGCAATCGGATCAAGTCCTCATCCGAGCTGTTCCTGACATAGAAGAAGGTTTGGCCCCAGCCTTTGCAAGATTCAAGGCCGGTAACCCGGGGAAAGGCAGAGTTTTTGCAGGGAGAAATTGAGGCTCCACCGTACTAGGTCACAAGTTTATCCGTCGGGGCAAGAAGAGGATTAGGGATAGCATTTTTCTTAAGACCAATGAACTTGATCCAAAGTTCTTTGGTGGGCCAGAGGCCGACGTATCCCTCTATGCTGGAGGCAAAGGAGGAAAGGGAAGTGATTGCATTGGTAGGAAGGTGGTGTGGCTGAAGATGATAAGGTTGATAAAATCATGGAAAAAATCACTCACGGGCAAGCCAAAGCCACGCTGAAAGTGAGAGAGAAAGACGATGAACTCGCCTGGGTTAGGAGAAGGAGCAATCTCCTAGGTGGCGAGGCGGCACGTGACGCCTACGGGGATGCGGCGGGTCGCATAGAGTCAGTCAATGTCATCTTGACAGACCCATGCACCCGCCCAAGCGCCACACTCATGCACTTCTTCTTCCTCCTCATCCTCAGCAACAATGGAGATTTCCTCCTCAGTCATGTACAGATTGAGGTCTTTGAACGAATAGTCTACGGAGGGGAGCGACGGTTTGGAGCTGCAGGGCCCTGTAGCAGAGAGCCTGCATGGAATTGGCGGCGTGGATGCGAAAGAGCAGCAAGGCACGACAGTAGCGGCGCGATGCTCAATCAGAAGCGGCGGCGGCATCGCTATGGAGAAGAAGGAGAAAGAGAGGGCAAGGGCACATGCGAAGTGGGGGAACTTCCCCAAGAGCCGCCCATGTCCCCTATTTAATAGCGCCTCTGATAGGCGTAGTGGGATCAACCGATGTGGAGCGGCCACACGATGTGGCCGTGTATCTGCCAAATCAGCCAGTCAAACGCGAGCCACACCAAGGGCCACATGGAGAAGGGGATCCCATGCCGCGACGTTATGATACAGTTAACGAGGGGGCTGCCACGACATGACGCGCACGACGGTTATTCTTGACAATCAATATAGTAACCGGCGCAGTAAATTGGCGTGGCCCTTAAAATGAGGCAAAGTGATGATTACCCTCCATGTGGGACATGGGTAAGCATATGAGAGAAGGAAAGAAAACCCGGATACATGGACAATGACTCGGCTAACGAGAAATAACTCAGATTGAGCCAATGGAATGTCAAATAACAGGAGCCAAGTTACGAGGATAACTCGGCAACAAAAGTGCAGATCTTGTTAAGTGGAACCTGTTATAGCCTTATCAACTGAAGTTGCTAAGACCGGACCAACTTCAGGGACTAATATTGGGGGATACCCCTGGGTAGGGTCACGCCGGGGTATAAAGGCCGAGTTAGCCGAGGTACGACACGGTCAAAGCGAATACTGGCCCGGTCTCCTCAAGGCAGGCCGACTTCTGGGGTAACCTGGCCTGGTGGGTGTTCGCCTAACATTAACCCGGATGGCATAAAACATATGTCGGCCATGTTGATTTGTCTTGTTACAGGTACCCTCGTAGCCGGGTTAGCTAGATGCTAGCCGGGTTATCGCTAGGCTTACAAGGGAAGGAAGGAATCTCTCGCTGGTCAAAAGGTGGTCTCTTTCCACTGTAGCATGAGCAAAGCAGGCAGATGCAAGGACTAGTAGGGCATGGCCGACAAAGGTGACATAGCCAGTGTTGGCTGACGCTACCAATGTCGGATGACGCCAAAAGCGAAGTAGCTTATAGAGGATTACGTCCAAAGTCCGGACTAGATGTTTAAAGTGAATAAAGAAGCATCTTGATTTAGCCAAAGGGCATATTCGGGGAATATGCTGCAACGTGTTCCCTAACTTTGTAACATGGTCTCCCCTATATAAGGAGCACTAGGGCCTCCATAGAAGGGGATCGATCATTCCGTCTAAGGTAGAACCCTAGAGCATTGTAGTGGGGGGGGGGTAAGAGAACTAGTCTCCTTCTCACGAACAGCTCAAGGAGCCCTTGTAATCCACCATTGATAGAGTAGAAATACAAACACTTGTGTGTGTAATCACCACACTATCCCTCCCTGGATTCCTCTAGTGCACATTGGCCCCATCATTAGCCTATCCATGGCATCTATTGTCCCACCACCATGACAAGCACATTCAACTGAAACAAGAAAAAGACGACAGCAGTCGCAAAATACTTATAGTCCCCACTCGAGTCTATGACTCAAATAGGCACTTGGGGGCTACTCCCATAGGGAGCGCTGGCCGCGCACCCTATGATTTTTTCTTATATATTGCACTGTGTGTTGACTGCGTCCACACTCGAATGCTCTGGTGACTTTGCCTCATATTTTCCCTGCAAAGAGACTACATCTCTTGGGTCAGCCAAATCATCTCCGCGATGATAAAATTCGGATGCCACGCTTGCAGCGTGAAGATAAGACCTGAATAAGGCCTGACAACGCACCTGCTACGCTCTACCAGAAACAATCCGTGCCTGCAGGTATGATGAAATAAGCCTTGACGGATGCATCGAGTGCTCACACCAATACACTAGGATTCGACTCTATATGACCTCCACGGCCTGAGTCGGATTACGCCAGCACTTTTCCGAATTCGAGTCCGGGGACTCGAGTTTGAGTAGATTGAAGGAGATATGCCTTAGAGGCAAATAATAAATAGGTTTTTATTTTCATATCTCAATTAGTTTATAATAGTTTCATATTGTGTTATAACTGTGCCAAGTAGAAACATTGGTACATGTGTGGTATGAAACAACCAAGTCCCTAGTAGCCTCTATTTATACTAGTTCGTTGGTCATGAGGATGATCTGGGTTTCAAGATCATGGGCATTTATGCCAATTGACAACGGAATCATATCATTGGAGAATGATGTGATTGGACATTCCTCGAAGGATTGCAACACGATCAAGTCATATAAGTTCATTGTTGCAACAACTATACCTAGACTCCTTCTCCTTAGACCATGAGGCGATATCAATCACAGTCTCCTGAGGGTGCTTAGATAGCATCAAGCGCCACTTGGTAATATAGTGGTTATAAAGGTGTGTTCAGGTACTCGGAGGAATCATAGAGGCAATATATGTCAAGAGCCGGATTTGTTCACCCACATGACGGGTAAAAATACATACGACCAGCTTGGTGAGATTACATCCATAAATGTTGCAACATGTGACTCGGTCACGGGGATATAATATCACGGTAACAAGAAAACAGAACTTGTTGTGAACGATATTGAACAAGGTATGGGATACCAATGATCGGATCTCGGACAAGTCGTATCGAGAAACAAAAGGAAAGGATGCTACATTTAGCGGTTCAAACGACATTGTCATCAGGAATGCATAGGGGTCACATGGATATCCCTGGTCCCTCTGTTGATCATTGATACAGATCATGTCTAGAGCATTCCCGAGCTGTGAGAGGATACACTTAAGGGTATGATGAGAGCGATCATTCGTAAGACGGAATCACAGTAGAGAAAGAGAGAAATCCGGAATCGTTCCGCAGAGAGATCCAAAGTTGTTCGGAGAAAGAATAAAGGAAAAAGACCGAAAAAGTGTTTTCGGATAAATGGGAATTTGAATATATATTTATTATATGTTAATTATGAATTAATATATTTTAAATAATATTTAAGTTAAGATTTATAAAAGCAACTTTCATATTAGGCCAAAACCCTGGAGGGAATTATCCTAAGAGAAAAATCTGCAGGAAAAATAAAAAGGAAAAGAAAACAGCCCACGTGGGCAGTGGATAATATCTCATGACAGGCAGTGCACCACCGCCGCTGCTACTGTGCCAGCTCAACCAAGAGGAGCTCATGAGGGAGCTGGCTGGCACGCTAGCTAGTCACGGCGAGGCAAGATCCACCCGACAAAGGGTCTAGGGACAGCGGAGTAGGCCACGGGAGGGGGGGAGGGGGGGGGGGCGTGGGCCGCGCGGTGGGCAGCCGGCCCTCCCGGGCCACTCGCTCCAGGCCGCCGCGGGCGGGAGGCTGGCAAGCGCGAGGTAGGCCACGCCAAGGCCCACCTGGCCAGCCCCCTTTCCAGGCTGCTGTCTGCTGCCCCTTTTGGCTTTTGGGCTGAGATGAAATCGGCCCATCCAGCCAGGACGAAAATTCCTGTGCATTTCCTTTTAGTATTTAGTCCCACATGGCTTAGCCTTTGAGAAAGGCACACCCCATTAGCCTATATAAAGGGGTGCCCATGGGTGGGATAAAACACACCAACAATTGGAGAAGTCCTTTGGTTGACTTCCTCCTTCCCTCTCTCTCTATACCTTGTGACCATGGCTCCAAGTCAGGGCTGTACGATCGAGGCACACCTACAGTACGCCGTTGCGCTGTAGGGATTCCTAGCCGGATATCAACTTCCGCACTCCCGGCGGGATCGGGGAGCCGGAGGTCTTATCGTGCACCGGATGTGTGTGAAGACACGAGGCGCAACACTTGGGGCGCTTAAATGTCGTGAGCCGGAGCTGCTTCACGATGAAGATGAAGAAGGAGCAAGGGGTGACCTGCGAGGAGCTTCATGACCTTGAGGTTGGCTACGAGTACGACTACTTCAACCACGTTCCCCGCTGAACGTTAACTGCATACGGTCTACAAGGGTATGTATTCTCTATGCATTGGCCGTTACCGCATTACTACGTAGATATATCCTAGGCAGTTTTGGGGTTCCATCGTAGGAATTTTTTTGTTATCTGCTGCGGATCCCCTTCATAGATTGTGTTGTTTTGCCCTAAGGTAGTTAACTGATCCCGATACATCGTGTAAATCAGGCACGTATATCAACAATACCTATGATACAAATTAGATCACTCGAAAACATGCTCAGTGGTGCACTCGAAAGGCTTCATAAGTCTCCACTCGAATCTACGATTCTACCGGACACTCGGGGGCTACTGACATGGGCATACCTTACAGGTACTCGAGTTTGGCATATACGGTCCAGTCTAACAGAAGCCCACGACGTTACCAGGGCCGAATCAAAGATTCGGGTGACCTAAGGAGACTCCGACTGCTTGCGACACAAGGCGAGGTCAAGATAGAAAGTTTAAAAGGGACAAACCCTAACTTGTAACTGACTCGAACTGCTACCTGAGACCTAGCCTATCTATATAAAGGCTAGGAGGGGCCGGCGAGGAGGACAATCACAACCCTAGTTTCCACAACATTGCCAGATTGCATCTATGCACCCCCTGTAACTTTGGACTCCCTCGATAATTCCAAGAGCAGACAAGCAGGAGTAGGGTCCTCTACGAGGCCAGAACCTGGGTAAACCTTGCATCCCTGTGTGCTTGTTTGCTAGCCGATTGATTCCTCTAGCGCTCCCTTCTTCTCCAAAACCCAAGTCCATAACAATGGGCATTTATGAGTTTAACCCTCGTCAACCGTAGTTCGTGTATTTGCTGAATTGTATGAGTGAGATTGGCACAAGAGATGGCGAGTGGACACAATTTGTGGAGACAGTGTTTTTATTCATCAGCAGTATAGGGGAGTACAAGTTTTAGTTCTATGTATAGAACTTTCAGAGTAGATTCACGTTCCATAGCCACTCAACGTTGAGCTGGCCATCACCTCGGATGTCGATGAGGTAGTAGGCCTCGTTGCCTAGGACTCACCCTATGGCGAATGGCCCCTCCCATGGAGGAGAGATCTTGTGCATGCCTTTCTTGTCCTGGATGAGTCGTAGGATGAGGTCGCCCTCCTGGAAGGTGCGAGTCCCGACTCGGCGGCTGTGGTAGCGGTGGAGGCCTTGCTAATAGATGGTGGTGCGAGAGCAAGCTAGGTCACGTGTTTCATCGAGTAGGTCGATCCTGTTTTGATGGGAGGATTCATTGTCTTCCTCTGAGTAGTGGATGACTCGAGGTGAGTCATGCTCGAGGTCAATCGGCATGATGGCTTTGGTGTTGTATACCATGAAGAAGGGGTAAATCCCGTTGATCGGTTGACGGAGGTGCGTATTCCCTATAGCACGAAGAGGAGCTCCTCGACCCAGCATCCTAGCATCCACTCGTGGGGACTTACAGTCGCAGCTTGAGGCCATGGGGGGCGCTCTGATTGGCATGCTCAGCTTGGCCATTTGACTTTGTATGGGTGACTAAGGCGAGGTTGAGGCGAATGTCGTGCTCCTCACAGAACTCGGCCATGGCGCCCTTGGCAAAATTGGTGTCATTGTCGGTGATGATGTTGTGCGGGTAGCCATACCGATAGATCAGCTCGTGGAGGAATGTGGTGGCGAACTTTGGCTCAGAAATATAGCCATCTATGTCCACATTTAAACTGGATATTATTCATATTTTTGATGAAATATCTCTCTAAACCCTGCCACTAATGCCTAATGATCAAAGGGGTATGCAATCCTTTCTTTCCATTTTCCCTACGCAGATAATGACGTTTGATGATGGGAATCACTACATTAAAGTCAAACATACGAGATTTCCAACAACCAGAAGAAATTAGGAGTCGTGGGTCGGAGGCAGATGCTTTAACGACCAGCTATATGACCGGAATAAAATTCTGTCCGTATAGTTCCGGTAGTATAGTTGCCATCGACACCGCTAGGTCAAATAGAACAACTTTCGTGAAGGGACCCCTATATAAAGAAGCCTCGGGTGATGAGAAAAGAGCCTCTCGAGTCCCTGCCTGATATCATCAGCCGCCTCCAGATCTCCATCCACCACACCTAAGAGCCACCGGAAGAATAGACTTAGATCTAATCTCCAAACTCTTCTCCACCACCATAGCCATATTCCATCACTTGTAATAGTAGATCTCATCTTCGATTGGCGACATTGCAAGACTATTTGCAATCAATCTCATGGTTTCCATTACAATGTTTATGATCTTTGATCTCATCTCTATGTGTGAGTAATTCTCCTTGGGCTAAGGGCTTCGGCCTAGCCATGTAGCATTTGTGCATGTTGTTTATCATAGATGGGATCATGTATTAGTTTGTATGACATGATGATTATTGTATCCTCTCTTGCCTCAATCTAAGGACTTGTCAGGTAACCAAGACCCCGAGGGTTGAGCCAGATATAAGGAGTATGAGTAATGACTAATCTGCAGGTTGGGAACCCTAGTGACAGAAAGGGTAGTACGACTATATGTGAGGGATTTACTTGGGATTAACGGTGACGTCACTATGCATATCATTAGTTCTCTTTTGTCTATGGATGAGACTAGTAGGTTATTGCTATAAGCGGTTGTGGAGGAAATAGCAATTATGGATGCACTGCCCACATATAATTTATCTTGCTCTAACAATTACATGCATACTTTATTCTATATTTTATTCTCATCAGATGTTTTGCACAGCTACATGTGAAACAAAACGCCCTAGTCCTCTCTCTCCATCATCAACAACAACAAAAGACGAAAACTCTTGGTCCGGTAAAAACACAAAAGGAATTCTAAAACTCTCTAAGGTCCGTTAAAGTAACTTCACTACGCTTCTGCCTCCTGAGGATTTGATAAACCTAGGTCTACTAGGGAAAAGAGCTATACTACATCCATAATCCGGATTGAAGGTGTCAACCCTTTTTCTGGCGCCGTTGTCGGGGAAGCAATAGCTACCCTATTGAGGTTAGTAGGAACCTTGCTAGCATTATAAGATGATCCCTCATTTACATATCAAGATAAAAATGTTTTCTTCCTTACATATGCACCGTTTTATGTTTCGTCGCTTCAAGACATCACGTGATGATCGGGTGTACTTGAATACATATTTGCATAACGGGTGTAAGACAATTCTACACACGTGATTACTAAGGTTTTTACTTGGCGAGCCTAGCATGTACAGACATGGCCTCGGAACACAGACCGAAAGGTTAAGCATGAGTCATATGGTTGATATGATGCCCATATAGATGCTCGCCTTTGAAGCTACACCGACTCATGTGATGATCGGACTTGGTGTAGTGGATTTGGTTCATGTAACCACCAAAACAACTCGAGGGATGTTGGTTTTGAGTGGGAGTTCATGTAGTAATATGATTAGAGTTAAACTCATTTTATCATAAACTGAATCAAAGTGAATTTGCATACTTTATTATAGTCATTGGCATCTGTTTACTACCTTGTACTTAGTTGTAATCTATTATATATTAAAAGTACATGACGGACAACCAGAAAAAAGAAAAATAGTCTAGAAAATCCCACAAAAATTAAAAACATCTAACCATTAGTTTAAGTATCAAGCGGATGACAACCGATGGATCTTACAAAAAAATATTGACATAGAAGTTAGGAAAAATTACCCACCAATGCCCCGTGTAAGTTTTCCCTTACCTCTTCAATAATTTGGTACAGGTTCTTCCACCGATAGGGAAATACCCTCGAGAAAGAACCCTATGGACTCACGCCGCCGCCACCGTATTCATCGTGATGCACCCGACCAGCCGACCTTCAAGCGCACACATCGAAGGTTTGTTTCAATTTCGGTTGCCTCATGCACATATCAAACCAGATGTTCATGTCCGTTGTTCAGTAGGTGTACTCTTAACAATCCCGTCCATAATTTCGATCTCATGAAATTCATGTGATCACGGCTTGGAACATCTCTATTTATAAGGACACGCATAAGGATTGGGTGCCTTCACTGATCATCTGATCTGAAAATCTATCAATACATTTTTCTTTGTGTGGTTTCCATTGATTGGGGAAGCTCTAATGAAATTGGACTCTATTCATCACGGTGCGTCCGGCCGGCCGATGTACAATCGGGGGTTTGTTTTAGTTTCTATTGCCTCATGCACATACCAAGCCACATGTTCGTGTTCATTGTTCAGGTGTACTTCCTTCTAGCATAAGCTGTCGACGTTGCGCAAGATAGAGGTGAGAAATCAAGATAAAGATGTCATGAAGCCCCGGGTAGCTAGCACTAGAACATGCAGCAATCGTTGCAGGATTATTCTTTTTTCTCTCCACGCACCTGGATTTGTGGTTTGTGCTACTGGTTTTGTCCTAAATATTTCGGATCTAGAAGTTATTTTTGTCTTCTAATTTTCCAGTTTGATCCCATGTAGCAAAAGGAACATAAAGTAATCGGAAATGTAATCTTACAAATTCATTTGATTAATCGGCTGCCCCGCACGTTGCGTATACGTACTCACCTGTTCATGGTCATTGTTCAGCAGGTGTACTTGCTGCTAGAACGAGTTGTCGACGCCTCACAAGATAGAGCAAAGAAATCAAGATAGAGATTCCAGGGAGGCCCAGATAGCTAGCACTGAATCATGTAGCAATGTTCGTCGTTGCAGGATTATTCTTTTCCTCCATGTACCTATATCTGTGGTTAGTACTACTGATTTTATCCTAAATATTTTGATCAAGAGATTGTTCATGTTTCCTAATTTCCCAGTTGGTACCATGTAGCAAAAAAGAAAGAAAGTAACAGATAAGGAAATCTTACAAATCCATCTGATTGATAAGGCTGCCCCGCACGTTGCGTATACGAACTCCAAGTAATCCTCCATGCACACCGGCCGGGTTAGACAAGAAGAAGTGCCTCATTCATTAGGCCGATTTGGCAAGAAGATTTGGCTCATGCATCAAGTACGGTAGAACTACGCACAATGACAGGTAGTGATAGCTCGTATACATTTTCTCTTTTCCTGGAGAAGCATAGGCGGATTAGGTTTGAGTTGCTTCCAGGAAAAAAAATATTACTACTTGAACATGTTGTAAAGTTGTGCCATGCTAATTCCATATCGATCTTAAGAAGAAATAAGATGGATATACTGATTTCCTTCTTATTTTGGAGGAAGAATACTCATAAAGCTATGTGTTCTGTTGGATATACTGATTTCCTTCTTATTTTGAAGGGAGAATACTGATAAAGTTGTATGGTGTGCTGGGTTATATATAATGTACATGTATAAATAATATATATACAACTCAGATTTAGGTCTTTAATTCTTCGATTCATTTTTTGCTTTCTCAAGTCATGGTATTGTTTATAACTTTCAAGTGAACATCAGTGTATTGTTTATGATACAACGATATGCCTGCATACCTACCTATGTATGTCTTGAAAGTTTTATTATTCGTACAAATATATTATAAATAATATAATCCAAGACCTTCCCATTTTTACTGGTGTTACAATTTTTCTTTGCTAGGTATGACATGATTAAATAATAAAAATGATTAAATTAATGTGTAGCATAAACCTGCATGTCTTGAAATTTTTACGCCCTCCATCTCTAAATGAATGTCAGAAATTTGTCTAAATTTAGATGTATCTATATACTAAATAGTATATCCAAATTTAGATAAGTTTCCGATATCTATTTGAGACGGAAGGAGTAACTAGATTGATTTGCAGGAAATTATTCAGAGCGACCACATATAGCTAAATCTTTCACAACTTGATGGAAAATTCTAAATCGAGAAAAATGTTTGCATACAAATAGTATAATAGTTATCAATATTAAGATCATTCGGGTAGTGTGGCTCTTCCAAAGACGGGGAGAATGTTACGTATAAATTAGAGCATAATTTCAATTGAGAGCTTGATTTAATCGAGGTAAAATAGTTTAGTTTTCGCATGCTTTATCCAATTATTTTTCTTAGTATAGTACTCAATATATTTGTTTCTACTTTGGTGTATATGTCTTTATATTTGTTTTGGAGAACAAAGTTATTGAGGTTCGACTAATTTGAAGTATATTATGTCTACGCTGTGTTTTCAAAACTTAATAATAGAGAAGATGGCACGAAATAAACCTGTTCAAAAAAGAACAATTACATATGTATCTCGATAAAGTTTTTCCGTAGTAAAATAAGAAGATGTAACATTGGATGACGCTTTAGGATATACAACATGGTATTATTATCACGCTCTCCCGGCTTGAGCCTACATGGATATTTTAGCGATTGAGACGGTATATACTAATTCTATAGTTTAATTAGAGAACTTTAAGGTGTGTTGTTATTAAATCTATTTGTTTTTGGATAAAATTGTATTAAATAAAAAGAACCAATTAGATAGACAAAATATGATGCTTGGCTCCAGAATTATATTGTAATGAAACATCAAAGAAGGCTAGAGTATAAACAATGGCTACTATTTGTTTTAAAAAAAAATCTACAAACAACACAGAGACTATACATACTTCAAAACTGATGTGCTAGTTGAGATAATAGAACTATAAAATTCTAGATATTTACTTTACGAACTGGTATCATATTGTTTTGAGTGTCAATCTAAAGTTTATAAGTCCTATTGCAAACTTTCAGCAAACTCAATTTACCCCATGAGGTTTAATAAGTAGTATTAAACCAAGAGTAACAATTCCAGTGTTAGTATCTAAGTATCATACTTGCCTCCGTGATTCTTGATATTCAAAAGTTGTTTTAATATCAAGGTTATCTAGGAGCTGAAAGAAATGTTTCAGAAACCATCATGTGTGGAAGATATTGTGATATCTGAAACTATATTTTTGGTTGCAATATGATAGAGTATAATTTAGCAAAATACATGTTCTCATATTGTATGAGAATTTGTGAAGGGTGGAGATGCTAGGCATCCGGATCTCCCAAAAAGGTTCCAGGAACTAACATTATACTCACGATTCTTTCTTATATGCCATAGTAGCTTGATCGTGAAAGTTGTCATGATAAGGATGAATAAAAGATGTAAGTAAAATGTTTACTACACTAAAAGATTACTAAAGAATAGATTTTTGAAAGAATGCCAAACTTTTGATGATGGTGATCCACTTCAAAGTGCAAGTGCAAAGGTATTAGTATTTGACTATATACACTTTGTACTGTGTGTCATGTGAATGACACCACTATTGATAATGATATATTCTTAAAAAAGGAAAAGGAATTGCTGAAAGAGAATCTATAAAATATTTGACAGAAAAGAAAAGTTGGAGATGTCTAGCTTAGGTATATAGAAGATATACATGTTATGGCTATATTCTTTGCTTATTAAACAATGTGGTTCTTCGGTATTGGATACCGGTATTGGATACCAAATTGGTTGGCGTGAAGTGTCATACAGAACAACACAATTCATGAACTACAACGGCCTAAGTAACTAGCAAGATAATAAGTGATGATGTTCATCAAAAACAAATAAAGTGTTATTGTGTTTCTCGTTGTCGTCAAACCTAGCCTTCAAGATTTGTTTTAATAATTGTTATTTTGTTCCGGTATTACGAGAATAATGGTTCTTCAAATAATTACTGTATTCCATAAAGGATGGATGAACTTCTACAAGTCTAGTTACAAATAACATCCATAAACACTATTGCTAAAATGTCGCAAGACAAATGATTTAAAGATCACTTATGAAGTGACATCGCTGTTTGAATTATATTGGAAAGAAAGCATGAAGAAACACCATGTTGATGGATTTTTGGAGTCTTTGATTTTGATCAATTAACGATTGTGAGACTTTCCTCGAGATAATTGAAACTCTGTTCATAGGCCAAAGAGGAACGGATGACTAACTTATTGGACATCATACATGTTGATGTATATGGGACATTATGTGTAGCCATGTGTGGTGGATCTTTCGACTTCATATGCTTTCTCCAAAAATTTGAGTGAATATATGTGTATATTTACTTAATAAGGAAGAAGTATGAAACATTTGAAAATTGTTCAAAGACTTTGAAGATGAAGTGGAAAATCATTGTAACGAGAAAATAAAAGATTTTATGATTGGATCATAAATGGAGATATTTGAGTTACAAGTTCATCAAAAACACCTAAGAATTGAGGAATCGTTCCATGGATTTGTGTTTCCCGATAAACCATAGGAGTATGGTATGTTCGAGAGATCAAATCAAACCTTGTTTGACATGGTAAGATCAAAGGTGTCATATATAGAACTACCATTATGTTTTAAGGATTAAAGTTTAGAGACTACCACTTTTACACTGAAAAGAGCACCATCGTGATCCCTTGAAATGACACCATAAAGGTTATGGTTTGGGATAAAACCTGAGTTGTCTTTTCTTAAATTTTGGTATGCTTGGCATAAGTAAAATGTTTTACAATCAAAGTAGGATAAGCACGTTTTTGTAGGTTATCCCAAAGCAATAGTTGGGTATTCCTCTGTAACACTAAAGACAAAAGAGTTTGTCACCTTGAACGTCAAGTTTCTTGTGAAGGAATTTTTCGCAAAAGTTAAATGGGAGGACAATAGAACTTTGATTAGGTTGATGAGCCTAAGCAACATGTGCTAAGTAGCGCAGCATTAAAAAGTGTCACAGAGGCAGCTAAAATGCTCATGGCTCCCGTGATTACAAAGGTTGTGATCTCGGAGATTAGAGTTCCTATTGAACCATCTGGGTCGGTAAGAATCAAATAGTAAGATTTGAAACAGAAGTTATTATTGTTTTGACAATGATAAACCGACTACATGCAAATAAGCGATGATGGGCCCTGACTCCATAAAATGACTAGAAGTCATAAAATCCGTGATAGTATCCATATAAGAGAAATCGAGTTTCTGAACTTGGAAGACCCTCCGGAAAGGCGTGAAGCCTATTGGTCCTATTTGGATCTATAAAGAAATAGACATGGATGTTTTACATCTATGAAATAGTCGACATGTCGGAAAGGAGTTTACAACAATGTTCAAGGAGTTGACTATGATAAGATTTGATCTTTCATAATGATATATAGTCTTGACGGATTAATGTAGCAAACACTATATATAATTTGGTATATGGTAGTTGAACAAACAAAACAATGTTATTCTAATAGAATGGTTACCTAGGACGTGTACAGGACATGGTCCGAAGGGTTTTGTTAATTTAAAGGATGCTAAAAGGGTGTGTAAACTTCAATGGTTGAAGTGAGTATAACGGAGTTGGAATCTTCACCATGATGAAAATGTTAAAAGAGTTTAATTTCATCGGAGACGATGAAGATGCTTGCATTTGCAAGAAATTAAGTGGGAGCACTGAGACATATTTCTAATACATTATGTAGAAGACATGGTGTTGATTGTAAATGATGTATCTTTTATTGACACAAGTTAAGAATTTCATTAAAATTGGATTTCGATGAAAGACTTGGGCAAAACCGGAATATTTGGCATCAATGTCTATATGGATAGATTGAGCCGCTAATATGGTTGTGCCAGACGTACATATATGAGATATTGAATGAGTTCAATATGAAAACAACAAGAAAGGTTCTTGCCGCATGGAAAGGGATGAATCAAGATTCAAGTGTATCGACACTTGGTGAGTGAAATCACATGAATATTTTGATCAATAAAGTATACCATGATATGTACATATCTAGATATGTCCTATGCTCTAAATGTTATAAGCACATACCAGAATGATTCATAAGATGATCATTGGACGATAGTAAAGATATTCGTATGAGCTTTGGAAGAACTAAGAATATATCATGTATAAGTGACAAATAGTTAAAAGTATTTCATTGTAAAGTGTTACATTGATACTAGTTTTGTCACAAGATACAAATTAAATTTATCTCAATTTAGACTATGGCTGGCACAATGTAATGGAAAGGATGTTCCATGATGGATTTGGATGAGTTCCAAAGTTGAGACATTGTGACGGATACTACAATAAAAGGCTAAGTATATGACTGCTATAGTAGCAGCAAAGGAGGGCATTTGTGTTAAGTAGTTTGTTATCAAACTAGGTGTGGTTCAAAGTGGGATAATACTATGAAGATATATTGTATGACAATAATATCAACATATTTTAACCCGAACGAACTAAAGGTCTCACCAAAGGACCAAATTTATATAATGCCATCTCATTTGAGAATGAGTGATGCGTAGAGACGCAAAGACATGCAAATACACACAGACCTGAAAGTGTCAGATCCGTAGATTATTTTCACCACTAGCAAACGCGTATATACAACACCAGAAATACATAAGTGTTGAATGCGCAAGTTTACAAACTATATTATTAACTCTAGTGCAAGTGGGAGACTGGAGGGAATATGCCCGGGAGGCAATAATAAAGTTGTTATTATCTTATTCCATGTTTATGATAAAAGTTTATTTTACATGCTATAATTGTATTAATTGGAAACGTTAATACATGTGTGTTTAATAAACAAAATACAAGGTTCCTAGTAATGCCTCTCTATAAACTAGCTTGTTGATTAACAGGATGATCAAGGTTTCCTGATCATGGACATTGGATGTTGTTAATAACGAGGTCACAACATTGGTAAATGATGTGATGAACATTCATCCGAGGTATAGCATTACAATCAAAGTCATTATGTTTATATTGCTATAGCATCATACAAAGTAATCTTTATCCTTAGACCATGAGATCATGTTAATTGCTAACACCAGAAGAATACTTTGAGAACATCAAACGTCACACCGTAATAGGGCGACTATAAAGATGGGTTCGGGTATTCAGAAGGTGTTATGTTGAGGCTCATGGATCAAGAATGGAATTTGTCAATCCTGATGACAGATAGATATACTCTGGGCCCTCACGGTGATATCACATTAGTTAGCTTGCAAGCAAGTGATGAGATCACTAGAATGTTATATCACGGGAACGAGAAAAGAGTGCATGTCAACAACAAGATCAAACTAGGTATGGAGATACCGATGATCTAATCTCAGACCGGTAATATATCATGATACAAAGGGATTTAGTTACTAGCGTGAAAGGTCCTCACGATCACAGAAGTCATCGTTGAATGTGTGGGAGTCAGTATGGATCTCCAGGTCCCGCTTCTCATTATTGATCTAAGAGGGGTCTCGATCATGTTTCCATTATTCCCGAACCGTAGGGTCACACACTTAAGGGTTTGCGAAACACCATTTGGATCAAATATGTTATAGACGGAAGAATTGCAAAGTGTTGGAATTATTTCAATAGACACCGAAATTGTTTCGGGTGAAATTGCTGAAATTGGTTCTGCATGTAAAATTGAAATGTTGCAAGGGGTTTTATGTGAATGTTTGTTAATTAAAGTAAGTAACAAAATTCTGAATAAAATAAATAAAAGAGTTTTATTAAATGAGAGAGTATTAAATTTGGAGAAATTTAATGCATTTAAGTGGAGACTTAAGTGGAGAATGTGAAGGGGCATATTTATGTGGAGGGAGTTACCACCACATGAATGAGGGAGGTGAAGGGGCACCCCCATGGGGAGCCGGCAATGGGGAAGGGCACCCCCTCCTCCTATAAAAGGACCCACTCTCCTCACTTCTCACTCACACCTCCTCGTGAAGGATCTCTCTCCCCCTCGAGTATTATTCCCCCATGGTCTCGGATTAGCGAGATACATGTTCCCGGTGGCATTTTGTCTGGAAGGAGTTGCTGCTTCCGCTGCATTGCTGGAGCGAGGAGGTGCAGGTTGTTCGGTGGCCTGAACGTGTGTGCGAGGATGGATGTGCTACTAATTTGCAGCGCTAGGACTTCCACACGATCTTGAGATCGGCAAGCGTTCGACTATATCATCCACGAGTTCCATCTTGTTAATAAAGCTTTGTCGGTCTATGAGAGTATGTTCTCTATGGATGTATATCTACCCGTTGCTTGTATCTATTAGATAGATCTTAGCGTATAATAGTTCCCATCGTAGGATTTTTTTGTTTTCTATGCTGCGAACCCAACACATATGTCTTACACCCACCATATGCGAACGCATATATGTGTGACACCTGATCGTCACGGCGTGCCTCATATCGGAGAACTTTCTTGGTGGTACACACTAAGGGAGGACATAATTTTGGTATTATATTAAGGGATCATCCTATTAATGCTATCGTCGAGTATCTAATAATAACACAAACAAGATGCACACAATTAACATCAAATGTAAATAAGTGTGACATGCCATAGTCGTAGATCGTTGCGCCATGATCTCCATGCACTCCCGTGTGTGGCACCAAGCCTTTCATGTCATCATCCTATTACTACAACTTAGCAACAGGAAAGTAAACTACTTTTACCTTTTACTTTAACCATATCATATCACAAGCCCCTGCAAAATAAAGTTAGACACCTCTATTTTATCTCTTGCATGTTTTATGTGGTTGCTAGGGCTTTCGCACAAGAACCGTTTCTTACCTACGAACTTGAACCACAACACTGATTAAATAATTTTCGCTACTACACCCCTCTCGAGGCCCTCCGTTGTAAATGGTATACCAACTACTATGAGAGAAACTGACGCCCCCAAATCCACTTATATGGTGCAAGCCGTATATCAAGTGTGGACCAGTCTCATGAAACATGTAAAGTCGGTTGGGGGCGCTTCGATCAAGCAGTCCTGTGGTATATGCAAGTACATGTGGGAGGGTAACAATCATAAAATCAATGCCCACATGCTAAAACTCATGTGTTCTACCTGTACTAGCAATACTACACATAGATCTAGCTTTGATACCACTGTAGGGGTTTAGCACCTGAAAACAATAATTTTTCCTACGCGAACAACCCTAACACCAGGATCTATCTATTAGTAATGTAGTAATGGGAGGGGCTTTTTGTGAACTTACACTTGAAGACCAAAAAACGTTGTCAACATTTGGGAGAACGTGGTTGATGTAGTCGTACCGACGCCAACCTCAAGGTCATTCTAAACTCGGACGGCTCCACCATCTTTAGCTCCACCAGCTCCAATGACTCGATGGCTCGAACGACTTGAGCACCACTAGTGTAGTGCCTCGTGGGGAGTCACACACATATGGTGGTTTACGATGACTCTCGGACCCTGATCTAGCAGAGGTTGCGGAAGTAGATCTCCGGGATCCGGAATCCTCGCAACACGACGGTGCTTTGTGGTGAAGAACACTCTCATTAGCATAGCCCTTACCTTGGGGCCACGCTCACAAGAGAGAGAGAGAGAGAGGGAGATAGGGAGAGAGAGAGAAAGGAGGGGACTTGGAGGGGGCGCCTCAAAGCTCAATTGGTGTATTTGAATTCCTCCATATGCCCTCCTTTATATAGGAGAAAGGGAGGTACTCCCTCCCTCAAAGTCCCGAGGTGGGACTAATCAAAGGGAGGAGGTGGGGAGGCACGCCGGACAGCCCCCCACGTGGTGTGAAGCCCACAAGTGGTTGGCGGCCTCTCCTAGGTCCTCTTGGGACCTTTTTCCCTATGGGAATTGGCCCATTAAGTGGGCTGCCCCATTAAATCATATTTAAATTATTAAATAAATGTATAATTCAATAATTAACATATATTTATATATTATTTAATCTCCGTTGCATCGGAACCCTTTCCAGATAACTCCGGACACCCGCCGGACTTTCTCGGAACCCTTCTGGTTTTCCTTTCTCTTTTCTCTAGTGATTCCTATGATACCAAAACAATCTCCGAGCATTGTTAAACCCTTATGTGTGTTACCATATGGTTAGGGAACACTCCAGACATGGTAGAGATCCCTCTCAAACCAATGATCATCAGTGGGACCTGGATGCCCATGATGACACCTATGCATTCCACGAGAATCTTCATCGTTGAACCATTAAACATAGATTCCTATTCCTTTTGTTAATTTGATACTTTACTTGTCTGAGACTTGATCAACGACATTTCCATGGCATGTTCGATCTCGTTAACGGCAAGTATAACTTTACTCATTCCGAGATATGACATCCTCGTGACCTAGTCACACGCTATAACTTAGGTCCTCTGCATGCCCCTTTGAATACCTGAACACACATTTCATGATCACCGCTCATGCAAGTGATGTTTGATGCTATCTAAGTATCCTCGAGTGACAATGATTGATATGGTCTCACGGTCTAAGGAGTTGGTTGCTATGTTTCCAGTCATTGTAACGTTGAACTTCATGACTTGATCGTGTTACAATTTCTATGTTGGGTATGCCCATCACTTTCATTCACCTAATGAAATGACCCCATTGTCAATTGACATAAATGTCCATGATCGGGAGACGTCGATCATCGATTGACCAATGAACTATTGTCTAGAGGATCACTAGGGACTTTGGTGGTTTGCATATCACACATGTATTGACGTTCCTATCAATACAGTTATAGCATGATATAAAACCTATTATGAACGTAATGAAATATGGCAATAATCTCTATTTATTATTTGCCTCTAGGGCATATTTCCAACACTAGTACTACGGGGTACAATGAGTAGTACCAAATTTTTTTTTGATGATAGTAGCAAAAAAACTTCATTCAACCATTAACATAACAACATGAGTTTACATATATAGGACTCACTGCGGAACTAGTGTAGGTCCGGCGCCTCCTCGCACCTAGTCTGCGCCACCAACGGTAGCTCATTAGACATCAGTACCAATGCCAGCTCAAGCGACAACGCTGGCTCCTAAATCATCGGCACCTCCAGATAAGGAGGCGGCACTTCCTGAGCCATGGAGGATCCAGGAGGACACCGTGGATGAAGTTGTCGTTGTTGGGGAACTGGTCCCAGTAGTTGGTGAAAATGTTGGCGCCGGTGAACACCACCATCTCGCAGCCACAGTGGAAGGCCTGGCCATAGAGGATATGGGCGTCCCTGAAGTTGACGAACTTGATGATACCTTCGATCCGGATTACGGATGTAGTATAGCTCTTTTTCCCTAGTAGACCTAGGTTATCTAATCCTCGGGAAGCAGAAAGCATAGTGAAGTTACTTTAACGGACCTTCGGGGGGTCTTAGAATTCTTTTTGTGTTTTACCGAACCAAGAGTTTGCTTTCTGTTGTTGTTGTCGATGATGGAGAGAGAGGTCCTAGGGCTTTCGGTTTCACATGTAGATGTGCAAAACATCTGATGGGAATAAAAGATAATAATAAAGTATGTATGTAATTGTTAGATAAAGATAATTATATGTGGGTAGTGCATCCATAATTTCTATTGCCTCCGCAACCGCTTATAGCAAGAACCTACTAGTCTCATCCATAGAAGAAAGAGAACTAATGATATGCATAGTGACATCACCATTAATCCCAAGTAAATTCCTCACATACAGCCGTACTACCCCTTCTGTCACGGGGGTTCCCAACCTGCAGATTAGTCATTACTCATACTCCCTATACCTGGCTCAATCCTCGGGGTCTTGGGTACCTGACAAGTCCTTGGATTGAGGCAAGAGAGGATACAATAATCATCATATCATACGAACTAATACATGATCCCATCTATGATAAATAACATGCACAAAAGCTACATGGCTAGGCCGAAGCCCTTAGCCCAAGGAGAATTACTCACGCATGAGATGAAATCAACAATCATAAACATTGCAATGGAAATCATGAGATTGATATTGAATAGTCTTACAATGTCGTCAATCGAAGATGAGATCTACTATTACAAGTGGTGCAATATGGCTATGGTGGCGGAGAAGGGTTTGGAGATTAGATCTAAGTCTATTCCTCTGGCGGCTCTTTGGTATTGTGGATGCAGGTTTCTGGGGGCCGTTGGTGATCTGGCAAGGGAGATCCCGTTTCTCGTCGCCCAAAGCCTCTTTATATAGGGGTCCCTTCATTAAAGTTGTTCTATTTGACCTGGCGGTGTCGATGGCAACTATACGACCGGAACTATACAACCAAAATTTTATTCCCGCTCTATAGTTGGTCGTTAAAGCGTCTGTCTCCAAAAATATTAAACAAGATTATCAAGTTTCAATCATCCAAAATTAGGATTAACAAAAACTTTTATTCTTAAAACCCTTATGAATGCATGTGTGTTTGTTATTAATGCATGAATGCTTGCTATGCCATGTTTGATTGCTATCAATTATAGGGACTAGTTTAAAGATGAAAACAATAACATCTATATCATTTGCAAACCAAATCAAATAAAAAGAAAGTCAAACAATAAGGCATATGCTCTAATGGTCATTTGTGCCAAAGTTAACCACTAGCCCACTTTGGGCATCTCTAGTAAAAGATTTCCAATAGAAACAATTCTACTTCTTTTATCCCCTTGCTAGACCACGTAAAAATGAACACAAGTGAACTTTGCAAACCCACAGAAACAAATTTCAAATTCATTTGAGGGACAGTTCAAAATTGAATCAAGTGTAGGTATCTAGATCACCATTTTTCAAAAACCACTCAAACCTCCACCACTTGACAAATTCCTGCAACCAGAGACACCCAAGCATGTGACCAACACACCCACCAAAAATAATTTGAAAATTCAAATGTTTAGTTCATGCGGCCATTTAATCAAACACTTAGCAGGCAGAGTACAATTATACCAACTATCTACTATTTTGATCAATCAGTTGCTCACCATTGTACTCCATTCAACCTCAATTACTAGCCACAATCATCCCCAGTACCTAGTCATGCAGCTAACAACGCTCACTCACTCCACTGCCCAGTGCCATGGCGTACCCGAGCATGCCATGCCGGTCGAGCACGGACACGACGCCACAAGCCGCGCCGCCCTCTCCCCTGATGTCTAGGCGGTAGCCGTGACCTCACCGCACTTGCCTGTCCACCCCTTAACCAACGACAAGCAGCAGAGAAGCCAGCACAACCTTGTCACTTTCCTCTGTCAGCCATGCCAAGCGCACGCCAGAGCACCAAGCCAATCCCGTGTGACCACGTCACGCCTTGCTCTCTCCTTGTGTAACTGCACTCGCCGCGTCACCAACGACCTCCCAGACACGACCATTCGCTGCCGCACACCCCGTGACCACCGTACGCCATGACGAACGCCGTGGTACCCGCATAGAGCACGGACATCTCCCGACCGATTAAGACCACCCCTCGCCATGCCACTATGCACATGACAATCGCCGCAGACCACCGCATCGACCTACACCCCCAGCCATGTTGATAACGCTCTATAGCAACGTCGCCGACGAGCCTGAGCCATGCCGCACGGTCTCTCTCACCGGTGTATAACTAGGACCCTCCCCCAGCCTCCAAAGGCACACCATTAGACTCACCTCTCCCCCAGAAACATCCCTGACCCTTCCCCGGAGCATGGCGAGCACCACACCGCCGGAATTTCACCGGAGCCCGCCGCTGCTGTGGAGGAAAGGAGCCGTTGATTGGAGCCACCCAAGGAGCTGCCATGACCACCATTCGACTCGTCGTCATCTACCAGCCCGTTCGCCCCCATCGCTGGACCTAGCTGGAGCCCTGGTAAGCCCCCATCGCCCCCACCGTAGCACTAGGTTTAGAATCCCCCGCACTCCATTCACCGGAGACAAGGATGCTCAGCCGTTGATCTCGTTCTAATCGTGTGGCCTAGATTAGCTGATATCGTTTCTCTTAGCCCCAGTCGCTGATGCGTGGGACCAGCCTGAGTGCAGCCCGCTGCGCGCGCACCACGTAGCTGGGCCGACCCATTTTCTTTCCCGTGCTTAGCCCAGAGATTCAAACTTAGATTTTCCATTTAAATCAAAACCTTATTTTGTAGCTGATAAGGGTTTAACTTGTCAATGCCCATTGTTATGGACTTGGGTTTTGGAGAAGGAGGGAGCGCCAGAGGCATCAATCGACTAGCAAACAAGCACACAGGGACACAAGGTTTACCCAGGTTCAGGCCTCGTAGAGGTCCCTACTCCTGCTTGTTTGCTCTTGGAATTAACAAAGGAATCAAAGATTACAGGGGCGTGCAGATGTAATCTGGCGAAAGTTGTGGAAAACTAGGGTTGTGATCGTCCTCCTCACCGCCCCTCCTAGACTTTATATAGATAGACTAGGTCTTGGGTAGCAGGTCGAGTCGGTTACAGATTAGGGTTCGCCCTTTGAACTTTCTATCTTAAGCTTCTTCTTGTCTCGCAAGCAATCGAAGAGTCCGTGGGTCACCTGAATTCTACATTGGGCCTTGGCAACGCCGTGGGCTTCTGCCGTATCTGGACCGTATATGTGAAGCTCGAGTACCTGTAGGGTATACCCATGTTAGTAGCCCCCGAGTGTCTAGTGGAATCGCAGATTCGACTGGAGACTTTATGAAGTCTTTCGAGTGCATGACTGAGCATTTTTTTCGAGTGTTTTGTGTCATAGGGATTATTGATATACGTGCCTGATTTATTCGATGTATCGGTATTAGTTAACTGCCTTAGGGAAAAACAACGCAATCTACTCAAACTCGAGTCCCCGGACACGAATTCAGAAAAGTGCTGGCATAATTTGATTCAGGCCGCGGAGGTCTTACAGGAGTCGAATTCCAGTGTATAAGCACTCAACGCGTCCGTCAAGGCATGTTCATCGTACCTGCAGGTACGGATATATTTCTGGTAGTGCGCAGCAGATGCGTTGCCAGGCCTTATTCAGGTATTATCTTCACGCTGCAAGCGCGACATCCGAAATTTTGGTCATCGTGGAGATGATTCGGGTGGCCCAGGAGACATAATCTATTTGTAGGGAAAATATGAGGCGGAGTCGGCATAGCATTCGAGTGTGGATGTTATCAACACACAGTATGATGTACCAGAAAAAAAATCATAGGGTGCGCGACCAGTGCTCCCTATGGGAGTAGCCCTCGAGTGCCTACTCGAGTCGTAGACTCGAGTAGGGACTAAAAACATTTGCGACTGCTGTCGTCTTTGGTTGCTTGTTTCAGTCGAATATGCTTCCGGCTCTCCCTATGGGAGTAACCCGTAATTCACAATCGAATTGTTGATTCAAGTGATGGGTTTGTCTTGAATGCTCATACACCTGCATAAAAATTCTTTCGGGTGCGCGACCAGCGCTCTTGTTAGGAGTAGCCCCCAAGTGCTTGATTGAGTCGAAGACTCGAGCAAGGACTAAAGTAGACAAAATCTTCTGCTGCTGGAATCGATGACGTCAGTGCTGGTGATGTGATGACCTCAGTTGCCCACATGTGGGGCTTTAACGGGACGTGACGAGCGATGGGTCCCACTTTCTGACTTTGATTTGACTAGGCGTGCGTAATCTTCTGTTTTAACTGCGTCTCCTCGATTTCTGCATGTAATGGGAATAGTGGGGGACGGTTCGTGGTTCAGCTTCGCCATGTGTCGATGGCGATGTGCGCCACGCGTCCAGTAGGGTTTCTGCTAGCCGTTGGATGGCATCTGCGAGGAGGTTAAGTAGCAGCACAGCTGTGGTAATTTTCCCCATCTCTCTTCTTGTTCGTGGCTCCCCTTCGCGGCACTGGATCAGCTCCGTGTTTTCCCAGTTACTTTCTCCGTTCGCACCGCCATCAAAAGATGGGTAAGAAGAAGGGAGGCGCCGCCGCTGGACCACCATTGCCGCCACCAAGAAGAAGGGAGGTACCACCACTGTGGGCACCAGCGCCGCTGACGCTAGGAAGAAGAAGGGTGCAGGCACCCGCGTCACCAACGACGCCTGGCGCATGTCCATCATCAAACCTTCTGAGATGCATCTTCATCGTCAAGATGGAGCTCTTCCACCCGCGGAATATGACTCGCGAGTGCCTGGCGACGAGGTAATCCCTTGTCCTCCTCCAGGTTTCCGGTTGCTATTCCTTGCGTTCATCATCCGAGGTCTCTCTCTCCCCCTGCATCCTTTCTTCAGGGTCTCCTTTGTTTCTATGGGCTCCAGCTGCACCCGTTGTCCCCAGATTCCATTCTCCACATCTCTTGCTTCATCACTCTTTGCGAGTGCTGGCTCGAAATCGAGCCACACTTTGGCCTCTTCAAGAGGCTTTTTAAGCTCAAACACCAGTCGGCGTCTGGTTCGGTAGTCTACGACGTAGGAGGCTGCGGAATCCACGTCAACTCCTCCGCTGTCTATTTCAATATCAAGCTCACCGTATCTGTCCAAGGGTGGAGGGACAAGTGGTTCTATATCCACAACCAGAAGGCCGGCGGAGAACACTTCGGGCTCGCGCCCTTCGACCCCGCGGCGACTTGCAAGAGGAGGCACTCCTGGAAGAATGTCATGATGCCTGGCGAATCCGAGGAAATGGAGGTGCTGTATAAGCGTGTATGTGACCTCGAAGGCCGCATAGGCAAAGAAGAGTCCACCCAATGTACTGCTGGGCTGGGGCGAGCGATGTCACTCGCATATCTACGGATGGCATTTCTACGGGTGAGGTAGATAGGAGGTTGCGATTGGTGACCAAGCATACTGCCAAGGAGGTTCTCCTAGGCGAACCAGTCATGCCTCCTTTCGACGCCTCTAACCCTCCTCCTGAGGTTGAACTGTACTGTGAAGTAGTTTTTCTTTGTTGATTGCCATTATGGTGCTTGATATATAACGATGTATCTTCTAAATGCAGGACTGGAAGGTGTCTTCCAATTTGCCCCTCGTCCTGAAGGGGTTATCCCTCGCGAAGTGGAGGAAGAGGACGAGTCGGAATCGACCGTCCCAATTGAAGAAGAAGAGGGATCCCCTGAGTCTAGCAGCCATGATACTCGCAAGCATTCCCGCAGCAAGGATTTGGACGCTTCTTTGCCGGAAACACCAGAAGGTCCTTCTGCTGCTATAGAGGAGCCAATCCCCGCCGTTCCTGTGCGCGCCATGGCTCCTCCTTCCCGGAAGAAGCTACGACTGCCGAAGGAGTCGTCGGATGACTCCTTTGACCTCAACAATTTTAACTGGTAAGACTTTAATGCTCGCGAGTTCATTTTGCTCTCCTTTGAGGTTGCTTTTTCTGAAGTTGCACTTGGCATGTTTTGTAGTCAAGCGGCATCGTCGTCTTCTGACGACGTCCAATTTGTGAAAGAGTCCAGAGTCACAGACTCCAAGACCAAGGAGGTGGCCGAACGGTCTCCTTCTCCTCTGGTGGTGGCCCACTCCGGCACCAATTCTTCGAGTTCCCCACATGCTGGGGAGCACCAGATGGTCGCCCGGACGACTGCGGGACAGTCATCTTCGGAGTCCCTGGAGGATCACGTAAGAATCCTTTTCTCTGTTTTGGCAGTCGAATTTATACTTTGTGTTGCCACTGATCCTTCTTTTCCCTTTGATGCAGCTCATTGTGAAGGAAGCTGCTCGCCTAGCGGAGCAAGTCCTTATCATGGGTCGACAACATGCTCTGCTGGACAATCGCCACCGTGTTGTCGAAGGTTAGTTTTGGCTTCGTCTTTGTCTTCGTGAAATTTATCAACTCGATTGGTGATGCACCCTGTGCTTTGTAGTCGAACACAATGAGCTTCTTCGTCATGTTGCTTCCCTCGAGAAGGCGCTTGCCGCAGCGACGAAGAATCACGACGAAGCAGTCGGAACCCTGGAGGAGTCGCGAAAGCGCGAAGAGGAGTTGTGCTCTTCCACTGCTGAAAGGGAGAAGTTGTTCGAAGAACAACTTTTCTCGACTGCCAAGGCTTTCTCAGGTAATTTTCAGTTTTATTTGCATTGCTCCTTATTTTCATGTCGTCATGTTACTATCGTGACACCTTGCGTATGCAGATGCCGGTGGCCTGAGTTTTGACGCCATTATCTTCATCGCGCGGATGCGTTAGCTGGCGTCATTGCTGCAGTCGAAGACCGCAGCGTTTCCCTCTAGGAGACGTTGGGGAAGGCCAAGGATGTGCTCAGTCGCATCCGTGAGGACCTAGCTCCCAAGGCCAGGCAGATCGACAACCTGGATGAACTGGTGGAATCCCTTGCTAGAGGTATTCCCCGGGAATTCAGGAATACTCAGCGGTCCATTGGCGCCACCATGGCACTCGCGATGGTGCAAGCCCATGGCGTGGAGTTGGATCCCGCGGCGATCTCTGAGGCGATGCCTGTCGATGCTGGATACCAGTAGGTAGTGTTTACTCCCTTTGCTAGTAGGTGCGCTAATTATGGACCATAGCTTATCGAGATAGTCGCCAAATATTCTGAGGAGCAGCAGCGAGTGAAGGCAGAGAAGACCGCGGCATCTGGGGATACCATCGGCAAGTCCATGGCATCAGAGACTGCCACGGATGTGATGAAGCCCGTGAAGTCGAAGTCGAAGTCGAAGTCGAAGAAGAATAATGCTCCTTAGTCTTTATTTGTAATAACTGTAGCTTAGCTTTTTCTCTGAACCGTGCTTTTGTGGGGGGTGCTCCCTTGTCATTTATCAAACTTGACTTCAGTTCTTTATTTTATCAATGCCTGATGAGTTTCATTTGCCTCTTTGCTTGATTGTACCTAGGGTCCTTCGAGTGTTCCTTCGATTGGTTCTCATGATTCTCCTCCCACCGATGAAACCTCGGCGCAACTGCATTCGAAGGTGGAGGAATTGTCGTTGCTTTCACGACTGCGTGATCGCATTAAACAATTGGAGCGCGAGTTGCCCATCATCCGCGGTAGTGCAGATGTGTGGAAGTCAAAGGCGGAGAAGGCCACCGCCCGTGAGAAGTATCTCTTGGAGGAAGTGGCACAGTTGAATGAGTAGTTCAAATGTTAGCTTTCTACCTTCTCATCTTTTCTTTTAGTCGGTCGCGGCGATTCCTTGTCTTCACACTTTGCCATTTGCTTGGTGTAGTTGTCAGCGCTCGTCATCCGTGGGATGAGAAGGACCGGATGGCCATTCAAATGAATAACCTAACCCAGGAGCAGCTGCAGGCGAGTGGGTACTTTTGGGTGGACCACGACCGTGCGATCGTGCTTGCGACCCTACAGGATCGTTCTTCTCGAGTACTTCATTATTTGAAGAAGGCACAGTCGTGTCTTAGGCATATTTATCAAACAATGTTTCCATTGGACACCGTCCCTTCAAGCCTGTTGGCTCTTCTAGCAAAGTTTCAACATTTAAGCGCGGTGCGCGAGTGTGTTCACCAGCAATTGGTCGCAGGTGCAAAAGCAGCCTTGTCCATGGTGCGACTGCATCGGCCAGATGGGGACATGGCATCCGTTGCTGCTGGACCCCCCACCGCCACCAGAAGGGATGACCTGGAACATGGTGCCGAACTACCGAGCGGTTGATCAGCCAGCAGAAGACATCGTCGACATCTTTGAAGAGCAGACGAATGTTTATCTTCTACAGCAGTAGCATAGTTTGTATCCTGCACATAGATGTATGAGTGTTGTAAAGTTCGTATAATTATGTTGGGTGTAATTAATACCCATTGATATGTGAAGAGACTGCTAGCTTGTATATTTTGTGAGTGTATTGTACTCCGCAGTTCCTTTTCGTTAGCTTGACTTGTGTTTATCTCAGCACCTTGCCAACCTGTCAGGTGCGTTGCAACTGGGTTCGTGTTTATCAAGGGTTCGATTGGTGTTGTGTCAGCTACTCAGGTTACTGCGACTTGTTCGTAGAACGAGGGTGTAAAGGGTGGCGCAGCCCCCGAGTGATAAAATTGCAAGAAAATAAGGAAACACACAGAGTTTTGGGGCACTTAGCTTTATTTATTCGCAGAATAGTACGAGGTACAATGTGTGGCTGAGTAGCCTGGCTGAGTAGCCTTATTTGTAATGTAAAAATGACTAGGGGTAGAAACGACGCAGCTGCACGATGTTCCAGAGGTTGGAGTATGCGATTCCTGTCTCAAAATCTTTAAGGCGATAGGCTCCACCTAGGATCACTTCTGTAATCATGTAAGGTCCTTCCCAAGGGGACTCAAGCTTGAGATGCCCTTATTGCTTTAGTCGCAGGACCAGGTCTCCTTCAATGAAGGATCTGGGGCATAGCCTTCTGCTGTGGTAGTTGCAGAGGCTCTGCTGGTAGATCGTTAATCTCTCCGCTGCAATCTTGTGTGCCTTGTCTAGGAGGTCGACGGAGTCTTCGAGTGCGAGAGTTGATTCCTTCTTGCTATACGCAACCACACATGGGGCTTTGTAGCGTACTTTTGCGGGTAGTATCGCTTCAGCACCGCACCATGAAGAACAGAGTGTATCCCGTGGCGCTGTTTGGAGTTGTGTGCAGGCTCCAAAGAACTGATTGCAACTCGTCTGGCCAGCATCCAGCGGCTTGTTCGAGTGGTCGGAGGAGTCGTTTCTTGATTCCACCGCAGACGAGGCCGTTGGCCTTTTCGACTTGACCGTTGGTCTGCGGGTGAGCCACCGAGGCGTAGCTTATGTTGATTCCCAGGTTTTCGCAGAATTCCTGGAACTCCTTAGAGGTGAAGTTTGTCCCGTTGTCTGTGATGATGCTGTGTGGCACTCCAAAGCGGTAGACAATGGACTCGAAGAACTTGACAGTGCTGGCCCCTGATTGATTTGTCACCGGCATGGCTTCGATCCACTTGGTGAATTTGTCGACTGCAACCAAGAGGTAGACGTAACCTCCTCGCGAGGATTTTGGGAGCTTGCCAACCATGTCGTGTCCCCATTGCACGAAGGGCCAAGACAATGGTATTGGCCGGAGTTCCGCGCCAGGTGCGTGACGTTTGTCTGCGAATCGCTGGCAAGCGTTGCAGCGCTGGACGATGTCCTTAGCGTCGCACATGGCTGTGGGCCAGTAGAATCCAGCTCGTAGAGCTTGGCAACGAGGGCATGACTGCCAGCATGGTGCCCACAAGTGTCTTCTTGGATGTCGAGGAGGACGTCCCTTCCGTCCCTATTGGAGACGCACCGTTGAAGTACTCCCGTGATGCTGCGCTTGTACAGTTCGCCATTGATGAGGGCGAATGCCTTGGATCGTCGTGCGATGTGTCGCGCGTCAGTCGGATCATCTGGCAGCCTCTTGTTGAGTAGATATGTGATGTAGGGTTGTGTCCAATATGGCTCGATCATCATGATGCCCATTGGTCCGAGTCCTGTATCAAGCTCTAGGTCGTCGAGTGCCATTGGCTCGTTGGGTGGCGTAGCTCCCGAGTCTGTTAACGTGCTTGCTTTCTTCTCTGGAGCCTTGGGCTTGATGGAGCATTCACAGATGCGCTCGAGAAATACCCCAGGTGGTATGGGGGCCCAGGTGGAGCTAATATTGGCGAGTAGATCCGCCTCTTCATTGCTTTCACGACCCACATGTCACAACTCACAGCCGTTGAAGTCTCCTTCGAGTGTGTCATAGAGGTCACGATAGGCGATCATGTTGTCGCTCAGTGCGTCGCACTCGTGCATCGTTTGGTTGACCACCAGTTTGGAGTCGCTATAGATGATGAGCCTTTTGGCGCCGCAGGCTTTCGCCATCTGCATCCCATGGATTAGGGCTTCGTACTCAACTTCATTATTGGAGGCGGTGAACTGCATTCGCAGAATGTATTTCATCTTGTCTCCTTGGGGCGATGTCAGTATGACACCTGCGCTAGCTCCGTCCTTTCGCTTGGACCCGTCGAAGTGCATTGTCCAAAGGTAGGACATATCTGGCTTGTCGAGGAGCTGGTTCTCCATCTAGTGCACGAGAAAGTCCGGGAGAACTTGCGAATTGATCACGTCGCGCTTCTCGTATGTGATGTCTCATGGAGACAACTCGATTCCCTAGAGCGCGACTCGTCTGGTGGCATCGGGATTATTCAGTATATGCCCGAGCGGAGCATCGTTTACCACCACGATTGGGTACTCCTGGAAGTAGTGGCACAGTCGCCTGGCTGTCCTGAAGACGTCGTATGCCAGCTTCCGGTAGTGTGGGTACCGCTGCTTTGTTGGCATGAGCACCTCGCTGAGGTAGTATACTGGGCGCTAGACCCCATGGACTTTATTTTCTTTGGCTCGTTCCACCACGAGCACCGTGCTGACCACCTGGTTGGTGGCGGAGATGTAGAGCAGTAGTGGTTCCTTTTCGTGAGGCGTCACCAGTACTAGCGAGGTGGATAGTAGGTGCTTGAGGTCTTCGAATGCTTCTTACGCTTCGTCTGTCCACTTGAACTTGTCAACTTTGCGGAGATGTTGGTAGAAGGGCAGTGCCTTTTTACCCATTCAACTGATGAATCGACTAAGCGCCGCAATTTGCCCAGCCAGCTGATGGACTCCTTTTACGTTCTTCGGCTTCTCCATGGCTAGTATGGCCTTTATTTTCTTCGGGTTTGCTTCGATCCCCCTCGCAGAGATGAGATACCCGAGTAACTGCCTCGATGGCACGCCGAAGGCGCATTTGTCCGGATTGAGCTTGATCCGGTAGCGGTCGAGGTTGGCGAAGGTCTCGCGGAGATCGTCGATTAACGAGGCTTCCTCTTTAGTTTTGATGACGATGTCGTTAATGTAGACTTGGATATTACAACCAAGTTGATTCTTGAGGCAAGCCTTCATGCACTGTTGATAGTTGGCTCCTGCGTTTTTTAGCCCGAAGGGCATTGTGTTGTAGCAGAATACACCAAAGGGCGTTGTAAACACCGCTTTCTCCTGATCTTCCTCCTTCATTCGAATCTGATTGTAGCCTGAGTACGCATCGAGGAAGTAGAGGCGCTCACATCCCACGGTGGAGTCGATGATTTGGTCGATTCTCGGCAGCGGGAAGTGATCCTTTGGGCAGTGCTTATTCAAGGAGGTGAAGTCCACGCACATCCGCAGGATATCCGTGTATTTTTTAGGCACAAGCATTGTGTTAGCGAGCTAAGTGCTTTCCTTGATCTCGCATATGAATTTTGCATCGAGGAGTCTGTTGATATCCATTCCGACTGCCTTTGCTCTTGGTTCAGACAGTCACCGAATTGTCTGCTTGACTGGTCTTGCGTCTGGATTCATGTTCTGGATTCACGTTGAGTGAGTGCTCGGCGAATTCCTTGGGAACTCCTGGCATGTCCACTAGACACCAGGCGAAGATCTCCCAATGCTCACGGAGGAATTCGACGAGCGCGAGTTCCTATGCAGAACTCAAGTTGTTGGCGATGAGGGCCGTCTTGGTCGGGTCCGTTGGGTAGACCTGGACTTTCTTCGTGTGCACCGACGAGTTGAAGGACATTTCGGGTGAACTTGGCCTGCTCAGGGGATGCAGACTGTTGTTTGTCTACTCCTTCAATCTTGCGAGTTCTTCCTACATGCCGAAGGACTGGGAGATTCTGTTGAATTCCCTGTCGCAGCTGTCGGACCTCTCGAAGTTGCCATTGATTGTTATTACGCCGTTTGGACCTGGCATTTTCATCTGCAGGTAGGCGTACTACGGCACTGCCATGAACCTTCTGAACGCGACATGTCCGAGGATGCAGTGGTATTGTGAGGGCCAGTCGACGACTTCAAAGTCGATGCGCTCTCGCCGAAAGTTTTGCAGCGTGTCGAACATGACATCAAGGTTGATTTTGCCCAGGGACGATGCCCTTCCCTGGGATGATGCCGTGGAAAGTCATGTCTGAAACTTCCAGGCAAGTCAGAGGGATCCTCATCGCACGCAAGGTACTCGCGAACATGAGGTTGATGCCATTTCCGCCGTCCATGAAGACTCTACTCATATCGAAGCCCCCGATTTGTGCCTCCAGTACGAGGGGACAGTGCCCTGGACGAGGAACTTGATGCGGATGATCGCGCTTGTCGAAGGTGATGCAGGAGTCGCTTCCACTGAGGTACTCAGTGGTGGAGGGTGGAGATTTTATCGCCAGATTGACTTGGCGAGTGATGGCCTTCTACACTCGATTTGAGGGACGCCCTTTTTGGATCATCCCCATGTTGCCCACGTCTCGTGGGTATGGCTCGCCTCCGTGATGCTGGACCGGCGCGGCCGCCGGTGGTGGTGGTCCGGGCGGTGGTGGAGGAGCTCCATGTGCCACAACGCCTGGGGCGGCTCCATAGCCCCTGTTGACCGTGTCGCGATTCATCTAATCTAGGCCCTCGTGGAGTTTGAGGAACTCGCGGTAGTCCTTGAGAAGGTGGCTGGATTTCTTCTTGCTATCGTGCTTGTCGATGTAGAAGTGCACGTTTCATGGTCCGGACAGTTTGTCCTTGATAGATGTTGCGGGTGCCTCTTCGCGAGTGCGCCGCTGCCACACCTGCGTGGTTTTTCTGCTGTTGCGGTATCCACCACTGCGATATGCGTTGTTGTGGTTGTCGTTGCGTTTGTCGGTGTAGCCGGCTGTGACCATATTGACCTCGTCGCGGTCATCGTAGACGTGCATTCGAGGTTTGCCTCTGCGATCGCGTCTGCGCTCGAGGTCTTCGTTGTCGTCGGAGTAGGTACGGTTTTTCAACGAGTCTTCTCCATCAGCCCACCGATTCGCGATTTCCATCAGATGGTCGATCCTTTTGGGCTTCGAGCGGCCCAGCTTCTCCCTGATCTCTATACGGCGAACACCGCCATTGAATGCGTCGATTGCGCGATCCTCCGAGATGTTTTTTGCGGAGTTCTTGATGATGCACCACCTCTGGATGTACGAGTGCAGCAATTCGCTAGATCTTTGCTGGCAGCTTCTTAGTTCTTCGATTGATGCGGGCCTTTTATAAGTGCCCTTGAAGTTGCACACAAAGCTATAGACCAGCTCTTCCCAGTTGCGAATGGATCCGCGCGGGAGGTTGTTGAGCCATGCACGAGCGGCGCCCTGCAGCTGCAACTATAGGCATTGCATGGCCGTGCTTCGACTCCCGCCATGCAGCCTGATGAAGGAGATGTGGTCCTTGATGGCTCGTGGTTGATGTAGAGCTCGTTGGGAACCCCAAGACGAAGGTATGATGAGCACATCAGCAAGTTTCCCTCAGTTATGAAACCAAGGTTTAATCGAACCAGTAGGAGCAAGGAAACACCCCAAAGGTGTTGCTAATGAGCCTTGGGTATGCACTACCGGTGCTAGTAGCAACATGGAGACCTGCACAACACAACCACATAACTTTGTCCCCAACTTGCGATGAGGTTGTCAATCTCACTGTGTTTTGCTGAAAACAAAGGATTAAACGTATCGAATGGAAGGAAGTAATAGTTTGCAGAAAATAAACACAAAGCAGTAAACAGTTTGTAGCTTGTATGTAAAAGAAAAGGACCGGGATCCATAGTTCACTAGAGGTGGCTCTCCTTAAGATAGATAACATGCTGGGTGAACAAATTACAGCGGGGCAATTGACAAACATTGAGAAAGCAATACATGCATATACTAATCACCTTGACTCCTTTGGAACTTGATTGGGCATTACAACATTATACATAGATCGCCATCCAACTACATCTATGACTAATAATCCACCTTCAGGTTATCATCCGAACCCCCTCCAGTATTAAGTTGCAAGCAACAGATTATTGCTTTACGAATTGCATGTAATGTAAACAATATGATTATTCTATGAACAAAGGATTGTTGTTTTCTCCCTAGTAGCAACAACACATCTAGTACCTTAGAGATTTCTGTCACTTCCCCGGATTACCAAAGGCATGATCCCACTATCGAGCATAAATACTAACTCTTGGAGTTGCCAGCATCTACTTGGCCAAGATAGCTACTAACAACGGAAAGCATGCAAGATCACAAATAACAAAGACATGATAGAATCAATAATCAATCTGAAATAGCATCTCAATATCCATCGGATCCCCGCAAACACAACATGCAGAATTACAAATAGATGATCTTGGTCATGAACGGAGCTCACAAGATCTAAACATGAAAGCACAAAGCAGGAGAACTAGCCATCTAGCTACTACATGGATCCGTAGTCCAAGGATGAACTACTCACGCATCACACCGGAGGCTTGCATGGTGATGAAGAAGGCCTCTAGGGTGAATTCCCCTCTCTGGCAGGGTGCGAGGAAGAGCTTCAGATCCTTCCCGATCTAGGGATGGAGATGACGGCGGATACAGACTCTTTCATGGATTTTTAATCGGGTACTTAGGGTTTTCGTCCCGAGGGCATCTTATAGGCGGAAGGAGAGGCCGAGGGGTGCCTGGGCTGGCCACACCACCCCCTGGCGCGGCCAGGTCTCGCCCACGCGGTCAAGTGGTGTGGTGGCCCCCTGGCTCCTCTCCGTCTCGTATTCTGGCATCTGATGACTTACGGAAAAATAGGCACTTTGGCTTTGTCCCGTCCAATTCCGAGAATATTTATTTTCTGAGTTTCCTGGAACCAAAAACAGCAGAAAACAGGCAGCTCGCACTATGGCTCTTGATAATAGGTTAGTCCAAGAAATCATATGAAAAGTACTCCAAAGTGTGGACAAAACACAAGAAAGTGGATAAAACCAAGCATGGAACATCAAAAATTATAGATACATTTGCAATGTATCAACATCCCCAAGCTTAACTCCTGCTCGTCCTCGAGTAGGTAAGTGATAAAAAGAAAAAATAATTTTTGAGGTGACATGCACCATCAAAGACTTGATCATAGTATTTGTAAAACATTCAAAGCTAGGATCATAGTACTTCAATCATAACATGAAAGACAAAGTTCTAGCAATAAGACATAGCAACTATGTTGCAATATAAAAAGGCACAAACAACAGATTCATGAATAACAATGCTTTGCAAGACGTTTGTTTGTTTCACATAAAGAAAACATAGCATAATAGCATTCAGCTTGTCGCTCATAGATTAGCAAATATAAATGCATAGGACACCTTCAAAGTTCATAAGAGTGACTAGATACAAATAGTTTAAAACAAGCAATATCAAGTTATGCATCAATCAACTAGTCTTGGGACAATGCACATAGAACTAAGAATGGCCACTATGCTCTCAAAGTAGGTGCATAAAGGTAGAAGGTGGAGACTCAATATAATGGTGGAAGAAAGGACTTTATAAAAGGAAGTAGGGATTCAAGTCTCATAAAGAGCTTCCAAAAATTATGGTACTTATAGCTTTCAGCTCTCATTTCCCCTATCATAAGCATCTTGAAGTGATTAAGGTTAAAGTGAACAAACTATGGTGTACATGCTTGATGAAGTATAAGTTAGGAATCTCATGTCCCTTGTATACGAGGGCCGCTCCTCATGCTACTCAAGTTTAGTCACCGGTAAGGTCTTGTCATCGTAAGTACATGTGTATCATAGAGAACCACCAATGGGGTACCCCTTGCCCGATGATACGGAAGAATCCCCATATCAAAATGACAAGGCAAGCAGACAACAAGCATCTCAGCAATCTTCTTATTTACCATGGGAATATGGTGCTTTTTTCTCTCTTTCCTCTTTTCATAATCTCTTTTTTTTCTCTTTTTTTCTCAATATAGGACTCTTTTTTATAAGAAGAATGCTTCATAGACAGCTCATTATGGTTACGCTGCAGGTTTCCACCATGTCAGCATGGATTAGACTAGCGGCCCAGGCGTTTCTCTAACACATATACATAACTCCATGGACTTACAAGCTCCCTTTCATTTCACACCGACGGCATCCATATACAAAAGAGCATGATATCAACTAGGTACAAGTACCAAGTGCAATGTTGAAAGCGTTCCCCATGAAAGCATGGTTCTGCTAATCCCCAACAAATAAGTGCAAGCATATACAACATAGACGACACTATGGTTCATGTTTATTAAGGGCAAGAAAAGTAAAGTGTGCCATCAAGTTCGTGAAAGCTTTAATCACTAGTTTTCTCATAACAAGTTTAATTTGGAAGGTAAACAAAAGCATGAATATACTTGGAATAGAATAAGCTAGTAGGTAGGTATGGTGGACTCTTTGGAATAACTTGGTTTAGGGAGTTGGATGCATGAGTGGAACTCATACTTGGTTGTGGAGGCTAGCAAAAGACTGGGAGCGACAAACTAAGAGAGCAATAATGGCCATAATCATGCAGAGCGACAAAACATCATTGATCAAGGCATAAAGTGATACTACAAGTTGAAAACTAAAGGATCATAAAGGCTATGGTGACTTGGGATAGTCATAACATGGTGGGAGCATGTGCCAAGTCAACCCAAATAAAGCATCAAAGCAGAATACCACTATACTATGCTTTAATATGCTAAAACAACGCATGATTCATCCTAGGCACATTAAGCAATCTCAATTGTTTATAACACGTCATGCTACAGCAAAGAATACTAAGCATAAAGCCAAAAAAATATCAAGCATGGCATGACAAAGCATAGGCCACAGTAAAAAACGAGCTCGTTTTACCACATAAGCATGGACTTTCCTACTCTTTTCCAAACCAAACCAAACTATTTGCAAACCAATGTATAAAAGAAGGGGTCCAACCAATTTATTCAAAAAACTAAGAAAACAAAAGAAAACGAAAAACCAAAACGAAAACGAAAAAGAAGACGCTCCAAGAATAACACAACTGTGCATGAAACAATAAAAATGAAGCGTTTGGAAGAAACCTGGGATTTTTATTGATGAAGAGGGGAATGCCTTGGGCATCTCCAAGCTTTGACGCTTGTACTTCTTGGATATTTATTGGGGTGACACGCGTGGCATCCCCAAGCTTGAGCTTTAGTCCATCCTTGATCTCATTACTCATTCCTTCCATTCACCTGAAATTTTTCCTTCATACAAAACTTCACACAATCTTTATTAGCAACCTTAGTGCACTCAAGATAAATAAGTCTTAAGATTCAGTTCTAACACCAAATAAACTTCCATTAGAACACTAGCTACTGTAGCACTTCCCTCAAAAAGCTCAATTCCCCAAAAGAACTCAAAAAGGAACCAACAAGAAGCAAATGCAGAAAATGGCAGAAATCTGTCAAAACAGACCAGCAGGTAAAGACAATTTTTTTCGAAGACCTTCTGTTACTCAAATCAAAAAGTGTTGAACTAACGAAAGTTAGATAACAACCTGGGGCAGAAGCACAAAAATTCTTGCCTCAAAAATACGTTCAGATATTTTACACGAATTTCTATGGTGAAGCACATAAATCAGTTTCGGGGCAGTAACTTTCCCAATCATTACTTCTCTCTCATTAGAGGTTACTCTTGGCACAAAAAGCAAATAAAAAGGATAAGGAGCGGTTATTACTGAAGCAATAACTTCCAAGACTCATCTAAAACTTTTGGGTTATCTCCCAATAAGTACTTTTCTTTAACGCCTTTAAGTTAGGCATAACAAGCAAAAAGAAGAATCAAGTGTTCTCAAATGAAGAAGCATTCAGACCAAATTTCTTGCCCTTACCTCTCTTACTTTTATTCTTAACCTTGGGGAAAATATGATTGTTTGGTGGAGAAGAAAGGTGCATGGTCCCTTTTCCCACATCTATTATTGCTCCAAAGAGTTCTAATAGGGACCTTCCAAGTGTAATTTGTCCTTTTCCTGCACATTCAATAACAAGATAATCAGTAGAAATCATTTTCCCAAGGATCTTTGTAAACACTCCTTCATCTATTTCAATAGGAAATAAGGTAGCATTATTAGCAAGAGATATTTATTTTCCTCCTTCAGTAAGCCCCCAAAGATTCAAAGATTCATAAATATCTTTGGGCATAAGACAAAATTAAGACATGATATCACAGCGGGCTTGAAAAGTTTCAGTGTTTATCTCAATCTTTACTGTAGGGAGCCACTTTGATGGTTCAGAATTTATTGGAACATAATTGTGATGCTCCCTAAGCGTATTATAGCACCCTTCTAATCTAGCAGTGCTAGCCTCAAGAGTGTTCAACCTAGCAAATATTTTTGCGAAAGATGTATCAGTTTGGCTAGGCAAATTATAAGTGAGGATCAATTTCTTTATAGCATTAATGGCATCATCCTCATTACTTTGGAGGAAATCTCCTCCCGCAATAGCATCTAAAGCATATCTATAGCAAAGAGCAATCCCAAGGTAAAAACTGCTAAGGAACAAGCCTTGAGTCATTTTAGGCTCAGTTTTTTCATGTTGATCAGAGATTCTAGACCAACCTTCTTTAAAACTTTCCTCAATTCCTTGTTTAAAAGTGAAAATCATTTCCTCGGGTGACATAGTGACAGGAGCAAGGCTAGACATAATGAGATAGGAACTAATTTTTTTGTGTTTTTGAAATAAGAAAGCAAACTAGTAAAACTAATTTTTTTATATTTTTTTTTGAAGAACAAAACAAGCAAACAAAGCAAAAAGAAACTAAGCAAAACAAAAACAACAAAGTAAAGAGATTGGTTATGAGGGACTCCCCTTGTGAAGATGTCCTTGACTCCCCGGCAACGATGCCAGAAAAATGCTTGATGGCTCGTGGTTGCGGGCCTTTTATAAGTGCCCTTGAAGTTGCACACAAAGCTATAGACCAGCTCTTCCCAGTTGCGAATGGATCCGCGCGGGAGGTTGTTGAGCCATGCACGAGCGGCACCCTGCAGCTGCAACTATAGGCATTGCATGGCCGTGCTTCGACTCCCGCCATGCAGCCTGATGAAGGAGATGTCGTCCTTGATGGCTCGTGGTTGATGTAGAGCTCGTTGGGAACCCCAAGACGAAGGTATGATGAGCACATCAGCAAGTTTCCCTCAGTTATGAAACCAAGGTTTAATCGAACCAGTAGGAGCAAGGAAACACCCCAAAGGTGTTGCTAGCTGAGCCTTGGCAGGGCGCACTACCGGTGCTAGTAGCAACGTGGAGACCTGCACAACACAACCACATAACTTTGTCCCCAACTTGCGATGAGGTTGTCAATCTCACCGTGTTTTGCTGAAAACAAAGGATTAAACGTATCGAATGGAAGGAAGTAATAGTTTGCAGAAAATAAACACAAAGCAGTAAACAGTTTGTAGCTTGTATGTAAAAGAAAAGGACCGGGATCCATAGTTCACTAGAGGTGGCTCTCCTTAAGATAGATAACATGCTGGGTGAAAAAATTACAGCGGGGCAATTGACAAACATCGAGAAAGCAATACATGCATATACTAATCACCTTGACTCCTTTGGAACTTGATTGGGCATTACAACATTATACATAGACCGCCATCCAACTGCATCTATGACTAATAATCCACCTTCAGGTTATCATCCGAACCCCCTCCAGTATTAAGTTGCAAGCAACAGATTATTGCTTTACGAATTGCGTGTAATGTAAACAATACGATTATTCTATGAACAAAGGATTGTTGTTTTCTCCCTAGTAGCAACAACACATCTAGTACCTTAGAGATTTCTATCACTTCCCCGGATTACCAGAGGTATGAACCCACTATCGAGCATAAATACTAACTCTTGGAGTTGCCAGCATCTACTTGGCCAAGATAGCTACTAACAACGGAAAGCATGCAAGATCACAAATAACAAAGACATGATAGAATCAATAATCAATCTGAAATAACATCTCAATATCCATCGGATCCCCGCAAACACAACATGCAGAATTACAAATAGATGATCTTGCTCATGAACGGAGCTCACAAGATCTAAACATGATATCACAAAGGAGGAGAACTAACCATCTAGCTACTACATGGATCCGTAGTCATGGGATGAACTACTCACGCATCACACTGGAGGCTTGCATGGTGATGAAGAAGGTCTCCAGGGTGAATTCCCCTCTCTGGCAGGGTGCCGGGAAGAGCTTCAGATCCCTCCCGATCTAGGGATGGAGATGGCGGCGGCTACAGACTCTTTCATGAATTTTTGATTGGGTACTTATGGTTTTCGTCCCGAGGGCATCTTATAGGAGGAAGGAGAGGCCGAAGGGGTGCCTAGGCTGGCCACACCACTCCCTGGTGTGGCCAGGCCTGGCCCGCGTGGACAGGTGGTGTGGTGGCCCCTAGCTCCTCTCCGTCTCGTATTCTGGCATCTAATGACTTCCGGAAAAATAGGCACTTTGTCTTTTGTCCCGTCCAATTCCGAGAATATTCATTTTCTGACTTTCCTGGAACCAAAAATAGTAGAAAACATGCAGCTGGCACCGTGGCTCTTTTTAGTAGGTTAGTTGAAGAAATCATATGAAAAATACTCCAAAGTGTGGACAAAACACAAGAAAGTGGATAAAACCAAGCATGGAACATCAAAAATTATAGATACATTTGCAATGTATCAGTCCTCCAGCTAGATTTTCGGGTCCTACAGGCCGTCAAATTTTGGGTTCTCCGACGGGAGTTTGAACCCCTTAGGCATTTGCTTCTGCCTGATGGCCCTACTGAAGCATCTGGCGCTGCAGAGCTCGGTCTCGTTTTATTCCGAGTCAGTCAAACGAGCATGTCTTGCTTGCATCTTGTCGACCTTGCGATGCGTGATGTCATCACGCCTTTGTAGTCGCGGTCATGTCGCGGTGAGTGACGTCATCATGACAGATCATGATTGTCCTCACTGGAGGAGTACGAGTAGTAGTACTTGTCTAGAGCCTTGATTTTCTTAGGCTCTGGTGTTGGTTCTTTGTCGAGGGTAGCCTCGATTAGCCCCAAGCCTGCAATCGTAGATTGGTACATGGCAGCTCGCGGGTCTCCATCCGGTGGCTGGTTGTTAAGGAGGTACATGGTGGTTGCTGTCACCTTAGCTTGCGGTGTCTTCGGGAGCATGTTGCCTCGCGTGTCGACTGTCATAGAGCTGAAGTCGAGGACTTTTGCAGCTTCTACATGTTCTTGCTCGGTGAGGTGGGCCAGTTGAGATCGTCTCTTGTTGGCCACGTACTCGTTGCCTTTGCAGGAGGATCCTCCGTGGGAGGAGAGCCCAGGTCGTCGAAGGCTTGACTCGTCTGCCGCCTTTCTGCGTGCTTCAAGTTGCGCGATCACCTGCTGCTGGCGCTTGAATTCCTCCTTTAGCAGCCAATGGTAGCCCATCAGCATGTCCTGCAGTGTGTTGGGGGTAGAGGATTGCCCCGTAGAGCTTCACAACAGCGGGCCCACTCGTTGTCCTTGAGCTTGATCAGCATGCGTTCTCCGGTGTTCTCATTCGCCATGAGAGACAGTTCTCCTCCCATCCCATTGTTGATGGGCACGCCGTTGCCACCGTTGGTGGGGCCGCCGTTGGGCATGCTGCCATTGGGTATACCACCATTGGGTGGCCCGGTGCCAGATCCAGTACCGATGTTTTCGCGATTGATGCGGGTGTCGCCCGCGTTGATGACGGCACACATGAAGTGATTGGGGAAGCTATTGCTCCCACAACTTTCAGATCCGGAGCCGTAGGCTCCATTTTCTGTGGCTAGGTCACCCTGATCGAATCGGCGACTGTTGTCGTTGTCCGTACTCCCAACTGTCGCTGAGGTGTTGAGCTCGCTGAGGGTGCCGATTGGTGGCGGGAACCATGATGCTGGAGCAATCGCGGGTGCCGTTAGCTAGTCAGGCATGCGAAGCGTCCCCAGTTGGCCAACCTGGAAGTGGAAGCTCCCAATCACCAGACTAATTCCATCCCCCACAGACTCAAAAGCCAGGCGAGTGTACGGTGAAGTCGAACGCGCCGAAGAGCTAGCGAATCTCTGCTGTTGCAGAGTTGTAGATCGCGGTTGATGGGGCCAAAGAAGCCGCGACATCAGCACTCCCAGTCCCCACGGTCAGCGCCAATTGACGAGGGTTTAGCTCGTCAATGCCCATTGTTATGGACTTGGGTTTTGGAGAAGGAGGGAGCGCTGAAGGCATCAATCGGCTAGCAAACAAGCACACAGGGACGCAAGGTTTACCCAGGTTCAGGCCTTGTAGAGGTCCCTACTCTTGCTTGTCTACTCTTGGAATTAACGAAGGAATCGAAGATTACAGGGGCGCGCAGATGTAATCTAGCGAAAGTTGTGGAAAACTAGGGTTGTGATCGTCCTCCTCGCTGCCCCCTCCTAGCCTTTATATAGATAGACTAGGTCTTGGGTAGCAGGTCGAGTCGGTTACAGATTAGGGTTTGCCCTTTGAACTTTCTATCTTAAGCTTCTTCTTGTCTCGCAAGTAATCGAAGAGTTCATGGATCACCCGAATTGTGCATTGGGCCTTGGCAACGCCGTGGGCTTCTGCCGTATCTAGACCGTATATGCGAAGCTCGAGTACCTGTAGGGTATACCCATGTCAGTAGCTATGTTCAAAATTGAATTCAAAGAGATATACTGAACCAAATTGCATGATTCCAATTTTGTTAGAAAGGTATTGAAAATGTCTACACACTCCCGTAGGAATTAGACCATTTGAAATTATATATCACCCACGGTAAAAATAACAAGACAGGGACTTTTCCAACTTCAAACATTTTTATAAAATCAACCATAAATGCTATGGAGTTGATTCCAACTCTCAAAAATCACATTTATCACGCTCTATCTAAATATATAATAATATCTAGTTTTACATGAAGTAACCATGGACTAGTATTAAAAGAATGCTATATAGTCATTTCTAGCCATTTTTATTATATTAAATAGGAATATCCAATTTTGTAATATATGTCAACCACTTTAAATCACATTCCCAAGTATTAGAATATGTGGTGATGACATGGTCAACATGATCCCATATTTTAATTGGAGAATATTAAATCTTAAGTATTTTTCAATGAGTAGAAATTGCATTTCTAAGAATAAGATAAATAAGAATATGTCCTTATTTCATGTGATGATTGAGATGATGCTAGATCATCTAGTGTGAGCCCTTGTGTGCTAAATAGAAGTAGTTAAGTATTGTTTGGTGATTGTGTACCTCGTATTTATTTATAGACGCTAGTACCGACTCGGGTACGAAGAAGAGGAGTTCTACGAAGATGAAGAGGAGAACTTCGACAACTACACTACCCAAGGCAAGCCATCCTATGCAAGATACATTATGCATTCTACTGAGACGCAACTTTACCAATTCCTAGTTTTACCTACAAGCTTTAATTTTCCCTTTACCAAAGTTTCTCAAATAGTTAATTAATTGGTGATTAGTGGAAAAATAGGATAGAAGCTATCAAGAGCATAGAACTAAGTTTAGGTAGTTACACCTGATTAGCACCCCATCAATAGTGATACCCTATTAAATAGCTGCTAGTGCTAAGTTAATATGGATCACTTTAGATGGGAATACTAGGAGAAAATGATTATGAAAACCTTGGAATGATGAGTCATTCTATTGAAATGTTTTGGCATGTGTTATGAAACACACTGAGTTGAAGATGATACTGAATGAAACATGTGTCTTGACTTCGATAAAAACTGATGGTTGGGTTTGGATGTGATACCATTCCAATTTTACCGTACAGCCTCAATACCTGAGTTGGGTAGGGCTTAACTGGAAGTTTATATGCCTTAGTATGGGTTCCCTTGCGGAAAGAGGTTGAGCTGAGGCTACCTCGTGAATATGAATGTCTACCTATGTAGTTCTCGGGATGGCAGATGGCCATGGCTGGGAGGCCAAACTCATAGGGGACGTGCCTATACTATGGTGTGTAATTGAAAGATTAGGATTGATTATCCGCATACCAAGTATGATGATTCAGGGTTATCCCTGATGGATGTATCGAATTTTGTGGTGAAAGTGTACCACCTCTATAGAGTGTCAAACTATTCGAATAGCCGCGTCCGCAGTTATGGACAGTTGGAGTGGCCATACTGTTCCATTGTCAGATGATTTCAAAATGACTTGTGACTTGAAATATGACTTTGACTTGACCATAATAGAGTTTTGCACATGAAAACTAGGTTCCCACTTAAGTAATCTAGATAACTAAATTAGGCTTTACTACTAAGTACTTCTGAAATAAAACTGGCTTATTGCAAACAAGACTAGAGCTTAGGATTCCTACTAGAAATGTCTTACTTACATTAGTGATAATTTGCGAGTACTTTAAGAGCACTCACGGCTTTGTCCCTAGCTATTCCCATGGCCAGACTATGATGAAGGCTATCCGGAGGATGGACAGCAGGATGTCTACGATAACTAGGATCATCTCCCATCATCGGCATTGCGTGTGACAATGGAGTCTACTACTTTTATTTCCGTTGCTTTGATATGTATTCAAACTTGATCATGAGATCCACTATTTGTAAGACTATTATGGTTTATAATGGATGATGTACTGTGGTACCAATTCTATTATGTCTCGCAAAAATGGTAATCCTGGGATTGCGATGTATGGCATAACAGGCATCTGGACTTAAAAATCCGGGTGTTGACAAGTTGGTATCAGAGCTATCCTGACCATAGGAGACCCTAGTTAGAATTGACGTCTGAAAAACATAGTTTCAAAACAAAGGAAGTGAATATTTATGAAAACCTATTCTCACTCTTATCCTTGAGATTCTTTCAAAAAGAGATCACTTGTTCCTCAAAATTCTTGCAATTCTACATAAAAATTGACACACTTGATCACCTCACTAACTTATGCATCCTAATTGCTTATAGATGGAGGTGAAATACAACAAGTTCTACCAGTTGGGAAATGGAGGGGAGCTCATCTTTGAAAGGGATTTGGGACAGCTGCAGAGTTTCTTGGACGCCCGCACCCGGAGTTCTTTGGAGCTCAACTCAATGACCAATCCAGAGGGGAACTGCAGTGGCTGATCATTGCTGATATCAGAGGCAAAATGGAGCCACCTTTTTCGGAGAAGATCTAGTTCAGCTTGAGGGAGAGCAATCGGTTGGATGGGCTCGCTAGAGCTATGCAGGAGGCACTTGCTCATCTGTGTGCGCAGAACATCAACCAGATCGGTGGCACCCGCTTCGCTCACTATGCAAGGCGTGAGTTGATGGGACATCCCTTGGACATGCCGGCACATCCGGAGCTGAAGCACCATGTGGATCACCTTGACTTCATGATGCACGAGACTCAGAAGGAGTTGGACAATGCCCGTGCCTACGCCAACCAGAATCACGCTATTGCAGCCGAGAAGAACCAGACCCTTGCCCTCCTAGCTAAAGAGCGCAAGTCACTTTGTTGCCAGCGTGACAAGAAGGACCGCATCATCACTCATCTCCGCCAGAAGGTGGCAACCCTCAAGGATACCATCCATGACCAGGAGATCCAGCTTGAGGATAAGGAAGAAGAAGGTGAAGATATTCGTGGGGATATCCACTCTTACCTCAGTGATGATGATGACTACCTAGAGGACGTCGCCACAGAGTTCCACACCGACGAGGATGACACAGACTTCATAGATGATGAAGAAACCCCCAGTTCTAATGATGAGTAGTCGAACCTGAGCACTATCGTAGGTGTGAGTTTGTATCCGGTCCCGATGTATCATAGCTTGCCAGAATGGTTCTTAAAACCATCGACTTAGTAGTTGTGGTGTGTTGCTTGTACTGTGTTTCTTGGCACGAATGAATGAAAAGGATTTGTTGGTTTTCAAACCTTATCCATACTCAAAGTTTAAAGCTTTTTGAACCAAACCCATAAACCATAGAAATTTCCCTCTTGTCTTATGATCTATCTCAATCTTCAGATGACTCGCGGCAACCCTGGTGGAAGCAGCTCATCCCAGGACCCAAATGCTTCAGATTCTGCAGATGTTAGTTTCAGATCGTGAAGCCGGTAGAGCTGAACATCAAGCCAATCTAGCCACTCTTCAACAGATCGCCCAGATGTCCCACAACAATCAAGGCCATGGAAACCAATATCACCATGGATCCAAGCTCGAGAACTTCCAAAACACCAATCCTCCGATGTTTAGCAAATCGGAAGAGCCCTTAGATGCTGATGACTGGTTGCAGTCAATGGAAAACAACTTAAAAGTTGTAGGAGTAGATGCTGCTGAGAAAGTGTTGTTTGGCACCCACTATCTGTCAGGGTATGCAAGATCATGGTGGAATAACACCCGTACAATGAACGGAGGACAGATGATGACTTGGGAGGAGTTCAAGCTCAAGTTCAGCCGGACCCATGTGCCCCCAGGTTTGATCAAGAGGATGAGGGATGAATTCAGGGAGCTAGAGCAGGGAAGAATGACTGTGGTAGAGTACCGTGACAGATTTCTGTCTCTGGCTAGGTATTCCCCTGATGAGATCAACATGGAAGCAAAGAAGAATGAAAGATTCCTGAATGGTCTGCATGATGAGATGCAAACGATGTTAGTCAACATTCCCTTTGACGATCTTGAAGCTCTAGTGGATTTTGCTATCCAGATGGAAGGGAAGATTAACCAAGCCAGTGAGAACAGCAAGCGTCATATGATGCACCAACCTAGACCCCACCATACCCCAAGTACTGCCCCAACCCGCCTGCAGGATCTACACCCAGAAACAACAGGCCACCCATGAACTGTCCGAACTTTCCCAATCGTGGCGGAGGAAACCCGAGGCCTGGAGGCCCCAATAACAACAACACTAGTAACTTCAACCATGCACCACCAAGGTCCAACAACAACAACAACAACAACAACAATATGGCCCAAGGACTGGAAGCAATGTTGTGCATGTTGCAGGGAAGGACAAGTCAATGATAACCTGCTTTGAGTGTGGAATCACGGGTCACTACTCCAATGAGTGCCCCAAGAAGCTTGCTGCAGCCACCAATGTCACTGCACTTGCCTAGCAGTAGCGCCGTGTCCAGCCTAGAAAGAGATTTGCCCCAGGAAACCCGCACAATCGTACCGGCCGTCTGTTCCACATGAATGCTGGAGAAGCCCAGGAAGCGCCAGATGTCGTGCTAAGTATGTTTTCTGTTAACTCGGTACTTGCAAGAGTGTTGTTTGATTCTGGAGCATCGCACTAGTTTGTTACAGAAGAATTTGCATGCACTAGTAAGATTCAACCAACAAATTTGAAGCATGTTATGATAGTTCAAATACCTGGGTCAACCACCGAAGCTAGAAAAATTTGCAAGGTCGTACCTATCAGAATACATGGGATAGATTTTTATGCCAATCTAATAGTACTTGGAACAAAAGGTTTGGAAGTAGTACTAGGAATGGATTGGATGTCGAAACATCAAGGATTAATAGACTGTGCCAAGAAAGCCATAACCATGACTAGTAGCACCGGAGTATTAGTAGAGCATCTATCTGAGACGTTGCCCCATCAATTCAAATGAAACAAGAGGCTAGTCAAGTCAACCATAAACCAAGTCCGAGTAGTCTATGAATACCCTGATGTGTTCCTAGATGAATTACCCGGTATGCCCCCAGATCGGGATATCGAGATTATCATTGAACTAGTTCCTGGAACTGGACCCATAACTCAGAGACCCTATAGTATGAACCCAGCGGAATTAGTGGAGCTCAAGAAGCAACTTGATGACATGTTGGGAAAAGGTCTGATACAACCAAGTGGATCACCATGGAGATCCCCTGTTTTGTTTGTGGATAAGAAAGATGGTGCCAACCGTTTGTGTACGGATTATCGGAAGCTGAATAACGTCACCATCAAGAATAAGTACCCACTACCGAAGATAGAAGATGGATTTTATCACATGACTGGTGCCAGAGTGTTTTCTAAGATTGATCTTAGAACTGGTTATCATCAACTAAAGATCCGCGCAATGGATATCCCAAAGACCGCTTTCACTACCCGATATGGATTGTATGAGTATAATGTCATGTCATTTGGATTAACCAATGCCCCCGCTTATTTCATGAATCTCATGAATAAGATTTTTATGAACTTATTGGATAAGTTTGTCGTTGTTTTTATCAATGACATTCTGATCTACTCCAAGTCGGAAGAGGACCATGAACAGCACCTAAGAACCATCCTTGAAACCCTCAGAGAGCATCAGGTGTATGCCAAGTTTAGAAAATGTGAGTTCAGGTTAAAGGAAGTAGGATTCCTAGGACATATATTGTCGGCCGGAGGAGTTGCCGTCGATCCCACCAAGATTAAGGATGTTGAAGAATGGAAAGCCCCAACCACCAAAACCGAAGTCCACGCATTTCTTGGATTAGCAGGGTATTACCGCAAGTTTGTTGAAGAATTTTCAAGCATCACAAGGCCGATGACTCAGCTGTTGAAGAAAGGCAAGAAGTTTGAATGGACGAACAAATGTGAAGCAAATTTTCAAGATCTCAAGAAGAGATTGATTTCAGCCCCAATTTTGATCATGCCGGATATCAAGAAGCCTTTTGATGTATATTGTGATGCATCCAAGATTGGTCTCAGATGTGTGTTGATGCAGGAAGGCAAAGTCATATCATATCTATCTAGACAACTGAAGCAACATGAGCAGAACTATCTTACCCATGACTTAGAATTAGCAGTCGTAGTTTTAGCCTTGAAGACATGGCGTCATTTCCTCATGGGTAACCGCTGTGAGATTTATTCAGATCACGAGAGTTTGAAGTATATTTTCACCCAGAAGGAGAGGAATATGAGGCAAAGGAGATGGATAGAGTTAATCAAGGATTATGACCTTGACATTCACTATCACCCCAGCAAGGCCAATGTGGTAGCAGATGCTCTTAGTAGATTGCCGTGTAGATTAAACACAATGATTAAGGAATCTCAGCCAAGTCTGCATGAGGAGTTGGAGAATTTTAGAATGGAGCTAGTTAGCAAAGGATTTCTAGCCAGTATTGAACTTCAACCCACTTTGATCACTCAGATAAAGGAAGCCCATAAAGGAAATGCCAGTATTGATGGAATTAAGCGTCGTATCGGTACAGGGAAGGTACCCGGATTCATGGAAGGTGAAGAAGGAGTTCTGTGGTATAAGGGACGTATCTGTGTGCCATCAGATTTAGAGTTGAAGCAAGTCATTTTGCAGTAATCCCATGATACTCTTTATTCTATTCACCCAGGAGGAACAAGGATGTATCAGGATTTGAAAGAGAAATTTTGGTGGCACAAAATGAAGAGAGAAGTCGGAAGCTATATCGCCAAGTGTGATATCTGTCAGAGAGTTAAAGCGGAACACCAGTGACTCACATGACTTTTGCAACCATTGCAGATTCCAGAATGGAAATGGGATTCAGTTGAAATGGATTTCATCACCAGTTTACCTACATCTAGTATAGGAAATGATTCTATTTGGGTCATAGTAGATAGACTATCCAAAGTAGCTCATTTCATATCCGTCAAGACCACCTGTCAAAGCTCGAAGCTAGCAGAGTTGTATATCGCTAGAATAGTCAGTCTGCATGGAACCCCCAAGACAATTGTTTCAGATCGAGGAACCAAGTTTACCTCAAGGTTTTGGAAGAAAGTCCAAGAAGGATTAGGAACCAAACTAAACTTCAGCACAGCTTATCACCCACAGACTGACGGATAGATGGAAAGAGTAAACCAGATAATAGAAGATATGCTGAGAGCCTTGATACATTGCAAATGTATCTATAATTTTTGATGTTCCATGCTTAGTTTTATCCACTTTCTTGTGTTTTGTTCCAACTTTGGAGTACTTTTATTATGATTTCTTGGACTAACCTATTAACAAGAGCCACGGTGCCAGCTGCTTGTTTTCTGTTGTTTTTGGTTCCAAAAAAGTCAGAAAATGAATATTCTCGGAATTGGACGGGACAAAAGCCAAAGTGCTTATTTTTCCGGAAGGGATCAAGTGCCAGAATACGAGATGGAGAAGAGGGTGGTCTGGCCGACCCCAACACCCCCTCGGCCTCTCCTTCCGCCTATAAGTTGCCCTCGGGACGAAAACCCTAAGTACCCGATCAAAAATCCACGAAAGAGTGTGTAGCCGCCGTCATCTCCATCCCTAGATCGCGAGGGATCTAAAGCTCTTCCCGGCACCCTGCTGGAGAGGGGAATTCACCCTGGAGGCCTTCTTCATCACCATGCAAGCCTCCGGTGTGATGCGTGAGTAGTGCATCCTTGGACTACGGATCCATGTAGTAGCTAGATGGCTGGTTTCTCCTCCTTTGTGCTTTCATGTTTAGATCTTGTGAGCTCCGTTCATGATCAAGATCATCTATTTGTAATTCATACATGTTGTGTTTGCGGGGATCCAATGGATATTGAGATGCTATTTCAGATTGATTATTGATTCTATCATGTCTTTGTTATTTGAGATCTTGCATGCTTTCCGTTGTTAGTAGCTATCTTGGCCAAGTAGATGCTAGCAACTCCAAGAGTTAGTATTCATGCTCGATAGTGGGTCCATGCCTCTGGTAATCTGGGGAAGTGACAGAAATCTCTAAGGTACTAGATGTGCTATTGCTACTAGGGAGAAAACAACAATCCTTTGTTCATAGAGCAATCGTATTGTTTACCTTACACGCAGTTTGTAAAGCAATAATCTGTTGCTTGCAACTTAATACTGGAGGGGGTTCGGATGATAACCTGAAGGTGGATTATTAGTCATAGATGCAGTTGGATGGCGGTCTATGTATTATGTTGTATTGCCCAATCGAGTCTCAAAGGAGTCAAGCTGATTAGTATATGCATGTATTGCTTTCTCGGTGTTTGTCAATTGCCTCGCTGTAATTTGTTCACCCAGCATGTTATCTATCTAAGGAGAGCCGCCTCTAGTGAACTATGGATCCCGGTCCTTTTACTTTACATACAATCTACAATCTTTTACTGCTTTGTGTTTACTTTCTGCAAACTTTTACTTCTTTCCATTCAATACGTTTAATCCCTTGTTTTCCGCAAAACACGGTGAGATTGACAACCTCATCGCAAGTTGGGGACAAAGTTCTGTGGTTGTGTTGTGCAGGTCTCCACGTTGCTACTAGCACCTAGTGCATACTGCCAAAGCTCAGCTAGTAACACCTTTGAGGTGTTTCCTTGCTCCTACTGGTTCGATTAAACCTTGGTTTCATAACTGAGGGAAACTTGCTGCTGTGCTCATCATACCTTCCTCTTGGGGTTCCCAACGAGCTCTACATCATCACCACGCACCAAGCACTTTTCTGGGCACCGTGCATTGAGCCATCAAGCATTTTTCTGGCGCCGTTGCCGGGGAGTCAAGGACATCTTCACAAGGGGAGTCCCTCATAACCAATCTCTTTACTTTGTTGTTTTTGTTTTGCTTAGTTTCTTTTTGCTTTGTTTGCTTGCTTTGTTCTTCAAAAAAATATATAAAAAAATTAGTTTTACTAGTTTGCTTTCTTATTTCAAAAACACAAAAAAATTAGTTCCTATCTCATTATGTCTAGCCTTGCTCCTGTCACTATGTCACACGAGGAAATGATTTTCACTTCTAAACAAGGAATTGAGGAAAGTTTTAAAGAAGCTTGGTCTAGAATCTCTGATCTACATGAAAAAACTGAGCCTAAAATGACTCAAGGCTTGTTCCTTAGCAGTTTTTACCTTGGGATTGCTATTTGCTATAGATATGCTTTAGATGCTATTGCGGGAGGAGATTTCCTCCAAAGTAATGAGGATGATGCCATTAATGCTATAAAGAAATTGATCCTCACTTATAATTTGCCTAGCCAAACTGATACTTCTTTCACAAAAATATTTGCTAGGTTGAACACTCTTGAGGCTAGCACTGCTAGATTAGAAGGGTGCTATAATACGCTTAGGGAGCATCACAATTATGTTCCAATAAATTCTGAACCATCAAAGTGGCTCCCTACAGTAAAGATTGAGATAAACACTGAAACTTTTCAAGCCCGCTGTGATATCATGTCTTAATTTTGTCTTATGCCCAAAGATATTTATGAATCTTTGAATCTTTGGGGGCTTACTGAAGGAGGAAAATAAATATCTCTTGCTAATAATGCTACCTTATTTCCTATTGAAATAGCTGAAGGAGTGTTTACAAAGATCCTTGGGAAAATGATTTCTACTGATTATCTTGTTATTGAATGTGCAGGAAAAGGACAAATTACACTTGGAAGATCCCTATTAGAACTCCTTGGAGCAATAATAGATGTGGGAAAGGGGACCATGCACCTTTCTTCTCCACCCAACAATCACATTTTCCCAAAGGTTAAGAATAAAAATAAGAGAGGTAAGGGCAAGAAAGTTGGTTTTAATGCTTCTTCATTTGAGAACACTTGATTCTTTCTTTGCTTCTTATGCCTAACTTAAAGGCGTTAAAGAAAAGTACTTGTTGGGAGATAACCCAAGAGTTTTAGTTGAGTCTTAGAAGTTATTACCTTTGTAATAACCTCTCCTTATCCTTTTTATTTGCTTTTTGTGCCAAGAGTAACCTCTAATGAGAGTGAAGTAATGATTGGGAAAGTTGCTGTCCCGAAACAGATTTCTGTGCTTCACCGTAAACATTCCTGAGGGAGTTCTATATGTCCGATTGATCTGTAATGTTTTGTGCTTCTGACCCAGGTGGTTATCTAACTTTAGTTAGTTCAACACTTTTTGATTTGAGCAACAGAAGGTCTTTGAAAAAATTCGTCTTTACCTGCTGGTCTGTTTTGACAGATTTCTGCCATTTTCTGCATTTGCTTCTTGTTGGTTCCTTCTTGAGTTCTTTTGTGGAATTGAGCTTTTTGAGGGAAGTGCTACAGTATCTAGTGTTCTAATGGAAGTTTATTTGGTGTTAGGACTGAACCTTGAGACTTATTTATCTTAAGTGCACTTACGTTGCTAATGAGATTGTGTGAAGTTTTGTATGAAGGAAAATTTTCAGATGTATGGAAGGAATGAGTAATGAGATGAAGGATGGACTAAAGCTTAAGCTTGGGGATGCCACGTGTGTCACCCCAAGAAATATCCAAGAAGTTCAAGCGTCAAAGCTTGGGGATTCCCAAGGCATCCCCTTCTTCATCAATAAAAATCCCAGGTTTCTTCCAAACACTTCATTTTTATTGTTTCGTGCACAGTTGTGTTTCTCTTGGAGCGTCTTCTTTTTTGTTTTTGATTTGGTTTTTAGTTTGCTTGGTTTTCTTAGTTTTCTGAATAAGTTGTTTGGACCCCATCTTTCACACTTTGGTTTGCGAATAGTTTGGTTTCGTTTGGAAAAGAGTAGGAAAGTTCATGCTTTTGTGGTAAAAAGAGCTCGTTTTTGACTGTGGCTATGCTTTGTCATGCCATGCTTGATATTTTTTTGGCTTTATGCTTAGTATTCTTTGTTGTAGCATGACTTTTTATAGACAATTGAGATTTCTTAATGTGCCTTGGATGAATCATGCGTTGTTTTAGCATATTAAAGCATAGTATAGTGGTATTCTCCTTTGATGCTTTCTTTGGGTTGACTTGGCGCATGCTCACACCATGTTATGACTGTCACAAGTCACCATAGCCTTTATGATCCTTTAGTTTTCAACTTTTAGTATCACTTTATGCTTTGATCAATGATGTTTTGTCACTCTGCATGATTATGGCCATTATTGCTCTCTTAGTTTGTCACTCCCAGTCTTTTGCTAGCCTCCACAACAAAGTATGAGTTCCACTCATGCATCCAACTCCCTAAACCAAGTTTTTCCAGAGAGTCCACCATACCTACCTACTAGCTTATGCTATTCCAAGTATATTCATGCTTTTGTCTACCTTTCACTTGTTATGAGAAAACTAGTGATTAAAGCTCTCACGAACTTGATGGCACACTTTACTTTATTGCCTCTAATAAACTTGAACCATTGGGTCCTTCTTTGTTGCGTATATGCTTGCGCTTTATAAGTTGAAATTAGCAGAACCATGTACCATGGGGAACGCTTTCAACATTTCACTTGTACTTTGTACCCCGTTGATATTATGTTCTTTTGCTTACGGATCCCGGCGGTGTGAAATAAATGTGGAACTTGTATGATCATGGAGTTTGTATGTGTGTTAGAGAAATGCCTAGGCCGCTATCCTAAGCCATGCCTAATCATGGTGGAAACTTGAAGCATCACCATAATGAGCACTCTATGAAGCATCCTCAATAAAAACCTATGCAAATAGCAAATAAAAAGATCGCTGAGATGCTCATTGTCTGCTTGCCTTGTCATTTTGACTATGGGAAAGCTCCCGTATCATGTGCAAGGGGTACCCCGTTGGCGGTTCTTAATGATACACATATACTTACAATGACAAGAGCTTACTCGTGACTGAAGTTCAGTAGCATGAGGATCGGTCTTCGTAAGTAAGGGGCATGAGATTTTGGTTTATAACTTGTCAAGCATATCCTCTTAGTTTTGTCACTTTAACCTTAATCACCTTCAAGATGCTTATGATAGGGGCAATGAGAGATGAAAGCTATAAGTACCATAATTTTTGGAAGCTCTTTATGAGACTTGAATCCCTACTTCCTTTTACAAAAGGCCTTTCTTCCACCATTACATTGAGTCTCCACCTTCTATCTTTATGCACTACTTTGAGAGCATAGTGGCCATTCTTAGTTCTATGTGCATTGTCCCAAGACTAGTTGATTGATGCACAACTTGTTATTGCTTGTTTTAAACTATTGTATCTAGTCACTCTTATGAACTTTGAAGGTGTCCTATGCATTTATATTTGCTACTCTATTGAGGGACAAGCTGAATACTAGTATGCTATGTTTTCTTTATGTGAAACAAACAAACGTCTTGCAAAGCATTGTTATTCATGAATCTTTTGTTTGTGCCTTTTCATGTTGCATCTTAGTTTCTTTGCTTATTGATAGAACTTTGTCTTTCATGTTATGATTGAAGTACTATGATCCCAGCTTTGAATGTTTTGCAAATACTTTGATCAAGTCTTTGATGGTGCAAGTCACCTCAAAAATTATTTCTTTTTATCACTTACCTACTCGAGCACGAGCAGGAGTTAAGCTTGGGGATGTTGATACATTGCAAATGTATCTATAATTTTTGATGTTCATGCTTAGTTTTATCCACTTTCCCGTGTTTTGTTCCAACTTTGGAGTACTTTTATTATGATTTCTTGGACTAACCTATTAACAAGAGCCACAGTGCCAGCTGCCTGTTTTCTGTTGTTTTTGGTTCCAAAAAAGTCAGAAAATGAATATACTCGAAATTGGACAGGACAAAAGCCAAAGTGCCTATTTTTCTGGAAGTTGCCCTCGGGACAGGACCCAGCACCCCCTCGGCCTCTCCTTCCGCCTATAAGTTGCCCTCGGGACGAAAACCCTAAGTACCCGATCAAAAATCCACGAAAGAGTCTGTAGCCGCCGTCATCTCCATCCCTAGATCGGGAGGGATCTGAAGCTCTTCCTGGCACCTGCCGAGAGGGAATTCACCGAGGCCTTCTTCATCACCATGCAAGCCTCCAGTGTGATGCGTGAGTAGTTCATCCTTGGACTACGGATCCATGTAGTAGCTAGATGGCTGGTTTCTCCTCCTTTGTGCTTTCATGTTTAGATCTTGTGAGCTCCGTTCATGATCAAGATCATCTATTTGTAATTCATACATGTTGTGTTTGCGGGGATCCGATGGATATTGAGATGCTATTTCAGATTGATTATTGATTCTATCATGTCTTTTTTATTTGAGATCTTGCATGCTTTCCGTTGTTAGTAGCTATCTTGGCCAAGTAGATGCTAGCAACTCCAAGAGTTATTTATGCTTTCGATAGTGGGTTCATGCCTCTGGTAATCTGGGGAAGTGACAGAAATCTCTAAGGTACTAGATGTGCTGTTGCTACTAGGGAGAAAACAACAATCCTTTGTTCATAGAGCAATCATATTGTTTACCTTACACGCAGTTCGTAAAACAATAATCTGTTGCTTGCAACTTAATACTGGAGGGGATTCGGATGATAACCTGAAGGTGGATTATTAGTCATAGATGCAGTTGGATGGTGGTCTATGTATTATGTTGTATTTCCCAATCAAGTCTCAAAGGAGTCAAGATGATTAGTATATGCATGTATTGCTTTCTTGGTGTTTGTCAATTGCCCCGCTGTAATTTGTTCACCCAGCATGTTATCTATCTGAGGAGAGCCACCTCTAGTGAACTATGGATCCTGGTCCTTTTACTTTACATACAATCTACAATCTTTTTCTGCTTTGTGTTTACTTTCTGCAAACTTTTACTTCTTTCCATTCGATACGTTTAATCCCTTGTTTTCCACAAAACACGGTGAGATTGACAACCTCATCGCAAGTTAGGGACAATGTTCTGTGGTTGTGTTGTGCAGGTCTCCATGTTGCTACTAGCACCGGTAGTGCGCCCTGCCAAAGCTCAGCTAGTAACACCTTTGAGGTGTTTCCTTGCTCCTACTAGTTCGATTAAACCTTGGTTTCATAACTGAGGGAAACTTGCTGCTGTGCTCATCATACCTTCGTCTTGGGGTTCCCAACGAGCTCTACATCATCACCACGCACCAAGCACTTTTCTGGGCGCCGTGCATTGAGCCATCAAGCATGTGTGTTAGAATATGAATCTAAATGGGAAGACTGTCTGCCTTTCGTGGAATTCTCATACAACAACAGTTATCAAGCCAGTTTGCAAATGGCCCCATTTGAGTTTTTGTATGGAAGGAAGTGTCATACCCCTGAATTGGTCGCAAGTAGGAGAGAGTCAGATCTTTGGACCCAACATCCGACGAGAAGCCAAAGAGAAGGTTCACAAGGTCCTTGAACACCTCAAGACCGCTCAATCTAGACAGAAGAGTTACGCTGACAAAAGACGTCGAGATCTGACCTTCAATATCGGAGATTTTGTGTATCTCAAAGTATCACCCTTGAAAGGAATGCAACATTTTCAACTCAAAGGGAAGCTTGCACCAAGATATATTGGACCCTTCAAGATTTTAAGTTGCCGAGGAGAAGTATCCTATCAGCTAGAACTGCCTGAAGAGATGTCAGCCGTACATGATGTGTTTCATATCTCGTTACTTCGAAAATGCTTAGAAGTTCCGGAGAAGACTGAAGTTTTCAAGAACATCGACCATAGAGCCGTGGATATCAACAAGATTTAACCTATCATGAAGTACCCATCCGTATTTTGGAAGAAGCCTTCAGAACCACCCGGACCAGGAGTATCAAGTTTCTCAAAATCTAGGGGAGCAATCATACTGAAGAAGAAGCTACTTGGGAGCAAGAAGATTATATTAGGACTGAGTTTCCAATCTCTTTAGTTCCTAGTTTTTCCTGAATCTCGAGATGAGATTCTGTTTAAGGGGGGAAGGTTTGTAACACCTCAAAAATATTAAACAAGATTATCAAGTTTCAATCATCCAAAATTAGGATTAACAAAAACTTTTATCCTTAAACCCTTATGAATGCATGTCTGTTTGTTATTAATGCATGAATGCTTGCTATGCCATGTTGGATTGCTATCAATGATAGGGATTAGTTTAAAGATGAAAACAATAACATCTATGTCATTTCCAAACCAAATCAAATAAAAAGAAAGTCAAACAATAAGGCATATGACCTAATGGTCATTTGTGCCAAAGTCAACCACTAGCCCACTTTGGGCATCTCTAGTAAAAGATTTCCAACAGAAACAATTCTACTTATTTTCTCCCCTTGATACACCATGTAAAAATAAACACAAGTGAACTTTGCAAACCCACATAAACAAATTTCAAATCCATTTGAGGGACAGTTCAAAATTGAATCAAGTGTAGGTATCTAGATCACCATTTTAAAAAAACCACTCAAACCTCCACCACTTGACAAATCCCTGCAACCAGAGACACCCAAGAATGTGACCAACACACCCACCAAAAATAATTTGAAAATTCAAATGTTTAGTTCATGTGGACATTTAATCAAACACTTAGCAGGCAGAGTACAATTATACCAACTATCTACTGTTTTGATCAATCAATTGCTCACCATTGTACTCCATTCAACCTCAATTACTAGCCCACGATCATCCCCAGTACCCAGCCGTGTAGCTAGGAACGCTCACTCACTCCACTACCCAGTGCCATGCCGTACCCGAGCATGCCATGCCGGTCGAGCATGGACACGACGCCACTAGCCGCGCCGCCCTCTCCCATGACGTCTAGGTGGTAGCCATGACCTCATTGCAGTCGCCTGTCCACCCCTTGACCAACGACAAGTAGCAGAGAAGCTAGCATAGCCCTGCCACGTTCCTCTATCAGCCATGCCAAGCGCACGCCAGAGCGCCAAGACACTCCCGCACGACCACGCTGCGCCTAGCTGTCTCCTTGCATAACTGCACTCGCTGTGTCACCAACAACCTCCCAGACACGACCGTTCGGTGCCGTGCGCCCCGTGATCACCGTACGCCATGATGAATGCCATGGTACCCGCATAGAGCACGGACATCTCCCGACCGATTAAGACCACCCCTCGTCGTGCCACTATGCGCATGACGATCACCGCAGACCACCGCGTCGACCTACACCCCTAGCCATGTCGATAGCGCTCTGTAGCAACGTCGTCGATGATCCCGAGCCATGCCGCACGGTCTCTCTCGCCAGTGTATAAATAGGACCCTCCCCCAGCCTCCAAAGGCACACCATTCGACTCACCTCTCCCCTAGAAACATCCCTGACCCTTCCCCGGAGCAAGGCGAGCACCACACCGCCAAAATTTCACCGGAGCCCGCCGCTGCTGTGGAGGAAAGGAGTCGTTGATTGGAGCCGCCCCAGGAGCTGCCACGACCACCATTCGACTCGCCGTCATCTACCAGCCCGTTCACCCCCATCGCCGGACCTAGGTGGAGTCCTGGTAAGCCCTCATCGACCCCCACCATAGCGCTAGATTTTGAATCCCCTGCGTGCCATTCACCAGAGATGACAACGCTCAGCCGCCGATCTCGTTCTAATCACGTGGCCTAGATTAGCTGATACCGTTTCGATAAGCCCCAGTTGTTGATGCGTGGGACCAACCTGAGTGCAGCCCGTTGCATGCGTGCCATGTAGCTAGGCCGGCCCATTTTCTTTCCCACGCTTAGCCCAGAGATTCAAACTTAGATTTTCCATTTAAATCAAAATATTATTCTGTAGCTATGTTCAAAATTGAATTCAAAGAGATGTACTCAACCAAATTGCATGATTCCAATTTTGTTAGAAAGGTATTGAAAATTTCTACACACTTCCGTTGGAATGAAACCATTTGAAATTATAGATCACCCATGGTAAAAATAACAAGACAGAGACTTTTCCAACTTCAAACATTTTTATAAAATCAACCATAGATGCTATGGAGTTGATTCCAACTCTCAAAAATCACATTTACCATGCTCTATCTGAATATATAACAATATCTAGTTTTACATGAAGTAACCATGGACTAGTATTAAAAGAATGCTATATAGTCATTTCTAGCCATTTTTATTATATTAAATAGGAATATCCAACTTTGTAATATATGCCAACCACTTTAAATCACATTCCCAAGTATTAGAATATGCGGTGATGACATGGTCAACATGATCCCATATTTTAATTAGAGAATATTAGATCTTAAGTATTTTTTAATGAGTAGAAATTGCATTTCTAAGAATAAGATAAATAAGAATATGTCCTTATTTCATGTGATGATCGAGATGATGCTAGATCATCTAGTGTGAGGCCTTGTGTGCTAAATAGAAGTAGTTAAGTATTGTTTGGTGATTGTGTACCTCGTATTTATTTATAGACGCTAGTACCGACCCAGGGTATGAAGAAGAGGAGTTCTACAAAGACGAAGAAGAGAACTTCGACAACTACACTACCCAAGGCAAGCCATCCTATGCAAGCTAGCCATATGCAAGCTAGCATATGCAAGATACATTATGCATTCTACTGAATTGCAACTTTACAATTCCTAGTTTTACCTACAAGCTTTACTTTTACCTTTACCAAAGTTTCTCAAATAGTTAATTAATTGGTGATTAGTGGAAAAATAGGATATAAGCTATCAAGAGCATAGAACTAAGTTTGGGTAGTTACACTTGATTAGCACCCCATCAATAGTGATACCCTCATTAATAGTTGCTAGTGCTACGTTAATATGGATCACTTTAGATGGGAATACTTGGAGAAAATGATTATGAAAACCTTGGAATGATGAGTCATTCTATTGAAATGTTTTGACATGTGTTATGAAACACATTGAGTTGAAGATGATACTGAATGAAACATGTGTCTTGACTTTGATAAAAACTGATGGTTGGGTTCGGATGCGATACCATTCCAATTTTACTGTACAACCACAATACCTGAGTTGGGTAGGGCTTAACTGGAAGTTTATATGCCTTAGTATGGGTTTCCTTGCAGAAAGCGGTTGAGCTGAGGCTACCTCGTGAATATGAATGTGCACCTATGCAGTTCCCGGGATGGAAGATGGCCATGGCTGGGAGGCCAAACTCATAGGGGAGGTTCCTATACTAGGGTGTGTAATTGAAAGGTTAGGATTGATTATGCGCATACCAAGTATGATGATTCAGGGTTATCCCTGACGGATGTATCGAATTTTGTGGTGAAAATGTACCACCTCTACAGAGTGTCAAACTATTCGAATAGCCGCGTCCGCGATTATGGATAGTTGGAGTGGCCATACTGTTCCATTGTCAGATGATTTCAAAATGACTTGTGACTTGAAAGATGACTTTGACTTGACCAAAATAGAGTTGTGGACATGAAAACTAGGTTCCCACTTAAGTAATCTAGATAACTAAATTAGGCATTACTACTAAGTACTTCTGAAATAAAACTGGGTTATTACAAACAAGACTAGAGCTTAGGATTCCTACTAGAAATGTCTTACTTACATTAGTGATAGTTTGTGAGTACTTTAAGAGTACTCATGGCTTTGTCCCTGGCTATTCCCATGGCTAAACTATCATGAAGGCTATCCGAAGGATGGACAATAGGATGTCTATGATAACTAGGATCATCTCCCATCGTCAGCATTGCCTGTGACAATGAAGATGGAGTCTACTATGTTTATTTCTGCTGCTTTGATATGTATTGAAACTTGATCATGAGATCAACTATTTGTAAGACTATTATGGTTTGTAATGGATGATGTACTATGGTACCAATTCTGTTATGTCTCGCAAAAATGGTAATCCTCGGATTGTGATGTACGCCAGTATAGGCATTTGGAATTAAAAATCTGGGTGTTGACAAACTAGCATGGGTTTCTCAAACTTCAAAAGTGGGAAGTCTTAAGACATACCTCTCATGATTGGTTCCAATTCTCTCTTCCCTTTTTATTTGCTTCTTGGAAACTCGAAGTCGATCACTCTCCTGCAAATATGTGAAAGCCACAAGTAGAATAGAAAGGAAGGAAGAGGGGAAATAAATATAAATGGACAAATCTTTTTGTTGTTTTTAAGAGAGGGAATTAAAGAATAAAAAATCAGCAGCAAAGCTCAGTTAGAAAATCTTGAAAACAAATAGAAATAACTAAAGATAAATTGTTGGGGAAACCAAAACGAGTGCTTATAAACTCGAATTAAAACATAACCTCGAAATAAAAACAAATGAACACCAAATAAAGATAATGAGGAAACTTACCCAAGCTTAGGATTTTGCAAGGCCTTCAAATCATTGTGGTGGCAGGAAAAATTCGTAACTCCAGTTCACAAATTGAGTTGATAAATTACTAGTTGTTTCTCGGAGGTTGAAAGACAGGTTTTGCATTCTCTCCATAGTCCCTCCAAGTTCTTGGAAGTCTTGGTATGTAGCAACCCGGATTGGTGGATGCTCCTCTTGATAAGGAACTTCTTGATCCTATTCTTGGTCCTCATCCTCATCCGGAATCTCCTCCTCGGGTTGGTGTTGCTCAACCTGCAAGTCATATAGCAAATGTCCTTCCTCGACAGAGAAAAGACCATTAGGCAAAGGAGCGGGGTAGAGACGCCCAGGTCCAGCAATATGCAGGTAATAAACACCATCTATCCTAGTGAGCATTCCACAAGCTTTTAAAGTAGAGAAACCAACACATCGCTCACCTTGCACTGGTTGCAACTCACCTCGGTCGATGCCTAGGGCAATGGCAAGCACGGTGATGACGCCTCCACCTATGATTGGTCCTTGGCTTTGGGAGGATTGGTGCTCTAGGTAGCGCACACTACAAGAAAAGTTGGCTTTTACAACAGACGATTTTCGTGGTTGAAGGCCTGTTTTTCGTGGCCGAAGAGTCTTGCACGACGGATGGCCTTCGTGGTAAAAACCCCGTCACAAATGAATTAACCACGTTTTTTTCCGCCCGTGGCAGATCGCACCCTTCAGCAACGAAAACATGTTCCGTCGTAGATCTGTTCGCCAGCCACGCTGACAGCTGACGTCATGCAAACTGCCACGTGGCAGCCGCTGTTAGCGGCTGGTTACCATCGTTAATGGTCATAGAAACTGTGGCAGAAGCCAGGCCCAGCCAAGGCCTGCTAAGTACTATCTGGGCCGACCCATTAGGGGAGGCCAACAAGAAGATGGCCTGTTACTGTTTTGTCCTGCACTGTTTGAAATAGGCCCAGAGGAGCAGCCCACGAACTTTCAGGCCCAATTTAGTTTCGGCCTACAGAAGGCCCATGTTTGTCCAACACTGTGCTGCCACTTGAGGCCTACACAAGTCTGGCCCTGCACTGTTCAGGCCTGTTACCAATTTAGTCTTTTACTGTTCAGTCCTATTACTGTTTCAGCCTTTTAGGAATTTCGACCCGTTACTGTTTAGGCCCTTTAGTGTTTGGGATTTTGCCTATTAAGGCCGGCACTATTTGTCCTGTTACTGTACTAGCCTGCCACCGTACCGGCCTTTTGCTGTTGGTACCTTTTACGGTTCCGACCTTTTACTGTTCCGGCCTTTTCACTGTTCTGGCCTTTACTATTCTGGCCTTTTAGGGTTCTGTCCTTTTACTATTCTAGCCTTTTGCTTCTATGGCCTTTTATTGTTCTATCCTTTTACTGTTCTGGCCTTTTACTATTATGGTCCTTTACTATTCTGGCCTTTTACTGTTCTGGCCTTTCACTGTTCTAGTCTTTTACTGTTCTAGCCTTTTACTGTTCTGGCCTTTTACTGTTTTGGCTGCTTTGGGCCGTCCATGCGCACGTTGTTACTGTTTTGGACTTTTTTTTGCTAGCGCCTACTTTTCACAGAACAGGTGAATATCAAGACATCAATTAATAAACACACGGAATTAACATTACTTATTACACAACAATAAAAGTTTGTTACAACAGGTTATATAACAAGATCGTAATTCCGACACATTACAACGTGTCACCATCAATAAGAGATCAGTACATGGCGATTCGCTTCACTATATCATTTGTCCTCTTCTTCAACATTTCAGTTACAGATCTAAGAGCAGCTACACCCTTTCGTTCTGCATGCAATACAACATTTATATATTTATCACATGCAGGAGTTGTTCTAGGTGGACTGACAAGTAAGTTTGCTTCGGCAATGCAATGGGAGGATGAATGGGACGAGGGATCACAACTTTCGGTCCTGTCTTCCAAGGACTCCTGCTAGGTTTTAACTATAGTCTGCTAAAATATGGTGAAACAGGTTAAAACAAACAACAAGGGAAACAAGTAGTATTATATAAAGTAGAGATCATTTAAAGTAAGTATAAACTTACAGTAGCACGTTCAGGCTGACAGTAGCTCCTTCTCGAGCGGGTGCGACTCCTGGTCAATCTGCCAAAAGAATCTAAGTAGAGCAGTTGGAACTCTGGTCCTTGTACTCCATTGTCATTTCTCTGCATGACATTTGAAACCAAGTTGGTTGGTTTGGAAGGATGAAACTCTTGAAAAACACCAAAAACATAGCATTAAAAATTACCAGACGTATGTTTCAAACTAGATAGCATGTTTGGAAGGATGAAAGCAGGTGAAAACACCAACATATAGCATTAAGAATAACCAGATATATCATCCAAACTAGATGGCCATTTTACGAATTAAGCATTGGCAGATATATTCACAATTGAACATAAATGCAAATGTCATGACAAGTTCTTAGGTAGAATGACAACTAATTAACATGACAAGAAACTGGCCTAAGTAACACAAGGAAACCTCACGATTCAGCCCTGTTGGGCGTCAGATTGTTAGTGTTGGATCCTCTATGAGCTGTTTGCATGACCCATGCGAGCGCTCGGAAATATAGAATCTATGAGTTCGTGTTGGAGGATTAAACCGATAGCGTGAGAATAAAGAAAGGGAATAAAAGCAAAAATCTAATGAGGTGGATAGGACCTATAAGATGAAGGGTGCAAATGAAATGGCAATAGCATCCAGGATATTGAGCAACATCCTGAAGATTTCATAGCTTACGAGTAACATAAATATAGCAAATGGACAAGAGAAATTACCGATGCGCGGCGAGGACGGGTGGGACGGGCAAGTGGGCGAGCGTGACTCGGCATTTTGGTCAAGAACGAATGATTGATGAACTGCGGCCGGTAGGTAGACGACGGCGTTGGCGAAGCAGATCCGGTGCCGCGAGGGAGTCGGTGAAATAGTTCCGGTAAAGAGCGCCTGCAGTGGAACTCCGGTGTGGAAGAGAGGGCCGGCAGTGAAGCAGCTAGAGGAAGGTCGAGGTTGGAGGGCTGTGGGCGGGGAAGAGACGATGGGGGGATATAGGTGGGATGACGCACATTTACGACCTATACCCCTCTATTATTGCAGTACTGCCACGGTCCTTGTTTCCGTAGCAGGGATAGAATAGGAATTTTGCATTTGCAAAAAGCAGGGCGGGATATTTGAATAGACGCGCGGGATAATTGAATAGATGTGTGCGGGATGTTTTGGCGCCATGCGGAAATTTTGAGGTTGAAGCTTCTGACGAACGCTGCTCTGACGCGGCCGCTCTCACGTGTTGGCCCCGTCTAGACCCACACGCCAGCGACAATATGCTTACCAACATATAAATGAGTTTCCACACATTTGCCAAAATTGATAAATAATATATTTTGAAGGCTTTCATACAAGATGACTAAGGTCACGGCCATATCTCGGTTATAGTTTATAATAGCGTGTCCATATCTGGTAGATAGCTGCATCTTGGCATTTCAAATGAAGATTCTGAATTTGATGGACAATGCCCAACTTTCATGAATTTCCAAACTTTCTAGCTAAATCTATGCAATAAAATGACTTTTTGACATTCTGAAGTAAATATGTCTAATTTCGAACTAGAACGTGTGTGATATACCTTTCTCTTGACTTTTTAAAATAATTCAAAGATATCAAGTAATCAAATATTGGAGAACAACCGAGAGTTTTGGAAAATCCAACTTGTTGATATGAATGGTAATGACACCTAATTTCAGCCATTTTAAAAAATACAAAGAAACAAAATATAAAAAGAAATGCATCCATTATTTTCTCTATTCGTGTCTCACTATGTGCACTAGCTAGTTTCCATGGAAAAATATAATCTTGAAATTTGACAATTTCTGAGAAAAAATTGTATCACAATATATGGAGTACTAGCATGTAAGAATATGCATGGCTTTCAAACCAGATGACCAAGGTCATGGCCATATCTTTTCTATAGTTTCTAATAACCTATCCATATTTGTTATGGTGTGTATTGGCATTTAAAATATTATTTACAAAGGAAGCTTCCGAATTGGAAGTTATTTCAATTTTCTAATGCACAACAATGGCTTTAGTCATGAATCTACTACAAAACATGGCTTTAAATCCCACTACCATGGTTTTCACTCAAAGTATATATAGCCTAGGGTTAATTAAGTTTAGGGTTCGGTGTTTTATTTTGGGTTGAGGGTTTAAGGGTTCATGGTTTATGGTTTAGGATTTTAGGGTTTAGGCTTTTAGGGTTTAGTGGTTTAGGGTTTAGGGTTGTGCAAGGTTTTAGGGTTTATGATAGTTTAGGTTTTAAGGTTTAGGGAATTTTCAATAATAATGTTCAAGCTTTATATATATGGTTATATTCATGGAATAGAATGGTTTTATCACAATTTAATAAAAGTATTTCAAAATGTGATCTATAAGTGCATTATACCTCCTTGGTAAGGGTTTAGGGTTCTAGGGTTAGGAAGTTAGAGTTCTAGGGTTAGGAGGTTATTAGGGTTTACAGTTAAAGGTTTATGATTTTCAATAATGTTCAAGCTTTATGCTTATATTCATGTAATAGAATGGCGTTACCACAATTTAACGAAAGTATCTCAAATTTTGATCTATAAGTGCACGGTACCTGCTGGTTTAGGGTTTATGGGTCGATGATTTAGGGTTTCACGGATTAGGTTTTATGTGTTGTTTAGGGTTTAAGGATTAGCGATTTTTCAATAATGCTCAAATATTTATACTTATATTCGTCGGATAGAATGGCGTTACCTGCTTTAATGAAAGTATCACAAATGTTGATCTATAAGCGCATGATACCTGCTTGGTTAGGGTTTTACAATTTAGTTTTTATCATTGTATAGGGTTTAGAGTTTAGCAAATTTAGAATAATGCTCAAGCTTTATTGTTATATTTGTCGAATAGAATGACATTACCTAATTTAATGAAAGTATCTCAAATTTTGATCTATAAAGTGCATGATACCTGCTTGGTTAGTTTATGGGTTGAGGGTTTGGGGTTTTAGGTTTAGGTTTTAGGGGTTGTTTAGGGTTTAGGGTTTAGGGAATTTTTGATAATGCTCAATATTTATGCTTATATTCGTCGAATAAAATGGTGGAGCAAATTAAACGAAAGTATATCAAATTTTGATCTATAAGTGCATGCTCCGTGCTTGGTAAGGGTTTAGGGTCTAGGGTTTTAGGGGTTTTGGGTTTTGGGTTTTAGGAATTTTCGATAATGTTCAAGTTGCTTTATGCTTATATTCGTTGAATAGAATGGCATTACATCAATTTATTGAAAGTACCTCAAATTTTGATGTATAAGTGCACAATACCTGCTTTGGTTAGGGTTTATGGGTCGAGGGTTTAGGGTTATAGGTTTTTACGGTTTAGTTTATGGGTTGTTTAGGGTTTAGGGTTTAGCGAATTTTCAATAATGCTCAAGATTTATGCTTATACTCGTAGAACATAATGGGTATTAGCTGATTTAATGAAAGTATCTCAAATTTTGATCAATGTGTGCATGACACATGCTTGGTTAGGGTTTATGGCTTAGGGTTTAGGGCTTTAGGGTTTAGGGTTTAATTTTTAGGGGTTGTTTAGGGTTTAGGGAAAATTTTATATTACTCAGGATTTATGCTTATATTCGTCAAATAGAATGGCATTACCCAATTTAACGAAATTATCTTAAATTATGATCTATAAGTGCATGCTACGTGCTTGGTGAGGGTTTAGGGTTTAGGGTTATAGGGTTTAGGGGTTTAGGATTTGGGTTTTACAGGTTTTGGTTTTCGGGAGTTTTCAATAATGTTCAAACTTTATTGTTATATTCGTGGACTAGAATGGTGTTACCGCAATTAATGAAATATCGAATCTCAGATTTTGATCTATAAGTCCATGATACCTGCTGGGTTAGGGTTTTTATATGGGTCGAGGGTTTAGGGTTTTATGGTTTAGGTTTTATGGACTGAATAGGGTTTAGGGGTTTTATCGAATTTTCAATAATACTCAACCTTTATGCTTATATTCGTCGAATAGAATATATATGGCGTTACCTAACTCATTGAAAGTATCTCCAAATTTGATCTATAAGTGCATGATACATGAGCTGTTAGGGTTTATAGGTTGAGGGTTGGGGTTTTAGGTTTAGGTTTTATTAGGGGTTGTTTAGGGTTTAGGGTATTTTCGATAATGCTCAAGATTTATGCTTATATTCATCGAATAGAATGGAGTTACCAGTTTAATGAAAATATATCAATTTTGATTGATAAGTGCATGCTACGTGTTTGGTAAGGATTTAGGGTTTAGTGTTTAGATTTCAGGGTTTCAGGAATTTTAAATAATGTTCAAGCTTTATGCTTATATTCGTGGAATAGAATGGCGTTACCACAATTTAATGAAAGTATCTCAAATTTTGATATATAAGTGCACGATACCTGCTTGATTAGGGTTTATGGGTCGAGGGTTTAGGGTTTTCTAGTTTAGTTTTATGGGTTGTTTACGGTTTAGGGTTCAGAGAATTTTTGGTAATGCTCAGGATTTATGCTTATATTCGTCTAATAGAATGGCATTACCTGATTTAACGAAAGTATCTCAATTTTATCTATAGTTGCATGATACCTGCTTGGTCAGGGTTTAGGGGTTTAGATTTTATGGTTTAGATTTCGTGAATTCTCAATAATATTTTCAAACTTTATGGTTATATATATTCGTGGAACAGAATGGTGTTACCGCAATTTAATGAAAGTATCTCAAAAATTGATCTACAAGTCGATGATATCCTGCTTGGTCATATTTTTTGTTAAATAAAATTGGTTGGGCTGTCTGGTTGGGCTCGAATTCTGGCTTTTGATTTTTGGCTTATAAAGCTACGAACGTGTTTTTGGCTTTGTTTTTTTTAGCTTTTACTCTGACATAGTGGAATGATAGTATAAGTCAGGTTGGATGATTTTAACTATTTTATCTCGGTTTAGCGAAAAATATTCAAATTTTGAACAACAAGCGATGGGAATCTCTACTTCCCGTAATTCTGGCTCACTAACATGTGGGTCACTTGCATATTGGGTCCAAAAAGTCGGTGTAGGTCAGAGTGGGCGGGAAGGTAAATATTGAAGAAGGGCTAGGAAACATGGATGGCGTGATGCACTTGGGAGAATGCAAATTTACCACCTATATCCCTCTATTATTGCAGTGCTCCCTCGGATTCTTGTTTCCGGAGGAGAGATAGAAGAGGAATTTTGCATTCTAGAAAGAGGTGAAGCTTGTTTGAATGGATTCGCGTGATATTTTAATGGATGGGTGCGATGTTTGGGAGCCATACCAAATTTTGAGGTCGAAGCTTCTAGCATACGCTACTCCGGCGTGGGGCCTCTCAGACGCGCTGTCACCGTCTAGGCCCACACGCCAGCGAGAGTTGCTTCCCAGCATTTAAACGAGTTTCTAGGCATTTGCTGAAATTTTGGAACAATTTAAGGCTTTCAAGAAGATGACCATCATCCAAAAAAAGGTGACCAAGGTCATGGAAATAGTTTATGATGATGTGTCTGTATTTGGTAGATCGATGCATCTTTGCAAATCAACCTATATGTCTGCTTCCAAATTTGAAGTTTGTTTTCGAATCCAAGTAACAACAATGTGTTTTGTTGTGATGCAACTACAAAGATAATGGCTCAAAATGCCACCGCCCCCTTTTTCACACAATGTATAACGCCCTTTCAAGCTTCCAGGCTAAATTTGTGCAATAAAATAATTTTTGGGGCTGGATGTTTTTTTTTCGGGGCTGGATGTTTGAATGGGTGGGCGGGATATTTTGGCGCTCTGCCGAAATTTTGAAGTTGAAGCTTCTAAGGTACGCTACTCCCACTTGGGATGCTATCCCCATCAGATAGACCCACAGGCATGTATGCTTTCCAGCATTTAATGAGTTTATAGATATCTGCCGAAATTAATGAACATTAATTCAAGGCTTTCAAACAAGAGGAGCAAGGTCACATCCATAGTTTCTGTACCTTTTTCATCTTTTGTACTACTTCATACATTGAAGTATCTTCGCCAACCAAGCTTACAAACCTGGCCATATTTGGTAGATCGGTGCATCTTGTCATTTCAAGCAATTGTTTACACAGGAGATTCCAGATTTGATGGATAATGTCCTACTTTCATGAGTTTCCAAGCTTCCTAGTTGAAGATGCTGAAATTAAATAACTTTTTGACATAAAGCCATTCATTCACAAAGTACAATGCTATGTGCATTAGTTTCCATGGTAAAACATAAACTTGTATATTGACAAGTTTTGGATCAATTTTGATCTATGGTGACTGGCAGGTGGGCCACGTATATGGTGGTGCCCAAAGCAGGGTAGGTCAAAATTTCCAAAGTTATCCCTCCGCAGTCCGCATCCCTTCGCGTTGTGTATTAACTTCCACCCTCCGCCGCCTAGGCCCCCTTCCTCACAAAACAGACGCGCTTACGGCCGCTCCTCATCACCAACATGCGAGAAGTAGCTTTCCCTACCCGTCGGTCTTTTTGAGACGCACCGGTGGGCACATCGATCTCACGGTAGTCCTCCTATCTCTAGCTCGATCTGGTTGGCATTTTTATTGCCCTTTCAAATACTCCTACGGACAATGGTATGCTCAATAGGCACCCGACTATAGCCTATCTGGTGCGGATCGACAGAAGGCCCACTCGGTGAATTGCCAAGGTCCATGACACCTATGACGGTTCGAGTGGTATGAAGCTCATATGGACACGGACTCCCAAACGCACAAGACAAGGAAGTCTCAATACTAGAGTTTTAATCTAACTTATAACCAACTCGTATTGGTACCTGAGACCTAGCATTCCCATATATAAAGGCTAGGAGGGTCCAACGAGGAGGACACGACCTAACATCACAACTCTAGTTTCCACAACTCTCGCCAGATTGCATCTGCGCACGCCTGTAATCTTCGATTCCTTCATTAATTCCAAGAGCAGACGAGCAGGAGTAGGGACCTCTACGAGGCCTGAACCTGGATAAACCTTGCGTCTCTGTGTGCTTGTTTTCTAGCCGATCGAGATTTCCAGCGCTCCCTTCTTCTCCAAAACCCAAGTCCATAACAATGGGCATTGATGAGTTAAACCCTCGTCAATTGGCGCCGTCTGTGAAAACTGGGAGCATTGATGTCACGATCTCTATGGCCCCATCACCATCTGTCTACGATTTCTCGACTTCCGGCAAGAGGATCCACTTCAGATCCGTCATCATCAACCGCAGCCAAATCATGTCTGGCCAGTTCATCCGCTCCATCGCGTTCATCTTCATCAATTCGCAGCAGCCAATTTGATGTTACCAGCAAAGGCTCGTAATCTCAAGAAATGGTCCAGTCTAAACCCAATTTGGTCCAAACAAAAAAAAGGACCGTCGCGGTCAACTTCATCTTCAACCGGCCGAGTAGTGAAAGCGGCGACTAACTTCAAAATTAGATTAGATCAGCCTTCGAGGAGTCGGAACGTCTCCTCAAGAGACACACAAGGGCAGATCAAATTATATAATCGGCCCGCTACCCCGCTGTGCCTGGATGGTGACGTGAATGGATCCCCGGCTGGTTATTAAAGCATCCTGCAAAAGCACAAGTCAGCAAATTCAGAATTCGGGTCCATGGCATATGGATGCGATGCATCATGATAGAGGCAGTACGTGATTAATTTTGCTATGATCGCATCGACGACCCAAGTTTCAAGGACAAGTTCAAATTAATGCCCGTGAATAAAAATTCATGACTGATCACGAAGGGCGCCCTTCGGCAATGAAAATAAAAAGATTCATCAAGATGCTAGCTTATGATTTATTCTTGCGCGCATGCTATTCTGTCGGACTAATTCTGGCTGAGTCTGGCTAATCGTCGATACCTGGTTTTACCGAAGAACTTCACCAGGCTGAACTCGCGCGCCACCGCCACACTTTTTGACAAACTCATCAGAAATTCTGGCGCTTCCTTTGCCTAGGAATCGGCCGCCCGTGGTCGTCCGAGGTCCCACGACCGCCAGCTCCACATTCGGGGGCTACACCGACTCCATCACGCCACCCTCTGTTGTCCTCGGCTGCGTCAGCGACACGCTGTGGTCTTTAGCTCCGGCAACCCGCCAAAATATTCGGCTGCACCGACTCCTCCGTGTGACCCTCTGCGGTCTTCAGCATTGGCGACTCGGGGGCTCCCTCGACCCGCTTCAATCTTCGGCTGCCGCGACTCACTTTGGTTTCGGCTGTCGCGGCTCGTTTCGGTATTCAGCTAACGTGACCCGCCACTCCGACTCCGTCGCATGACCTGTTACTACCATCGGAACCGCGCGACCTGCTGCGATCTTTGGCTCCAGTGACTCGGGGGCTCCCTCCGCTTCGGCGATTTGCCGCATTCTTCGACTTCGGAGACCTGCTGTGATCTTTAGCTCCAGCGACTCGGGGGATCCTTCCTCTACATCGACCCTCCGCGTCCTTCGACTCTGGCGAAACTTTGCAGTCTTCAGATGAGGCGACCCGGTGCGGTGTTCGACTGCTATGGCCCGTTACGGTCTTCGGATGTGGCAACTCGTCATCACCACGCGACTCCGGTCCGCCGCGTAACCCGCTACCACGTCGACTCTATTTACCACGTGACTCGCCGCCGTGTCGACTCCGTCCGCTGTGCGACTCCACGTCCACTGTTTCGGGAGTCGGCCTCGACCACGAATCGCCGGTCGCATCGGCTCCCACGACCCGCCGATTGCATCGCATCTTGCGACTCGCTCACCACGGCAACTACCAATAAAGCTAAGTTTCCCTCTACTTAGAGCTACTTTTTTTGTAACTCGCACTCGGAACACTCGGGGTTGCGCCCTCTTCGAGTAACCTAATGTGTCGTCGACTCCGTGCACTCGAGCACCTCATACGCAACAGCCCGAGTAGCTGATTCTGCCTGATCATCGAATCCTTGAACTCCGAATACCTCGGCAAGGTACTGAGACTAAGGGTAATTAGGCTAATGAAAAGGCCTAGCATATAGTGCGAAAGTGTCGACTCGATTGGTACTAGAATTTTACTTTACAAGCCAACATGCAAATATTCTTTACAAGATACAAGTACTTCACAAATTTTTAATGTTTTATGCAGCTTACAAGGATGTCGACTGCGTCGAGCTATTCTATCGGGTCCTCCAACAGGAGTCGACAAAACAACTAGCTACGACATACACTCAAGACCTGAGTCGAGTCCCTCCTCGGATGGTTGCATCGCTTGATGCTACACACATGCGATGTTGGCCACACACCTGACAGAAGTGATAGCGTCGACTCCATCTGCATCATCGACTCACCCGGCTAAACTCCGCTATGTCAACCCCGATTTCATCATCAATTCGAGCTCCTTATGCGTGAGACGCTGACCCGACGCACTTCTGGGTCAGTGGTTTCTCCTCTCATGATTTTCGACTACAACTGCTAGATACAAAACTCGAGTCTCTGCCCGGGTCTATGACTCCGCCTGACACTCGGTGGCTACTCCAAACTAGAGCGCTGGTCGAGCACATGCAAAATCTTCGAGTGGCAAGCTCCGATTCCTCACTCGAATCAACAATTCGACTAAGGACTCGGGGGTTACTCCCATAGGGAGCGCTGGTCGCGCATTCAAAAAAGTGCCAGCATTGATGGCATTCGCAAGATTATCCGAAGTACTTCCGAATCGTTCTGTCTACACAACCGACGACTATAAGTCTCTGCTCGAGTCTACAACTCGAACAGACACTCGGGGGCTACTCCCATAGTAAGCGCTGGTCGTGGACCCTATAGAAAACAAAATATTCACAACATAGTCCATTGTGTCGACTGCGTCCATAATATCGACTCACTTACAGCAATCGAACTCATTGGCGACTCTGCCTCATATTTTCCCTATAAAGAGATTACGTCTCCTGGGCCACCCGAATCATCTCCGCGATAACAAAAAATTCAGATTCCACGCTTACAGTGTGAAAATAAGACTTGAATAAGGCCTGGCAATGCATCTGCTGCGCTCTACCAGAAATAATCCGTACCTATAGGTACGATGAATAAGCCTTGACGGACGCGTCGAGTGCTCACATTTACACACTGGGATTCAACTCGATAATACCTCTGTGGTTTGAGTCGAATTACACCAGCACTTTTCCGAATTAGAGTCCGGGGACTCGAGTCTGAGTAGGTGACGTTGTTTTTGCCCTAGAGCAATTAACTAGTTCCAATCCATCGAGTGCACCAGGCATGTTTACCATCATCCCTATGAACTACTATAAATTCGACTGACCCGATGAACTTCCGGGTGAAGTTCTTCGTACTCGACATAACTGTCGACTCTGACATCCTAATGCAAGATTCAAGACAACTAAGTCTCCACCCGAATCTACGATTCACATGGACACTTGGGTGCTACTTACATGGGTATGCCCAACAGGCACCCGACTATAGCCTACCTGGTGCGGCTCGATAGAAGGCCCACTCGACGAATTGCCAAGGTCCATGACACCTATGACGGTTCGAGTGGTATGAAGCCCATATGGACACGGACTCCCAAACGCATAAGAAAAGGAAGTCTCAATACTAGAGTTTGAATCGAACTTGTAACCAACTCGTATTGGTACCTAAGACCTAGCCTTCCCATATATAAAGGCTAGGAGGGTCCAACGAGGAGAACACGACCTAAGATCACAACTCTAGTTTCCACAACTCTCGCTAGATTGCATCTCCGCACCCCTGTAATCTTCGATTCCTTCGTTAATTAAAAGAGCAGACAAGCAGGAGTAGGGACCTCTGCAAGGCCTGAACCTGGGTAAACCTTGCATCCCTGTGTGATTGTTTGCTAGCCGATCGAGATTTCCAGCACTCCCTTCTTATCCAAAAACCAAGTCCATAACAATGGGCATTGATGAGTTAAACCCTCGTTACCTATGTAGTTTAATTTGTCCTCAATCTGCATGGTCATAGTTTATTCTGTGTTGGATCTTTGTTCCTAAATACCTTCGGCAATTTTTGCTATCAATATGTTTGCTGAAACGCATAGGCATATATAGTTTTTGTACTTCATCTATATGTTTTGTGCTTTTCTTTTAATAATAACCAACCTTGTATGTCATAATTAAACAGATGGACAGATTTTGGATAGAGATTGCTCCATTAGGTAGCGCTAAATGTATCCTTGATGTTCTATGATTTATGGGATTTGTTAGAGCTCATTGTGACAACTCAAAAGTACATTGCCCCTGCCGGTTGTGTGTGAATCGTAGGGTGTTGCCTCAAAGTATAGTGGAAGACCATATTTTTACATTTTGGATGCTTAGCATATATGTTAGATGGATATTTCATGGTGAACCATATGATCCTCCATATGAACTGGGGGAAGCACATCTTTATCATCAAGATCAAGTAGGGGAAGCAGATGTTGATCAACTAGATCAACTGACAAAGGCAGCTCCTGAGCATCTAGATCAACTTGGAGAAGGGGGAGGAGAGAAAAAGCGCAAGCTGCATGAAACAGGATTCATTTCTGGTACTACCACTATGCCAGATGACAAGGTATATCTATAGAACGACAATGTTCAGGTTGTGTGTCTTTCATGTTTGTCTATAAACGTATCTGTTAATCTACTAATCACAGAAGCAGACGACCGAATAAGACTTTGATGGTTATGATGATGACCTGTCCATTGATGAGCCTGTACCTGAGGCTGTGGATCGGGTACACTGCGTCTAGATGGATTTGATGCAGGGTTGCTGGTCATCAGGGGTGTACTTTTGGTGTCGTTCATGACCACTAGCCCAGCTGCAAAACTCTTGGGGTGTAGTGCTATCCCATGATTGGTTCGCTATTGTCATACTATAGTTCTGTAATATGGAGCTACCTTATTATGATTTCTAGGCCTTTGTTAGCAGAACTGTAATTAGAAACTATTCCATATATTAGTATATATGGAGTATATGTGTGTTTGTGTGTGTTTCTAGTCTGAAATCCGAGCTTATCATTTTATCGGTTTCCTAACTATTTTTGAGGCCCCGGCACTGGTGCCCTATGTTGCAATTACCGCCGTCTTGTCCACTTCTCTGTCAGACGAATCAGCAGAAGGATAATAAGCTGGGACCAATTTGATTCGAAGAGGGGCGATTTTCTCTATCCTTGGAGAGGAAGCCGGGAGAACTAGTACTGGTACCAAGGGAAGGAGGAGGTTAGCTCGGTCAATTATCTCACCCACTTGACGTGGGACCTGCTTTAACTCACCCCTAACGTGGGTCCCACTTGAAACAGCTGTAGGCCACCACGTGATAGCTAGGATCAAAAATTCGGGATTCTCTCCCGGCAAAATGTTCCCGCCACTGCCACTTAAAAATACTTACTATAGAAAAAAGTGTACTACCCAGCCCTACTACTGCTAGTACTACTACTCCCCTGCCCATGCCTTTCTACCGACGACAAGACAAGAAACCATCACTAGGTAGCTCAGATCCAGCAAGCAACTGTTGGAACTGGTGCAACCTCCGATTGGGGAGTTATTGTTGAAATAGGTGGGTGTATTTGCTCACCTCGAAATCCGTCTTTGCTTAAAATTTGCTTCCGATTAGGCCATTGGGGGTACTATTAGTACTAGGAGTAGTAGTATTCGGTATGCTTTGATTGTGGAGTTCTTGCTTATTGCTCACCTCGGAATCACCTAATAAGCATATTTTTCCTCTTCTCTAATCGATTGGGTCATTTGGGTGGGGTGGGGGTGGTGGTGGGATGGGGGGTGGGGGTGGGGGGGTACTGATTTTGTATGGATTCCGGATCAGGGCATGGTCACCGCTGTTCTGTTTGGGGCATTTGGTCGGGTTCGATTTCGGTGTTCTTCACTTCTGTAACCTTTAGTTGATACTCGTAATGTGCAATGGATTTTGCGTCAGATTCTGTATGGAGAACTATGGGTCAGTGGCGCACACGACCACTACGGACAGGGATGGTCCCATCAGTTCCCTTAAAAGTTGCCTAAAAAAGGTAATGTAGCAGTATATGCATTGCGTTCTTCCATTCTTTCTAATGCTGAAAGTGGTTGGCTGCAACCTGGATGTATCCCTGTGCTAAAAATTGTCTCTGTCTGCATCCTGTTTTTGTGGAAGCCTTTGTTACACCATCTCTTCTTTATTTACTATAGCACGGTGGTACATACCTGCGAATGTGCGGTGCTCCAGGTGCGGCAAATAGGATGGTACCCCCACATGACGCAGGATCCGGCGAGTACCACTACTCACCACAAAAACAAGCGCAAGGCCACCGACCAGCTGGGAGGGCCCAGCTTAAAGAGAAAGGTATTTGTTCTTAATACCCTTATTACCATGGTGCAGACAGATTTAAGTATTACCTGCTTGGTGTGATGCATGCTTATCAGATGTTCAGAAACATATGTGTGATTTTATTAATTCTAGCACTGTGTTTATGTGAATCCAGATACATCAAGATCTATCTCATCTGATCAAGATATGACTACTATGTACTGTACTCCCTCGTCCCAAGGCTTAGGCATATACTTTTTTTTGAAAATTCAAGCGACGGGAAGTTTGACCAAACTTTACATAGTATTGAACTGTTGAGCTCTGTTGCTATTTATGCAGATTAAAGGTGCATTCTTGGAGGCTGAGCTTTGTAGAGGCTAGTAGATCTCGATGCACTGCACCAAAAGAGGACATCCTCTACACAACGAGGAAGCCAACCACAGCACCGGTGGGCAGTGACCTCTCTAAGAAGTGGGTATAATTTGGAAATCCACAATTTCACATGTTATGATTTTCCATGTTATTTTTATCAGCTAGTACTATATGTTTACGCTCATTAGAAGTTCACAAAAATAAAATTTGTTTGCTTTACAGGCAATGGTTTTTTCTTATATTATTAGATTTACTTGCTCTTTACATAATTTAACCTTTCCACTTAATTTCAATCAGTACCACGCACCAGCTGCTCAGCCATTTCTGCTACCCTTCTCCTGTCAAGCTTGTCGATTGAAAGGGGGACCCTGTATGCCATTCCAAAGGCAGAGGTATGAAAAATGGTGCATGGCCACCCTTCGCAAAGGGTACCCATGGTATCAGGTATGGATTCCAAGTGGTCTAGACCGACTTCATGTAAGATCTTGTATCTCACTTTTTTTTGTTGTCGCCTTACTTCTCTATCAATTTTCTCATAAAGGCCGTCCCTTGTGTCGCTCGCCCCATTATAAACAAGATGTTCAGAAATGATAAGTTTCTAACTCTGTATAGCGAGGGCCCTAAAGGCATGCGGCAACTATATGATGTGGATGTCTCTCAGACGATGGCCACCACCTATTTGGGTGGCCGAGGTTGGTCCAAGTATGTCCGTGAGAATAGACTGAAGCAGGGGGACAAGGTAATATTCGATTTTAGCAAGCCTAGGCAGATACTTACACGCCATCATACACCTGTTGACTAAAGGACCAAGAACAGAGGTAGTACTAATTAATTTGATTATGTACTCATCACAACCTCTAATGATTTTCTTGTGAGTAACTATTCCGCACCATTGTCTTTACTCATCATATGACCCTAACCACTTCTGTAGTCCGCTTCCCCTTATGTACCACCCAGAAGGAAGGTGCGATCAAACTCTTGGCACCGGCACTAGCACCAGTTCCTGAAATGGCACTGTTATTTGTTGGGTCCATGACATAGAAAACAAAAAATTTCCTACGGTGTGAACTACACGCCAAGATCTATCTATTAGGTACAAAGCAACGGGTGGACATACATCCAACGAGAACTTACCCTCGTAGACAACGAGCTTTGTTAACGAGTAGGAACTCATGGTTGATGTAGTCGTACACATGCCAATCTCAAGATCGTGATGAAGTCCGGTCCGTCCCGGCCACGTCCATCGAATCTAGCTCCAGCACCACCAAGTCCAGCAAGTAAAGCAGCGGTGCATCCTGATGCACACATCTCGGCCCCGACAACCTCCGTCCTTCGCTCCGAAAGCGTGAGCAGCAACTCCTTTCTAGATAAAGCCACCGGGAACATGTATCTCGCTAATCCGAGACCATGGGGAAATAATACTAGAGGGTGAGAGAGATCCTTCACAAGGAGGTGTGTGTGAGAAGTGAGGAGGGGGTGGCCTTTTATAGGAGGAGGGGGTGCCCCTCCTTCATGGCCGGCGCATGGAGGAGGTGACTCTTCACCTCCTCCATTCATGTGGTGGTAACTCCCTCCACATAAATTTGCCCCTTCACATTCTCTTTTAAAATCTCCACTTTAAATGCATTAAATTTCTCCAAATTTAATGCTCTCTCATTTAATAAAACTCTTTTATTATTTTTATTCAGAATTTTGTTAATTACTTTAATTAGCAAACATTCACATAAAACCCCCTGCAACATTTCAATATTACATGCAGAACCAATTTCAGCAATTTTACCCAAAACAGTTTTGGTGTCTATTGAAATAATTCTAGCGCTTTCTTAAATCTTTATCTGAAACATATTTGCTCCAAATGGTGTCGGTATCCCTTAAGTGTGTCACCCTACGGTTCGTGAATAATGCAGACATGATCGAGACCCATCTCAGATCAATAATCAGAAGCGGGACCTGGAGATCCATACTGACTCCTACACATTCAACGATGACTTCTGTGATCGTGAGAACCTTTAACGCTTGTAACTAAATCCCTTTGTCCCTCGATATATTACATGTCTGAGATTCGATCATCGGTATCTCCATACCTAGTTTGATCTCGTTACCGACATGTACTTTTTTCTCGTTCCCGTGATATAACATTCTAGTGATCACATCACTTGCTTGCAAGCTATTTCAATGTGATATCACCGAGAGGGCCCAGAGAATATCTATCCGTCATCTGGATTGACAAATTCCACTCTTGATCCATGAGCCTCAACATAACACCTTCGTAGTACTGAACCCATATTTATAGTCACCCTGTTACGGTGTGACGTTTGATGTTATCAAGATACTCTTTCGGTGTTAGCAATTAACATGATCTCATGGTCTAAGGATAAAGATTACTTCGTATGATGTTATAGTAATGTAAACATAATAACTTGATCGTAATGCTATACTTCGGATGAATGTTCATCACATCATTCCACCAATGGTGTGACCTTGTTATTAACAACATCCAATGTCCATGATCAGGAAACCTTGATCATCTTGCTAATCAACAAGCTAGTCTATAAGAGAGGCATGACTAGGAACCCTTTTTGTTTATTAAACACACATGTATTGATGTTTCTGAATCAATACAATTCTAGCATGTAAAATAAACATTTATCATAAACATGGAATAAGATAATAACCACTTTATTATTGCCTCTCGGGCATATTCCCTTCAGTCTCCCACTTGCACTAGAGTCAATAATCTAGTTTGAAAAACTTTGCGTATTGAACACCTATGGCTTTCTGGTGTTGCATATACGCAATTGCTAGTGGTTAACATAATCTTCGGATCTGACAGTTTCAGGTCCGTGTGTATTTGCATGTCTTTGCGTCTCTACGCATCACTCATTCTCAAATGAGATAGCATTGTATAAATTTGGTCCTCTGGTGAGACCTTTAGTTTGTTCGGGTTAAAATATGTTGATATTATTGTCACACAATATATCTTCATAGTATTAGCCCACTTTGAACCACACCTAGTTTGATAACAAACTACTTAACACAAATGCCCTCCTATGCTGCTACTATAGCAGTCATATACTTAGACTTCTGTTGTAGTATCCGTCACAATATCTCAACTTTGGAACTCATCCAAATCCATCATGGAACATCCTTTCCATTATATTGTGCCACCCATAGTCTAAATTGAGATAAATTTAATTTGTATCTTGTGACAAAACTAGTATCAATGTAACACCTTACAATGAACTACCTTTAACTATTTGTCACTTATACATGATATATTCTTAGTTCTTCCAAAGCTCATAAGAATATCTTTACTATTGTCCAATGATCATCTTATGAATCATTCTGGTATATGTTCATAACATTTAGAGCATAGGACATTCTGGATATATACATATCATGGTATAATCGATCAAAATTTTCATGTGATTTTACTCACCAAGTGTTGAAACACATGAATCTTGATACAATCCTTTCCATGCAGCAAGAACCTTTCTTGTTGTTTCCATATTGAACCCTTTCAATATCTCATATTGAACCCTTTCAATATCTTATATATGTATGTCTGGCACAACCATATTAGCGCCTTAATCTATCCATATAGATATTGATGCCTAATATTCTGGGTTTGCCCAAGTCTTTCATCGAAATCTTATTTTAATGAAATCCTTAACTGGTGTCAATTCAAGATACATCATTTCCAATCAACAATATGTCCTCTACATAATGTATTAGAAATATGTCTCAGCGCTCCCACTTAATTTCTTGCAAATGTAAGCATCTTCATCATCTCCGATGAATTTAAACTCTTTTAATAGTTTCATCATGGTGAAGATTCCAACTCCGCTATGCTTACTTCAACTATTGAAGTTTACATGCCCTTTTAGCACCCTTTGAATTAACAAAACCCTTCGGACCATGTCATGTACATGTCCTAGGTTACCGTTCTATTAGAAGAACCTTGTTTTTTTATTCAACTACCATATACCAAATTATATGTAGTGGTTGCTACATTAATCCGTCAAGACTATATATCACTATGAAAGATCAAATCTTGTCATAGTCAACTCCTTGAACATTGTCGTAAACTTCTTTCCGACATGTCGACTTTTTCATAGATGTTAAACATCAATGTCTTATTTCTTTATAGATCCAAACACGACCGATAAGCTTCACGCCTTTCCAGAGGGTCTTCCAAGTTCAGAAACTTGATTTCTCATGTATGGATACTATCACGGATTCTATGACTTCTATTCATTTTATGGAGTCAGGGCCCATCATCGCTTCTTTGCATGTAGTCGGTTCATCATTGTCAAAACAATAACGACTTGCTTATCAAATCTTACTATTTGATTCTTACCGACCCACACGGTTCTATAGGAACTCTAATCTCCGAGATCACGCCTTTTGTAATCACGAGAGCCATGAGCATTGTGGCCGCCACCGGGACACTTTTCGGCGTTGTGCTACTTAGCACATATAGCTAAGGTTCAACAACCTTATCAAAGTTCTATTGTCCTCCCACTTAACTTTTCACGAAAAATTCCTTCTCAAGAAACTTGACGTTCCAAGTAACAAACTCTTTTGTCCTCGGTGTTATGGAGAAATTCCCAACAAATTCTTTGGGATAACCTACAAAGACGTGCTTATCCGACTTTGGTTGTAAACATTTTACTTATGCATAGCATACCAAAATTTAGCAAAGACAATTCGGGTTTTATCCCAAACCATAACTCATATGGTGTCATTTCAATGGATCACGATGGTGCTCTTTTCAGTGTAAAAGTGGTAGTCTCTAAAGCTTCAATCCTTAAAACATAATGGCAGTTTTATAAATGACACCCTTGATCTTACCATGTCAAACATGGTTTTATTTTATCTCTCGAATATGCCATACTCCTATGGTTTATCGAAAAACACAAATCATGGAACAATTCCTCAATTCTTAGGTGTTTTTGCTAAACATGTAACTCAAATATCTTCCTTTATGATCGAATCATAAACTCTTTATTTCCTTGTTACAATGATTTTCCACTTCATCTTGAAAGTCTTTGAACAATTTTCAAATGTTTCATACTTCTTCCTTATTAAGTAAATATACAGATATATCCACTCAAATTTTTGGAGAAAGCTTATGAAGCAAAAAGATCCATCGCATATGGCTACACATAATGGACTATGCACATCAGCATGCACAATTTCCAATAAGCTAGTCATCCGTTCCTCTGTGGCCTATGGACGGAGTTTCAATTATCTCGAGGAAAGTCTCACATGCGTCAATTGATCAAAATCAAAGACTCCAAAAATCCATCAACATGGAGTTTCTTCATGTTTTCTTTCCAATATAATTTAAACAGCGATGTCACTTCATAAGTGATCTTTCAATCATTTGTCTTGCGACATTTTAGCAATAGTGTTTATGGATGTGATTTCTCCAACTAGACTTGTAAAAGTTCATCCATCCTTTATGGAATACGGTAATTATTTGAACAGCCATTGTTCTCATAATACCGGAAACAAAATAACAATTATTTAAACAAATCTTGAAGGCTTGGTTTGATGACAATGAAAAACACAATAACACTTTATTTGTTTTCGATGAACATCATCACTCATTCTCTTGGTAGTTACTTAGGCCATTGTAGTTCATGAATTGCGTTGTCCTGTATGACACTTCATACCAACCAATTCGGTATCCAATACCTCATAACCACATTGTTTAACAAGCAAGGAATATAGCCATAACATGTATATCTTCTATATACCCAAGTTGGACATCTCCAACCTTTTATTTTCTGCCAAATATTTTATAGATTCTCTTTCAGCAATTCCTTTTCTTTTAAAAGAATCTATCAACATCAATAGTGGTGTCATCAACATGACACATGGTACAAAGCATCTATAGTCAAATACTAATACCTTTGGACTTGCACTTTGAAGTGGATCACCATCATCAAATGTTTGGTGTTCTTTCAAAAAATCCATTCTTTAGTGATTTATTAGTGTAGTAAACATTTTACTTACATCTTCTATTCATCCTTATCATGACAACTTTCATGATCAAGCTACTATAGCCTATAAGGAAGAATCGCGAGTATAATATCAGTTCCCAAAACCTTTTTGGTAGATTCGGATGCCTAGCATCTCCATCCTTCACAAATTCTCATACAATATGAGAACATGTATTTTGCTAAATTACACTCTATCATAATGCAACCAAAAACATTGTTTCAAATATCACAATATCTTTCACACATGATGGTTTCTGAAACAATTTCCAGCTCCAATATAATCTTGATATTAAAACAACTTTTTGAATATCAATAATCATGGAGGCAAACATGATACTTTAGATACTAACATTAGAATTCTTACTCTTGATTTAATACTACTTATTAAACTTCATGGAGTAAATAGAGTTTGCTGAAAGTTTGCAATAGGACTTATAAACTTTAAATTGACATTCAAAACAATACGATACCAGTTTGTAAAGTAAATATCCAGAATTCTATAGTTCTATTATCTCAAATAAAAACTAAGCATAAGGTAGAAAACGAATGCCAATGACTACAACAAACTATGCAAATTCACTTTGATTTAATTTATGACAAATTTGGTTCGACTAATCCAAATTAGAAATGAACTCCCACTCAAAAACGACATCCCTCGTGCCTTTTTGGTGATTACATGAACCAAATCCACTACACCAAGTCCGATCATCACGTGAGTTGATGTAGCTTCAAAGGCGAGCATCTATATGGGCATCATATCAACTATATGACTCATTCTTAACCTTTCGGTCCGTGTTCTGAGGCCATGTCTGTACATGCTAGGCTCGCCAAGTAAGAACCTTGGTACTCGCATGTGTAAAACTGTCTTACACCCGTTTGTATGAAAGCGTAGAGTCGAGTACACCCGATCATCACGTGATGTATCGAAATACAATCCACAAAACGGTGCATACTTAAGGAAGAACACATTTTTATCTTGATATCTAAAAGAGGGATCATCTTACAATGCTACAGAAAGCGCCAAACTAGCAGTATAAGATGCTAACATCTAATGTGTAAAGTGAGATGATATGGTCCATGCATTTTATATCTATCACTTGCATCGTGGTATGATCTCTATCATTCCTTTGTGTGTAAGGCCAAGTTCTATGGAACTTACACGTTGAGTGTGTTGTAAGAGTATCTATCATACATCTACTTACAACAATACCATATCAATACACTAGCCCAGCCACGATCTAAACTAGACGCCTCAAATTTATCAATTGCAAGTTTTACGTGGCTTAGGGCTTTCGGAGATAGAACCGTTCTTACCTACGAACATGAACCACAACGAGGATAACTAAGTTATTAGCAACTCGTTGTAAATCAGATATTGACTATAGTAGGAGAGACAGACACCCGCCAGCCACTTATGCAAAACAAGTTGCATGTTAGTCGTGGAACCGGTCTCATGTACGATGACATGTAAGGTTGGTCCGGGCCGCTTCATCCCACTATGCCACCAATATCCAAAATACATAGAAGATGCAATAACATGATCATCATCGTCCACATATAAACATATGTGTACTACCCGTGCAAAGCACCTACGCATAGATCAGGCTCGATACCCTTGGGTCCATGGCATAGAAAACAAAAAAATTCCTACGATGAGAACTACACGCCAAGATCTATCTACTAGGTACAAAGCAATGGGTGGACATACATCCAACAAGAACTTACCCTCGTAGACAACAAGCTTTGTTAACGAGTAGGAACTTGTGGTTGATGTAGTCGTACACTTGCCGATCTCAAGATCGTGATGAAGTCCAGCAGGTCCGGCTCCAGCACGTCCATCATATCCAGCTCCAGCACCACCAAGTCCAGCACTGTAAAGCAGCGGTGCATCCGTGATCGCACACACGTCCGGTACCCCAACAACCTCCGTCCCTCGCTCCAGCAAAGCAGCGGAAGCAAAAAACTCCTTTCAGATAAAGCCACCGGGAACATGTATCTCGCTAATCCGAGACCATGGGGAAATAATACTAGAGGGGGAGAGAGATCCTTCACAAGGAGGTGCGTGTGAGAAGTGAGGAGGGGGTGGCCTTTTATAGGAGGAGGGGGTGCCCCTCCTTCATGGTCGACGCATGGAGGAGGTGACTCTTCACCTCCTCCATTCATGTGGTGGTAACTCCCTCCACATAAATTTGCCCCTTCACATTCTCTTTTAAAATCTCCACTTTAAATGCATTAAATTTCTCCAAATTTAATGCTCTCTCATTTAATAAAACTCTTTTATTATTTTTATTCACAATTTTGTTAATTACTTTAATTAACAAACATTCACATAAAAACCCCTGAAACATTTCAATATTACATGCAGAACCAATTTCAGCAATTTCACCCGAAACAGTTTCGGTGTCTATTGAAATAATTCCAGCGCTTTCTTAAATCTTTATCTGAAACATATTTGCTCCAAATGGTGTCGGTATCCCTTAAGTGTGTCACCCTACGGTTCGCGAATAATGCGTATGATCGAGACCCTCTCAGATCAATAATCAGAAGCGGGACCTAGAGATCCATACTGACTCCTACACATTCAACGATGACTTCTATGATCGTGAGAACCTTTAACGCTTGTAACTAAATCCCTTTGTCCCTCGATATATTACATGTCCGAGATTCGATCATCGGTATCTCCATACCTAGTTTGATCTCGTTACCGACATGTACTCTTTTCTCGTTCCCGTGATATAACATTCTAGTGATCACATCACTTGCTTGCAAGCTATTTCAATGTGATATCACCGAGAGGGCCCAGAGAATATCTATCCGTCATCTGGATTGACAAATTCCACTCTTGATCCATGAGCCTCAACATAACACCTTCGTAGTACTGAACCCATCTTTATAGTCACCCTGTTACGGTGTGACGTTTGATGTTATCAAGATACTCTTCCGGTGTTAGCAATTAACATGATCTCATGGTCTAAGGATAAAGATTACTTCGTATGATGTTATAGCAATATAAACATAATGACTTGATCGTAATGCTATACTTCGGATGAATGTTCATCACATCATTCCACCAATGGTGTGACCTTGTTATTAAGAACATCCAATGCCCATGATCAGGAAACCTTGATCATCTTGCTAATCAACAAGCTAGTCTATAAGAGAGGCATGACTAGGAACCCTTTTTGTTTATTAAACACAGATGTATTGATGTTTCCAAATCAATACAATTCTAGCATGTAAAATAAACATTTATCGTAAACATGGAATAAGATAATAACCACTTTATTATTGCCTCTCGGGCATATTCCCTTCATTGACCTTAGTAGGAGAAAGAATAGAGGTAGTAACTTAATTCGCTTGTATACTCTCATCTCTGTCCAGGAGTTACTGTTGTATAAGAAACCATTTTGCTTGTCCACATCTCATATGCCTCTCTGACCACTCCTGCAGTCCCCTTACCTACCCTCAGATGGTAACCAGCACCAAGCTGCTGGCACCCCCAATGACACTGGCCCTAGTTCCTACTCCGACACCTCTTGACCTAAGTAGAAATAATGGAGGTAGTAACTTAATTTGCTTGTTAACTCATCATATCCTCTGATCACTGTCTTGTGAGGAGACCATTTTGCTTGTACACTTCTCATCTGCCTCTACCATCCCTGCAGTCAGCTTAGCTACCCCTCAGAAGGAATCTAGCATCAAGTTGCTGGCGCCGGCACCGCTTCTGGGCCTTCTGGCTCCTGCACCAGCCCCTCTACAATTAGTGGCACCATCTCCTGCACCAGCACCCGCCCCAACATAGGCACCGGCACAAGCTCCTTCATCACCCCGAGCAGCACCTTGTCAGACCATATCCTACACATGTGTCATCACAAGGTCACACCGGATTATGTTTGTGAGTATATGGCGGCGGATAAACTATTTTGAATGTCTTCTCAAGTTTCACATGATTCGGTGCATCGCTCTCAGTAATTATGCGTCTATCTCTTGCTTTGACTTAGAAATTGCATAAGAGTGCCACAAAGCAACTCCAGACCAGACGAAAGGGCACAATAGTCTTCACGATGCAGAGCGAAGGATTGCTTATCGAGGGATGCTACGCCATTAACTCGACTGATGGGCGCTTGGCAGCTACTTCTAGGTGGATCAAGTTCCGAAAAGCAGCCAAACTTACTATTGGAAGAATGGTCAAGGTCGATATATCTCGCTGCCCTGAATGCGGCATGCTGTTCATGAACTTCCTAGCTGTCTAGGTCTTTGGCCGCATGCTATTGTAATTAATTATGTGGTTGTCTTATCTCCACTGATCATATATGGGTGGTAAAACTGTGATAACCTTTTGCTGGATTGGAGTGACTAGTACATACTGGTATGGTATATCTGTATCTATATGATGGTTCCCTATATGATCAAATATTATGACAATGATTGTGTTGTGATCGAGTGTGTTTGGAAAAAAGGGCAAACTGATCGCGTGGCATGGTTTTTAGAGCTGAAACAAGAACTGTCTCTCTCTGTAGTGATATTGAATTTCAGTGTTTGTATTGCTGAATCAGTCACTTTGAAATGCTTCTGAATTGGTCAAGTGTTGCTGAATATGAACTAGGAATCTGTCAATTTTTTTGATGTCTTATTATTCTGTACTCCTTAATCTTTCAAATGGTATTGAATTTGTCAAAAGTTCTGTCGTTACTGCTGGTTGCTTGCTCTAGAGCTTTTGCCTTTGTGTCATCGGAACCGTTGGATGCATTTTGGACAGAGATGAGAGGGTAAAGATATACAGTGTTATTTCACCAAGTGAAGTCATTGGATACCAGCCCTATTTTGGCGCATGTGGTGTGTGTTCATTAGATATTTTTACATGAATATCTGTCAAAGGAATTATCGCTTTTTTTCCTCCCTCGAAGAGGTCTGTGTTTGAATCTGGCGAGACACGGCCTAGTAAAATTTGAGATAGGCGCCCATTGACCATAGCCCAAAAACTTTTTAATTTGGCCTTTTTGGCAGTGCCCCCCACCTCTAAAAAAACTCTGCCTACCCATGTTTTTAAGAAACTAATCCATTATGTGGATTTTTTATAAATCGAGGTTCCAGTAGTACTGCTCTTTTATTTTAAGAGAGATAACATGGAAACACAATAATATTTTTTAGAAGACTGATACATAAGTTGTAGTACTAATACATGTTTAATGATTCAATTTCTATTAGTATCTTTGGTATTGTGTAAAAACACTCAGTTTATGTCTATTTGATTTGATTTGAAGGTCTTTAGTTCGAATCCACTGTGTGTACATATTTATATATATCTTGGATTTTTTTAGAAAGAGTTTACTTTTTAATATTGCATTACGGAGAGGCTGACATCACGGACCCACCAGCCTACAGCATCCCTCGAGTTTAATGGTCGGGTTTGAAAAAAAAAGTTAAATACTTGTACAAAGAGGCTGGCATCAAGGACCGACCGGCCAGAACATACCAGAGAGGGTGACATGGGGGCCTCAGCAGCAAGACCATACACGACTGCCACATCGAGCAACGCTGCCAAGGTCAAAACAGCGGACGCGGCAGAAAAAAAAGTCCATCATATGCAGGTTTGATATACAGAGAGGCCGGCATGTGGGACCCAGTAGCACGGCCTTATACAGGTTCTGCCTCGAGCGATGTTGCCAAGTTTGAAACAGGGAGGCGCGAGTGAGAAAAAAGTCCAGCATGCACACCTTTCTTCTAATGAGAGGCTCACATGGAGGACTCAGTAGCCTGGAACGGCTGATGCATAGAGCAACGCTATCAAGTTCGAAACACGGAGGCACAACTGAGAGCAAAAATTCCATCATACACACGTTTCTTCTTATGAGTGTATGACATGTGGGGGTGGGGCCCTGCATCATGATTAAATGGTAGATGCAGCGAGCAATGCTATCAAGTTCGAAACACGGAGGCGTGACCGAGGGAAAAATTTCTATCATACACATGTTTCTTCTAATGAGAGGATGACATGTGGGGTCCAGGAGTTTGATTAAACGGCTGATGCAGCGAGCAAAGCTATCAAGTTCGGAACACGAAGGCGCGACAGAGGGTAAAAAATCCATCATACACATGTTTCTTCTAATGATAGGATGACATGTGGGGCTCAGGAGGTTGGTTAAACGGTAGATGCGTCGAGAAGTGCTATCAACTCGGAACGGGCTAGCGCGAGCCAAGGGAGAAAAAATCCATCATACAAACATTTCTTCTAATGAGAGGATGACATGTGGGGCTTAGGAGGTTGGTTAAATGGTAGATTCATCGAGCAGCGCTATCAACTCGGAACGGGGTAGCGCCAACGAAGGGAAAAAATCCATCATACACACGTTTGTTCTAATGAGAGGATGACATGTGGGGCTCAGGAGGTTGGTTAAACGGTAGATGCGTCGAGCAGCGCTATCAACTCGGAACGGGGTAGCACCAGCGAAGGAAAAAATTCCATCATACACACGTTTCTTCTAATGAGAGGATGACATGTGCGGCCCATCATCTTGATTAAACGGTAGATGCATCGAACATCGCTATCAACTTCGGAACAGGGTAGCATGAGCGAAGGAAAAAAATTCCATCATGCACATGATCCTTCTAATGAGAGGCTGACATGTGGGACCTAACATCCTGATACATTGCAAATGTATCTATAATTTTTTATGTTCCATGCTTGGTTTTATCTACTTTCTTGTGTTTTGTCCACACTTTGGAGTACTTTTCATATGATTTCTTGGACTAACCTATTAACAAGAGCCACAGTGCCAGCTGCCTGTTTTCTGCTGTTTTTGGTTCCAGGAAGTCAGAAAATGAATATTCTCGGAATTGGACGGGACAAAAGCCAAAGTCGCTATTTTATCGGAAGGCATCTAGAGCAAGAATCTGACGAGGCGGGGTTGGGGATGGCCACCACTGGCCTTGGCGGGCACCACGCCAGGGTGGTCCGCCGACCCCAGCACCCCCTTGGCCTCTCCTTCCGCCTATATATTGCCTCTAATACGGAAACCCTAAGTACCCGATCAAAATTCCACGAAAGAATCTGTAGCCGCCGTCATCTCCATCCCTAGATCGGGAGGGATCTGAAGCTCTTCAAGACCTCACGGAGAGGGAATTCACCACGAGGCCTTCTTCATCATCATGCAAGCCTCCGGTGTGATGCGTGAGTAGTTCATCTGTGGACTACGGGTCCATGTAGTAGCTAGATGGCTGGTTCTCCTCCTTTGTGCTATCATGTTTAGATCTTGTGAGCTCTGTTCATGATCAAGATCATCTATTTGTAATTCTGCATGTTGTGTTTGCGGGGATCTGATGTATATTGAGATGCTATTTCAGATTGATTATTGATTCTATCATGTCTTTGTTATTTATGATCTTGCATGCTTTCCGTTGTTAGTAGCTATCTTGGCCAAGTAGATGCTAGCAACTCCAAGAGTTACTATTTATGCTCGATAGTGGGTTCATGCCTCCGTAACTGGGAAGTGATGAAATCTCTAAGGTACTAGATGTGCTATTGCTACTAGGGAGAAAACAACAATCCTTTGTTCATAGAGCAATCATATTGTTTACCTTACACGCAGTTCGTAAAACAATAATCTGTTGCTTGCAACTTAATACTGGAGGGGGTTCGGATGATAACCTGAAGGTGGATTATTAGTCATAGATGCAGTTGGATGGCGGTCTATGTATAATGTTGTAATGCCCAATCAAATCTCAAAGGAGTCAAGATGATTAGTATATGCTTGTACGCTTTCTCGATGTTTGTCAATTGCCCCGCTGTAATTTGTTCACCTAGCATGTTATCTATCTTAAGGAGAGCCACCTCTAGTGAACTATGGACCCCGGTCCTTTCTTTTACATACAATCTACAAACTGTTTACTGCTTTGTGTTACTTTCTGCATACTATTACTTCCTTCCATTCGATACGTTTAATCCTTTGTTTTCAGCAAAACCGGTGAGATTGACAACCTCATCGCAAGTTGGGGACAGAGTTTTGTGGTTGTGTTATGCAGTTCTCCATGTTGTTGCTGGCACCGGTAGTGCGCCCTGCTAAAGTTCAGCTAGCTACACCTTTGGGTGTTTCCTTACTCGTACTAGATTGATAACCTTGGTTTCGTACTGAGGGAAAACTTACCGATGTGCTCATGATACCTTCCTCTTGGAGTTCCCCAACGAGCTTGTTAATATACGAGTCGGCAAGTACTTTTCCTGGCGCCGTTGCCGGGGAGTCAAGGACATCTTCACAAGGGGAGTCCCTCATAACCAATCTCTTTACTTTGTTATTTTTGTTTTGCTTAGTTTACTTTTGTTTGCTTGTTTTTTTATCAAAAACACAAAAAAAATAGTTTTACAAGTTTGCTTTCATTATCAAAAACACAAAAAAATGACTACCCTTGAAAACACTAAGTTATGTGACTTCACTAGCACCAACAACAATGATTTTATGAGCACACCTATTGCTCCACTTGTTCCTGAAGCTACTTTCTTTGAGATAAAACCTGCTTTACTCAAACTTGTTATGAGAGAACAATTTTCTGGTATTGGTAAGGAAATGCTGCTGCCCATCTAAATAACTTTGTTGAACTTTGTGAGATGCAAAAGCATAGGGATATAGACGGTGATATTATTAATCTTAAATTGTTTCCTTTCTCTTTGAGAGGAAAAGCTAAAGAATGGTTGAATTCCTTAACTAGGAATAGTATTGATTCTTGGACTAAGTGCAAAGATGCTTTCATTGTAAAGTACTATCCTCCTGCTAAGATTATATCTATGAGAAGTGAAATAATGAAGTTTAAACAATCTGATAATGACCATGTTGCTCAAGCTTGGGAAAGAATGAAATCTTTGGTAAAGAATTGTCCCACTCATGGATCGATCGCTTGGATGATCATCCAAACTTTTTATGCAGGATTGAACTATTCTTCAAGGAACCTATTGGATTCTGCTGCTGGAGGTACCTTTATGACCATTACTTTGGGTGCTGCAACAAAGCTTCTGGATAATATGATGGTTAACTACTCTGAATGGCATACTGAGAGAGCTCCACAAGGTAAGAAGGTAAATTCTGTTGAGGAAACCTCCTCCTTGAGTGATAAGATTGATGTTATTATGTCTATGCTTGTTAATGGGAAAGCCCATATTGATCCAAATAATGTTCCCTTAGCCTATTTGGTTGCTCAAGAAGAGCAAGTTGATGTGAACTTTATAAGAAATAACAATTTTAGCAACAATGCCTACAGAAATAATTTTGGTAACAACAATTATAAGCCATATCCTCCCAACAATGGTAATGCTTATGGAAATTCTTACAACAACAATAGGAGTGCTCCCTCTGAACTTGAAGTTATGCTTAAAGACTTTATTAGTAAAACAAATTGCTTTCAATAAAACTATTGAGGAAAAACTCTCTAATGCTGAAAGAAATATAGCATCTTTGGCTGAAGCTCAATCTTCTTTGAATAAAATGGCTGCTAAACCTGAAACTAATGATAATCCCTTTGCAGCCACTAATGCCATACAAGTAAGAATTGATGAAAATGTTAGACTATTAGCTGAATTGCATGCTAAGTGGGAAAGAGAAGATGAAATTGCTAGAAACATTAGTGTTTCTACTATCACCACCACTAGTGTTAAGGCTAGTAATAGTTCTACCACTCTAGATGATAATTTTGATTTTGATCTTGATGGTTGCAATATCTCTGAAGTTATTAAGTTCCTACAAAAGCTTGCTAAAAGTCCTAATGCTAGTGCTATGAACATGGCCTTTACAAAACACATTACTAATGCCCTCATAAATATTAAAGAAGAAAAGATGAAACATAAAGCTTCTATTCCTATAAAACAAGAAGATGGTTGGGAACCCATCATTAATATGAAAGTGAATGATTTTGATTTCAAAGCTTTATGTGATCTTGATAGTAGTGTTTATATTATGCCTAGAAGGATTTATGATATGCTTGATTTGCCACCACTTGAAGATTGTTATTTGAATGTCCCACTTGATGATAATGCCAAAAAGAAACTTATGGGGAGTATTAATGATGTTCTTATTATGGTTAACAATGCCTATGTCCCCGTTGATTTCTATGTTTTGGATGTTGAATGCAATACTTCTTGTCCTATTACTTTAGGAAGACCTTTTCATAGAACTGTTGGTGCCATTATTGATATGAAAGAAGGCACCATTAAATATCAAATCCCACTCAAGAAAGGTATAGAACACTTCCCTAAGAAGAGAGAGAAGATTTCTTTTGCCTCTCCTATGAAAACAAAATTTGCTCTTAATGCTTCTTCATTTGAGAACACTTGATTCTTTCTCTTGCTTCTTATGCCTAACTTAAAGGCGTTAAAGAAAAGTACTTATTGGGAGATAACCCAAAAGTTTTAGATGAGTCTTGGAAGTTATTACATCAGTAATAACCGCTCCTTATCCTTTTTATTTGCTTTTTGTGCCAAGAGTAACCTCTAATGAGAGAGAAGTAATGATTGGGAAAGTTGCTATCCTGAAACAGATTTCTGTGCTTCACCGTAAAAATTCGTGTACAATCTCTGTATGTCCTTTTGAGGCGTTAATTTTTGTGCTTCTGCCCCAGGTTGTTATCTAACTTTCGTTAGTTCAAAACTTTTTGATGTGAGCAACAGAAAGTCTTCGAAAAAAATCATCTTTACCTGCTGGTCTGTTTTGACAGACTTCTGCCATTTTCTGCATTTGCTTCCTGTTGGTTCCTTTTTGAGTTCTTTTGGGGAATTGAGCTTTTTGCGGGAAGTTCTACAGTAGCTTGTGTTTTAATGAAAGTCTATTGGTGTTAGAACTGAACCTAAATACATATTATCTTGAGTGCACTAATGTTGCTAATAAAGATTGTGTAAAGTTTTGTATGAAGGAAAAAAATTAGGTGTATGGAAGGAATCAGTAATGAGATGAAGGATGGACTAAAGCTCAAGCTTGGGGATGCCACATGTGTCACCCCAAGAAATATCCAAGAAGTACAAGCGTCAAATCTTGGGTATGCCCAAGGCATCCCCCTCTTCATCAATAAAAATCTCAGGTTTCTTCCAAACGCTTTATTTTTATTGTTTCATGCACAATTGTGTTGTTCTTGGAGCGTCTTATTTTTCATTTTCGTTTTGGTTTTTTGTTTGCTTTGTTTTCTTAGTTTTCTGAATAAATTGGTTGGACCCCCTCTTTCATACATTGGTTTTCAAATAGTTTGGTTTGGTTTGGAAAAGAGTAGGAAAGTTCCTGCTTAAGTGGTAAAGAGAGCTTGTTTTTGGCTGTGGCCTATGCTTTGTCATGCCATGATTGATATTGTTTTGGATTTATGCTTAGTATTCTTTGTTGTAGCATGACTTGTTATAAACAATTGAGATTGCTTAATGTGCCTCATGTGTTGTTTTAGCATATTAAAGCACTGTATTGTGGTATTCTCCTTTGATGCTTTATTTGGGTTGACTTGGCGCATGCTCACACCATGTTATGACTATCCAAAGTCACCATAAGCCTTTATGATCCTTTAGTTTTAAACTTGTAGTATCACTTTATGCTTTGATCAATGATGTTTTGTCGCTCTGCATGATTATGGCCATTATTGCTCTCTTAGTTTGTCGCTCCCAGTCTTTTGCTAGCTTCCGCAACCAAGTATGAGTTCCACTCATGCATCCAACTCCCTAAACCAAGTTATTCCAAATATTCCACCATACCTACCTACTAGCTTATGCTATTCCAAGGATATTCATGTTTTTGTTTACCTTCCGAATTAAACTTGTTATGAGAAAACTAGTGATTAAACCTCTCACGAACTTGATGGCACACTTTACTTTTCTTGCCCTTAATAAACTTGAACCATTGTGTCGTCTATGTTGTATATGCTTGCACTTATTTGTTGGGCATTAGCAGAACAATGCTGTCATGGGAAACGCTTTCAACATTGCACGGGTACTTTGTACCTAGTTGATATCATGCTCTTTTTCTATGGATGTCGTCGGTGTGAAATTAAAGGGGAGCTTCTAAGTCCATGGAGTTATGTATATGTGTTAGAGAAACGCCTGGGCCGCTAGTCTAATCCATGCTGACATGGTGGAAACCTGCAGCGTAACCATAATGAGCTGTCTATGAAGCATTCTTCTTATAAAAAAAGAGTCCTGTATTGAGAAAAAAGAGAAAAGAGAAAAAAAGATATTATGAAAAGAGGAAAGAGAGAAAAAAGCACCATATTCCCATGGTAAATAAGAAGATTGCTGAGATGCTTGTTGTCTGCTTGCCTTGTCATTTTGATATGGGGATTCTTCCGTATCATCGGGCAAGGGGTACCCCGTTGGCGGTTCTCTATGATACACATGTACTTATGATGACAAGAACTTACCGGTGACTAAACTTGAGTAGCATGAGGAGCGGCCCTCGTATTCAAGGGACATGAGATTTCTAACTTATACTTCGTCAAGCATATACACCATAGTTTATTCACTTTAACCTTAATCACTTCAAGATGCTTATGATAGGGGCAATGAGAGCTGAAAGCTATTAAGTACCATAATTTTTGGAAGCTCTTTATGAAACTTGAATCTCTGCTTCCTTCTATGAAGGCCTTTCTTCCACCATTATATTGAGTCTCCACCTTCTACCTTTATGCACCTACTTTGAGAGCATAGTGGCCATTCTTAGTTCTATGTGCATTGTCCCAAGACTAGTTGATTGATGCATACCTTGATATTGCTTGTTTTAAACTATTTGTATCAAGTCACTCTTATGAACTTTGAAGGTGTCCTATGCATTTATATTTGCTACTCTATGAGGGACAAGCTGAATACTATCATGATATGTTTTCTTTATGTGAAACAAACAAACATCTTGCAAAGCATTGTTATTCATGAATCTTTTGTTTGTGCCTTTTCATGTTGCAACATAGTTTCTTTGTCTTACTGCTAGAACTTTGTCTTTCATGTTATGATTGAAGTACTATGATCCCAGCTTTGAATGTTTTACAAATACTTTGATCAAGTTTATGATGGTGCATGTCACCTCAAAAATTATTCTTTCTTTTTATCACTTACCTACTCGAGGACGAGCAGGAGTTAAGCTTGGGGATGTTGATACATTGCAAATGTATCTATAATTTTTGATGTTCCATGCTTGGTTTTATCTACTTTCTGGTGTTTTGTCCACACTTTGGAGTACTTTTCATATAATTTCTTGGACTAACCTATTAACAAGAGCCACAGTGCTAGTTGCCTGTTTTCTGCTGTTTTTGGTTCAGGAAAGTCGAAAATGAATATTCTCGAATTGGACGGGACAAAAGCCAAAGTCGCTATTTTACTGGAATGCATCTGGGCAGAATACGAGGCGGAGAGGGTGGGGCACAGCCACACCACTGGCCGCTGCCAAGCAGCCCGCGCTGGTGTGGTCCGCCAAAGACCCTCGGCCTCTCCTTCCACCTATATATTGCCTCTCGGAAACCCTAAGTACCCGATCAAAATGCCACGAAAGAATCAGAGTCATTGTCATCTCCATCCCTAGATCGGGAGGGATCGAAGCTCTTCCGGCACCTGCCGGAGAGGGAATTCACCACAGGCCTTCTTCATCATCATGCAAGCCTCCGGTGTGATGCGTGAGTAGTTCATCTGTGGACTACGGGTTCATGTAGTAGCTAGATGGCTGGTTCTCCTCCTTTGTGCTATCATGTTTAGATCTTGTGAGCTCCGTTCATGATCAAGATCATCTATTTGTAATTCTGCATGTTGTGTTTGCGGGGATCTGATGTATATTGAGATGCTATTTCAGATTGATTATTGATTCTATCATGTCTTTGTTATTTGTGATCTTGCATGCTTTCCGTTGTTAGTAGCTATCTTGGCCAAGTAGATGCTAGCAACTCCAAGAGTTAGTATTTATGCTCGATAGTGGGTTCATGCCTCTGATAATCTGGGGAAGTGACAGAAATCTCAAAGGTACTAGATGTGTTGTTGCTACTAGGGAGAAAACAACAATCCTTTGTTCATAGAACAATCATATTGTTTACTTTACACGCAATTCGTAAAGCAATAATCTGTTGCTTGCAACTTAATACTGGAGGGGGTTCGGATGATAACCTGAAGGTGGATTATTAGTCATAGATGCAGTTGGATGGCGGTCTATGTATAATGTTGTAATGCCCAATCAAGTCTCAAAGGAGTCAAGATGATTAGTATATGTTTGTATGCTTTCTCGATGTTTGTCAATTGCCCCGCTGTAATTTGTTCACCCAGCATGTTATCTATCTTAAGGAGAGCCACCTCTAGTGAACTATGGACCCTGGTCCTTTCTTTTACATACAATCTACAAGTTGTTTACTGCTTTGTGTTACTTTCTGCAAACTATTACTTCCTTCCATTCGATACGTTTAATCCTTTGTTTTCAGCAAAACCGGTGAGATTGACAACCTCATCGCAAGTTGGGGACAGAGTTATGTGGTTGTGTTGTGCAGGTCTCCACGTTGCTACTGGCACCGGTAGTGCGCCCTGCCAAAGTTCAGCTAGCCACACCTTTGGGGTGTTTCCTTGCTCCTACTGGATTGATAACCTTGGTTTTGTACTGAGGGAAAACTTACTGTTGTGCTCATCATACCTTCCTCTTGGGGTTCCCCAATGAGCTTGTTAGTATATGAGTCAGCACATCCTGACTAAACAATAGATGCATCGAGCAACGTTTTCGAGTTCTAATCAGGGAGGCGCGACCAAAAAGTATGGTCTGCTAGAGACACTGGTGTTTGGGACCCAGACGCCTCAAAAGACTTCGGCGAGTCAACATCGCGCGAGGAAACGAAAATCTTGCTTCTGCCATGCGCCAGCCGAGCATCCTCCATGTTTTTAGCAGATTGGTCGTAGTAGAGGGCCGCGAAACCGGAAAAAAAAGTTTTCCATCAGCCATGGCCGAGCTTAGAATTTCGTCGCGGAAGACGCGCCTTCTACGACGACCGTCGGGCCAATTCGTTGCAGAAGGAAACTTTTCTTGTAGTGGCACAAGAATTGCGCCCAAGTTGAGTGACAAGTCGCAGTTGTTGAAAGCAACTTTTGCGTGGACTAAGATGTCCTCCTCATTGAGTCTTGTGAACTCATTTCCTGCTTGCAAGGTGTTAGCAATAACATAGAACAAATAGCGAATTGTAGCATGTTGAATATTCTTCCCCTTGCTTATTCTAGAAGTGAAACTCATTACATTATAATATTGTTCCTGGGAAGGGTCTAAGCCAGTAAAGGATGCGCGTAAGGCATTAAAATCATTGTTTGGAAAATTAAAACATGTGCACCATTCATCTAGTGATAAAGGATAATTGTTGTTCATAAGTTGGAAAGAAATCATGTCCTCTCCATGCCATGGTCTAACGGTGCTTTGCAAAGAACTTAGAAATTCAAGAGTTAACCGGCGATAAGTAGGAACATCATTGAATACAAAGTTTTGCAGGCCAACCTATTGCAAAGTAAATTGAAGTCATTAGAAATACTGAGTTTATTCAATATAATGGGTGGCATGGGTATACCCTACAGGTACTCGAGCTTGGTATATACGGCCTGAATACAGCGGGAGCCCACGGTGTCGCCAAGGCCCAAATAGAGGACTCGAGTAACTTATGGACTCTCGATTGCTTGAAGAACAAGAAGAAGCTAAAGATAGAAAGTTCAAAGGGGAAAACCCTAACCTGTAACCGACTCAACCCGCTACCCGAGACCTAGCCTATCTATATAAAGGCTAGGAGGGGGCGACGAGGAGGACACACGCAACCCTAGTTTCCACAACCCTCGCCAAATTGCATCTGCGCACCATTGTAATCCTTGATTCCTTCAATAATTCCACGAGTAGAAAAGCAGGAATAGGGACCTCTGTGAGGCCTGAACCTAGGTAAATCTTCGAGTCCCATGTGTGCTTGTTTGCTAGCCGATAGATGTCTCCAGCGCTCCCTCGTTCTCCAAACCCCAAGTCCATAACAATGGGCATTGATGAGTTAAACCCTCGTCAATTGGCGCCATCTATGGGAACTAGGAGTGCTGATGTTGCGGCTTCTTCGGCCCCATCAACCGCGATCTACAACTCCGCAACAGCAGAGATTCGCCAACTCTTTGGTGCGTTCGACTTCACTGTCCACACGTCGGCCACTCGCCCGGCCTTCGAGTCCATGGGCGATAGAATCAGCCTGGCGATCGGCAGCTTCCACTTCCAAGTTGGTCAGATGGGCACGCTTTGCATGCCTGACCAGCCGACGATACCATCGATTGCTCCAGCATCATGGTTCCCTCCGCCGATCGGCACCCTCAGCGAGCTCAATGCATCGACAACAGTCGAGAATACGGTCAGCGACAGTAGTCACGGATCCAATCTGGGTGATCTTGCAACTAAAGATGGAGCCTTCGGTTCCGGATCTGAAAGTTGTGGGAGCAGCAGCTTCCCTAACCACTTCATGTGCGCCGTCATCAACACGGGCGATTCCTCCGCCAATCGCGACAACACGGGCAACGGTGGCCATGGAGCCGACCCGCCAAACGGCGTACCACCCAATGGCGGCCCTACTAACGTCGCCCCTGTCAACAACGGAGGGGCAGCCGAAGCCCCCACCATGATCAACGAGCAAACTGGCGAACGCGCCGTGATCAGGCTCAACGATCTCGAGTGGGCTTGTTGCCGTGAAGCCCTACGAGGCCACCCTCTACCCTTCGGCTCCCCGCAAGAACTGTTGATGGGTTACCATTGGCTCCTGAAAGAGGAATACAAGCGCCAACTACAAACAATCGCGCAACTCAAGGTGCGTAAGAAGGCAGCTGATGAATCAAGCCTCCGACGAGCTGGGCTCTCCTCACACGGAGGATCCTCCTCTAGGTGCAACGAGTACATCGCCAACAAGATACGATCTCGACTCGCCCACCTCACCGAACAAGAACGTGTGGAAGCTGCTAAAGTCCTCGACTTTGGCTCCATGACGGTGGATACGCGCGGCAACGTGCTCCCGAAAATGCCGCAAGCCGTGGTAATGGCGGCCACCATGTACCTCCTCAACAACCAGCCGCCAGCTGGAGACCCTCGAGCCGCCATGCACCGATCTATGATCATAGGCTTGGGGTTAATCGAGGCCGCCCTCGACAAAGAGCCAGCATCAGAACCGAAGAAAGGCAAGGCTCTGGCAAAACGCTACTCCTCGCCCTCATCTAGCGACGACAGTCATGATCTGTCTCGACGTCGCCCCTCACGGCGACACGACCACGACTATGATGCGCGCGATGATCTCACACAGCGCAAGATTGACAAATCAAGGGCGCTATGTGCTCGATCGACTGACTCAGAGGACGAAGATGTGGAGCTTTGTGGCGCTAGATGCTTCAGCAGGGCCATCAGACAAAAACGAATGACCAAGGGGTTTAAGCTCCCATTAGAGAACCCGAAGTTTGACGGTCTGCAGGACCCGAAAATCTGGTTGGAAGACCATATCTCCTCCGTCAGGCCCCACGGCGGGAGTCGAAGCACAGCCATGCAATGCCTACAGCTACAGCTGCAGGGCACCGCCCGAGCATGGCTCAACAACCTCCCACGCAGATCCATTCGCAGTTGGGAAGAGCTGGTCTACAGCTTTGTGCGCAACTTCAAGGGCACCTACAAAAGGCCCGCATCAATCGAAGAACTGAGATGCTCCCAGCAAAGGTCAGGTGAGTCGCTACGCTCGTACATCTAGAGGTGGTCCATCATCAAAAACTCCGCAGAGAATATCTCGGAAGATCGCGTGATTGACGCATTCAACAGAGGCGTATGCCACATAGAGCTTAGGGAGGAGCTGGGCCGCTCGAAGCCCAAAACCATCGACCACCTGATGGAAATCACGAATCGTTGGGCAGATGGAAAAGATTCGGTGAAAAATCACGTTCACTCCGACGACGAGGCAGAACTCGAACGAGACGCGATCGCCGAAGCAAACGCCGCATGCGCATCTACGATGACCGCGACGATGTCAACATGTTCGCAGTCGGCTACACCGACAGACATGACGACAACCACAACAGCAGCTACCGCAGCGGTGGATACCGCGACTCCGGGAAAACCACGCAAGTATGGCAGCACCGCAATTGCGATGAGGCACTGATGACCCACAAGTATAGGGGGTGTATCGCAGTATTTTCGATAAGTAAGAGTGTCAAACCCAACGAGGAGCAGAAGGTGTTGGATAATGGTATGGATCAGGAATTCTCTACAAATACTTAGCAAATGGATTTTTAGGGGTTTTTGATAAAGCAAGTAAACAAAAGACAGTATGAATAAATGCAGCAAGTGTCCCAATCCTTTATGCAGCAAAGGACAAGCCGGTTGTATTACTTAAGATGACCAAACGTTCTCGAGGACACATGGGAAGACTGTCAAGTGCTTTCGCTTCATATAGTTGATTAATCTTCTTTAGCTTGCTAAGTGTTGTGTGGGTGAACCTTGTTGGGTCCGCAGCATAGAACACAAAAAAATTCCTATGGTGTGAACTACACGCCAAGATCTATCTACTAGGTACAAAGCAACGGGTGGACATACATCCAACAAAAACTTACCCTCGTAGACAACGAGCTTTGTTAACGAGTAGGAACTCGTGGTTGATGTAGTCGTACACTTGCTGATCTCAAGATCGTGATGAAGTCCAGCAGGTCCGGCTCCAGCACGTCCATCAGATCCAGCTCCAGCACCACCAAGTCCAGCACCGCAAAGCAGCGGTGCATCCATGATCGCACACACGCACGTGCACCGACAACCTCCATCCTCGCTCCAAAGAAAGCACAGCAACAACTCCTTTCTAGATAAAGCCACCGGGAACATGTATCTCGCTAATCCAAGACCATGGGGAAATAATACTAGAGGGTGAGAGAGATCCTTCACAAGGAGGTGTGTGTGAGAAGTGAGGAGGGGGTGGCCTTTTATAGGAGGAGGGGGTGCCCCTCCTTCATGGCCGGCGCATGGAGGAGGTGACTCTTCACCTCCTCCATTCATGTGGTGGTAACTCCCTCCACATAAATTTGCCCCTTCACATTCTCTTTTAAAATCTCCACTTTAAATGAATTAAATTTCTCCAAATTTAATGCTCTCTCATTTAATAAAACTCTTTTATTATTTTTATTCAGAATTTTGTTAATTACTTTAATTAGCAAACATTCACATAAAACCCCCCGCAACATTTCAATATTACATGCAGAACCAATTTCAGCAATTTTACCCAAAACAGTTTTGGTGTCTATTGAAATAATTCCAGCGCTTTCTTAAATCTTTATCTGAAACATATTTGCTCCAAATGGTGTCGGTATCCCTTAAGTGTGTCACCCTATGGTTCGCGAATAATGCAGACATGATCGAGACCCCTCTCAGATCAATAATCAGAAGCGAGACCTGGAGATCCATACTGACTCCTACACATTCAACGATGACTTCTGTGATCGTGAGAACCTTTAACGCTAGTAACTAAATCCCTTTGTCCCGCGATATATTACATGTCCGAGATTCGATCATCGGTATCTCCATACCTAGTTTGATCTCGTATCGACATGCACTCTTTTCTCGTTCTGTGATATAACATTCAAGTTATCACATCACTTGCTAGCAAGCAATCTCAAAGTGATATCACCGAGAGGGCCTGAGTAGATCTATACATCGGGATGGACAAATACCACTCTTGATCCATGAGCCTCAACATAACACCTTCGTTAATCGAACTCCACCTTTATAGTCACCCTGTTACGGTGTGACGTTTGATGTTATCAAGATACTCTTCCGGTGTTAGCAATTAACATGATCTCATGGTCTAAGGATAAAGATTACTTCGTATGATGTTATAGCAATATAAACATAATGACTTTGATCGTAATGCTATACTTCGGATGAATGTTCATCACATCATTCCACCAATGGTGTGACCTTGTTATTAACAACATTAAATGTCCATGATCAGGAAACCTTGATCATCTTGTTAATCAACAAGCTAGTCTATAAGAGAGGCATAACTAGGAACCCTTTTTGTTTATTAAACACACATGTATTGATGTTTCCGATCAATACAATTCTAGCATGTAAAATAAACATTTATCATAAACATGGAATAAGATAATAACCACTTCATTATTGCCTCTCGGGCATATTCCGTTCAAACCTGTGCTAATGTACCGACCTTCCTAGGACTAATACATACTTGTGATTATACCCCTTACAAACATCCGTAAGTATAAGAAAGTTATTAAGGTAGAAACCTAACCATAGCTTTACACTCTAAGACCCTTACGTCCCTTGTGCAATGGTTTCCTAACGGGGGTTCAGGTTTTTGTGACTCCGACAACCCCTATGATTAGTAGCCAAATACACAATGCATTCCCCTAGGCCCATATAGGTGAAGTGTCATGTATTCGACATTCACATGACACCACTAGAAGAAGTACACCACAACTTAAATATCAAACTATTGAATCTCTCTCAACACAACTCCACTACTAACAACATGACTTCTCCCATGTCCTCAAGAACAAAATGAACTACTCACAAGACATCATATGGATCATGATCAGAGATGGAATAATGATGTATAACAATCTGAACATAGACATTATTTCAATGGTTCACTCAATAGCATCAACTACAAAGAGTAATCAACACCGGGAAAGTTTCCCCTATGAACTATGCAAGATTCAACCCAATTGTTACAGCAATATGGAGATGGTGATGAGGGTGTTGATGGTGGTGATGATGATGATGCTGGTACCGATGAAGTCTAGCTTGATGGTGGTGTTGATGGCAACGATCTCCCCTCTCCAAGAAGGAATTCCCCCGGCAGAAATCTGTCTGCCGGAGAGATCTTTCTCCCTTGGTGTTTTCCACCATGCAGAGGCGGCGGAATCTTGTTGTGGTCGCTCCCCGAGTCTTAGGGTTTCGGGAGGATAATATACACCAGAGGGGAGAGCCTGGAGTGGGCCATGACGGCCACACCACCTGCTGGCGCGGCCTAGGGCTGCCCGTGCTAGGGGTGGTGTGGGCCCCCTGTGGCCCATCTCCAGCCCTCCTTCTGGCTTCCTTCGTCTTCTTCAAAAATAGGATTTTCCGTATATTTTCCTGAATTTTCTGATCTTCGCAAATTTTGCCTCCAAGTAGCACCTTTTCCATCAGAATCCTGACTGCAGCGGTCCATGCTCCAAAAGTCATCAACCATGCAAAAACAGATGAAATAACATAAGTATCACCTCTCAATACGAAATATATCAATGAATAACAGTGAATTATGACATAGAATAGTGATGCAAAATGGACGTATCAACTCCCCCCAAGCTTAGACTTCGCTTGTCCCTGTTAAACTGAGCTCAATAAACATGGCCTCAGGTTTATGGAGTGAAGAGTCGATAAAAGAATGCGGACAAGAAGCATCACATTCATCAAATACATAGATCATAATAGAAGACAACTCACTATTATATAACTCAACTTGCAATGAGTAAAGGAAACACAATAAAGATACATAAAGTGAATCATAATTGGTAATGGCAAACTTAGCTCTTGGTCGAAGAATAGTTGATAATTTGCTAGAGTTCACAAATAACTGGTTTTCAATGATAGCTTCCAAAGTAGTAAACATCAAGATAAGAGCAATGTGCAAAACAAGGAACATAAGAAACATGATTGAATAAATCATCATATGAATGAATGAAACACAACAACTCAAAATACTTGCTGAGATAGAAGGGAATAGGTTTACTGACTCAACTAAAATGTAAAAGAAAGGCCCTTCGCAGAGGGAAGCAGGGATTGCAATCTCATAAAGAACTCCCAAAAATTATGATACTTACTAGCTTTCAGCTCTCATTGCCCCTATCATAGGCATCTTTAGGTGGTTAAGGTTAAAGTGATCAAATATGAGGATATGCATTGACAAGTTGTAAATTGAGAATCTCATGTCCCTTGAATACGAGGGCCGCTCCTGATGCTACTCAAGTTTAGTCACCGGTAAGTTCTTATCATCGTAAGCATATGTGTATCATAGAGAACCGCCAACAGGGTACCCCTTGCCCGCTGATACGGAAGAATCCCCATATCAAAATGACAAGGCAAGCAGACAACAAACATCTCAGCAATCTTCTTATTTACCATGGGAATATGGTACTTTTTTCTCTCTTTCCTCTTTTCATAATCTCTTTTTTCTTTTCTCTCTTTTTTTCTCAATATTGGACTCTTTTTTTATAAGAAGAATGCTTCATAGATGCTCGTTATGGTTACGCTATAGGTTTCCACCATGTCAGCATGGGTTAGACCAGCGGCCCAGGCGTTTCTTTAACACACATGCATAACTCCATGGACTTACAAGCTCCCCTTTCATTTCACACCGACGACATCCATAGACAAAAGAACATGATATCAACTAGGTACAAAGTACCAGGGCAATGTTGAAAGCGTTCCCCATGACAGCATGGTTCTGCTAATTCACAACTTACAAAGCGCAAGCATATACGCAACATAGGTGAGCACAATGGTTCAAGTTTATTAAGTGCAAGAAAGTAAAGTGTGCCATCAAATTCGTGAGAGCTTTAATCACTAATTTTCACATAACAAGTTTAATTTGGAAGGTAGACAAAACAAGAATTTACTTGGAATAGCAATAATGCTACTAGGTAGGTATGGTGGACACAAATGGCAGAGGTTTTGGTTTAAAGGAGGTGGATGCACGAGAAGAATTCCCTCTCAGTACAGGTTTTTGGCTAGCAAGGCTGGGTAGCAAGTACAAGAGTTGAAGGAAACAACCAAACATACAAGTGATAAAGACAAACATGCAATCTTCCTTGGAAGCACAAAAGATCTTAACTAGAGAATACTAAACTGTTGGGTCCGCAGCATAGAAAACAAAAAATTTCCTACGATGAGAACTTCACGCCAAGATCTATCTACTAGGTACAAAGCAACGGGTGGACATACATCCAACAAGAACTTACCCTCGAAGACAACGAGTTTTGTTAACGAGTAGGAACTCGTGGTTGATGTAGTCGTACACTTGCCGATCTCAAGATCGTGAGGAAGTCCGAGCGCCGCAACTCAGCAGCTCATCCGTACTCGCACACACGTTCAAGCCACCGGACAACCTCCACCTCCTCGCTCTAGCGATCCAGCGGAAGCAGCAACTCCTTCCAGACAAAATGCCACCAAGAACATGTATCTCGCTAATCCGAGACCATGGGGGAATAATTCTAGAAGGGGAGAGAGATCCTTCACAAGGAGGTGTGAGGATGAAGGAGGGAATGGATGGCCTTTTATAGGAGGAGGGGGGTGCCCCTCCTCTCCATGGCCGGCGCATGGGGGGTGACCCCTCACCTCCCCCATTCATGTGGTGGTAACCCCTGCACATTAAAATGCCTCTTCACATTCATTTTTAAAGTCTCCACTTTAAATGCATTAAATTCTCCAAGTTTAATGCTCTCTCATTTAATAAAACTCTTTTATTAAATTTATTCAGAATTTTGTTAATTACTTTAATTAAAAACATTCACATATAGCCTGTTGCAATATTTCAATATCACATGCAGAACCACTTTCTGCAATTTCACCCGAAACAATTTCCAATTTCTATTGAAACAATTCCTGTGCTTTGCAATTATTTCGTCTGAAACATATGTGCTCCAAAATGGTGTCCGGTAACTCTTAAGTGTGTCACCCTATGGTTCACGAATAATGCAGACATGATCGAGACCCTTCTCCGATCAATAATCAGCAGCGGGACCTGGAGATCCGTACTGACTCCTACACATTCAACGATGACTTCTGTGATCGTGAGAACCTTTAACGCTTGTAACTAAATCCCTTTGTCTTGCGATATATTACATGTCCGAGATTCGATCATCGGTATCTCCATACCTAGTTTGATCTCGTTACCGACATGCACTATTTTCTCGTTCCCGTGATATAACATTCCAGTGATCACATCACTTGCTTGTAAGCTATCTCAATGTGATATCACCAAGAGGGCCTAGAGTATATCTATCCGTCATCGGGATTGACAAATTCCACTCTTGATCCATGAGCCTCAACATAACACCTTCGTAGCACTGAACCCATCTTTATAGTCACCCTGTTACGGTGTGACGTTTGATGTTATCAAGATACTCTTCCGGTGTTAGAAATTAACATGATCTCATGGTCTAAGGATAAAGATTACTTCGTATGATGTTATAGCAATATAAACATAATGACTTTGATCGTAATGTTATACTTTGGATGAATGTTCATCACATCATTCCACCAATGTTGTGACCTTGTTATGAACAACACCTAATGTCCATGATCAGGAAACCTTGATCATCTTGTTAATCAACAAGCTAGTCTATAAGAGAGGCATAACTAGGAACCCTTTTTGTTTATTAAACACACATGTATTGACGTTTCTGATCAATACAATTATAGCATGCAGAATAAACATTTATCATAAACATGGAATAAGATAATAACCACTTTATTATTGCCTCTCTGGCATATTCCCTTCAGTCTCCCACTTGCACTAGAGTCAATAATCTAGTTTCAAAAACTTTGCGTATTGAACACCTATGGCTTTCTGGTGTTGCATATACACGATTGCTAGTGGTTAACATAATCTCCGGATCTGACAGCTTCAGGTCCATGTGTATTTGCATGTCTTTGCGTCTCTACGCATCACTCATTCTCAAATGAGATGGCATTGTATAAATTTGGTCCTTTGGTGAGACCTTTAGTTCATTCGGGTTAAAATATGTTGATATTATTGTCACACAATATATATTCATAGTATTAGCCCACTTTGAACCACACCTAGTTTGATAACAAACTACTTAACACAAATGCCCTCCTTTGCTGCTACTATAGCAGTTATATACTTAGCCTTTTGTTGTAGTATCCGTCACAATGTCTCAACTTTGGAAATCATCCAAATCCATCATGGAACATCCTTTCCATTACATTGTGCCACCCATAGTCTAAATTGAGATAAATTTAATTTGTATCTTGTGACAAAAATAGTATCAATGTAACACTTTACAATGAACTACCTTAACTATTTGTCACTTATACATGATATATTCTTAGTTCTTCCAAAGCTCATAAGAATATCTTTACTATTGTCCAATGATCATCTTGTGAATCATTCTGGTATGTGCTCATAACATTTAGAGCATAGGACATTTTGGATATATACATATCATGGTATAATCGATCAAAATCTTCATGTGATTTTACTCACTAAGTGTTGAAACACTTGAATTTTTGATACAATCCTTTCCATGCAGCTGATGACCCACAAGTATAGGGGTGTACCGCAGTATTTTCGAGTTAAGTGAAACCCAATTTATTGATTCGACACAAGGGGAGCCAAAGAATACTTATCAGTCTTAACAACTGAGTTGTCAATTCAACTGCACCTGGAAACAATCTTGCCCACAGTAGTTTATCAGTAGCAACAGTTTTGTAGTAGGAATAGTAAAGTAACAGCAGTAGTAAGGCAAAGACAATAGTAACAAAAGCAGTAAACAGCGGGATTCGAGTGCGGTAGGCATAGGGATGGATGGACGGGCGTTGCATGGACAAGACAATTCACATAGCAATCAGAACATAGGGCAATTGTAGATAAATAAGATAAAGCACCCAAGTACTAGACAATCCTAGGCATGTGTTCCATATATAGTCATACGTGTCATAATGAGAACTTGCACAACATCTTTTGTCCTGCTAGCCCGCTTTGCGGGCCTCTAGGGAACTATCGGCAATTAAGGTGCTCCTTTTAATAGAGCACCGAGCAAAGCATTAACACTCCATGAACACATGTGATCCTCACATCAAAGCCTTTCCTTGGCTATCCCGATTTACATCGCCGGGACCATAGGTTCCGGACAACGACGTGTGTATACAACTTGTAAATAAGACCAGAAACAATACTATCATAATGAATCAATAATAAGTTCAGATCTGAAATCATGGCACTCGGGCCCTAGTGACAAGCATTAAGCACAACAAGTCACAACAAAGTCATAAAGCACTAATAAGAGATACTAGGCACTATGCCCTAACAATCTGATGCCATTACATGAATGATCTCATCCAATCCCTACCATCCCCATAGCCTACAGCGGGGAATTACTCACTCATAGATGGGGGAAACATGGATGGTCGATGGAGAAGCGATGGTGATGATGATGGCAATGATCTCCTCCAATTCCCCGTCCCGGCAGGGTGCCAGAACGGAGTTTCTGGTGTTGTTTCGTGGAATCTGGTGGTGGCGGCGGAGTGGAACTCCTTCTGGAAAAACGTCGAACCCCCCAAAGTTTTTAGGTCAGAAGGCTCCTTATAGGAGAAGAGAGAGGTCGAGGGGGTGCCTGGGGGCCCACACCACCCCCTGGCGTGGCCTGGCCTAGCCCGTGCCAGCAGGTGGTGTGGCCACCCCAGGGCTCTTCTCCGTCTCGTATTCTGGCTCCTGGAGTCTTCGGGTAAAATAGGATTTTTGGCGTATTTTCCTGGATTTTTCCTGATAGTTGATTTTCTGCACAAAAAGTAGACACCAAGGCAATTCTGCTAAAAACAGCGTCAGTTCGCATTAGTTGCATCCAAATCACACAAGTATAGAGGAGAAACAATAGCAAAAGTTCGGGAAAGTAGATACGTTTTGGACGTATCAACTCCCCCCAACCTTAGCTTATTTCTTGTTCTCAAGCAATTCAGTTGAAAACTGAGTGCGATAAAAGAACTTTCACGAACACATTTGCTTCATATAATGTAAATATTCTCAGCAATGTGATCAACTACCTAGACAATTCATAATAAAGAGTATGCAACTAAGTCTACTTAATAGTCATTGCAAGCTATGAAGAGATTCCAACTCAAGAATAATAAGTAGCATGAAGCACAAACAAAAGCAACATTACAATGCTCATAGAAAGGTATGATAGAGTGGTATCTCGCTTGCCTTTTATTATGAATGCCAAGGCACCTCTGAAGTTCAAGTGATGACTAGAAGTAAATATATCAAAGATACAAGCATCAAAGTCATAACACAAATAATCAAGTATTGGAACAAACACAAAGGATGACAACTATGCTCTCAAGAAGGTGCTCAAAGAATAAGCGGAGACTCAACAAGTAGAAGAAAAGGTTTTGAATAATTTGAAAGGCTTCCAAATGCTGAAAGTATGGTACTCGTTAGCTTTGAGCTCTCATTGCCCCTATCATAAGCATCTTTAATGTGGTTAAGGTGAAAGTGACACAACTAAGAGGATATGCTTGACAAGTTATAAATTGAAGTCTCATGCCCCTTACTTACGAAGACCAATCCTCATGCTACTCAACTTCAGTCACAAGTAAGCTCTTTTCATTGTAAGTACATACGTATCATAGAGAACCGCCAACGGGGTACCCCTTGCACATGATACAGGAGCTATCCCATAATCAAAATGACAAGGCAAGCAGACAATGAGCATCTCAGCGATCTTTTTATTTACTATGTGCATAGATTTTTATGTAGGATGCTTCATAGAATGATCATTATGGTTATGCTGCAAGTTTCCACCATGATTAGGCATGGCTTAGGCTAGCGGCCCAGGCGTTTCTCTAACATACATACAAACTCCATGATCTTACAAGTTCCACTTTTATTTCACACCGCCGGGTGATGGATCAATACACGGCGCCCAGAAAAGTGCTTGGTGCGTGGTGTTGATGTAGAGCTCGTTGGGAACCGCAAGAGGAAGGTATGATGAGCACAGCAGCAAGTTTCCCTCAGTTATGAAACCAAGGTTTAATCGAACCAGTAGGAGCAAGGAAACACCTCAAAGGTGTTACTAGCTGAGCTTTGGCAGGGCGCACTACCGGTGCTAGTACCAACATGCAGACCTGCACAACACAACCACAGAACTTTGTCCCCAACTTGCGATGAGGTTGTCAATCTCACCGTGTTTTGCGGAAAACAAAGGATTAAACGTATCGAATGGAAAGAAGTAAAAGTTTGCAGAAAGTAAACACAAAGCAGTAAAAGATTGTAGATTGTATGTAAAGTAAAGGACCGGGATCCATAGTTCACTAGAGGTGGCTCTCCTTAGATAGATAACATGCTAGGTGAACAAATTACAGCAGGGCAATTGACAAACACCGAGAAAGCAATACATGCATATACTAATCATCTTGACTCCTTTGAGACTTGATTGGGCAATACAACATAATACATAGACCGCCATCCAACTACATCTATGACTAATAATCCACCTTCAGGTTATCATCCGAACCCCCTCTAGTATTAAGTTGCAAGCAACATATTATTGTTTTACGAATTGTATGGAATAGCATAAGCTAGTAGGTAGGTATGGTGGACTCTCTGGAAAAACTTGGTTTAGGGAGTTGGATGCATGAGTGGAACTCATACTTTGTGGTGGAGGCTAGCAAAAGACTGGGAGCGACAAACTAAGAGACCAATAATGGCCATAATCATGCACAGCGACAAAACATCATTGATCAAAGCATAAAGTGATACTACAAGTTGAAAACTAAAGGATCATAAAGGCTATGGTGACTTGTGGCAGTCATAACATGGTGTGAGCATGTGCCAAGTCAACCCAAATAAAGCATCAAAGGAGAATACCACTATACTATGCTTTAATATGCTAAAACAACGCATGATTCATCCAAGGCACATTAAGCAATCTCAATTATTTATAAAAAGTCATGCTACAACAAAGAATACTAAGGATAAATCCAAAACAATATCAAGCATGGCATGACAAAGCATGGCCACAGTCAAAAACGAGCTCTTTTTACCACATAAGCATGAACTTTCCTACTCTTTTCCAAACCAAACCAAACTATTTGCAAACCAACGTGTGAAAGAGGGGGTCCAGCCAACTTATTCAGAAAACTAAACAAACCAAGCAAACTAAAAACCAAAACCAAAACGAAAAAGAAGACGCTCCAAGAGAAACACAACTGTGCATGAAATAATAAAAATGAAGCGTTTCGAAGAAACCTGGGATTTTTATTGATGAAGAAGGGGATGCCTTGGGCATCCCCAATCTTTGACGCTTGTACTTCTTGGATATTTCTTGGGGTGACACGCGTGGCATCCCCAAGCTTGATATTTAGTCCATCCTTCATCTCATTACTCATTCCTTTCATACACCTGAAAATTTTCCTTCATACAAAACTTCGCACCATCTCATTAGCAACATTAGTGCACTTAAGATAAATAAGTCTCAAGGTTCAGTTCTAACACCAAATAAACTTCCATTAGAACAGTAGCTACTGTAGCACTTCCCTCAAAAATCTCAATTCCCCAAAAGAACTCAAGAAGGAACCAACAAGAAGCAAATGCAAAAAAATGGCAGAAATCTGTCAAAACAGACCAGCAGGTAAAGACGAATTTTTTCAAAGACCTTCTGTTGCTCAAATCAAAAAGTGTTGAACTAGAGAAATCTAGATAACAACTTGGGGCAGAAGCACAAAAACTTACAGCTCATTCCGACGTACAGAGCTCTCTCAGGAATTTTTACGGTGAAGCATAGAAATCTGTTTCGGGACAGCAACTTTCCCAATCATTACTTCAGTCTCATTAGAGGTTACTCTTGGCACAAAAAGCAAATAAAAAGGATAAGGAGAGGTTATTACAGAGGTAATAACTTCCAATACTCAACTAAAACTCTTGGGTTATCTCCCAACAAGTACTTTTCTTTAACGCCTTTAAGTTAGGCATAAGAAGCAAAGAAAGAATCAAGTGTTCTCAAATGAAGAAGCATTAAGACCAAATTTTGTTTTCATAGGAGAAGCAAAAGAAATATTTTCTCTCTTTTAAGGGAAGTGTTCTATACCTTTCATGAGTGGGAGTTGATATTTAATGGTGCCTTCTTTCATATCAATGATGGCACCAACAGTTCTAAGGAAAGGTCTTCCCAAAGTAATAGGACAAGAAGCATTGTATTCAACATCCAAAACATAGAAATCAACGGGGACATAGGAATCATCAACCATAATAAGAACATCATTAAGACTCCCCATGAGTTTCTTTTTAGCATTAGCATCAAGTGGGACATTCAAATAACAATCTTCAAGAGGAGGCAAATCAAGCATATCATAAATCCTTCTAGGCATAATAGAAACACTACTATCAAGATCACACAAAGCTTTGAAATCAAAGTCATTCACTTTCATATTAATGATGGGTTCCCAACCATCTTCTTGCTTTATAGGAATAGAAGCTTTATGTTTCACCTTTTCTTCTTTAATCTTTATGAGAGCATCGGTAATGTGTTTTGTAAAGGCCATGTTCATAGCACTAGCATTAGGAATTTTAGCAAGCTTTTGTAGGAACTTAATAACTTCAGAGATGTTGCAACCATCAAGATCAAAATCAACTTTATCATCTAAAGTAGTAGAACTATTACTAGCCTCAACACTAGTGGTGGTAATAGTAGAAACACTAATGTTTCTAGCAATTTCATCTTCTCTTTCCCACTTAGCATGTAATTCAGCTAATAGTCTAACATTTTCATCAATTCTTACTTGTATGTCATTGGTAGCTGCAAAGGGATTCTCATTAGTTTCGGGTTTAGCAGACATTTTATTCAAAGTAGATTGAGCTTCAGCCAAAGATGCTATATTTCTTTCAGCATGAGAGAGTTTTTCCTCAATAGTTTTATTGAAAGCAATTTGTTTACTAATAAACTCTTTAAGCATAACTTCAAGTTCAGAGGGAGCACTCTTATTATTGTTGTAAGAATTTCCATAAGCATTACCATTGTTGGGAGGATATGGCTTATAATTGTTGTTACCAAGCATTATTACCATAAGCATTGTTGCCAAAGTTGTTATTTCTTATGAAGTTCACATCAACTTGCTCTTCTTGAGCAACCAAAGAAGCTAGAGGAACATTATTTGGATCAATATGGGCTTTCCCATTAACAAGCATAGACATAATATCAATCTTATCACTCAAGGAAGAGGTTTCCTCAACAGAATTTACCTTCTTACCTTGTGGAGCTCTCTCAGTATGCCATTAAGAATAATTAACCATCATATTATCCAATAGTTTTGTTGCAGCACCCAAAGTGATGGTCATAAAGGTACCTCCAGCAGCTGAATCTAATAGGTTCCTTGAAGAATAGTTCAATCCTGCATAAAAAGTTTGGATGATCATCCAAGCAGTCAGTCCATGAGTGGGACAATTCTTTACCAAAGATTTCATTCTTTCCCAAGCTTGAGCAACATGCTCATTATCAAGTTGTTTAAACTTCATTATTTCACTTCTTATGGATATAATCATAGCAGGGGGATAGTATTTTCCAATAAAAGCATCTTTGCACTTAGTCCAAGAATCAATACTATTCCTAGTTAAGGAATTCAACCACTCTTTAGCTTTTCCTCTCAAAGAGAAAGGAAACAATTTCAGCTTAATAATATCACCATCTATATCCCTATGCTTTTGCATCTCACAAAGTTCAACAAAGTTATTTAGATGGGAAGCAGCATCTTCATTACCAATACCAGAAAATTGTTCTCTCATAACAAGATTGAGAAAAGTAGGTTTTATCTCAAAGAAAGTATTTTCAGCCACAGGTGGAGCAATAGGAGTGCTCATAAAATCATTGTTGTTGGTGCTAGTGAAGTCACACAACTTAGTGTTTTCAAGAGTAGTCATTTTTTGGGTTTTCAAATAAGAAAGCAAACAAGTAAAACTAATTTTTTTTGTGTGTTTTTTGAAGAACAAAACAAGCAAAAAAGTAAAAAATAAACTAAGCAAAACAAAAACAACAAAGTAAACAGATTGGTTATGAGGGACTCCCCTTGTGACGATGTCCTTGACTCCCCGGCAACGGCGCCAGAAAATCACTTGATGGCTCAATACACGGCGCCCAGAAAAGTGCTTGGTGCGTGGTGTTGATGTAGAGCTTGTTGGGAACCCCAAGAGGAAGGTATGATGAGCACAGCAGCAAGTTTCCCTCAGTTATGAAACCAAGGTTTAATCGAACCAGTAGGAGCAAGGAAACACCTCAAAGGTGTTACTAGCTGAGCTTTGGCAGGGCGCACTACCGGTGCTAGTAGTAACGTGGAGACCTGCACAACACAACCACAGAACTTTGTCCCCAACTTGCGATGAGGTTGTCAATCTCACCGTGTTTTGCGGAAAACAAAGGATTAAACGTATCGAATGGAAAGAAGTAAAAGTTTGTAGAAAGTAAACACAAAGCAGTAAAAGATTGTAGATTGTATGTAAAGTAAAGGACCGGGATCCATAGTTCACTAGAGGTGGCTCTCCTTAGATAGATAACATGCTAGGTGAACAAATTACAGCAGGGCAATTGACAAACACCGAGAAAGCAATACATGCATATACTAGTCATCTTGACTCCTTTGAGACTTGATTGGGCAATACAACATAATACATAGACCGCCATCCAACTGCATCTATGACTAATAATCCACCTTCAGGTTATCATCCGAACCCCCTCGATTAAGTTGCAAACAGATTATTGCTTCTGAATGCGTGTAAGGTAAACAATATGATTGTTCTATGAACAAAGGATTGTTGTTTTCTCCCTAGTAGCAACAACACATCTAGTACCTTAGAGATTTTGTCACTTCCCAGTTACGGAGGCATGAACCCACTATCGAGCATAAATACTAACTCTTGGAGTTGCTAGCATCTACTTGGCCAAGATAGCTACTAACAACGGAAAGCATGCAAGATCTCAAATAACAAAGACATGATAGAATCAATAATCAATCTGAAATAGCATCTCAATATCCATCGGATCCTCGCAAACACAACATGTATGAATTACAAATAGATGATCCTGATCATGAATGGAGCTCACAAGATCTAAACATGAAAGCACAAAGGAGGAGAAACCAGCCATCTAGCTACTACATGGATCCGTAGTCCAAGGATGAACTACTCACGCATCACACCGGAGGCTTGCATGGTGATGAAGAAGGCCTCTAGGGTGAATTCCCTTCTCTAGCAGGGTGCTGGAAATAGCTTCAGATCCCTCCCGATCTAGGGATGGAGATGACGGTGGCTATAGACTCTTTCGTGGATTTTTGATCGGGTACCTAGGGTTTTCGTCCCGAGGGCAACTTATAGACGGAAGGAGAGGCCGAGGGGGGTCGGCCAGACCACCCCCGGCATCGGCTGGCGCGTCAGGTTGTGTGGCTGACCCCTTCTTCTCGTGATTCTGGCACTTGATCCCTTCCGGAAAAATAGGCACTTTGGCTTTTATCCCGTCCAATTCCGAGAATATTCATTTTCTGACTTTTCTAGAACCAAAAACAACAGAAAACAAGCAGCTGCCACTGTGGCTCTTGTTAATAGGTTAGTCCAAGAAATCATAATAAAAGTACTCCAAAGTTGGAACAAAACACAAGAAAGTGGATAAAACCAAGCATGGAACATCAAAAATTATAGATACATTTGCAATGTATCACCGGGATCCATAAGCAAAAGAACATGATATCAACTAGGCACAAAGTACCTATGCAGCATTGAAAGCGGTCCCCATGATACATTGTTCTGCTAACTTCAACTCATAAAGCGCAAGCATATGCACAACAAAGAAGGACGCAATGGTTCAGGTTTATTAAGTGCAAGAAAATAAAGTGTGCCATCAAGTTCGTGAGAGCTTTACTAACTAACTTTCTCATAACAAGCAAACATTTTATTCGGAAGAAAACAAGGCATATTGAATATGCACGGAGATAGCAAACGATGCTAATAGGTAGGTATGGTGGACACTTTGGAAATATTTGGTTTAGGGAGTTGGAAACATGAGTAAAACACTCAGTGGAAGTGAAGGCTAGCAAAAGTAAGGGAGCGACAAACGAGAGAGCAATAGCTGTCATTATCATGCTTGCAACAAAACAGGACTACTCATGGCATGAAAATGATTCAAGATCCTCAAGGCAAAATAATTCATCGAGGCTCAACTGATTACAGTCTTGTGCATGCGTGAGCATGTGCCAAGTCAATTCAAATGAAACATTCAGAGGAGGATACCACGGTGTCATACCAATTTATGAATAGAGTAATGCAAGCAAACATTCATGAGACATGCTACAAACTATTAGCGGGCTGGAGCTAATCACAAGAAAGCAAGAACTATTAAGCATCCAAAGATAACATACACCCTACATGAATGGACTAAGCAAGCTCACAAAGATGAGTATATGTACAAAAATGAAGACAAATAGAGTTCGTTACCAGCCTCTTACCACGCCTCAAGTTGTCATTAATCCTCATTATTGCTCTTCACTTGTATGGCTTGAATAATAATATGAAACCCATAATCCACTGAGAACTGCCGAACCCTGAAGCAAACTCGCAAAAACCAAAGAAGAACGACAGGTGTTTTCGGTTTTTAAATAAGAACCAAAAGAGAAAAACAAGCAAAGCAAAATCTTTTTGGGTTTTTCGAATAGTTCAAACAAAGCAAAAAGGGAAAAAGAAAACCAAGGCAAAAAGAAGAAGCAAGCCAAAGAGAAACAACAAAAATATTTTTGGTCTTTTTGTGTTTTTTTAGAAAGCAAAAGCAAAGAAGAACGAAAACTAAAAGGAAAATGAAAACATGAATATACAAAGTACCGACGCAACATGATATGGAGATGAGTGCGGTGTCGGCGTAACTGCCCCCAACTTAGGGTTTTGGCCTAAGTGGGTATCAATCCATGTACGAATAAGGGTTCCAAGCGGGCGGATCTTGGTAAGAATGGTCGTAGCTGGGCCCATGAGAAGAAGAGGAAGCTCCCCAATCATAAGTGGGCTGCTGATATGAAGACTCTCCTTCATTCGAAGGTTGGACCGAATCATCCGTGACCTCCCTTCTAGTGTCCCCGCTCCCGGGAAAGCTCTCCAGTGCGTGTCAAGCTCCTCCTCAGTGAGGGACCATCCTTCCCTGTTATCAAGGTTAAACAAAACAGGTGCAGGCAAAAGAACAACACGCTCGGACTTGCTCTTTCTCCAGCCAGCCTTGAGAAAGGTTATTTCATAAGATAACTCACACAAACTAGACCACGAGGAAATAATTTATGTTGTATCATGGAATTAAGATCAAGCCTCTCTATGGGAAACTGTAGGTCTAGATGATGAGGCACTACACCATGCAATGCTAGCAAACGAGAAGCAATGAGGCCTCCACGAATTCCACCTTTCTCACAGTTGGCAGCAAGACGGAAAGCTATCAAAGCACCCAAGTTGTAAGACCTATCTCATCTAAGAGCAGCAAAGATAAATGCTAGATCAAACGAAGATAACTTATTGGCAGTTTTCCTAGCAAGAACACACTTGGCAATAAAGTATGCAAAGTAGCGAATGGAGGGAAGATGAATGTTACGGATTTTTCCATTCTCCTTCGAGAAGCTACTCCCTTGGCAAATTTCTGCATATAAATCCATGAGTGGTTCAGGTCTCTCTTTAATCTTCCTACATGATCCCCATTGAGGTACCTTAATAGCTGCACAAAAATCATCAAGAGAAAGGTTGACAACAATATTGTAAATTTTGTAATGGACCATGGGGTTAGGCAAAGAGTGACTAAATTTGAAATCCTGCACCATAGACATGGTTAGCTTAACAAATTGACAAGGTTCATCTTCCAGAAAGCGCTCTAACCCTGCATTAGAAACAATAGTGTGGAAATCTTGTAGAATTCCTGCAGCTCTCATGAACTCAGGGCATGGATAAATGGAGGGAAAAACTTCCTCCTCCCTGTGGACCTTCATGACCTCAGGTACCCAAAGCTCATGTTGGTTTTGGTGGTGTTCACTCATCTTTTATTCTAAAATTTAAACACCTATTAAACAAGTGATTGCAAAGTAAATATAATAAAGGATTCTACTCATAGGGACTTGCAAGAGGCCTAAACATGCATCAAAACTTTATCTCTAAGCATCAAACAAGCTTACAAGCTCTCATAACCAGTCACCTACAACAGCAAAATACTCAACATATAATCCACTAAACACAAATCTACTTGGACAAGGGGAGGAGTCACATACCAAGGAACAATTGCTCCAAATTTCAGCAAGAAAGATGGGCTGAGCAAAGAGATCGAAGAAATCGAGAGCAAGCACAGAAAGAACGCGATTTTGAGATATGAACTGGAGCTTTCTCGGGAGAGAGAATAAAGTGGCAAGTGAGAGAAGTAGTGGGGAGCCAGGGGTGGCCCACACCAGGGCATGGCGCCACCTAGGGCTGGCCGCACCACCACATGGTGTGCCTGCCTGGTGGGCCCCCCTAGTACCTACCAGGTACTCCTCTGCCCCTTTTTTCACGTAAAAATTTAATATGAATTTTCTAGAATTTTTCAAGACACTTTATTTTTGGGCTTTTTTCAGAAATAGAAGAATGATTTTCCTGACAGACAGATTTTTTTCTTTTTGGAAACATGATGCAAAGACAAAAACAAGGCTAGAACTACAGAAGTTCTAGCATGCAAGCAACTAACAACTCAAAGAAAACTAAACGAAAGCAAAAAACTAAAACACAAAGGATAGAAATAAACGGAGATAATCATAATGAAAACATTGTTTTGTTCAATGGAATCCTTTTGTTAGCAAGGTTGATCAAGTCTTGCTACCAAAACAATTGCATATGAGACAAAACTTTGTATTCCACTAATGATTATGTTACCTCAACCTTGATAGCAATGGTCCCAATCATAATAGTTTCAAATTTTTCTCTTGGTATGGGACAATATATTTCTCCAACTTGAATGCCTTCAACATGTTCAATTGAATTTAAACCATAAGTCCTTTCAATCTTCTTGTGGAAATAGACAGTATGTTCCTTTTCATTAACATTGAAGGTCACCTTTCCTTGATTACAATTAATAACAGCTCCTGCAGTATTAAGAAAAGGTCTCCCAAGAATAATAGACATATTATCATCTTCAGGCATTTCAAGCACAACAAAATCAGTTAATATCAAGCAATTATGAGCCACCTCAACAGGTACATCCTCACATATACCCATAGGAATAGTGGTAGACTTATCAGCCATTTGCAAAGATATATCAGTTGGTATCAATTTTTCAAGCTGAAGCCTCTTATAGAGAGAGAAAGGCATAACACTAACTCTAGCTCCCAAATCACACAAAGCAGTTCTAACATAACTGTTCTTAATAGAGCAAGGGATAGTTGGAATCCCTGGGTCTCCAAGTTTCTTAGGAACCTTACCATTGAAGGAATAATTAGCAAGCAAAGTAGAGATTTCTTCATTAGGGATCTTCCTTTTATTCGAGACAATGTCATTCATATACTTTGAGTAAGGAGGCAATTTAATAGCATCAGTCAAAGGAATTTGCAAGAATAAAGGCTTCATCCACTCACAAAACTTATTATAGTGTTCATCTTCCTTTGACTTGTGTTTCTTATCAGGGAAAGGCATAGGTTTGGACCCAAGGTTCTCTTTCACTACCATGTTTCTTAGCAATAAAATCTTCTTTAGTGTATTTAGTATTCTTAGTGTGGTTTTCAGGTTCTTCTTCAACTTTTTCTTCATTAGGAACAGCATTTTATTCATTACCACTTTCAGTTTCAGCATCAGAGATAGATATACTATTAGGATCTATAGCAGGTTCAGAGGGTTCTACACCAGTTTTATGTTTCTTTTCCCTTTTATTACGAGTAGAACCACTATTTTCAGCTTGTTGAGAATCCTGCTCAATTCTTTTGGGATGCCCCTCAGGATATAGAGGATCCTGGGTAGCAGCACCACTTCTAGTTCTAATTTCATAAGCATGTTTTTCTTTAGCAGCATTAACTAGCAAGTCATTTTGCACTTTAACGAGTTGATCTATTTGAGTTTGAACCATTTGTAGGTGTTTAACAATCATTTTAACATCATTAGAGGTTCTTTCCACAATATCTTTCAACTCTATAATAGCTCTAGTGTTTTCCATTAGCTGATTTTGCACCCTTTTGTTAAAGTTATCTTGCTTAACAATAAAGATATCAAATTCTTCTAAGCATTGATCAGGAGGCTTCAAGTAAGGGATATCACCTTCATCAAAGTGTTGGAGAGAGTGTACCTCAATAGTGGATGAGTAGGAAATAGGCTTACATAATTCTTCTATAGGAGGTAAATTCTTGACATCTGCAGCTTTAATTCCCTTCTCCTTAAGACATTTCTTAGCTTCCTTCATCACTTCATCATTTAATTCAATAACTCCCCTCTTCTTTGATGTTGGAATAGGCACCGGAATAGATGGTTCAGGTACAATTACTTTAGGTATAGCTTGTTTATGAGGAGTTCAATCTTCATAATTCTTGCTTATTTTAGCCATTAATTCCTCAGCTTCCTTCAGAGTCCTATTCCTGAAAACACAATCAGCACAACTATCTAGGTATGTCCTAGATTCCTCGGTTAGTCCATTATAAAATATATCAAGAAGCTCATTCTTAGGTAATGGACTTCCAGCCTGTGCATGAATCAAAGCACAAAACCTTGCCCAAGATTCGGGCAATACCTCTTTTTCACCCTGTTTAAAATCAAAAAGTTCCTACAAAAAAGCATGTCTAGCACTAAGAGGAAAATATTTCTGCAGGAAAGTACCAATCAAGCACTCAGGGCTATCAATAGATCCAGGAGGTAAATTACTAAACCAAGTTTTAGCTTCTCCTTTCAGTGAAAAGAGGAAAATCTTAGCAACAAAATAAGTACGCATCTTAATATCATCAGAAAATAAGCCACTCATGGTAGAAAGTTCATTCATATGTGCTACTGCACTTTCATTCTTAGTCCCACAAAAAGGTTCATTCTCGACAATAGCTATGTAAGATAGATCGAGAGAGAAATCATAATCTTCATCTATTATGTTTATGGGAGAAGCAGCAAATCTAGCATCAAGAGATAATTTGGGTCTAATAGTACGCCTCTCAAGGAGATTCTTAGTAGCGCTCCTATCATGGGTGTTCCTACATTCTTCAATAAATTCATCAGTCATCTCAACATAATCTTCTTCAGCATCATAACTCTTACTAGACTCAGGTGAGCTAACAGGTGTGGCAGTGTCTTCATTAGGAGTTTCGGTATTTCCAGCTATAGTTCTAGCAATCGTAGCATCTAGGAAAGGACCTAATGAACCACTCTTATCAAGCACAGTAGAAGCAGCATCATAAGTATCAGAAGTTTCAGATTTAGCAGTAGTAGCAGTGTGTGTAGCATGTGTATGTGGTGGTGTAAGGAACTTACTCAAAACAGACGGTAAATCAAGAGCGGTAGAGGTGTTCAGAACCGTACCTCTTCTTGTAGTGGATGGTAAAATAGGAACCTTGCCATCACGAGACTTACCCATGACGGATGGATAGCAGCGAACAATAGAGAACCCAAGTGAACTTGATAAATAAAGCTATGCTCCTCGGCAATGGTGCCAGAAAATAGTCTTGATGACCCACAAGTATAGGGGGTGTATCGCAGTATTTTCGAGGGAAGTGAAACCCAATTTATTGATTCGACACAAGGGGAGCCAAAGAATACTTATCAGTCTTAACAACTAAGTTGTCAATTCAGCTGCACCTGGAAACAATCTTGCTCACAGCAGTTTATCAGTAGCAACAGTTTTGTAGTAGGAATAGTAAAGTAACAGCAGTAGTAAGGCAAAGACAATAGTAACAAAAGCAGTAAACAGCGGGATTCGAGTGCGATACATAGGGATGGATGGACGGGCGTTGCATGGACAAGACAATTCACATAGCAATCAGAACATAGGGCAATTGCAGATAAATAAGATAAAGCACCCAAGTACTAGACAATCCTAGGCATGCGTTCCATATATAGTCATACGTGCTCGCAATGAGAACTTGCACAACATCTTTTGTCCTGCCAGCCCGTTTGCAGCGGTGCCTCTAGGGAACTACTGGCAATTAAGGTGCTCCTTTTAATAGAGCACCGGAGCAAAGCATTAACACTCCGTGAACACATGTGATCCTCACATCAAAGCCTTTCCCTTCCGGCTATCCCGATTTCTGTCACTTCGGGACCATAGGTTCCGGACAACGACGTGTGTATACAACTTGTAGATAAGACCAGAAACAATACTATCATAATGAATCAATAATAAGTTCAGATCTGAAATCATGGCACTCGGGCCCTAGTGACAAGCATTAAGCACAACAAGTCACAACAAAGTCATAAAGCACTAATAAGAGATACTAGGCACTATGCCCTAACAATCTAATGCCATTACATGAACGATCTCATCCAATCCCTACCATCCCCATAGCCTACAGTGGGGGATTACTCACTCATAGATGGGGGAAACATGGATGGTCGATGGAGAAGCGATGGTGATGATGATGGCGATGATCTCCTCCAATTCCCCGTCCCGACAGGGTGCCAGAACGGAGTTTCTGGTGCTGTTTCGTGGAATCTGGTGGTGGCAGCGGAGCGGAACTCCTTCTGGAAAAATGTCGCACCCCCCGAAGTTTTTAGGTCAGAAGGCTCCTTATAGGTGACGAGAGAGGCCGAGGGGTGCACAGGGGCCCACACCACCTGGCGTGGTTTGGCTGGCCCGGCCAGTGGTGTGGCCACCCCAGGGCTCTTCTCCGTCTTGTATTCTGGCTCCTGGAGTCTTCGGGTAAAATAGGATTTTTGGCATATTTTCCGGGATTTTTCCTGATAGTTGATTTTCTGCACAAAAAGTAGACACCAAGGCAATTCTGCTAAAAACAGCGTCAGTTCGCATTAGTTGCATCCAAATCACACAAGTATAGAGGAGAAACAATAGCAAAAGTGTTTGGGAAAGTAGATACGTTTTGGACGTATCAGCAGCAAGAACCTTTCTTGTTGTTTCCATATTGAACCCTTTCAATATCTCATATATGCATGTCTGGCACAACCACATTAGTGCCTCAATCTATCCATATAGATATTGATGCCAAATATTCCGGGTTTGCCCAAGTCTTTCATCGAAATCTCATTTTAATGAAATTCTTAACTTGTGTCAATACAAGATACATCATTTCCAATCAACAATATGTCCTCTACATAATGTATTAGAAATATGTCTCAGCGCTCCCACTTAATTTCTTGCAAATGCAAGCATCTTCATCATCTCCGATGAATTTAAACTCTTTTAATAGTTTCATCATGGTGAAGATTCCAACTCCGCTATGCTTACTTCAACTATTGAAGTTTGCATGCCCTTTTAGCACCCTTTGAATTAACAAAACCCTTCGGACCATGTCATGTACACGTCCTAGGTAACCTTCTATTAGAAGAACCTTGTTTTGTTTATTCAACTACCATACATCAAATTATATGTAGTGGTTGCTACATTAATCCTTCAAGACTAAATATCGCTATGAAAGATCAAATCTTGTCATAGTCAACTCCTTGAACATTGTCGTAAACTTCTTTCCGACATGTCGACTATTTCATAGATGTTAAACATCCATGTCTATTTCTTTATAGATCCAAATATGACCGATAGGCTTCACGCCTTTCCGGAGGGTCTTCCAAGTTCAGAAACTTGATTTCTCGTGTATGGATACTATCACGGATTCTATGACTTCTAGTCATTTTATGGAGTCAGGGCTCATCATTGCTTCTTTGCATGTAGTCGGTTCATCGTTGTCAAAACAATAACGACTTGCTTATCAAATCACACTATTTGATTCTTACCGACCCACATGGTTCAATAGGAACTCTAATCTCTGAGATCACAACCTTTGTAATCACAAGAGCCATGAGCATTGTGGCCGCCACCGGGACACTCTCCGGCGTTGTGCTACTTAGCACATATAACTAAAGTTCAACAACCTTATCAAAGTTCTATTGTCCTCCCACTTAACTTTTCACGAAAAATTCCTTCTCAAGAAACTTGACGTTCCAAGTAACAAACTCTTTTGTCCTCGGTGTTATGGAGAAATTCCCAACAAATTCTTTGGGATAACCTACAAAGACGTGCTTATCCGACTTTGGTTGTAAACATTTTACTTATGCATAGCATACCAAAATTTAAGAAAAGACAATTCGGGTTTTATCCCAAACCATAACTTATATGGTGTCATTTCAACGGATCACGATGGTGCTCTTTTTAGTGTAAAAGCGGTAGTCTCTAAAGCTTCAATCCTTAAAACATAATGGCAGTTTTATAAATGACACCGTTGATCTTACCATGTCAAACAAGGTTTGATTTGATCTCTCGAACATACCATACTCCTGTGGTTTATTGAGAAATGCAAATTCATGGAAGAATTCCTTAAATCTTAGGTGTTTTGCTAAACCTGTAACTCAAATATCTTCCTTTATGATCAAATCATAAACTCTTTTATTTTCTTGTTACAATGATTTTCCACTTCATCTTGAAAGTCTTTGAACAATTTTCAAATGTTTCATACTTCTTCCTTATTAAGTAAATATACAGATATATTCACTCAAATTTCTGGAGAAAGCATATGAAGCAAAAATATCCAACGCATATGGCTACACATAATCGACTATGCACATCAGCATGCACAATTTCCAATAAGCTAGTCATCCGTTCTTCTTTGGCCTATGAACGGAGTTTCAATTATCTCGAGGAAAGTTTCACAAGTGTCAATTGATCAAAATCAAAGACTCCAAAATTCCATCAACATGGAGTTTCTTCATGTTTTATTTCCAATATAATTTAAAACAGCGATGTCACTTCATAAGTGATCTTTTAATCATTTGTCTTGCGACATTTTAGCAATAGTGTTTATGGATGTGATTTCTCTCACTAGACTTGTAAAAGTTCATCCATCCTTTATGGAATACGGTAATTATTTGAACAACCATTGTTCTCGTAATTCTGGAACAAAATAACAATTATTAAAACAAATCTTGAAGGCTAGGTTTGACGACAACGAAAAACATAATAACACTTTATTTGTTTTCGATGAACATCATCACTTATTCTCTTTCTAGTTACTTAGGCCATTGCAATTCATGAATTGCGTTGTCCTGTATGACACTTCATACCAACCAATTCGGTATCCAATACCGGTATCCAATACCTCAGAACCACATTGTTTAACAAGCAAGGAATACAGCCATAACATGTATATCTTCTATATACCTAAGTTGGACATCTCCAAACTTTTATTTTCTGCCAATTATTTTATAGATTCTCTTTCAGCAATTCCTTTTCTTTTAAAAGAATCTATCAACATCAATTGTGGTGTCATTCACATGACACATAGTACAAAGTGTATATAATCAAATACTAATACCTTTGGACTTGCACTTTGAAGTGAATCACCATCATCAAATGTTTGGTGTTCTTTCAAAAAACCATTCTTTAGTAATCTATTAGTGTAGTAAACATTTTACTTACATCTTCTATTCATCCTTATCATGACAACTTTCATGATTAAGCTACTATAGCCTATAAGGAAGAATGACAAGTATAATTTTAGTTCCCGAAACCTTTTTGGGAGATTCGGATGCTTAGCATCTCCATCCTTCACAAATTCTCATACAATATGAGAACATGTATTTTGCTAAATTACACTCTATCATAATGCAACCAAAAACTTTGTTTCAGATATCACAATATCTTTCACACATGATGGTTTCTGAAACAATTCTTTCGGCTCCTAGATAACCTCGATATTAAAACAACTTTTCAATATCAAGAATCATGGAGGCAAACATGATACTTTAGATACTAACATTGGAATTCTTACTCTTGATTTAATACTACTTATTAAACTTCACGGAGTAAATAGAGTTTGCTGAAAGTTTGCAATAGGACTTCTAAACTTTAAATTGACATTCAAAACAATACGATACCAGTTCGTAAAGTAAATATCCAGAATTCTATAGTTCTATTATCTCAATTAAAACTAAGCATAAGGTAGTGAACAAACGCCAATGACTACAACAAATTATGCAAATTCACTTCGATTTAGTTTATGACAAATTGAGTTCGGCTAATCCAAATTAGAAATGAACTCCCACTCAAAAACGACATCCCTCGTGACTTTTTGGTGATTACATGAACCAAATCCACTACACCAAGTCCGATCATCACGTGAGTCGGTGTAGCTTCAAAGGCGAGCATCAATATGGGCATCATATCAACTATATGACTCATGCTTAACCTTTCGGTCCGTGTTCCGAGGCCATGTCTGTACATGCTAGGCTCGCCAAGTAAGAACCTTAGTACTCACGTGTGTAAAACTATCTTACACCCATTGTATGAAAGCGTAGAGTCGAGTACACCCGATCATCACGTGATGTCTCGAAACACGATCCATAGAACGGTGCATACTCAAGGAAGAACACATTTTATCTTGATATCTAAATGAGGGATCATCTTATAATGCTACCAAAAGCGCAAAACTAGCAGTATAAGATGCTAACATCTAATGTGTAAAGTGAGATGATATGGTCCATGCATCTGATCTCTATCATTTGCATCATGGTATGATCTCTATCATTCCTTTGTGTGTAAGGCCAAGGTCTATGGAACTTACAGGTTGAGTGTGTTGTAAGAGTATCTATCATACATCTACTTATAACAATACCATATCAAGACACTAACCCAGCAACGATCTAAACTAGACGCCTCTAATTTATCAATTGCAAGTTTTATGTGGCTTAGGGCTTTCGGAGATAGAACCGTTCTTACCTACAAACATGAACCACAACGAGGATAACCATGTTATTAGCAACTCGTTGTAAATCAGATATTGACTATAGTAGGAGAGACAGACACCCGCCAGCCACTTATGCAAAACAAGTTGCATGTCAGTCGTGTAACCGGTCTCATGTACGATGACATGTAAGGTTGGTCCGGGCCGCTTCATCCCACTATGCCACCAATATCAAAAATACATAGAAGATGCAATAACATGATCATCATCGCCCACATATAAACATATGTGTACTACCCGTGCAAAGCACCTACGCATAGATCAGGCTCTGATACCACTGTTGGATCCGCAGCATAGAAAACAAAAAAATTCCTACGATGAGAACTACACGCCAAGATCTATCTACTAGGTACAAAGCAACGGGTGGACATACATCCAACAGGAACTTACCCTTGAAGACAATGAGTTTTGTTAACGAGATCGTGAGGAAGTCCGAGCGCCGCAACTCAGCAGCACATCCGTACTTGCACACACGTTCAAGCCACCGGACAACCTCCACCTCCTCGCTCCAGTGATCCAGCGGAAGTAGCAACTCCTTCCAGACGAAATGCCACCGGGAACATGTATCTCGCTAATCCGAGACCATGGGGGAATAATTCTAGAAGGGGAGAGAGATCCTTCATAAGGAGGTGTGAGGATGAAGGAGGGAATGGATGGCCTTTTATAGGAGGAGGGGGGTGCCCCTCCTCTCCGGCGCATGGGGGGTGACCCCTCACCTCTCCCATTCATGTGGTGGTAACCCCTCCACATTAAAATGCCTCTTCACATTCCTTTTTAAAGTCTCCACTTTAAATGCATTAAAATCCTCCAAGTTTAATGCTCTCTCATTTAATAAAACTCTTTTATTAAATTTATTCAGAATTTTGTTAATTACTTTAATTAACAAACATTCACATATAGCCCCTTGCAATATTTCAATATCACATGCAGAACCACTTTCTGCAATTTCACCCGAAACAATTTCCAGTTTCTATTGAAACAATTCCTGCGCTTTGCAATTCTTTCGTCTGAAACATATGTGCTCCAAAATGGTGTCCGGTAACTCTTAAGTGTGTCACCCTATGGTTCGCGAATAATGCAGACATGATCGAGACCCTTCTCTGATCAATAATCAGCAGCGGGACCTGGAGATTCATACTGACTCCTACACATTCAACGATGACTTCTGTGATCGTGAGAACCTTTAACGCTTGTAACTAAATCCCTTTGTCTCGCGATATATTACATGTCCGAGATTCGATCATCGGTATCTCCATACCTAGTTTGATCTCGTTACCGACATGCACTCTTTTCTCGTTCCCGTGATATAACATTCCAGTGATCACATCACTTGCTTGCAAGCTATCTCAATGTGATATCACCGAGAGGGCCCAGAGTATATCTATCCGTCATCGGGATTGACAAATTCCACTCTTGATCCATGAGCCTCAACATAACACCTTCGTAGCACTGAACCCATCTTTATAGTCACCCTGTTACGGTGTGACGTTTGATGTTATCAAGATACTCTTCCGGTGTTAGCAATTAACATGATCTCATGGTCTAAGGATAAAGATTACTTCGTATGATGTTATAGAAATATAAACATAATGACTTTGATCGTAATGCTATACTTCGGATGAATGTTCATCACATCATTCTACCAATGTTGTGACCTTGTTATTAACAACATCCAATGTCCATGATCAGGAAACCTTGATCATCTTGTTAATCAACAAGCTAGTCTATAAGAGAGGCATAACTAGGAACCCTTTTTGTTTATTAAACACACATGTATTGACGTTTCCGATCAATACAATTATAGCATGCAAAATAAACATTTATCATAAACATGGAATAAGATAATAACCACTTTATTATTGCCTCTCGGGCATATTCCCTTCATAAACTTATGAGCAAATCAAGAAAGAAAGATGATGAAATTATTTTTCTTTAGAGTACTTTTATCTTTTTCATTCAACTCTCAAAAATAGTGTTGCTACTGACCGAGCCAGGTTTTCCAAAACCAACTAAATTAACTCAATGATCCCAAAGTGATACCAATACTAACAACAAGATCAATCATATAACCACGAATTGAAAACTAATATAAGCTATGCAAAAGAGTAAATGATAGAACTTCTCATTAATATTCCATAACGGCAACTCACACCAAGGGATACATATCTAACGAGAGAGGGGACACTTCCATAATGCAAACCATATGACATAATAACTTCTCTATTCATGATATGACTCTACTAATGAGGTAAAAAGATAGAAGATAGTGATGTGATACCGCGGCACTCCCCCAAGCTTGGAACAAACCAAGGGGATGCCAAACCTGATGACGAATTACTCCTTTGGTGGTGGTGGTATCCTCTCGATGAGCTCTCTGATAAGTTTCCCCAAGTCCTCAATCTCGAAGGTGAGATTACGAATCAGCTGTGAGTTTTTCTCAATGCGGTTCATGATCATGTCGGGTTGAGAATTCCAGCTCTTGTGATTCTTTCCCCACTCTTCCTCCTTGAAGTCTTCTTTCCCTGCATAGCTAGAACGAGGCAAATCCCAATTAGAGGGTAATTTCCCCTTGGGAATATTCTGGTATTGATGCTCATGGATAAGAGTATGGAAAGGATTCTTGGTGCGTGGAGGAAGTGACCGTGGAGCCAAGCAGTGACGAGGAGTTTTCCCCCTAGTCTGCATCCGTGCAGTCCTTCTAACCCTGGCAGGTTTTGTCACCACTCCAATGCTTGCAATGGTAGTGCCGGTGTGCGGATGTTGGCCTTGCTCCTCTTCATCTTCACTTTTGATCTCCTTCTCCTTCCTGGGGTCTTGGAGGTCCTCCTCCATAGGCTCCTTCCCTTTATCCTTGGCAGACACCATTGTGCTTCTAAACCTTCAAAGAGTATGTCCTGGCAGAAACAGATCGAAACAAAAACATGATGAAAACACGATATACGAACCTCGGGGGATCCGGGGGTTATATATTACGAAGTTTCATAACAAAAGGAAGGTACTGGGAGAAAACGAGTCGAAGGCGGAGTCCGGGGTGGAATCACCACTTGGTGGCGCGGCCAGGGGAGGGCCCGCACCATAGGGTGGTGTGAGCCACCCTGACTCCGTTTTCGTCCCTTTTTCACTTTGTAGCTTTCCTTATTGACTGAAAACTGCAAAAATATATTTGGATAGTATTTTCGCGGAACTTTTCTTACCAGAACCGTTACCTATTTGAAAACAGACTCTGCAGGTCTCTGAATTTGGTATTTAGTGGATTCTTCCGAAGTCACCACTTGAATAACATCAATATCTTCATCTTCATACACATATTACTTGAGTCATAAAATCTTTCTCTTCCTTATTACACCATTATCTCCACTTCCTGGAAATTTCTTTCACCACAAAACTTCACACAGTTCTTATTAGCAACATTAATATAAGTGAAGTGATAAAACCTTTTAGGTCCAACTTCAACTGAAAACCATCAAAACAAAAGCTACTTTAGCAACTCCTTTCGAAAACCCATAAATAATTCAAAAATAAAATCGAATAAAGAAGCAGATGCAAGAGTGGCAAAATCTGTCAAAACAGACCAGCAGGTAAAGATCAATTTTTTCGAAAATCTTCTGTTGCTCAAATCAGAAAGTGGAAAACTAAAGAAAGTTAAATAACAACCTGGGGCAGAAGCAAAAAAAATTACAGCTCAATCCAACAGACAGAGATCTCTCACGAATTTTTACGGTGAAACACAAAAATCTGTTTCGGGACAGCAACTTCCCCAAATATTACTTCTCTCTCATTAGAGGTTGATCTTGACACAAAAACCAAACAAAACGGATAATGAGAGGTTATTACTGAAGTAATAACTTCCAAGACTCAAAGAAACAAAAACAAACTGAAAGCAAAAACAAATTGGGTTGTCTCCCAAAAAGCTCTTTCTTTATAGCCATTAAGATGGGCATGATAATTTTGATGATGCTCTCATAGGAATATGAATTGAAGTGAAAGAGAGCATTAAGAAGCAAGAACACACACGTTTAAGTCTAACCCACTTCCTATGCAAGGGAATTTTGTAAACAAACAAGTTGTTGAAACCAGAGGTTACTTGCATAAGAAGGCAAAACAAGTGTAACATAAAAACTTTCAGCATAAAACGAGGAAACTTGATATTATTGAGATGCATAAGAACACTTTTTCCTCTTTCATAGTAACTTTCAGTATCGTGCATAAACTTAACAATATAGCTATCACAAGGACCATCATAGCAATGATCAATTATTCTAACAGAAAACACAGGAATACTAGCTCTCATAACACTACTTTGTGAAACAATATTAGAGGTATCCTTACAAAGGATAGGGTGTCCCTCTTTCTCATATTTAGTAACAAAGCCTTTCACATTTGCTATTATAGGTTCATCAACCATTTGTTTATCAGGTTCAACAGCGTCATTCATACTTTCATCAACCATACTAGCTATCATAGAATGTTCCTTTATCTTACATGGGAAAGGGATTTTCTCAATGTAAGGTTTAGGTAAGACATGATTAGTAGTATAAACTTTAGTATTTCTTGCAGGAACACTCTTAGCAACATCTTTATAAAGTTCATGATACTTATTCCACTTCTTTTTAGGCACTTCAATGTAGGAAGCAAAAGCCTTAAAATAAGAAGCAATAGCTTGAGAGTCTTGACCATAAGCATTACTAATATTTTGAAAGTCATCAGTTCCCATAAAAGATTCAATGCATTCATAATCACAATTTATACCTGACTTTCTACCTTTGTCATTCTCCCATGCTTCAGCATTGTCTTGAATACGGTCCAGAAGATCCCATTTAGCTTCTTCTTCCATGCGAGTGAATGATCCAACACAAGAAGCATCCAATAAATCCTTGTCATGTAGAGGGAGCCTTGCATAAAAGTTATTGATAATAACATTGTTGGGGAGCTCATGAATGGGACATTTGAGCATTAGTAACTTAAATCTCCCCCAAGCTTGAGCTGTACTCTCTCCATCAAGAGCCCAAAAGTTGTATATTTGATTCCGATCTTTATGAATCTCACTAGGAGGATAAAACTTTGAATAAAAGAGAGGCACTATTTCCTCCCATTCCAGAGCTTGACCATTCTTCAACAGCTTATACCATTCCTTAGCTCTTCCTTTCAGTGATAATGAGAATAACTTTTTCTTAACTTGATTTGTAGTAATACCTGCACACTTGAACAACCTGCATAATTCGTGTATAAAGAGTAAATGATCACCGGAATGGACAGTTCCATCCCCAACATAGTAGTTATCCATAACATGATCAATAATTCTTGTAGGTATTTTGAAAGCATCATTCTCAGCAGGTGGTGGCTTATATACTACCTTAGCAGTGGTAGTAGCACTACCAAATAAGAAACTTAGCGAATTATCCATAACAAAAATAAAGCAACTAACAGAAGTAAACAATACTCATAGTAGAAGTTTCCTTTACCAGTTCCACTTTCCAATAGCGCTTCACTCCCCGGCAACAGTGCCAGAAAATAGTCTTGATGACCCACAAGTATAGGGGGTGTATCGTAGTATTTTCGATAAGTAAGAGTGTCGAACCCAACGAGGAGTAGAAGGTGCTGGCTAGTGGTATGGGTTAGGAATTCTCTGCAAATACTTAGCAAACTGATTTTTAGGGTTTTTTGATAAAGCAAGTAAACAAAGTACGAGTAAACAAAAGACAGTAGGAATAAATGCAGCAAGTGGCCCAATCCTTTATGCAGCAAAGGACAAGCCGGTTGTATTACTTAAGATGACTAAACATTCTCGAGGACACATGGGAAGACTGTCAAGTGCTTTCGCTTCATATAGTTGATTAATCTTCTTTAGCTTGCTAAGTGTTGTGTGGGTGAACCTGTGCTAATGTACCGACCTTCCTAGGACTAATACATACTTGTGATTATACCCCTTGCAAACATCCGTAAGTACAAGAAAGTAATTAAGGTAGAAAGCTAACCACAGTTTTAAACTCTAAGACCCTTACGTCCCTTGTGCAATGGTTTCCTAACGGGGGTTCAGGTTTCTGTCACTCCGGCAACCCCTACGATTAGTAGCCAAATACACAATGCATTCCCCTAGGCCCATATAGGTGAAGTGTCATGTAGTCGACGTTCACATGACACCACTAGAAGAAGTACACCACAACTTAAATATCAAACTATTGAATCTCTCTCAACACAACTCCACTACTAACAACATGACTTCTCCCATGTCCTCAAGAACAAAACGAACTACTCACAAGACATCATATGGATCATGATCAGAGATGGAATGATGATGTATAACAATCTGAACATAGACAATAATTCAATGGTTCACTCAATAGCATCAACTACAAAGAGTAATCAACACCGGGAAAGTTTCCCCTATGAACTATGCAAGATTCAACCCAATTGTTACAGCAATATGGAGATGGTGATGATGGTGATGATGATGATGATCCCGATGAAGTCCAGCTTGATGGTGGTGTTGATGGCGACGATCTCCCCTCTCCGGGATGGAATTCCCCTGGCAGAAATTTGTCTGCCGGAGAGATCTTTCTCCCTCGATGTTTTCCGCCCCGCAGAGGCGGCGGAATCCTTTTGTGGTTGCTCCCCAAGTCTTAGGGTTTCGGGAGGATAATATACCCCAGAGGGGAGAGCCTGGAGTGGGCCAGGGCGACCACACCACCTGTTGGCGCGGCCTAGGGCTGCCCGCGCCAGGGGGTGGTGTGGGCCCCTATGGCCCATCTCCACCCTCCTTCTGGCTTCCTTCGTCTTCTAGAAAAATAGGATTTTCCGTATATTTTCCCGGATTTTCTGATCTTCATGAATTTTGCCTCCAAACAGCACCTTTTCCATCAGAATCCTGACTGCAGCGGTCCATGCTCCAAAAGTCATCAACCATGCAAAAACAGATGAAATAACATAAGTATCACCTCTCAATATGAAATATATCAATGAATAACAGTGAATTATGACATAGAATAGTGATGCAAAATGGACGTATCAGGCACCCGCAACATCCATCGAAGACAAGTTGTCTGGGACATGCACTGTGCACTTCTACATCGACAAGCACAACGGAAAAAAGAAGTCCAGCCACCTCCTCAAGGACTGCCGCGAGTTCCTCAAACTACATGAGGGACTGGCTCGGATGAATCGCAACGCAGTCGAAAGGGGCTATGGAGCCGCCCCAGGCGCCGTGGCACATGGAGCTCCACCACCACCACCTGGACTACCCCCAAATGCAGCTGTGCCAGACCAGCACCAAGGAGGCGAACCATACCCACGGGCCATGGGTACCATGATGATCCAAAAGGGACGACCCTCGAATCGGGTGCAGAAGGCCATCACTCGCCAAGTCAACTTGGCGACAAACTCACCACCATCCACCACTGAGTACCTCAGTGGAAGCGACTCCTGCATTACCTTTGACAAGCGCGACCACCCGCGCCAAGTACCTTGCCCAGGCCATTGTCCCCTTGTTCTCGAGGTGTAAATTGGACGCTTCGACATGAGTCGCGTCTTCATGGACGGCGGAAGCGGCATTAACCTTATGTTCGCGAGTACCTTGCGAGCGATGAGGATCCCTCTGACCTTCCTAGAGGCCTCAGACACAACATTCCACGGACATCGTCCTAGGCAAAGGCGTATATCCCCTTGGCAAAATCAACCTCGACGTCATCTTCAGCACGAGCGCATCGACTTCAAAGTCGTCGACTGGCCCTCACAGTACCACTGCATCCTCGGACATGTCGTGTTCGCTAGGTTCATGGCAGTACCGCACTATGCCTATCTGCATATGAAAATGCTAGGCCCTAATGGCGTCATCACAATCAACGGGATCTTCGAGAGGTTCGACAGTTGCTACAGGGAATTCAACAGAATCTCCTAGTCCTTCGGCATGCAGGAGGAACTCGCAAGATTAAAGGAGTCGACAAACAACAGTCTGCCTCCCCTAAGCCAGCCAAGCTCACCCGACCTATCCTTCGACTCATTAGTGCACACGAAGAAAGTTCAGGTCCACCCATCGGATCCCGCCAAGACGGCTCTCATCGCCAACAACTTGAGTCCCACATAGGAACTCGTGCTCGTTGAATTCCTCCGGGAGCACTTGGAAATCTTCGCCTGGTGTACAGCAGACATGCCAGGAGTTCCCAGGGAATTCGCCAAGCACGCACTCAACGTCAACCCAGACGCAAGGCCAGTCAAGCAAACAATTCGGCGACTATCTGAACCAAGAGCAAAGGCAGTCAGAATGGAGATCAATAGACTCCTGATACATTGCAAATGTATCTATAATTTTTGATGTTCCATGCTTGGTTTTATCTACTTTCTTATGTTTTGTCCACACTTTGGAGTACTTTTCATATGATTTCTTGGACTAACCTATTAACAAGATCCACAGTGCCGGTTGCCTGTTTTCTGCTGTTTTTGGTTCCAGGAAAGTCAAAAAATCAATATTCTCGGAATTGGACCGGACAAAAGCCAAAGTTGATATTTTCCCGGAAGACTCGCGGAGCCAGAAAGAGAGTCGGAGAGGGGCCACAGGGTGGCCACACCACCCCTAGGCGCGGGTCCACCTAGGCCACGCCAGGGCATGGTGTGGGCCCCCTGGCTGGCCACCGACCTTGCCTCTTCGCCTATAAGAAGCCTCTCGATGCGAAAACCCTAAATAATCAATCAGAAATCCACAAAAAGTTCCGCAGCACCGCTGCCACCGAAGGGGACATTCGGGGGACAGAAAGTCTCTATTCTGGCACCCTACCGGGACGGGGAAGTGCCCCCGGAGCCATCTCTATCGACCTCCACCACCATCTCCATCACCATTGCTGATTCCCATGATGAGGAGGGAGTGGTTCTCTCTTAAGGCTAAGGGTTCTACCGGTAGCTATGTGTTCATCTCTCTCTCTCTATGCATGATCATATTGTGATCATGAGCTTGTAATCTATAGATCTACCTTGCTACTCAAGTGCTTTAATAGATCTCTGCTCTCCCCATGTGTGTGAAAGTGACAGCGTGCACACCATGGTGGCACTTAGGCTAGAGATTACAAATACTTGTTATGAGTTATATTTGGAGTTGGATGTCTTTATGAAATTGTGGTGTTTGTTGGACTCATCTAGTACTCAAGGTGACAGTGTGGGGTTATCTAGATGGGAAAGATGAACTTTGAGGTGTGTTGTTATAGCCCTACCAACGATTAGAGTGTCCAACCGGAGAGTAGTTCAGCGTAGTATCATAAAGAAGAATATATTTATATGAGAGTGTTCACTAGTGAAAGTATGATCCCTAGGCCTTGTTTCTAAGCATTGATACACCGTTTGCAATTAGATATGTTACATGTTTGCTTGCTTCCTTCTTTATTTCAGTTTGCCTTTAGTCTTTTCCCACGTCAACCACACGCCACCAAGCTATTTTCTATCACCGTTACCACTTATAATTATCTATACCACTTGTATTTCACTATCTCTTCGCTGAACTAGTGCACCTATACACCTGACAAGTGTATTGAGTGTGTTGGGGACACAAGAGACTTCTTGTATCTTGATTGCAGGGTTGCTTGAGAGGGGATATCCTTGACCACTTCCTCCCTGAGTTCGATAAACCTTGGGGTGATCCACTTAAGGGAAAACTTGCTGCTGTTCTACAAACCTCTGCACTTGGAGGCCCAACAACTGTCTACAAGAATAGAAGTGCGTAGACATCAACTCCTCGACGCCAAATTCATACGCGAGATCAAGGAAAGCACCTGGCTCGCCAACACGGTGCTAGTACCAAAAAAGGACACGGATATTCTGCGGATGTGCGTGGACTTCACCTCTTTGAATAAGCACTGTCCTAAGGACCACTTCCCGCTATCGCGAATCGACCAGATTATCGACTCCACCGCGAGATGCGAGCGCCTCTGCTTCCTCGACGCCTACTCAGGCTATAACCAGATTCGAATGAAGGAGGAAGATCAAGAAAAAACAGCGTTTACAACGCCTTTCGGTGTGTTCTGCTACAACACAATGCCCTTCGGGCTAAAGAATGCAGGAGCCACCTACCAGAGGTGCATGTAGGCTTGCCTCAAGAACCAACTTGGTCGCAACATCCAAGTCTATGTCGACGACATAGTAATCAAGACCAAAGAGGAAGCCTCACTAATCAAAGATTTGCGCGAAACCTTCGCCAACCTCGACCGCTACCGGATCAAGCTCAATCCGGACAAATGCGCCTTCAGCGTACCATCTGGGCAACTACTCGGGTATCTTATCTCCGCGAGAGGGATCGAAGCGAACCCGAAGAAAATAAAAGCCATACTAGCCATGGAGAAGCGAAAAAACATAAGAGGCATCCATCAGCTAGCTGGGAGAATCGCGACGCTCAGTCGATTCATCAGTCGAATGGGTGAGAAGGCACTACCTTTCTACCAACTCCTCCACAAAGCCGACAAATTCAAGTGGACCAACGAGGCACAGGAAGCATTCGAAGACCTCAAGCGCATGCTATCCACCTCGCCAGTACTGGTGACCCCACGCGAAAGGGAACCACTGTTGCTATACATCTCCGCCACCAACCAGGTGGTCAACACGGTGCTCGTGGTAGAACAAGCCGTGGAAAACAAGGTCCATGGAGTATAGTGCCCAGTCTACTACCTCAGAGAGGTACTTACGCCAACAAAATAGTGGTACCCGCACTACCAGAAACTAGCATATGGCGTCTTCATGACGTCACGGCGACTGCGCCACTACTTCCAGGAGCACCCAATTGTGGTAGTCAACGACGCCCCGCTTGGGCACATCCTCAACAATCCCCACACCACCGGACGAGTCGCGCTTTGGGGAATCGAAGTGTCTCCACGAGACATTACATATGAAAAACGCGACGCAATCAAGTCGCAAGTTCTCCCTGACTTCCTCGTGCACTGGATGGAGAACCAGCTCCCCGAAAAACCAGACATGTCCTACCTCTAGACAATGCACTTCGATGGTTCCAAGCGAAAGGACGGGGCCGGCGCAGGTGTTATACTGACATCGCCCCAGGGAGACAAGCTGAAATATATCCTATGAATGCAGTTCACCGCCTCCAACAAGGAAGCTGAATACGAGGCCCTAATGTACGGGATGAGGATGGCAAAAGCCTGCGGCGCCAAGAGACTCATAATATATGGCGACTCCAAGCTGGTCGTCAACCATAAAATGCACGAGTGCGATGCACTGAACAACAACATGATCGCCTACCGCGACCTCTATGACACACTCGGAGGGGACTTCGACGGTTGTGAGCTGCGACACATAGGTCGCGAAAGCAATGAAGAGGTGGACACACTCGCCAACATAGGCTCTACCTGCGCCCCCATACCACCTGGGGTATTTCTCGAGCGCATCTGCGAACGCTCCATCAAGCCAAAGGCCGCAGAGAAGAAAACAAGCGCAACAACGGACTCGGGGGCTGCGCCGCCCAATGAGCCAATGGCACTCGACGACTTGGAGCTAGATACAGGACTCGAAGGACCAATGAGCGTCATGATGATCGAGCAATCCTGGACTCAACCGTACATTACGTACCTCCTCAGCAAGAGGCTACCGGACGATCCGACTGACGCCCGACACATCGCACGGCGCTCCAAGGCATTCGCTATTATCAACAGCGAACTATACAAGCGCAGCATCACAGGAGTACTCCAATGATGCGTCTCCATGGCCGATGGAAGAGCTGTTCTCCTTGATATCCATGAAGGGACCTGCGGGCACCACGCCGGCAGTCGCGCCCTCGTCGCCAAAGCTCTACGAGCTGGATTCTACTGGCCTACGGCCATGTGTGACGCTAAGGACATCGTCCAAAAATGCAACGCTTGCCAGCGATTCACGGATAAGCCGCACGCACCTGGCGCAGAGCTCCGACCAATTCCATTGGACTGGCCCTTCATGCAATGGGGACTCGACATGGTCGGCAAACTCCTAAGGTCCTCACGCGGAGCTACGTCTACCTCTTGGTCACAGTCGACAAATTTACCAAGTGGATAGAGGCCATGCCAGTGACTAATCAGTCAGGCTACAGCGCGGTCAAGTTCTTCGAGTCCATCGTCTATCGCTTCAGAGTGCCACACAACATCATCATGGACAACGGGACAAACTTCACATCCAAGGAGTTCCAGGAATTCTGCGAGAATCTGGGAATCAACGTCAGCTATGCCTCCGTAGCACATCCACAGACCAACGGCCAGGTCGAAAAAGCTAACGAGCTTGTCTGTGGTGGCATCAAGAAGTGACTCCTCAGACCACTCGAATAGGCCGTGGGCTGCTGGCCACACGAGCTGCAATCGGTACTCTGGAGCCTACGCACAACTCCAAACAGCGCCACAGGGTACACCCCGTTCTTCATGGTGCACGGGGCTGAAGCAGTGCTACCCGCCGAGGTACGATACAAAGCACCGCGCGTGGTCACTTACAGCAAGCAGGAGTCAACTCTTGCACTCGAAGACTCCATCAACCTCCTTGACGAGGCAAGGGAAATCGCCGCAGAGAGATCAACGATCTACCAGCAAAACCTGCGCAACTACCACAGTAGGAGGCTACGCCCCAGGTCCTTCGTCGAAGGCGACCTGGTCCTGCGACTGAAGCAGCAAGGGCATCTCAAGATCGAGTCCCCCTGGGAGGGACCATGCGTGATTACAGAAGTAATCCCAGGTGGCGCCTATCGCCTTCAAGATTTAGAGACAGGAGTCGCATACTCCAACTCTTGGAACGTCGCATAGCTGCGACGCTTCTACCCTTAATCGCCTTTACTTTTACATTGCAAATAAGGCTACTCAACCACACATTGTACCTTGTACTGTTCTGCGAATAAATAAGCTAAGTGCCCCAAAATTCTGTGTTCCTTTTTATTATTCTTGCAATTAATCCACTCGGGGGCTACGCCACCCTATACACATCTGTTCTACGAACTAGCGCGATATCCTGAGTAGCCGACGCATCAATCGAAGCCCTTGATAAACACCAACCCAGCTGCCACGCACCTGACAGGTTGGCAAGGGGCTAAGATAAACACAAGTCAGGCTAACGAAAAGGAATCGCATAGTGCAATGCACTCACAAAACATACACGCTAACAAGCTCCTTTACACATCACTATCAATCAATTATACACAACATATATACGAACTTTACAACACGGGTACAACTATGTGTAGGATACAAACTAAACTACTGTTGCAGCAAAATAACGTTGATCTGCTCCTCGAAGAAGTTAACGATCTCCTCCGCTGGGCGATCCACCGCCTGGTAGTGCAGAACCATGTTCCAAGTCGAACCTGTTGGCGGTGCTGGCGGTCCGGCCGCAACTGCTGCAACATACACATCATGCCTATGCAGTCGCACCAGTGACAGAGCAGCCTTGGCACCAGCCACTAACTGTTGCCGTACACACTCGTGGACCGCACTCAAGTCCTGGAATTTAGCAAGAATGGCCAGCAGGCTCGATGGAACGACGTCCCACGGGAACATCGTCTGGTAAATATTCTTCAAGCATGATTGTGACTTCTTCAAGAAGTGAAGCACTCACGACGCACGATCCTACAGGGTCGCCAATGCGATTGCACAATCATGATCTACCCAGAAGTATCCACTCGTCTGAAGCTGCTCTTGGGTCAGGCCATTCATGTGAATGGCAATCCTATCTTTCTCATCCTGCGGATGGCGTGCGCTGACAACTATACCAAGAAAAGGCAAAGTATGAGGACAACGAACTACTGCGAGTGACTACACAGAAATGACAGGAAAGAAGAAGACTAACATTTGAATTGGTCGCCCAGCTGCGTCACCTCCCCTAGCAGATATCGTTCTCGGGCGGCGGCCTTCTCCGCCTTCGACTTCCATACGTCCGCATTTCATGAGTACGGGCACCACGCCCAATCGCTTCACGCGATCACAGAGTCGCGAGAGCAGAGACAGCTCATCCACCCTTGAGCGCGGCGGTGCCAAAGTGTCATCAAGGGAAGGCGAATCCTAAGGCTCCCTCAAAGGATCACTCGATGTGCCCTATCACAAGTCAAGCAAGAGACAGTAAGAGGACTAAGGCGAGGCATGGACAAAAGACTCAAGTGCATTCAAAGATCAACAAAGTATCAGCAGATACATTCGCCAAAAGGCATGTTCTCGACAAAAAGACATAAGCTATTCTATTACAAGATGCGACTACTGAGGAGCGATTGGCTTCTTCGACTTCGACTTCGGTTTTGGGGGCATCATCGAGTCTGTGGCAGTGTTAGACGCCATAGACTTTCCCCCGGCCCCTGACATCGTAGCCTTAGCCATCTTCTTGGCTCACTGAAGCTCCTCAGAGTACTTCGCAATTGTATTGATCAGCTGCGGGCCGTACTTGCCACAAGCAGTCGCGAAGGGAGCAAAAACTACCAGCTGGCCATCAGCGCTAACAGGCATCGCCCTAGAGACTGCTGCAGGATCAACTTCGACTCCGTGTGCTTGAACCATGGCGAGTGACATTGAAGCACCAGCCGCACGAAGTGAGTTCTTGAAGCTTGAAGGAATGCCTCCGGCAAGGGACTCCACCAGCTCATCCATATTCTCGATCAACTCAGCTTTGGGCGCTAGCTCTTCCCGGAGGTGACTGAGCACGCCCTTGGCCTTGGTGAGCGTCCCCTGAACGGCAGCGCTGCGATCCTCGACTGCCTAAATGGCACCCGCCAGGGCGTCATCACAACAGAGTGCCTGGGGATCGAAGCTCAGACCGCTGGCATCTACACAAAACCAAAGCATGGGTACAAAAGTCAGTACCAACAACAAATTTGAAAGAGGAGAAAACAGTGAAAATTCAGACAAAAGAATACCTGAGAGAGCTTTGGCAATCAAGAAAAGCTGTTCCTCGAACAACTTCTCCCTAGCCACGATGGAGGCGCGTAGATCCTCCTCGCGTTTCCGCGACTCGGCACATGCTGCGACTGCCTCATCGCGACTTCTTACCACCGCTGCGAGCATTTTCTCGAGGGAAGCAGTGCTATGAAGGAGTGCATTATGCTCAGCTGTAACACAAACGAAGATAAACCGCCAGTCGAATACATCAAAAGGATACAGAGCAAAAGTAAGGAACACTCACTTTCCACCACGTGATGGCAATTGTCCAGCATTGCATGCTGACGACCCATCGCAAGCACTTGCTCCGCAAGGCAAGCGGCTTCCTTCACAACAAGCTGTGGCAGAAGACATTGTAAAGGATCAACAGATGGCATAGATGAAAATTCGACTGCCACATCAGAATAAGAGATACTATACTTACATGATCCTCCAAAGACTCCGAAGTCGCTAGATTCACAGACGTCCGGATAACCATCTGGTGCTCCACATTGTGTGGAGAACTTGATGAATTATGCCCGGAGTGGGCTGCCAATGGAGGAGAAGGAGTGCGCTCGGCCATTTTCTTGGCCTTGGAGGTCACGACTCCAAATTCCTTCAAAAATCGGACGTTGCCAGAAGACGACGACGCCGGCTGACTGCAGAACAAAACCAACATCAAGAGAATGCAACTCCAAAGAAGAACCAAAAGGAAGACTCGAATACTAACCAATCAAATTTATCAAAATCGAAGGTTTGATCCCCCGACTCTAACGACGACTCCTTCGGCAGCAGCATCTTCTTGCGAGAAGATGGCGCCACGACACTCACAGGAACGGCAGGTATCGGCGACTCTGCACCAACCCCTGCACCTTCCGGAGTCGAAGGGGATGACGCATCCGAATCCTCGCTGCGCGAACGCTTGCGAGTGTCCAGACCACTTGACTCGGGGGCTTCCTCCTCCACATCATATGGAATGGTCAACTCCGGCTCGTCCTCTTCCAAGGCTTCACGAGGGATAACCCCCTCGGGAAGAGGGGGCATACAGGGTGACACTACCCAATCCTACATACAGAAAACAATTTAGCACAAAGTCATGCAACAGCAAAAAAGCAATCGACAAAGTAAAGCTACTACGTAGCACAATTGTACCTCAGGAGGAGGGTTAACAACATTGAACGGAGGAACGTCTGGTTCACCGGGGAGCACATCCTTGGCGGTGTACTTGGTGACTAGTCGCACCCTTTTATCTACCTCACTTGCGGACATGCCATCGGCAGACACGCGAGTGACATCGTCCGTGCCAGCCCACTGGAACATAGGGTGGACTCTGGCCTGCAGGGGCTGGACACGACGGTGCAGCCATGTGCGAATGAGGGCACAGCCTCCCTCCTCTTTACCCATGTGACTCTCGAGGTCGTAGACACGCTCGTATAGCACATCTGTTTCCACGGACTCGCCGGGCATCACTACGTTCTTCCAGGAACGCCTCCTCTTGCACGGCGTAGCGGGATCAAAGGGCGTGAGTCCGAAGTGGTCTCCATCGGCCTTCAGGTCGTGGATGTAGAACCACTTGTCCCTCCACCCTTGGATGGACGCCATGAGTTTGATGTCAAAATATGTGGCGAAGGAGTCGACGTGGATACCGCAGCCGCCTACATCATAGACTATGGAGCCAGACGCTGATTGGTGCTTCAGCTTGAAGAGGCGCTTGAAGAGACCAAAGTGTGGCTCGATTCCAAGCCAGCACTCGCAAAGAGTAATGTAGCAAGCTACATGGAGGATGGAGTTTGGGGACAGCTGATGAAGCTGGAGCCCGTAAAAACAGAGAAGGCCCTTGAAGAAAGGATGCAGGGGCAACGAGAGACCACGGATGATGAACGCTAAGAACATCACCCGAAAGCCGACAGGAGGAGAGGGGATTACCTCACTGCCAGGGACGTGTCAGCGACTGCGAAAGACAGAACTCCGTCTTGGCGTAGAAGACGAAGCTTTGAAGACTTAATCACGGATGCACGCCACGCACCATTGGTGACGCGAGTGCCCGTGCCTTTCTTTTTCCCGGCGGCGGTGGTGCTGGTGCCCACAGCGGTGGAGCCACCCTTCTTCTTCGTAGCAACCACGGCAGCGGCGGAATCGGCCGCGGCACCTCCCTTCTTCTTCCCCATTCCGTGGTGGCGGTGTGACCGGAGGAAGTAGGTGGGAAATACGCGGAGCTGGTCCAGCGCTACAAAGGAGAGGAACACAAAGGAGCAGAGGAGCAGCAGCAATGGCGACGGAGGCAAAGGCAGAGAAAAGAAGCGGATGTGAAAATTACCGTCGCCGCATCGCTACTTAACTCCCTGGAAGATGCAATCTAACGGCCAAGAAAAACCCTACCAGATGCATGGCGTTCATCGCGCTCGACACGTGGAAGACCTGAAGTGTGAACCGTCCCCCACTACCCCCATTACGCGCGGAAATCAAGGAGGCGCAATTAAAACAAAGATTGCGCACGCTCGGTCAAGTCAGAGTCAGAAAATGGGACCCACCGCTCGTCACGTCCTGTCAAACTCGCTCACGCGGGCAACTGAGGTCATGGCATTGTCAGCACTGACGTTATCCAAAATTACGTAGCAGAAGACTTCGACTACTTTAGTCCTTGCTCGAGTCTTCGACTCCACCAAGCACTTGGGGGCTACTCCCATAGGGAGCACTGATCACGCACCCTATGATTTTTTTTCTCTTTTCTGCAGGAAAATGGACAATCAAAACAAACCTAACCACTCGAATTCGTGATTCGATTATGGACATGGGTTACTCTCATAGGGAGCGCTGGAAATAAATTCGACTGAAACAAGCAAAAGAAGACGACAGAAGTCGCAAAAAGTTCTTTAGTCCCTGCTTGAGTCTTCGACTCAACCAGCACAGGGCTTACTCCCATAGGAGCTCGCGCACCCTATGATTATTTGTACATCATACTGTGTATTGATAACATCCACACTCGAAGCTTATGGTGACACCGCCTCAAGATTTTTCCCTACAAAGAGACTGCATCTCTCGGGTCACCCGAATCATCTCCGCGATGACAAAATTCGGATGCCACGCTTGCAGCGTGAAGGTAAGACCTGAATAAGGCATGGCAACACATTCGCTGCACACTACCAGAAATATATCCGTGCCTACAGGTACGATGAACATGCCTTGACGGACGCGTCGAGTGCTCACACCCATATACTGGAATTCAACTCCTATAAGACCTCCACGGCTTGAGTCGAATTACACCAGCACTTTTCCGGATTCGAGTCCGGGGACTCGAGTTCGAGTAGATTGCGTTGTTTTACCCTAAGGTAGTTAACTGATACCAATACATCGGTTAAATCAAGCATGCACATCATCGATCCCTATGACACAAATAGAGCAGTCGAAAATATACTCATCCATGCACTCGAAAGTCTTCATAAAGTCCCCAATCGAATCCGTGATTCCACTGGACACTCGGGGGCTACTGACATGGGTATACCCTACATGTACTCGAGCTTGGTATATACGGCCTGAATACAGCGGGAGCCCACGGTGTCGCCAAGGCCCAAACAGAGGACTCGAGTAACTTATGGACTCTCGATTGCTTGAAGAACAAGAAGAAGCTAAAGATAGAAAGTTCAGAGGGGAAAACCCTAACCTATAACCGACTCGACCTGCTACCCTAGACCTAGCCTGTCTATATAAAGGCTAGGAGGGAGCAGCGAGGAGGACACACGCAACCCTAGTTTCCACAACCCTCATGAGATTGCATCTCGATTCCTTCAATAATTCCACGAGCAGACAAGCAGGAGTAGGGACCTCTGCGAGGCCTGAACCTAGGTAAATCTTCGAGTCCCCTGTGTGCTTGTTTGCTAGCCGATAGATGTCTCCAGCACTCCCTCCTTCTCCAAAACCCAAGTCCATAACAATGGGCATTGATGAGTTAAACCCTCTTCAATGGGGCAAGCCCACTTGGTTGCCTTCACTTCTCGGTTCTTGATCTTGTTGAAGTGATCACGTTGGAGCTCATCCCTGAACCGTATCCCCATGCGTTCTTGAGCGGCAGCCTGAGAAGCACTAACAGCGGCATGAGCATGAGTTTGGCTCCTTGTGTTCATCATCTGAAATAATAAGAAAAGACAAAAATAAAACTTTTTGATCCAACAATAATAAGCATAACATATTCCTCATCATAGCACACTAAAGAGTCCCCTCAAAATAATAATCTAGGCAAGAGAATCATGGCAATTAGTTCATAGTAGGTCCCACCCTAGATTGATAATGACAACAGATCAAAGATGAATATGCAAAAAGTAATTAGAGGATTGGAGGAGAAACATACCGTAGATCACTTGTGTGCGAGAAAATCGAACGAAATTAAGTAGAGATGAACATCTCTTGAGGTTTTGAGAGAGTTTGGAGGTAGAAGAAAGAAAAAAGGATTGAAGTTTTGGGGTTGGAAATACCTCCCGTGGTGATTTTGTGGTCGGACGCAACTATACGGCCGGAACAATTTGTTCCTGCTGTATAATTGGTCTGCTGTAAAAAATTAGGGTTTTCACCTGGCGGCGCAACTATACGGCCAGAACTATATGGCTAGAACAATTTGTTCCCGTCGTATAGTTGGTCATCAAACCTTTTGTACCTGGAAAAGAAATTTTACAAAGGCATCGATATCTATACGGCCGGAATTTTTATTCCCGTCGTATATTTGGTCATTAAACCTTGAGTACTTTCGAAGAGAAATTTGTCGATGGCAAAGATATCTATACAGCCAAACTATACGGCCGGAATTTTTATTCCCGCCGTATAGTTGGTCGTTAAACCTTCTGTAGTCATTAAAAAAATTATGTTTCTTCAAGAATTCTTTCTTATCCTGAAACTTAGTGAAACGCCTTGTTTTTGACAGAAAAATGACAGTAAAAATTATCGACCAACATCAGCATGTATAAAGCAGGATTTTTAGTACTACCAAACTTCTTCTCCTCAACTGGAGTTTTCTAGCACTCTTTATTCAACATAAAACTTAAACTAAAACTTAAAAACTTTACTCAAACCTTTATTTCACATGGGTTTCCTCCCATGAAGCGCTCTTTATGGTCAATAGATTGACCGTAATGTTGCTCACTTAGGCTAGATGAGTGGAACATCCACTCCAAAATAGTTGGCCTTCAAAGTGATGGCCTCCTTTTCATCATGCTTGGCTTTCTTCTTCCTGGGAAAATAAATAACAAAAGGATCCTGCGAAGGCAATTGAAGCTTCACATTCCCTTTATGTAGATTAATCAAAGCCTTAATAGTTCTTAAAAATGGATGGCCTAATATAATAGGAGCAGTAGCATCTTCAGGCATGTCAACAATAACAAAATCAATAAGATCAGGACAACCTTTAATGTATACTAAAGTATTTTCTTTAATCCATACAACTTGTTTGTAGGTAGAATCTGCTAGATGTAATTTTAACTCAGTGATTTCAAAGGGGCCAAGATTTAACTTATTAAAAGACTTTTTGGAATTGTTGAAACGCTTGCATCTAGATCACAAAGTGCAGCTATCTATTTGCTCCCAATCTTAATCTTAATAGTAGGCTCAAATATATCATCAAGCTTCACAGGTAAATTTTCAGCAATTTTCTTATATTCTTCCTCAAGATCACGTACCTTTATTGCTACCTGATTAACGAAGTGTTGATAGATAGCTTCTTCATTTCCTTCACTTACCATAATCTTGATATTGATCCTTTTTACAAGATCTTCAATGGTGTAATTTGGTGAAGGAGCATTACTATAGTCAAGTTCTTCAGGATCCTTCCTTTGGATTCTTATCATCTTGAGGTCTTCAACAGGATTGGGCTCAGCTTTACCTACAAATTTAGCTAGAATGGGAGTTGGACTCTCGGTTATCTTACCTAGTTGTGCCTCAACAATCCTTGTTCTTTCTTGGAGGGCCTGCAAATCATTCCTCAAACTTATAGCTTGGTTAGATAATTTACCAAGCATAGCATCATGGTTCTTCGTTATTTTAACAAGGATATTGTTTTACTCATTTTGTGAGTCTATAAAGGACTTAAGTGTTTCTTGGAGACTACCATTACTTGTTCCCATATTATTATTAGAGTTACCTATAGGACTAGAATCATTTTTCTAAAAATTGGGATTATAATTCTTTTTCCAAGTAGGGTTATAATCATTACGAGCTATGAAGTCTATTTCTTCAATATTTGATTCTGGGATAGCTCTTACCTGGTTTTCCTTACATTTTACGGCTAATATGAGCTCATCCAGCTTAGCATTGAGTTCTTCATTTTCTTGTGGTGATACGGAGTTCACCTTCTTCGTGTTTGATCTATCCACATGCCACTGGGCATGGTTGTCTTGCATATTGTCTAGTAGTTGCTTTGCTTCGGTAATATGTTTGCCCATAAATGTTCCTCCAGCTGCTGTATCAAGCATAGACTTAGACACAAGGTTAAGAGCATTATAAAATAAATGGAGAATTAACCAATCTTCCATCCCATGACTGGGACAGTTTATCATGCATTCTTTCATCTTCTCCCATGCAAGCGCTAGTGGCTCATGCTCTTCCTATCTAAAACCAGTAATATTAGATCTTAGTTGCATAGTCTTTGCAGATGGGAAAATTTTAGTCATAAGTAAAGAAGCACACTCCACCCATGATGTAATAGTATTTCTAGGCAAAGACAACAACCATTCTTTTGCTCTTCCTCTAAGAGAGAAAGGAAATACGCGCAATTTGACCGCATCAGGGTCAACATCTTTTATGCGCATCATGTCACATATTTTGGTAAAAGTGTTCAAGTGCATACCTGCATCCTCAACAATAGAGCCTCCAAATTGATTCTGTTGAACCAAACTTAAATAATGGGGCTTAATTTCATAATCATCAGCAACGATTGCTGGCTGGGTAATATGAGTACGCAAATAATCATTGTTGGGAGTTGCAAACTCCCCAAGCTTCTTTTTAGCCATATTTCCTATGTTTTTGGGTTTTCTTAAACAAAGACTTATGATAGTAAAAACAATTTTTTTTGGTTTTTCAAATAAAGACTGAAAGCAAACTAAAAAAATAAGAATTAAAACTAGCAAGGTTCCTACTAACCTCCCTAGGGTAGCTACTGCTTCCCCGACAATGGTGCCAGAAAAAGGGTTGATACCTTTGATCCGGATTACGGATGTAGTATAGCTCTTTTTCCCTAGTATACCTAGGTTATCAAATCCTCGGGAAGCAGAAAGCGTAGTGAAGTTACTTTAACGAACCTTCGGGAGTTTTAGAATTCTTTTTATGTTTTACCGAACCAAGAGTTTGCTGTCTTTTGTTGTTGTCGATGATGGAGAGAGAGGGCCTAGGGCTTTTGGTTTCACATGTAGCTATGCAAAACATCTGATGGGAATAAAAGATAATAATAAAGTATGCATGTAATTGTTAGAGCAAGATAATTATATATGGGCAGTGCATCCATAATTGCTATTGCCTCCGCAACTGCTTATAGCAATAACCTACTAGTCTCGTCCATAGAAGAAAGAGAACCAATTATATGCATAGTGACGTCACCGTTAATCCCAAGTAAATCGCTCACATACAGCCATACTACCCCTTCTATCACTGGGGTTCCCAACCTGCAGATTAATCATTACTCATACTCCCTATACCTGGCTCAATCCTCGGGGTCTTGGGGTACCTGACAAGTCCTTGGATTGAGGCAAGAGAGGATACAATAATCATCATGTCATACAAACTAATACATGATCCCATCTATGATAAATAACATGCACAAAAGCTACATGGCTAGGCCGAAGCCCTTAGCCCAAGGAGAATTACTCACACATAGAGATGAAATCAACAATCATAAACATTGCAATGGAAATCATGAGATTGATATCGAATAGCCTTACAATGTTGCCAATTGAAGATAAGATCTACTATTACAAGTGGTGGAATATGGTTATGGTGGTGGAGAAGGGTTTGGAGATTAGATCTAAGTCTATTCCTCCGGCAGCTCTTCAGTATGGTGGATGCAGGTTTCTGGGGGCTATTGGTGATCTAGCGAGGGAGAGCTCGTTTCTCGTCGCCCGAAGCATCTTTATATAGGGGTCCCTTCACAAAAGTTGTTCTGTTTGACCTAGCGGTGTCGATGGCAACTATACGACCGAAAATATACGACCGGTATTTTATTCCCGCCGTATAGTTGGTCGCTAAAGCGTTTATCTCCAATTCACGACCCCTAGTTTCTTCGGGTTGTTGGAAATCTCGTATCTTTGACTTTAATGTTGTGATTCCCATCATCAAACGTCATTATCTGCGTAGGGAAAAATAGAAAGAAAGGATTGCATACCCCTTTGATCATTAGGCATTAGTGGCAGGGTTTAGAGAGATATTTCATCAAAATATGAATAATATCCAGTTTAAATGTGGACGTAGATGGCTACATTTCACAGCCATCACTTTACCATCAACATTCCATCTGGATTGTTGTGGAGGCCGTATATATGGTACTTGCAGCGACCGTACCCGGCGTCGAGGAAGGCGCACGCCAGCTGCCACGGTGTTCTCCGCGGGGAGAAGGCCCAAATGTGCATGGCATTGTCCTCCTATGTGGCGATGTAGGGGTCTTTGCGCTCCCGTACGGCGGGCGGTAGCCAGAAGGTGGCCATGGATGACAGACGGGGACGAAGATGGTTGCTAGAAGCGGGGGATTGGAGATGGTTTGGTGCGGGGAAGGGGAGAGAATAAATAGCAAGGATGTGATCCTAGATTAATGTGGCAGATTATCGAACCATGGGGATAATCAATGCCGCTGATGAAGCCGATGCATGTGGCAACTATCGATGACGAATACTAGGGTAAGCGATAGGACAGAATGAAATGCTGACTCTGCTTCCCGCACTCGATGGCCCAGTCATAATTTTGTGGTGCGTCCAACGCGACTGCGACCTCCCCTATCTGTGGGCCCTACGTGGATGACTGAGTTGATGGGTGAAAACAAATTGATAAAGTGGGCTATTTCCTATTAAAATATTGTGGTTATGATATAGGGGAGCTAATTTAGGGTTACTCCTATAGATAAGCAAAATTTAGGAGAAGATTTTTTTTAGGGAAGGACCCTACGTACACACATAGGTGAGAAAATATAGGAGTGTTGCTAGACTTGCTCTAAAGACTGTCAATAGAATCTTGTAGATGCTACTCAAAAAATAATTCTAGATGCTATTATGGAAAAGAAGACCCAAGGGTTTGTAATGTTTGGGTTCACGAGCCTTGATGCAACGGTCAAAGTTCAAAGTTATTTGTACACTACATAGTGGTAAGATTATATAATAGGTAAAGCTCAAAAAATTATAAATTTGATCGACATCTATAAAGTATGGGCATATTTGGTTCTTGTATTTGTATCATGTAGAAGTCAACATTGATTAGCTATACCTAATATACTTGAAAATTTTGGTAACATGGTCTAGAGAAATGAGGGAGAAGATTCTAGAATGATGGAGAAGTGCGTTTTGAGGTTTGTGCATAGTGTCCGTTGTACTAAAGACTATCAATAGTATCTTTTAGATGCTGGAATGGAGAAGAAGATCCAACGGCTGGCAATGTTGGGATTCATGAGTCTTGATCCAATGCTCAACGCATATAGAAGATCGATAGTCTTTCTTATCTTATCTTACCACTATATAGTGTACAATTAACTTTGAATATTGACCATTGGATCAAGACTCGCGAATCCCAACATTGCCAGCCGTTGGATCTTCTTTCCATTTTAGCATTGAGAAGATACTATTGATAGTCTTTCTTTTCTCCTATCTTACCACTATTATATATAGTTTACAGATAACTTTGAATATTGACCGTTGAATCATGTCCCGTGAATCCCAACATTGCTGCTAGCTGTTGGATCCTCTTTTCCATTCCATCATTTAGAAGATACTATTGATAGTCTTTGTTATCTTATCTTTCCACTATATAATGTAGGAATAACTTTGAATATTGACCATTGGATCAAGACTCGCGAATCCCAAAATTGCTAGCCATTGGATCTTCTTTTCCATTCTAGTATCTATTGTTAGTCTTTCTTACCTCATCTTACCACTATATAGTTTATGAATAACTTTGAATATTGACCGTTGGATCGATCAAGATTCATGAATACCAACATTGATAGCCGTTAGATCTTCTTTTCCATTCTAGCATCTTGAAGATAGATACTATTTATAGTCTTTCTTATCTTATCTCGCCACTATATAGTGTACGAATAACTTTGAATATTGACCGTTGGATCAAGACTTGCTAATCCCAACATTTCCAGCTGTTGGATCTTCTTTTCCATTGTAGCATCTAGAAGATTCTATTGATAGTCTTCAACACAATGAACGCTATGCACAAACCTCAAAACACACTTATCCATCATTCTAGAATCTTCTCCCTCGTTTCTCTAGACTATCTTCTAGTCATTGGATCTTCTTTTCCATTTTAGCATCGAGAAGTTATACTATTGATAGTCTTTCTTTTATTATCTTACCACTACTATATTTTTATTTTATATATAGTGTACAGATAACTTTGAATATTGTCCGTTGAATCATGACCTGCGGATCCCAACATTGTTGCTAGCTGTTGGATCCTCTTTTCTATTCCATCATCTAGAAGATACAATTGCTAGTCTTTGTTATCTTATCTTAGAACTATATAATGTATGAATAACTTTGAATATTGACCGTTGGATCAAGACTCGCGAATCCCAACATTGATAAGAACAAGTGTTGTTCCTAGTGGTGTTCTTGGACTAGTAGATGAACTGATGGTGTAGTTATGAGTGTGGGTAAATGGATAAGATGCTGGTGTGGAGAACTAATATCTGGTTAGTTTTCTATGGCTGCACACTTCTTTTTTACACCCTACACAACTTTGCATAGTGGTGTGTGAGCTGCTTGAAGGTGGCCCTTGTTTGCTCAAGTTTCAGTGTATTGTTTTCTCTCCCTTGCGGATGAGCCCAACTGAGATATTATCTTGGGTTTCTACTATTTCCATTTATCTATCTATGGTGAAACTTTCCCTAGCTGCTTATGATGCAAAAGTTTGAAGAAAATACACTTGATAATAACAGTTTACTAATTTGCCCCTCTTTTATAATTAGCCCAATGACGATATTAGGTGGTGCATTACATTGCCCAGATCTGAGGGTAATCTAACCCTAAACATTTACTATATATTACTTCTTTTCCTTGGTTTTGTTTTCTTTTTATGTTACTTTGAAGGAATGAAGAATGAATATTAGAAGATAAAGGAGTAGTTAGGATTTAGTTTAGGAATTTCATTTTCTATTTGTTGTATTTTTTCAAAATTGTAAGAATAATGTAACATTATTATTTGTGTAATGAAAACATCTTTCTATTCATTTATTTGTAACTCCTTATTATTTTTATTCATGTGTATTAAGACAATGTAATATTGTATTAGGAAATAAGATTCATCTTTTATTCTTTTCATTGTCTCATTTTTTATTTATTAAATTCTTACTTATTGTATCATAGTTTCTTTTTTCAATACTTTTGAAAAATTGTAAAAGACGTATTAATTGTAATAAATAATATATTCTTTATTGATAATCATATTTCACTCTTGGAATTACTTTATTATATATAATTCAATTTCATTTTGTTTTGGATTCAAATATATCATTTGAGTTGATTCCACCCAAAAGCAAAGAATTCAACAAAGGTCATATCAAAATTTATAGCACTCTAGTTTGACAATCTAAACCCTAAATTATCTAACTGAGAGAAACCTTGATCCTTTTTGTGTTTTAAAGCTTTGCACGGAAATTCTTCAGATATTATATGCATGAATGCAATGCACACATCTGTGGTATCTCTTTCTTTGATCTAAAACCCTGGGATGTTACAGTCTCTTCCTTAAACTAAACTTTGTCCATGAAGTTCAAACTCTCTTACATTTCATAATATAGAAATGACTTGTGTTGATCACTTATCAGATTCCTTAATGATCTTAAATGTAAAAAATGGTTGTATCCTTCTTTCAATGTTTTCTTGATTCCTCCTCTGGCATAGTAACGACTAGCTGGTAGTGTCATTGTTTACCATGATTCCTTTTACTTCAATACCCTCCTGGTCAGGTCTTTTTGAAAGATCCTTAGGTTAAGACTTCTTTTGCTGCTTAGTAGCCTTATTAGTAGACCCAAACAAATCTTTTACTTATTAATGGCTTTATTTTTTGAAGCATTAAAGTTTTTGGATGTTCCACTACAATAGGGGTTTGCCTTCATATTTATCTAGCTATAATGATATTACTCTAGTTAGTACATCCTGACATAGTGCTAAGGAATCACATCTACTTCCTGTTTCCTATTTCTCTTGTCATCTGGAACCTTAATGATCCACCCATCCTGATAATTTACAACGATACCATGATCTAGATTAAGAGGGAGATTTCTCTATTAATATAACCACTTTACAAAAGCGATAATGATCATGGTATTGAGAACTTTGTTGTACTACACATTTCCTCTGTTGTTCTTACAAGTTATCCCTATCCAACACAATTCTTTCATCTCACTCTTCATTAGAATCAAAGAGTTACCGTTCATCGTGAAAAGTAGTTCAACAACTAGGTTTCATCCATCTCAACTTAAGGTCCGGTGTTTACTTTATTAGAGTAAAATCTCAATTCATGGCTTGAGATTCTCCTAGAAGCTCTACTTTTGTGCGAATTTCAGCTAACCTTATTAAAATAAGCTTTATATGTACCTTAATTTTTAAATTTCTACTCAACTTTTACTCTAAACGGCAAACCTTGATACTTTTATTTCACTGATCACTCTCCCCCTTAGGGTTTTCTAACTATTTGTAAAATTTGTATATACTATCATTGGTTTCCATGGTTAGGACATTGTTCTTTATATACTTTATATTTGCACTTCTATAAGATTTCATGAAGGAATTTGCGGTTTACCCACCTAGTTGTGAGTATCCAAAATGAATCCTTTGAATAATCTTTGATATAAGGATCCTTCATTTCCTATGGACGTAAACATCTTACCTATAGGATCTTAAAATAGATGACATCATGGCTCTATTATCACTATCTATCCTACTTTTAACCTTCAGAACATTCACATTGTAGAAAATTCCACCTCCCAAAGAGTTGTGAAAATTGGCTATTGATATTTAGTATCTCATTCTATCTATCCTAACATAGGCTAAGGTTTATGCTCTTTATATCATACAAAGATGATTTGGTTAATTAAACCAATAGGATACCAGCTGCGATTCATTCTAGGTTTAATGGTTACAATTACCTCAAGGTTTTCTAGTTCTTTTTCTACAAGTGTACTCTCTTTGAGACTTCAAAGTTCGAACATTTTATTCGTTCCAATACTTCACCTTTCTACCGATTCCTGATATTTCCATGAACTTAGATATTATTAACTTCATCAGCCTCACGGTAATAACACCTACTTCAATTAAACTTGAATTCGTCTACTCATGTTACTCCATGCCTCTTCTATACTACGTTACCTTAATTTTGCTGGCTAAACTTGTTATGAAATTGACCGTTCTTCAAAGTAACATAGATACTTCTTCTGTTTTGCTTCATTCTTCTTAAAAGCCTTTTTCTTTTCCTTAAGAACCCATCTCTCCCTTACACGAATTCCTTACCCTCTAGTTCTGTTTCATAAAACGAATACTCATACTTACAGCATGCACATGTTTTCTGAGCTAAACTCTATGCACAGAGCTAGTGACACAAGTACATCAAGAACCAAATCCAAATAAAAATCAAACATATGCCACATGTTATACATAGGTTTCATAAGATATTACAAACAAAACATCCTCACAACTATAACTTATTGTCTACTATTATAATACTTGTAGATTACAAGATCTTATATGTTCACGTGAGCATACTCTCACTTATTATGACGTACCATCCAAGAACTACAATACACATTACGGAGTATATACATTATTCAAGCCCTCTACTTCTACTTGATACTTCCTTTTCTTACCTTTCACCCTCATCTTAGTGCTTCCTAGAGTTTCTTCCATGACGACGTGAAGTCTGAAGACTGCCTTCTGGAACAGATGAACGTCTAGAGGGTGCGTACTCTGGATCATAAGTACCTAGAATAAGGTTAGTCAATGAGAAATGATCAGAAGATGCGTGATTTCCTATGGAACTATTCTACCCACCTTCAAACGCACTTCCAAAGTAAGGCTTATTCTCCATCCAATATTCACACAGTCATACTAAATTGTGTAATAACTCTCTTCTGGAATATCAGAACTTGGCATGTTCAGCTTCATATCTAGCTCCTATATCTCCAAGTTTCTATGGGCCATACTGATAGTAAGCATAGATTCGAATTCATACTCCTCATACACATCTCTTGAAAAGACTATTTTAGGATGTCTAGCTTTTTTATCTAACTCCTTTCTATGTTCTAATGCCTTTGTAGGATCAGTAAAATCCTCAAGAACAGTGTCCAATTCCTAGATTAGAATTTGATGGCTGTTTGGAAAGTATTGAGTAATGACCTATAACGATCCATGTATTCAACATCTAATGTAGGCTCAATCTGCACAAGTGAAACATGATCCAATCAAGTTTCGAATCTATGCATTCATGACGTATAGTAGTGTGAGTACTACCTACCAGCTCCTTGGGTTTCTGCTTTCGGATCATGGTTATAGCCTCCACTACCTTCGATCCGGATTACGAATGCAGTATAGTAGTTTTTTTTCAGAAAAGATTTAGATTTGACACAATATCAAGTATTCAGGGGACGGTCCGACGCCCGCGGCAGGGTTGCTGGCGTGGCGTTGTAGATATCATGTGTCTACACCGAGACGAGCTTATCGTGATAAGTACCTGGAGAGAGAAACGCCCATAAAACATGATCCCGCAGATGTAGGCGTTTATCGCTTAATAGCAAATCTTGTGTCGTGTTGTGATTGATCGATAGATCTCTATATGCTTCCGATGTTAATACTCCCTCCGACTAATATTAGTTGATTTGGATTTGTCTACATTAAGTGTATCTAGACATGTTTTAGTGTTATCCGAATCTAGATAAATTTGAGTCAACGTTGGAGGGAGTAGAAGTTCTTATAATCGGGTCGATGATGCCCGTAGCTATTTGTTTAAGAAAAACAATGTAACTATTGTTTGCGATCAAGAAAATCCGAAGCAAACTCGGGCTGCTTCCAAGAGAAAAAGTCGTGTACATGCTGCTGCGACGTCCTCCTCGTCCCAACCTTAAAGCGACTCATAATTGTTCCATCATCGGTAGCTGGCTGGTGCATCACGAGCTGGCAACACCGACCGACCAGATTACTGCTCATCATCTTCCATTGATTCAGCTTGCCAGGATCAGGAGCAGGACCACACGCGTCTATGCAGTCCACTCCTCACCAAACCCGGCAACCGACGAGGTCAACCTTTGCCACGAGGCGCGCACACGAGCGCGACGCCCTGCCATGATCAAGTGTGGGCTACGCCTTTTTTTTTCAAGAAAATAGTTTATTGGTAGTAAAGTATCTCCAATGGTATCATGGCGATATTCGAAATCCCGGTCAAATCCAGCGGATTTAATCGCTAATACACCGTCCTAATCCCGTCTTCCTCCCTCGGCAGCCGGCACCCGTGGGTGTCGCTTGCTTACACAAGTCCACGTTGAGAGGAATCGCTGCGCGACCGGCCGGCAACCACCGCGCGCGTTGCGCCGCCGAGCGGGAGCATGGGCGGCACGGCCTTCGACTTCGAGTACAAGAGGTGAGTAGCAATTGCGAGCAACAGACACAGCCACAGCCCCATGCATCCGTCCCGTCCGGGAACCAAGCCGATGGCGCCCGCGACATCGTCGGGCCGCGCGCCACGTGCTCCGACCTCGAGCCTCGACGCAAACGCAAAGACAACGAGTTTTTTTCCTTCCCCATTCCATCTCCCCAATCTGCGGCGGCAGAATCCAATCTTCTTCTTCTATTCCTCTCCTCTCTCCGCTTCGGCGTCGGGGCATCCGGGGGGCGTGGATTCACGGGCGCGCGCGGCTCCCCTCCGATCTTGCCGCGATCCGTTGCAATTCTTTGATTCTTCGCCCACCACGCCACGCCCCCCAGAAATTTTGTCTTCCCATGTGCGCGGATCTAGGGACGCGGGCCGCCTAGGGTTTATGGCTTTGGTCAATCCATGGCGTGCGGTGCCGAGGTCGCCCTGTCGCTTCTTCTTTAATGCGCGCTGATCCCCATGGATGCCGATACCCGGTAAAACACGCATAAATGCCGCCCCATTTCCATTTACATCTCTCTGCCTCCTCCTCTTCTTCTCCTCTGCTACTATTGTTATTGTCGTACATTGGATTTGTGTGTGGGCTAATGCAGTGGTTCGAGTTGCTGCCTCTTGACGCTGTTGAGGTTTGGCGCAGGGACGCGTATGGATTCGCGGTGCGGCCCCAGCATCTGCAGCGTTTCCGCGAGTACGCCAAGATTTACAAGGTACCAACCAGGCTGGAAATGTCCTCCTCTTTTTTTATCTGTATGTTCAAAGAGGAAGTTCTCATCTTTTTTTTTTGGTTGTTAAAAAGGAGGAGGAAGATGAGAGATCGCAAGTATGGAAGGACTTCTTAGACAGGTTGGCCGACTCTACGGATTTGCCCAGCACAGCCAGCATTTCGCCGTCAACAGACGATCCTGCTGCCGGAGATGCAGGTCCTGAGAGTGCAGAAAAGAGTGTCAATGGAGAAGATAATGAAGCTGAAAGTGCAGAAAAGAGTGTCCATGGAGAGGAAAATAAAGCCGAAAACGCAGAGAACAGCAATGGCTTGTTGAAGGAAGTTGGTGAATTCAGAGAAGTAAATGGTGAGCCAGAAAATTTGAACGGTGAGACTAGCAACTTGGAAAAGTTGAAAGAGGACATCAATATCACAGAGGCAATTTGTGATGATGAACAAGAAGAGGATAAAGCTGCAGAAAGGAACGCCAAATTGGAATATGTAGAGGAAGTTGATGGCAGCGTTGAATCCAGAGAAGTAAATGGCATCCGAAAAGATTCCAAAGATGTGACTGGCAACTTGGAAAAACTGAAAGAGGAAAGTAGTGCAAAATCTGAAGAATTAAACGAAGCCTCTGAAGAATTGAAGGAGATGATTGAGGGCTCTGAAGAAATAAAAGATGTAAATGGGGGCACCGAGGAATTTAAAGATCACAATGGAGGTTTAAATGGATTGAGAGAAGTGAGCAATGGCAACTTTGAAAAGTTTGAGGAGGCCCCCTTCGATAAGGGGTTGTTGGATGAACTGGAGCCCATGAAAGTCGACTCCTGGAAGCGGATGAGGGCATCACTCAGCATCATTGAGAAAATGATGAGCTCTCGGGTGGTGAGAAGAAATGATGCTGCAGATGCCATATCTGGAAAGGCTGTGACGCAGCTTGCTTCAATTGAAGAAGAAAGGACTGTCGGAGAAAGCCATGAAGGGGGTCCAGCAGAAGAGTCATATAAAGCAGAGAAGGTGGATCGGTCACAGAAAGGGGCTTTGCCAAGTGTTTCATTGGACGGTGTCAATGGAGAGTCTTATTTTTCTTGGAGGGAGGAACTCGAGAGCTTGGTTCGTGGAGGCGTGCCAATTGCTCTTAGAGGAGAGGTGCAACTGCAACCAGAATTGCACTTTGCTTTTTTTGTCTCCGTCTATGAGATATACCTTTGCAGTTACATATGGTTTGTTTTCTTGCAGATTTGGCAAGCATTTGTGGGTGTTGGTGCTCGGAAAATCAGTGGGTACTACAGAAAATTGCTAGATGAAAAGACAGAGGTACTAGATAAAATCGACCTTCAGGACCAAGCGGTGAATGAACAGAGAAGTTCACCAAAAAAGCATCCCAAGCCTGAGAAGTGGAAGGGGCAGATAGAGAAGGTTGTTTTCTGAAACATTTCGAACTAAGAAGAAGTATGTCCTCGGTTAACAAGTTCTAGTGTTTCTAAACACTTGATTTTTTCTGCTATCATCACAGGATTTGCCTCGAACATTTCCGGGGCACCCTGCATTAGATGAGGATGGGAGAAACGCTTTGAGACGGTTATTAACAGCATACGCAAGGCATAATCCATCTGTTGGATACTGCCAGGTAATTCAATTGGATTTTGACCTTCCTGTTTGTAAGATATATGAATGTATCTGTAAACATTTTGGTGATCGATGTTAAGTGAACTATGAATGGTAGCCATTTTGCAAAGGTTAGTTCTAGTTGAGCATTTGTTGCCATCAGGGACGGAGCCAGGAAAAAAACTTGAAGGGAGCCAATTGAACATTTGGTTAGTTGGAGAGGGCCATATTATACATAGGGGGTCCATTGAACATTTGTTTAGGAAAAAAATGCAGCATGCGGGGGGGCCAGGTCCCCTGCTAGCTCTGTCCCTGGTTGCCAGCTTGTATATCATATGGCCTTTCAAAAATAAAAATTTAAGTAAAAGAAGAGGAGGATATGCATCTATCATGCATTGTCTACTGTCAAATTAGGCAGTTTTCAATCAGTTGTTCTGATGATTAAATTTTCATCTCTGTATTCCTACCGGAACTTTAGAAGCAATATAATGGTTGAGATCAGTAAGGCCAATCCCGAATTTCAAATATGCAATTTCGTCACTATCTAGCTTTACGAGGTCAGAAAAGTTGTCACATATTCAGTTTAAATTGTGTACTGTAAAAAAAGAGATAAGACCATCTTTTTGTTATATAATTTAATATTCTTGTTTTTTTGTACAGCATATTTTTATATGAATTTTAGTACATGTGCCGAAATTGGTTTTATGAATTTCTTTGATATAAGTGTACAAAATCGTGAAGGGGTATGAACCTGTGTTCACAAAATTCGCTTTGTATTTCCCAGTCTCCGTAATGATGGTGCCCTCTTATATCTTCGTTTTTGTTGCAGGCCATGAATTTTTTTGCTGGACTATTTTTATTGTTCATGCCTGAAGAAAATGCATTCTGGTAGGACTGCAATGTGTGCCTTCATTCATGAAAACTATATCTGATTAATGGGTATTTGTATGGTGCAAGATCCTAAGCTATCTTCAATTCTACATTTTTTTGCCCTTATTTTATTTTGTATTTCAGGGCCTTGGTGGGGGTCATTGATGAGTACTTTGAGGGTTACTACACCGAGGAAATGATTGAATCGCAGGTATAGATAGTTTTTTATGATTCCATCATACATGTTCTGTATGCATGTAAACATTTATATAATATTGCAGCTCCATTCACAGGTTGATCAACTTGTTCTTGAGGAGGTTGTACGAGAAAGGTTCCCTAAATTGGGTATGTATTTGAGTGATATTACATGCATGACTCACGTTCGGTTGAGATCTGGAGCTGACATAGCTAAGATTTGTTTGAAGGCACAATGATTTATTTCCTTGAGTAGTTGATGGTTATCATTTTGCATTAACATTGGTTGCAACTCTTTTTCAGCCAAACATACAGATATCTTGGGAGTGCAGGTGACATGGGTGACTGGACCATGGTTTCTTTCAATTTTCATCAACATGCTTCCATGGGAAAGTGGTCAGGTTTTATACAATATCTTGGTGCTTTCATTAAGATATAACAATATACAAATATCTTTCACAAGTTCGCTGCTGTAATATTCGATTATCTGGAGCCCTTAAATTACTTAAACATCTTAAGCAAAATTATCAGGATCCTGAGAAACCCCAGACTAGTTTTTTATGTGTTACGTATTCCTTTCGTTGTATGTTCAAACAGATTAATCGTTTACTTATACCTGATTGGAACTTTTCTTCTTTTAGTTCTCCGTGTTTGGGATGTAATCCTTTTTGAAGGAAATCGTACAATGCTGTTCCGGACAACGCTTGCTTTGCTGGACTTATATGGTACTCTATTGTTTGTAAATTTTGATTGACTAAACTTTGATGTCTAACCAACACTTTTGCCCTTTATGTTAATTTGTAGGTCCTGCCCTGGTGACCACAAAGGATGCTGGAGATGCAATTACATTACTGCAGTCTCTTGCTGGATCTACCTTTGATAGCAGCCAGCTTGTATTGACAGCTTGTATGGGTTTTCAGTCAGTGAAAGAAATGGGATTGCGGGAGCTAAGAGAAAAGCACAGGCCAGAAATTATGGCGGCTATGGAGGAAAGATCAAAAGACCGTAATTCCTGGAAAGATAAGAAGGGGCTAGCAACTAAACTATATAGCTTTAAACATGACCCCTCATCTGTATGCCCACAAGTTGATTCCAAGGATGGGGCAGATGGTTTGCAAGTAAATGGGGATTTAGCATTAGACAATGAGGTGGATGAGGGTATTGATCTTGAAGACCAGGTACAATAATCCTCATATACCAATTTCCTTTTTCCGTGGGAATGAAAAAAGAGGTTGTGTTCTATGCACCATCGTTTTGATGGTTGAGATATTGTGATCGTAACAGTTTGTTGTGATTAATGGTTCCATTCCATATACTCCCTCCGTCCTGAAAATGATGTCGCGGATTTGTGTAAATTTGGATGTATCTAGACCCTATTTAGTATATAGGTACATCTGAATTTTGACAAATTTGCGACATCCTTTTCAGGACGGGGGGAGTAGTTTATTCTTTGCTGATCTTAATAATCTGAATTTTTTTGCCATCTGGAATTTTGAATACACAATTTTATGTTGACATGCTGAATATTTTATACACGTGCACTTCTTTCTCATAGGTAACGTGGCTAAAGATTGAGCTGTGCAAGCTGCTTGAGGAGAAAAGATCAGCTGAACTCAGGTTTGTTTTACTTTTGCTGCTTCTAATGTTCTGCTTGTGCAATTGAGACTAGCAATCGGTGCTCACTTTAAGGCAGCATCCGTTTAAATTTAGTTTTCTGAAGGAAGTGAACTAGGGGGAGTGGATGTACAACCTGACCACTTGGGTTCAAGTTCTCATGTATGCTCATTTGAGTTCCTATTTGTACTATTGGGGCTTCCCTTACAGTTTTTTTAATAATAATGATAATATTAATTAATTTGCTTTTATGCTATGATGCTGTTATAAGCTCTTTTGCTGATTATGGAAAAATTCCCTCAACATTCTGAGTGACAGTTAAGACAAAGGAACCTTTAATACTTGACCTATATTGTAAAATAGCACTATATCTTCGATTTGCTTTGAACAATAACTTTGTCTACCGACTCTGTTCATACCATATTTGAGTTTAGCTGTAGTATTCAGGGGGAAAGAAAGTACTTAAAGCGACATCGTGCTCCTTTTCTCCTTTTTCGAGAAAACACAATAGACTATTGCGTTTCATTTCATTGAATAGGTAGAGTCCAGATATACAGTCCTCCTAGGAGGCAAGCAAACAAAACAGTGCTTATCTCCTTCACATCGTCATGATACCTCATAAAACTATTTTACTTTGTTTTACCGGCATTCTTTAAACCTGTTATCAGTTTTGTTGTAGGAGTGTTAAATCAGTTTCGTTGTAGGAGTCTAATTTAAGATTTGCGCCTGGAATTGGTATAAATTCTTCCATTCGTTTCTATTCTCTAGGTTCTCATTGTAAGTTTATTGGTCACGAGAACCTCACAAACCATATGGCTTAATTTTGTAGTGTGGCATATCAGTACATGTCTATAAAAACTACTCCCTCCGTCCGAAAATAAGTGACTTGGATTTGTCTAAATCTGCATGTATCTAGACGTGTTTTAGTGTGTAGGTACATGCGAATCTAGAAAAATGCAAGTCACTTATTTTCGGATGGAGGGAGTAGCTTATATTTCTTGATATTCACAGAGCTGAGGAGTTGGAAACTGCTTTAATGGAGATGGTCACGCAGGACAATAGACGTATGCTGAGTGCTAAGGTAGTGTTGTTATCTAGAATAACTTAATTTATTCTTTCCCTAAGACTGACACAATTTTATCTCAAATTCAAGCTCCTTAATATTTTAGGTTAAAAATGAGCCCTTTTATTTTATGTCTGGCTAAATAAAAAGTTACTTTAAGGTAGTATGGTCTACCTCTAGACATATGATTGTTATTTCCTTGCTTAAATTTTGAGTATGCATTCTTGACTTGGAGAATATTCACAGGTTGAGAAGTTGGAAAAAGAAGTATCTGAACTGAGAAAGACTTTTGTAGATAAGCAAGAACAAGAACAAGCAATGCTTCAGGTGCTGTCTTAGTGCCTAGGATTTATTGCATGACCCTCGTAACTCCGAAATCCTCTGTGCTGTCTTCTTGGTTAAAAAGTACAAACATTTACTTGCCCATGCAGATTTTGGTGAGAATGGAACAGGAACAGAAAGTGACAGAAGATGCCCGCATAGCTGCTGAACGAGATGCTGTCGAACAAAAATATATTGCTCACTTGCTCCAGGTTAATCTTGGATCCACCTTTTCAGGCTGATTCCTTGAAGTGCTTTACGACTTATACTGTTGGAGAAGAACAGATGCATACCTTTCATACTTTGTATATGCAGGAGAAGTATGAAGCAACAATGACATCACTTTCCGAAATGGAGAAGAGAGCTGTGATGGCAGAAACTATGTTGGAAGCTACGAAGCAGTACCAGGCTGGGCAGGTTAAAGCCGTGCAAACCTTCACTCCAAAGTATGTTCCAGTTACTTAATTGAACTTCCGCCTTTTGCTTTCTCATTGTTGCATTCCTTGTCAGCAGATATTGGAGTTAGTACTAATCATATGACTGATATTTCTAATTCTTTTTTAACTTCAAGTCTATTTTTCACATGGTAACTTTTCATTTACTGGATAATCATGTAGGTCACCACATGCAGACCTCGGGAAGACAAACCAAGATAATGAAGATACAACTAACAAGAAAATGGGCTTGCTTTCTAGGGGTCTTGGATGGCTAGAGAAGAGCAAGGTACGCATAGTATGTTTAGTATTCTAGGCTTCTAGCATACAGTAATCTGTGTATCTATACAGAAGGAGCAACCTCTATGTATTTTTTTTAAAAAGGGAATGAACATCTTAGAACAATAATATTCATTCTTCATTCTGAAATCATGACAACTGAAATGGGAAAAATAACTGAAAGCTGGGGTGCTGTTGCTTCACTAATTCTGAATTACTTTTACCAGGGAAAGCCAAATTCCGCTGAAACGACTGAAGGCTGAACTCAGTGCGGAATTAGGTAGAAAACCATGAGCCCCAACAAGGATCTTGACGACCATGAATGATTGGATTGCCCGATCACCACTACAATCCTTCAAACGAGCCAGTTTTTGTCCGCAGGGAGATCAACCTGCATTTCCGATGGAAGTTTTGCTGAAATTGTACTTGGTAGGTCTGAACCGTTGCAAAACATCCATGTAATTTTATTCTCCGATTAGTTTCATTAAGATTGTCAATACTTAGTGTTCCATTTAGGAGAAAGAAAATACACACGAAAGCCCCATTGTTTTTAGACTAGTTTGTGAGATTGTCATAGAGTTATACCGGGGAAGAGCCTGTATTATTTCTCTTCTGAAAGAATTTTGCAACGCATTGTAAAGGAAATGATCTTTCAGTGTCTTGTTTGTTCTTTTGGCAACGCTGTTTTGCCACATATTCTTGACATATGTTACTTGGTGCAAAGAAGAATTATCCGTTGACACAGTTCAGTAAAACATGTTTGTTTCTAGTATATCTGCCCCATATGTATGCACGTCTACACGTGTGATCTGTCATGACCATAGCATTAGGTCAAAATCTATGCCACTTGACATAAGAAGTCGGAACAGTTATTGCAATGGAACAATGAGAGAGTAGGGTGTATCTTGATTCTGATTGCAACGAAAAAGGAATATGCATGGAAATATGAAAGAGGCATGCAGTGATCTTGAGGTTTTAGAAAAAGAAAGAAAAAGGAACGAATCAAAATCTGTTTAGCGCAACCGGAACAAAGCTATCAACACTTGCAGATAAAAACTGAAGTGAAGAGGACATATACAGCAGCAACATCTAAAGAAGAGGAAGTAAACCATCTAAACTACTTCCACAAAGATTTGGCATCATGGAAGTATCTTGACATACCAGGAATCTCATGTCTCATAGACTACAGATGACAAGCCTCAGGCCCTCGCCGTGGAGACAAGAATATTAGCATCTACTCCCTCCGTTCGAAAATATAAGACGTTTTAGCTTTGTGAATCAAATGTATCTAGACGTTTTTTAGTGTATAGGTTCGTAGAGGTTTCGAGTGAACCTATACACTAAAAAGTGTCTAGATACATTCGTCTCACAAAGCTAGAATGTCTTATATTTCCAAACGGAGGGAGTACAAACAAAATTTTCCCATGAAGCAAATGCAGGTCTGCCAGAAACACTATTTTGATTTGCACTGGACTCCTTGTGAAATGCTCCTGCTATCCTTTCCCGAGCTGGTGAACTGGAGATGCTGCCTGTAGGAGGAATGATCACCTCGAGCTTCCGGACCGACGCGAGGAGATGTGAGAGAGAGCATTCGCCACTTCTGTAATCAGAGGTCTCTGCCTGGCTGTTCTTTGGATGCACAACTGGGCAACAGAAAGGGCCTGGACCAACGATGTCTTGCTGTACTGTCCCGAGAGCGCTGGGTCTGCCAATATCAAATATTCCTTTTTGTCGATCAAAGGGGTCGCCTGAAGTTAAACATCAACCAAAGTTACAACAATTAGTCGCAATAAGAGACTACCTCTGAAATAGCATGTGAGAACATCGGTGAGATAATAAATCGCTTTATCTTTTAGAGAAGAGTACTTGAGATGTATCAACCTTGTGAAACATTAAAGGGGGCAAAAAGAACTGCCAAAACTAGACTTCTCAATTCTGAAATCAAATTGGGAAACCACAGATTCCTCGTATGGTAAGACCAAAGGCGGTACAACTAGAAGATAACAAGTCTATAGTGATCAAATGGTTAGAACCAATTGAATAACTAAGTAGAAATCAAGAACATCTTGTCATCAAAGTCTGAAGGTCCATAATGGCTAAGCTTATAAGGCTTCTGGAATTTTTTCATAGTACAAAAGCAAACAGAAATCAATATTCACCAAAGATATACCAGGTTGATATGAATACTTATTTAGCATCGAGGAGAAGCAAGGAGAAGAGTTATTCTTAAAGAAGGAAGTAATGGCTTACCCATTCAGCAAGATTACGCTCAGCTCGACTTCGTGTCTGGTCTAATGCCCTTCTTCCTGTGATAACCTCAAGTATAACAACGCCAAAGCTATAAACATCTGACCTCAGGGTCAACTGACCACTCTCAAGATACTCCGGCGCGCAATATCCAGGTGTACCCATCACTCTAGTGGAAACATGAGTATCGTCACCAGTTGGACCTAGCTTTGCCAATCCAAAGTCAGACAGCTTTGGATGATATCCCTCTCCCAGCAAAATGTTTGAGCATTTCACGTCACGGTTTATGATGGGAGGGTCGGTATTAACATGCAAGTGCTGCAGGCCTTGAGCTGCTCCAGCAAGTATCTTCATCCTGGTGTTCCAGTCAAGAGGCTTCTTATCAGGGGGGAGATCTGGGTAAAACAAAACCGAATTCTGGTTAAACAAGCTTATAATTATCCAGTGATAATGTATATGGCAGTTTTGGTACCATACCAAAGAGATGAGTTTCCAGTGAACCCAAAGGCATGTATTCATAGACCAAGAGCTTCTGAGCCCATTCGGCACAATAGCCAACAAGCTTGACAAGGTTTGGGTGATCCAGCCTGTTCAACACCATAACTTCTGTGAAGAACTCCCTGTTCCCTTGCATTCCTTTGGGATTAAGAATCTTTATAGCCACCTGTCCAGGGCACGGTTCAAGAATTAGAGCAACATACAAGCGAATCAAACCATTTCCACGCAAGCATCAATTTTCTTCAGAAAATAACCATAGCATGGATCCCTGACCAACATTCAAAAATACATTAAAAAACAAAATGCTTTATCAATCTGTTATTGCACTGCCCAGAAACACATGAACTCACATGGTTGCCATCCAGCACGCCCTTATAAACCTCTCCAAACCCACCCTTTCCTAGGAAGTGCTTTTGGGCGAAGCGCTCAGTCGCCACATCCAGCTCGTCGTAGGTCAATGATGGGCTACGCAGAGCATAGTTTGAGATGAAATTAGTGTGCACGCCTCCCTTACTGACCTCTAATCTTGACATCTCTGTAGAAACAATAAGACAGATGCACCAGCAGTGCAGTAGTCAGTTCAACATGAAAAAGCCTGCACAGTTTCATTATCCAGATTCCAGAACAGCATTATTTTTATGGAATGAAATTAGTCAACAAAAAAGGAACCGAACAGTTCCAAGTATCCAACAACAAAATGTTTCTTGTACACAATTATTTAAGTGACAAAACAACCCAATTTACTTAAAAATATCGGTATTGAAGCAATTGTGTAAAACTAGTGGGTTTTTTTTTTGGAAAGGGAACACGTGCACAGTTCATGGCAGACCTTATGTACATGCATGGGGTCATGTAGTACTCTTACAAACATGTACTAGTATCACACAAGGAATACATAGATGATAGATGTATAGAGTTGTACCCCATTAAAAGAACCCAAAAAACCACACCTACGAACTAAATTTAATCCGTTTCATACTTTTATTTGAACTATCATACTACACATATTCAAAGTTTTATTTTGATCCTCACTAAAGTTTCCATCTATATCATAAAAACAGAGGTTTTCCAACATGTTAACCCAGTAATTGCAAGAACAAGGGAGACAAAACTGAATGGGAACATATGTACATATCATGCATACCATCACCACAATTGTGCTTTGCGATATTTTCAAGATAATGATCTCAGTATAATTTCTAAAGAGAACTGCCACAATCAAAGAACCATTACTCTTCAGAAAATCGAGAACCAAGCGCTAGCTTGGTGGTTTGAGCTCACGGTGGTGAGCTCGCCCACCCGGGTTCGAATCGCGGTATTCGCGGTTGAACTAAACGGTGTGCTATCCACGTGAAAAATGCCTGGAGAGGTCTCATTTCTACCTAACAACGTATAGCCAAGCCAAGAGAGGAATCATTCCCCCGTTGGTCACCGTTTTACTCTTTAGAAAATGATGTGCGGTAATAATGCCCAGGACCACATATTGGTAGGTTAAATTAGTTGAACGTTTCATCTGTTTAGGTCACCGCCCCCCTATGTTGGCTATGTAAATACAGAAGACCTGAAGAATTGTGGTTTGGCGTGTGTTTGATGGTAAAAAGAACGCCCTAGAAGGCTAGGAGTAGGACCACCAGTTCTTCACGAAATTAATTACTCATGCCGCTGGAAAATGTAGAGTATATTTTGTCCTGCACACAGACAAAAGGAGTATTTACTATGATCAATGCACATTTATGTATCGGAATATGTAGACCATTGCCCTGCATTTTGAACCGAGGGAGTAGTCGATTTGCAAACAAAAAAATAAAAAATGAAATTGAAGTATCCCAGCCTCCCAACTACGAGAGCAACAATTTCTTGATAGTAGTATTATCTCAACTCATCCAAAGAAGAGCAGAAGCAAAGACCGTAAGAAAGGGACGCCACGCCAGAAATGATTCGCGGTTTCAATTAATGTCCAGAAGAACCGAAATTACACAATGGTCAAGAAATGTAGTTACCGCAAAAGATTCCCAATTCCCAACAAGCAGGCAACGGCCCAGACGATTGCGCACAGGATATCCAAAATTCATGAGAAGTAGTGCGGCATCCCAACTTCCGGAATGCATGCACACCACGGCCAAGTTGTAAAGGAACATGAAGAAATTAACCCAAGAAACGATGGTCGATGGGATGGGAACCCCCGTGGTAGAGCCAAGAACCCTCCTCATAGTCATAGAGCACCAACCAAAGCCAGAAACCAACGGAATTCGATCAACCGCGCAACACCAAGAAACCACCACGAGCGGCGGGACCAAGCAAGCACAGCACGGCGGAGCCGGAGGCAGAGAAACGGCCAAGAACCGGTGCCGCGCGCACCGGCACCACCGGCCAGCGGGAGCAAGAAGAAGGGAGAAGCTTCGCAGTCGTATCACCTGAGGGCGAGGCGGTCGGTGCGATCTGGGACTGCCTCTCCGCGGGGTCCTTCCTCTCGCCCACGGCGCCCTTCTCGCACGAGACGCAGCACCCCATGGCCGGCCGCCGCCTCGCCTCCTGCTCCTCCCGGTCTGGTGGCCCGAGGCGCGGAATGTAGGCGAGGGAGGGAGGGAGGAAGGGCGGAACTGTGGAAGGCTTTGGGAGTTGAAACAAACGACAACGCAGGAAGAATGTGTGTGTGGGGACTGGGGAGAAGAGAAGGGTTCCCAGGATGGAAACCGAGCAGCTCAACCGTGCTCAGGTGCTGTCTGTCTCGCGTGACCGTTTGCTTCCGAGGACACGGCCTCCCCGTTTCACGTGCGGGCCCAAAGTGCACATACGGAGTTGAGTTACGTATTCTCGGAAGTACGCGTTCCGTTGGACTTTTTGGCCTCTCTCGCTCAGGAGCCAGGAGGAAAGGTGTTCGCCTGAATATTCCTTCCGGGCCTTCTTCCCTGCCCGCCGCCGCCGCCTCCGCCTCCGCCTGTTGCGGCTTTCTGAAGGACTGGGGAGGCAGCGATGGAGGATTACGGCGGCGGGGGAGACCTCCTGAGCGAGGCGATGTGCTCCGGCGCGCGCGTGCTGGTGGTGGAGGACTGCGTGGAGGCGCCCGGGGCGTTCGTCCTCCACCTCCTCCTCAAGCGCGCGCTCGCCGGGGGCGGGGGCGCAGCGCTCCTCGCCCTCGCGCAGCCCTTCTCCCACTACGACCGCGTCCTCCGCAAGATGGTAAGCGCCTCACCCGCGTTTCGTCGAACACGTCCTGTGCTTACCAGCCCCCTTGCTTGCCCTACCACTGTCTGTCTCAGGCAGTTAGAGCCGCACACTTCTGACTACTGCAGAACTGTATGATGAAATTTGATGAGGTGATCTGGTTCTAGCATTATACTAGTCGACAAGCTCTTGCTCTGAACTAATGTGGAATCAAGCGTCTCAAACAGTACAGTCCCACTTGGAAAGTTTAAATCGCTAGCCATATCCTTTAGTCATAACTACTTGGACTTGGAGCCACAACTTCATAATTTTGTCATCAGGAACCCTGTACGAAATGTACAGCAATAACCCAATTTGGATTGACCAGCTCACCCGGGAACCTGTGATGGTCTTTGCAGTTTGCATAGCCTAAACAATCTAATTTGGACTGGCAGGCGGTTTAAAAGGCAATTAATTTCAGTTTCCCACCACTTTTGTGAGCCCTGGTAATGGGCCACCCTGCCACAATGTGCATACTCTACTTTGGCTCATGATTTCTTATTCTGAAATTTGCCAGGGCTGCAATTTATCCATACATAGAAAGAGCGAAAGGCTTCATTTCCTTGATTTGCAGGCGTTCCCAGGCAAGCAATCACCTCAACACCCTGTTTTCTTCCCCAGATCACGCAAAACAAAGCTACCGAGCCACTGATTTCCCTGCTTCCTTAACGCAGGTGGAACACTAGGAAGTGGCGTTGCTGATAGCTTGGCTCAACTTTATAATGGTGTTCGGAGAGTGGTGGAGGCAAGCATGGCAAAGGAAAGTGCCGGTCGGTTCACGGTTATGATAGATGATGTTTCTCTGTTGGAAGTTGCCGCCAACGGTTCAGCTGATGACGTCTTGGACTTCTTGCATTACTGTGTCGCCCTCACATCTGAGATGGTAAATAACTCACTAGGTCTATCAAACACTGCCAAGTATTCTTTCTTCATGATATATATCACATTCTTTACAGCTTGTTTCTTGTCTTGCCAGAATTGCTCACTTGTGCTCCTTATTCATGAGGATATCTATTCGAGCGAGGATGGCGTGGGGCTTCTTTTGCATCTGCACTACATTGCGGATCTTGTGATTAGAGCAGCGCCTTTGAGCACGGGTCTAGCTGCTGATGTTCATGGACAGGTTAGTTTCCTATATTCGTCACTTGACATACAAATGTAGGGTTCTTGGTTTCATTCTTTTGAGAGCCGGTATTGTGGTATATATGCTCCAGCAAACCTTGGTCTCTTTCTGAAAGATGGCACTTGACGAGTGTTTGGAATGTTTCCAACAGCTTTCCGTGGTAAACAAGGGGTTACTGCTCAGCGAGCAAAGACTGGCGAAAGGACAGAAAGTTTGGAACTTCCATTTCAAAGTGAAGGAGAATGGCGCGGAGTTCTTCTACCCAGGAAGCAGGCATTAGGATTGTTTGGCCACAGGATCGCAATGCTTGTGCTCTTCTTATCCTTTTTCTTATGCAACTCGTGTGCCTTTATCCAGGAAGAGATGTACTCAACACTGTAAGCTACTGCAGAGAACTGCAATACGTTACCAGTAGAGGAAAATCGTAACCTTTTTTACTTCAAAACACCATGTCATCAACTGCTGCAGTTACCTATAGCTCGATCGAGATTTACATGCATGACTGATATAATATAGCATCATCGCAGCTGGCTCGCTCCTTGCTAAGACTCTTGTGTCGACTAATGAAGATTTACATGCATGATTGATCCAATAATAATAATACCTTTGCCGCGGGGCTTGCTCCTCCTTAAGACTCTTCTCGACTAAGCTGAGCATACCTCTCCAAGAGAACTGAAGATCGCAGACCACAAGGACAGCTAACATAGTATTACGACCAGTGGCCACATATTACAAATGTTCATCTGGAGTTGGCCACAGACAACAATCATACGGTTTTTCTTTTTTCCATTTATTGAGCACCTATGTAATTTTCCATGTGTCAAGAAAGACGCCACGTTGAATGAGAAGGGTCATGTTATCTGTCTGCTGCTTGGCCTTCCTGATCTTGTCCAGATTGCCGCACAAATTGCCCACGAACCCGGGGCCGCTGCTCAGCCAGCCTCTTTCTGCTATGATAGCGCACCTGTAAATAGGCGACAAACACATCAGAAACATACCACACCAGTACAGACCTTGGTAAAAATGTTGCAACTAAGATGAAACAGTAGCATCAATACTTGCAGAATGTTGAGTACTTAGTGAAGTGTTGCTGATAAAATCTTACTCCCCAACATTATGAATGACTTCATCGCTATGTTTCTCCATTAAATAAATAAGGCAATTACATAATTAGAAGTTACATACAAAAGTTGTTTACTATCTTGCAAAAGTAGTTTAGATTCATCAGCAACTGTATATCTGTTCTGGTTTTGATTAAACTTTTTAAATAGCATTCTTGGTCACTCTTACTACCCAAATGGACCTGAAAGGGACCTTAAAGAGATTAATACTACTACACCAAATCAAATTATGAATACTAATTTTGGAACTCCCTGCTTTAGAAATCTGTAAGTAAAAATAGGTCCAAATTTTGACAAACATTCGACATCTATTTTGAGACAGAGGGAGTACCTTTTTTTCAAAGTTCCTCTCTTTCCGTTTCTGTCTAAATTTGTTTACGGCAGCTTCACGTTGGCTGAGCTGATTCTGGCATGTGCCATTGCCACTGCCGCTTGGACCGCTCCCACTTCCATTGCCACCTTCAGCCCCATTTTTGGTGATGGTACCACTCTCAATGTTTGGTCTCGCAACATTAGGAACGGAGCTAGTTCCATTCTGCACATTGCTTTCATTACGACTGCCTGAGATACTCCTGTTCACACTATAGTTTGCAGCATGACCTTCAATGGGCACGTCAGACACATTGGACGGACCACACCGAGCGTTTGATCCACAACCAATTGATGTCTGTTGCTGTGCCATAACTTGGAGGTAATAATGTACATGATGGTGATGCTGCACAGAACCTTGCTGTGCTGCCTCTCTTGAGTGACCCAGTTTCACTGCATTGGCAGTTTCTTCATCAGCTTTGCCATTCCCTACCACATTTTCTGGAGACGTTTGGTCCTGGACAGGATGGAATGCTGACATATGATGGTTAGACTTAACAGCTGATGGTGACACCACCTTCTCCCTGTCTACAGAAGGCTTTGTGATGGCATTCTTAGTACTGGAACCCATGTCAATGTTGTTGCTACTGCCATTGGAGCCCTGCTTTACTGGAGCAGCATCTGAATTTGACTCCATCTTGCAGGTGGAGTTCGTTTTCACAGCATCAGAGCTGTTATCTTGAGGCGAACAGCTTCCCCGAAATCTTGCTCCACCTTGATCAGAACCCATGGAAGTATGGTACCTTGCAAAATACAGGACAGTTAGCATGCAGCTTACTGCTGTGTTCATAACTAAGTAATTACAGTGATATTATGTTTTGCACCTGGTGAATGCTGAGAGATCTGATCTTTTTACAATATTTTGTTCGTTGTGGATTTCAGTTCCAGATCTAGTTGTTTTTGATATCCTCAAACCCAACTCTTGGGATGGCATGTCGGTGAGACAATCATTTTTCATATCATTCCCATGTGGCATCTTGGAGGAGCAATCATCAGTGGTTTTAGCTGCCTGTTTGCCTTCTGTGTTTCTGGCTATTGAACTAATCAAATCAGCAGTTTGACTTGTTGGTTTGTCCAGTATGTTTATACCATAGTTTTCTGTTACCCTTTTGTTTTCTGACATATTTTGGGTCATGTGAGTCTCATGCTGTTTTTCTGTTGGATTAACAGACATCTCATTAGGAGGAGATTGATTCCCAAGACTTGAATTCCCAGGAGCGCCTATTTCTAAGTATTTCCCCATGGAGTCATCTGCAGAAGAAAGTGGCAGTTGGTTGACATAGTACAGTAAAAAATATGTACTTTTTTGTGTAACAGATATTGCCGAGCACACATACCATTATTCTGTTTTTGATTATTGCTGCTCCTTTTATTTGTAGTTGGGAGCCACCTATTACTACCTATCTCTGATTTGGGATGAATTACTTGCGCACAAGTACTATCAGGTGAATCTGATAGATGATTAGGAGACATATTCTGTGGGCTGTCAATCTCCACAGCACGCTTCGTCCATGAACTCTGCATTTTAAAATATATCGACGGCCTGAGAATACATTTTAAAATATATTGGCACAAATATTATCATATTGTTATTCTTAGTTCAGTTGTAAGTAGACTCAGTTTTAGAAGTTATAATAGAAGATCCAAAATACCCACTGTGAGGCAGATCTGATCTTCAGAAAAATCCAAGTATGAAAGAAAAACTTTGTTAAAAAAGATTTTTTTTAACTAGCAGAGGTATTAGTCCTATCAATTTGGAAGAGACAAAAATTTGGTTCTGAGTTCTAAGTAGTGTTCAACTACTAGCATTTTTTTTCACATCTATAAAAATCTTCTAATGAGTAAGAAGTACATACTTGAGTGCCACTGCCATTATCACTGCCATCCCTATCATTGGGTCCGACACTGTCATCATCATCGTCGTCATCGTCATCATCATCGTCGTCGTCATCGTCATGACTGCTTCCGCTGTTGTTCTCATATTTATCTCCAGTCTTTGGTTTGGAACATCTTTGCGTATGGATGCCACTTTCACTTCCACTGGACTGGATTCCAAAGAAGCATATTTTAGATTAATTACAAAAGAAACCAAGGTGAATAAGTAGGTAAAAGCATCTATGCCTTGTGATTATGGGGTTTGGTTTCCAACATGAAAGCTAGACCAACAACAGAACAACTTACACTGTGGCATCGCCTCCATATGTGCTGCCAAAGGTTCTTAAGTTCATTCTTTCGTATAGGCTTCACTAAAAAGTCAACCGCTCCCTTTGACAAACACTTAAAGACTGTACTCATTGAGTCATTCTTGGACATCACTGCATGGAAACAAGATAAGTGTAAGAAGGTAAGAATTTTAAAATTTCAAAGTAAGAAACTAACAGGGAATAAGATGTGTATTAGTCTATTAGAGCAATATGGTTGAGCAGGAAAGGTACTTACTAATCACAGGAATGCCCTTGCAAATACTGTGACTTGTGATCTTACTAAGCAGACCAATGCCAGACAGACATGGCATGGCAACCTCAGTCAATACAAGGTCAATACGGTTTTGCAGATCTTCAAGATATTGCCATGCATGCAATCCATTCTCAGCAGAGATAACTGCAAAGACATGCATTTTTCCAATCAGTAGACTAACATAACTGAAACAGTCTTATAAAGAGCAATCTTGATCTAGCTTCCACTTTTGAACAAAAAAAATTACATAATTCTAATACTAGGAAATAGAACATAATGTACTGCCCAAATTAACAAATACATCAAGGGTACACTTTAAATAAGGAAGATTCATGACACATGAAGAAAGTTTTTTTAACATTTGAAGGAAGTTTGTATTAAGTATCAAATTTAGTGCAACTTGAAGACAACCAGGCTAAAATTAGCACAAATCTTAGTTTCAGTTGCCTTGCGACAATGGGAGTATAAGTTAAGTTCAGGCCTAGTCAAATCACTTCAGTTGCGCCGACTTCAATTAGCAGCAAGACAGAATATCAGTTGGGTTTTTTATTTTATTGTTTCCCAGTGTTGGTGCTCACCTCTTTAGCTTTTGTACAGAGCAAGAAGAGTTCCTGGCCAAATTACCCAAAAAGAGAAGCAGCAAGAGCTCTCTATGGGTAAAGTCGAAACTAAAAGTAAAAAAAAGACCATCTCACTTCCATGCAGCCTTCCAGAATGTAACTACCTAGATTATAATAGTTAGATTGATGCAATCCTTTGACGCTATGTGGGGAACATCATATGTCAAATAAAAAACCTTGTCACAATTTGACATGCAAGAGTTTTCCTGTTTTTCTTTTGCTTTTACAGTTCCACGGATTGTGCTACATACTTGGTTTCAAGTCTTATGGCTGTAAGCAGGATATTTTGGTTTCTAATTTTGAGTTCAAATAGTGTCAACTTATATATGTTATACACAAGCAATCACTTGACATAGTGTTAAGCTCGGTACCTGGCAACTTGATAGTGTGGGTTTCATTCTTTGGATCCAAAATATGCCTTTTCATTTTCGCCAAAAATTTGAAATGAAAAGATCACCTGAAACATGCCAGAATTGTCTGTTACCAGCTGATTGATACCAGGTTATCACATGTTGTGGTAAGCTGGACTTTGACCCTACTCCAGCCGTATCAATGAGTCAGTCTCATGCTTCAGCTTGTTCATAACTGGGACTTAATTGCAAGGTTATATGTACAGCCATAATTTTCTACATTGCATAGTGGAGTTAGCTGAACACAGAAGATGTGGCGGAGTCCAAGATGGAAAAGGTACAAATCAATCCTGCCTCAGACTTAGGTTAGATGGTGTTCCCCATTGATGGTTTCACGGTTGTCCTTAAATTGACTGCATTTGTATGGTTTTCATCCTAGTTTCACTTATCACCGGTCCCGTTTTCTTAATAAAGCAGCAAAAGATCCCTGCCCTCTTGGTGAGGTTTCTAAAAAAGGGTACACATTGATCTATGGGCCTTGGTCTCATAAATCCAGAAATGCCACCTTGAGAATACTTTGATAGAAGCCACCTAACCTGAGGATCTTGTATCATTTTGGTCGCTAACCATCATAGTGCTCTAGAATTCCATGCATATTGAACGAACAAGTCTTTGAAAAATAGAGCCATTATAATTATTCTTTTTTCAGGGAGACACAGTTGAACATAATCCTGGCCGGGGCTTCCCCATTTCGAAAAAAAAGTTGGACATAATCCAACTTGTGTTAGCTTAGTTTGAGTCGGAATATGAGGTTTCCCTATTGATGCTTGTTCATGTACGACTCCGTCTGTGTTATGTTTCTGAGCACGAGTTTGCAAGAGATTTATCCAAGTCCATGTGATCTTTGGGCATCGACATCTACAACACATAATGCAATCTAAGACAAAGTCAAGTCATTTTGTGATGTCAAATGCACAAAACAATGAATGAATGCCACAAGAGCTCCAACCAACAGGCAAAATGACATCTAGTGCATCACCACCTACTGCATCACCTACCTCATCTAGTTGGAATACATGGAGCAAAGATGTTCTTGAGAATGGATGCTCACAATGAAAGGTCAACACATCACGATCCAGGCATTTTCTACAGGGAAGTTGTGCATATGTACAGTACAGGACACAGTAGTGCTAGTGGATTGGTCTAGAGTTGGAAAAATGGAGGAAGATTATGGCATAGTGCAAAGGAAAATAATACCAATAACTATAGATGGTAACACACGTCAACTACTTAGTATATTTGGATCCAATGGAGAATTTGGAAAGGGGAAATTGTGGTCTATATCCTGTATGCAAATGTAGGCATACTGATGTCCAAGTTGTTTTTCCCTCTGGGGAAAAAGCGAATTACTAGCACCCAAACTTAGCATCACGGTTCTAGTTTCAGCTTTTCCACGACAAGCAATGCCACTTTCCCCTTGTATAAATTTTGTGATAGAAGCATCGCCGCACTATCAGTTCAGATAAGCTCGAAGTCAATGCTGCAACTGAAAGAGAAAACAGAAATCCAAATACAGGAACACTTTACTTACTCTCTAACAGAAGCTACCGAACCAAGGAGTATGAGACGAGGCAAGCAATTTAGTTGAGCCTGTAGTTGCAAGTTGCAGGGCATATACCTTCGTAGCCGCACTTATGGAGCAGAGCACCAACAATCTGCCGGGTGCAGTCATCGTTCTCCACCAACAGGACCCTCAGTGTCTTGACCGGCAGGAACCTTTCCCACCGGATGACCTGCCCTTGATGCTGCTTCTGCTCGTCCACTTGCTGTCCGCCTGGCGGCGGCGCACTGTGCGTAATGGGAAAGTCCACGTCCTTGCCGCCCCTCCATCCGTTCTCCTCATTCGCCTTCAGGGCATGGCCATTCTGTATGGTGCCACTCCCAGTTCGCCTAACACCATTGCTGGAAGGGCCGTCCGTGCCAGCCTGACAGGCGCTCACCATCCGCTGGATCCGGAGACACAACGGTGGTGCCTTTTGCAACTAGAGACAGTTCACAAACGATGGAGCATGTCCTACGCTGGGTTCAGAAACGCGCATGCCGCATCCAACCACTGGAATCTGTAACAGAAGTGCACATGGATCAAGGGCAAACCTATCAGAGACATGAGAGATTGTACTGTACTAATTATCAAGCAAGAAGCTCGTAATCGTAAGCATCTGACGTGCGCACCGTCCGGAATTGGTAAGGTACGGACCTACGGATTCGTACCGCCGTACAAAATTGGTACTAGTCATTAGAGTACAGTGATAATTGGAACTCGGAAGACTAAACAATAGGCTTTATCATCAGGTAAAAACTGCATCCACAGCTCCACAGCACTCGTGCTTTCAGCAAAATCACACAGATAAACCCGATGAGGTACCTATCACCTCGCACCGCTCCATCCGTGCCGGATTCCGGCCGGGATCCGTCGGATTTCGAGCTCCTGACCCACCACTAGGTCCCCGACCCAAAATACAGCTAGTAATGAAAAAGCAAACCGGAAAAAGGCCGGCAGAGCCGAGCGAACTGTGCTGTTAGCGGCGGGTAAGTCGAGGGCGCGCACCGTGGGAGCTTGCGAGCTTGCGGGCGACGGCGGCATGGGGCGGGGCCGCGCGAGCTTCGACCCGCGCGGAGTAGCAGAGGCCTGGAAGTTTCTGTTGTAACGAGGACCAAGAGAGAGATTAGACTGGAGGAGAGGGAAGAGGGGAGAGGAGAAGAGTGGTGGTGTTGCGCGAGGAGGAGGAAATAGATAACGGGGCGACCGTGACGTGGAGCAAGTGGAGGTGGGGAGGAGGTGGGCCCAGCGGCCCGGTTGCGATCCGACGAGATCAAATGCCGCGCGCTCCATCGGCCCGCCAGATCCGCCCGGGGAGACACCGGTGCCCCGACACGTGGAGCGCGGCGTGGGGCTGCGTCGCGGCTGGCACGCTGGCGGGTGGGGTAGAACGAGCCTTTGTGGCCCTGCTTATCCCTACCGGTAGGTACGGGTTGGCGGCTCAGTGGGACCGGGAGGTGCGCGGGGCCCACGTTCCGGCTGGAAAGATCGTGACGGAGTTAGCTTTCGCGCCTTCACGGCGTTTAAGCTTAGGCTGGAGACAAGTCAAAAAAGAAAAAACTTAGGCCGGGGAGAGTGATTTGTGGACTAGAGTACATTTTTCACTTTTCAGTCTTCGTTTCAGCCAGTCATTTTGAGACCTGATCGTACAGTGCTTTGTATAAAAACGGAGTAGTTTGTCTTGTTTCTGAAAGATCTTGATTTTGTAGCTCCACATCAATCCGAGTCACAAACTTGTACTCTCTCCGTCCGCAAAATATGTGTATTTCTAGCTTTTGCTTTGAGTCAAACTTCTTAATATTTAGCTATTTTTTAGACAAATGTGAAAACACATATATATATCGTTATATTATGAATCTGCATTTCAAAATGATCTAATGATAGTAATTAAGTATCATAAGAGCAAGTACAATAGGTACGGTCAACTTAAGCGGGCTATAAGTTAAGAGCTGGCTCTAGCACGTGTTTCTATGCACTTTATGCGAGTGACATGTGGGTCAACGTATTGATTAAGTAGGACATTTTTATAGCTAAATATTGTACATATTAGCTATAGAGCTGGCTATAGATGATGCATCACTTCCTTATAGCCAACAACATGCTATATTATTGAACTTGCTCTAAGTGTGGCTACGTTTTTCTATAAAGCCGGTGATGGAGGGGCGAGGACGGCTCGCGCTAGTGTTTGTAGTCATCGCTAGGTGGTCCAATGACATATTTGTAAATTTTTATTACTTTTGGGTTTTTTTGTACTGTTGTTGATGATTATCGATAGATCGGTGAAATTTCGCAAATAAAAAAAATAAAAAATGCTAAATTTGACTTAGGACAAATGTTAAAAGTACACTTATTTACGGACCGAGGGAATAGGCTTTGGTTTCCCGTTGACACTATATTAAAGCTTAGTCTATTTTTTGAGGTATTAGTGTATGGTTTTTCTCATTGTGTTGAACCACGGCGTTTCCTTGATATTAGTAAATTCTTGATCAGTGACGGTGGATCAGAATTTAGTGTCTAGTTCTGCACGTATTATACTTTATCCGTATTAAAAAAGAAGTCACAGACTTTTTTTATTTAATATATAGATACATTTAAATTCAGATAAATTTTTGTCATCTATTTTGAGACGAAGGGAGTAGCTGATTTGATATCAAAGTTATATGATAAAAAAACTCTTAAGATGAATTGAATTCTACAGATATGATGACTAGTATTTGGTTTCCTTGCAGTGCAAATTTTAACTAAAAAACTATGGGGAAAAATAATAAATGTAAATGATTCTAGTACGAAATGTGATATTATCCACCACGATACCAAATAAGCTTACGTGACTGAGTCGTCAAAGCTCAACATCAACATGCTGCCCAAAGCTCAGTGCATGTGGCTAGCCTCCTGTTGCTGTCGCCATCATGGAGTTTTTGTCATATAAAACAAAATGATGCTAAGTGCAACGGATGAGTGCTGCTGCCAACACAATTGGACGCAAAAAAAAAAAAGAGCCGCAGAGAAACGGACACAAGACATTACTATCTATCTATATACAAATTGTGAGCCTGATATACAGTTGAATGTCGAGCACGTAACTTTCCTTTCTTAGAAGCACTCCACTGTGACCACAGCGTTGCGTGCCGGACTTGTGAGTCTGCGATTGGCTGGTCCGATATGACACGAGCTGGACTCGCGCCGTTTAATATCTCTTCTGGTGTGTTTTTTTCCACGCGTGACATGGACACTATTCGGGAGTTGGACAGAACCTATCGTTTGGTGGGCTATATAAGTCTAGGGAGAAACAAAACCGTATGTTTGGTTTTATCCTGGTCATATGGTCTGATAACCACTTTTCCAGATGGTGAGCTTAACAGACATAGACCTAAAATCAGAACACGTCTAAAACATCAACAAGCATTGACAACCACATCATAGTTAACGGCACTGCTATCCATAAAGCAGCACGACAGAATATTGTAGCAAGTTAAGCACGACAGTAGGACATAGTTCACAACAAACACACCACAAACTGGTTACAGTATAGCCAGAACATTCTACTCATCTATCATGGCAAAGGTTGGATCATATTCGCGGTACTTCTTGATCACTTCGCATATGCTGTATCCGAAGATGGTTACCTTAAACGGGCCACCCTTCAGCATCTTGAAGGTCAGGAAGTATCCGATCTTGATCTGGTGGGCAATGGCGAAGCCAGGCCACCCCTGGTCAAGGCAAACTCTGGCGCTAACATCCCTAAACTTCACCATCCTGCTGCATTCAGCGTTTGTCTTCAACACAATGGGTCCTCGGCATAGTGTCGAGGAAAGGCCTGAAGCCGTCTGGAAATGGGAGCAAGTCCAACCCAGGTGCCAAGATCACCTTGGCGAAATGGGTTGGACCAACTTGATCATGGAAGTGCCCAACCTTCAAAGGCCTGCCCCTCAGCCTCTTGGCGCCACTACCCTCACTAGCATCGATCGCCCTCTTGGAGGCACTACCCTCACCAGCATCCCTCGAGCATCCTCCTCCATTGGTGGAAAGAGCACCTCCCATCATCTTCAAGCACTGAAAAAAAGAATCAACACATGTAAGCATATAGATTGTGGTGATCACACATGAACAAGCAAGGTGGTTAGCACAAATGAACTATCAACATGGTCGCATATGTAATGGCACATATGCAAAGGGATTTTCCTCATGACCAACACAAATGAATAAGCAATTTGGTTAGCACACAAGTTTGGGTATGAAGAGGATCCATTTGCATTTCATTGTGCGACTTTGTAATCATCGACCAAAGCAAGCAAAACGCAATTACCTAACCTGATCTAATCACTTCTGAGCTTCAGAATAACTAGCACACAAATGGTAGAGGTAGTGCTACCGAAGCTAGAGGAAGTGCACATCCAATTTTATTATGCATACCATCGGGTTCCAATAGCACCAGCTCTATGAACATATTGTGCTAAGTATCATCATAAGTTGGGTGACATATGTGAGCCTCATATATGTTGTGCACACAAAGGCCAGGGAGATTACTTTGTACTACCTAGGACAATGTAGAACATGGTTTTTTATGAATGATTCAAGATAATACAGATTCACTCCCCGATCACATTCGGTGATAGTTTTAATCATCGGCCAAAACTAAACAGGAAACACAAACTCATGCCTCATAGTTCACAACATAAAACGATGATCCTACCGAACCAAGTTCCATCAGCTTGAATAGATGGTTGAACGAGGTTTGAAAGGATCATCCCTTCCATTTCGTTGTGGTGCGTATGTAATCATCAACATTGACCTAATTGTACAACAAATTTTTGTGCCTCATATTAGGCATTGTGTGTCCAAGATCAATCATAATCGGCATGATATGATGCAACCCATTGGGATGTTGGCCACACAATGCGAACTAATCCTCGGCCTAGAAGAACATGAACAGTGCAAAAGTCCCCAATTTTTCCTATCGAGGAAACCTAAATAGAAAATCTGCATAAATATAGCCACTAACAAACATAGATGGAACCGAGGTTGTGGTAGATATAGTGCTTACAAAGGCACCACATGCATTACAAGAAAAGCAAAGACCCTAACCTATCAAATCGACCAAAACAAACACAAAACGATACAAATCTAGCGTGAATTTCAATGATACGCATGGAACTAGATGTTAACATATAGATCTACGCTGCTAAGGCATAGAGAGGGGGGTTCGAGGCCTTACCTCCATTGTTGCAAGTCGGGAGCTTCAGGTGTGCCTAGGAAGAAGAAGGTATCACCGTCCTTGATCCCCTACAACTAGGAGAAGCGCAGTGCTCGACCTCGATCTACTAGGGTGTGTTGCCCTTGCGGTGGTCGTTGATCTACCGATGATAGAGGAGCCGCTGAGTGTGAGATGGGAGAAGAAGGGGCGGTTGTGAATGGGGATAGTGAGAGTGGTGAGCGAGCGGTGATGGGATTTCTACTATGCCTTCCTCATGCCTCACGAGCCCCCGATCTTCTCCACGTGTGCGCCCTCGTGCCAACATTTGGCTCGCCAGGGCCTGTCCCCTGAAAAACTCCCAATTTCGGTGTTCCTAGCGGGCCATGTTTTGGGGTGCTTTAAAAATCATGCAGGACGAGTTCGGCCCAGCATCACATTTTCCAAATGGGCTTATTTCTGCCGGCCCGGTGCAAGAAACGGGCGTGCGCCCTAGAAAACACGCCCTTCTTGATTGATTTTTGGGGTCTAAAAGGGAGAAAGCTATGTGGTGTTAAGGGAATGATGGATCTCATGAACCTTCCTCGTGTAGCGACCGGAGCTACTGCTCATGGTGGGATCACCTTGATTCTGTTCATGGCATGGCTTGCACGGCAGGGGTTTGCAGCCACATGTCCTCATCTCTTCTCCACTGCCTCTGCATGCCTCCTTACCTCCTCGCCACTTTCAGAATCCTCCACCTTTGGCTCTGAATCTACGTATTTGATCTATAGTCTCCCAACAATTGATGTTGGCGGTCTTCACGGATGGAAGAGAAGGTGATCCATGTGAAGATCCAAAGAGGGTAGCGGCAGCGGTGGTCCACGTGTTGCAGCATGGTGACGAGGACTTTACGGGACCGCTCAAGGCCCGAACGGGCTTGCTCGGCCTGGTGTGTCCCTACCGTCGCATCCGGTCAGCACCCGCCGATGGCGCTGGAGAAAGTCCTCCAGGTGGCTATGCTATTGCCGCCCTCCAGCTCCAAGTGGCCTGGTGTCCTCTTGCCCCTGCGTAAGGTCGTCTACCGTCTATGGCGGTGGAGGTTATTCCCTCCCACATGGTTGTGGTACTGGCGCCCCTTATCTACGGCTGCTCTTTATCGATTCAATCGGCCTCGCAGTGTTTGCCATGGTGAGACGATGGTGGTGAAAACAAGATCGTGGTGGCGCATGTTGGTGAACAACAAGTTTGGTGGAGCTCTATAGATTGTCTGGGGTTGTGGTTTTTTGGGGGTCAGGAGAGATCCCCGTCGGCTTGGACGGAAATGACACGGTGACACCTATGGGTGTTGTCGTTCCTTCTTGAAGGACGTCGGGTGTACCCCTTTCCCACTCCCCTCCGTGTATCGGGAGAAATCATAGGACCAGTCCGGGCAGCAGCGTTGTCGTCACATTCCTTTTTGAAGGTGTTGCTTGTACGCAACAATTCATACGCATATGGGCGTGGTGGGACTCCTCCGGTAGGCACAACGGTTACGCATCATCATCGTTTTTGTTGATCTGGACCATCGGCTTTAGTTTCTCTTGTTTTTCTTTTGGGTTTGATTGTGTTGTTTGCCCTAGCAATGGACTAAAAAATGTACTGTATGGTTGTTATATCAATATAGCGGGACGAAAGCCTGTTTTGAGTAAAGAATGGCCATGAGAGAGTTGAGTCTATGTCAAGTATGTATTGAAGAAGAAGATTGGGTGAGCTCTTGTATGTACCTTCAAGAAATCAGCATAATGAAGAACGAAGAAATGAAATGCAAGTTTAAGTTGAGCCATCTCTCTTCAAGTTTGCCTTCCATATGGTAATCATGGACATGTGAAGAGACGCCTAAGTAAGAGGCTCTCTCTCATAGCAGAGTATGTGGAAGCGATTTGCAAAACTTTACCAAGAAAACGCTATCAAAAAAGGTGTTCCATCATGAGAAGCACAACATCATTACGGTGTGTTGACGATGGCGATGATGCGTCTTGGAGGCGTTGTCCGCGATGGTGGTGTTCTCGTCTTGGCATGGCGCAAAGTCTGTTGGTGCGCCGGCTTGGGCTGTGAGCTCTGGCCCGCCGATGATGGCGTCTCCCATATGGCTAGGAATAGGGTTCCCTTTGATGACAGAGACTGAAGGCGGAACGTCATTGCTCCTGCATACAGTGTTAATCATCTTCTCCGGCGTAGTTCTCCCTAGGGGCTCCTTGCTTGCTGTTGGGCACCTCCGGTTGATCCGGTTTATTCCCTTTAGCTAGTTCACCTTGCGTTTCTAGCTTATCTCTATGGTTTGGATGTTGGTTGTAATCTGGACAAGCACTCTTGTATCTTTCATCAATTTGGCGTTATTAATTTAACGCTGGGCCTCAGCCTACAGTTTAAAAAAGCACAAGATCATTACCATTGTAAAGTTCACACCTCCGAGTAGCTGCCATATACTGTACCTTCTATTCGAAGGCGGCACAAACATATCGTCGGGAATAAAAACTGTTGCCGGCGTGCATCCCGGTTAGTATTGTTCAGTGCGTGCATCCATGGTTTTGACCTTTAAAATCAAATCATGCTCTTGGTGCGCATCTAGTAACCCTACCACGTTGGGATCGGACAGGGCCGATTGGTCCGGCCATCAGGTCGCCGATTCTTCTTCTGATGATGGCGGAGGCAGGACAGGATCCTCCTCCAGCTTTGCATCTCGCATATCCCGTTGACCTTTTTAGCTTTCCGGAGGAGTGTGCAGCCGCAGGTACACGTAGCGCGGACTTGAGGCCGAGAGAGGGCAGCCGTGTGCTGTCTCACGGGTTCACCGGGTCGACGTGTCGTGCCTCCAGCTTGGGGACGGCCCGCCGCGCGCGCTAGCTTTTGCTCCGGCGCTTCGCGTGGCCGCGGGGGCCATTGCTCGTCACGGCGGGAGTTTGTGCTGCTGCTGTCCACGATAGCTAGAGAAAGCGGCGCGACTCATCATCGACGGACGACGGCGGGTCGGTCGGTCGGCTCACGAAGAGCGCGCGACAGAGATGTGGTGTCACGCGTCGTGAGTGGTCGATCGTGACAAGGTATCATATGGTCTCGGGGGCTGGCGAGTTTGACATTTGCTGGTATGGTATCCTATGAGGGCAGTCGTGCCCAACCCACGAGTAATCAAACCCTAGGTTTAAGCGATTTTTTATTTAAATAATACGTTTTTTAATAAATTTGACAGTGTTGGCGGTTTCGGCGTCGCCGAATGGAGGCATTCGACCAGGGCCACACCGAGTGGGCTATCGACGGACATGCATCCTGGAATCGGTCAGGCGGTAGCCGATTAAACCATTCGGCCAGGGCGTAGCCGACCGGGGCTAGTCCAATCGACCAGGCTCAGACCGAATGGCCTAATCGGCCAGGCCCACGCCGAGTGCACCTAATTTCGGCTTACCCTTGACCAAATCCTGCATGATCAATGCGTTCCCGCCGTTTATCTCCCGCCAGCCGATTCCCGCCGTTTTTTCTCTCGCCAACCGAGTCCCACCACTATCTCCCGCCTTTTTTCCCGCCTATTCTTTCCATTGCCTCTATAAATCTATGCACCGAGATGTTCTCTCTTCACCCAGTTCATCTATTCCTCCTCTTTTTCTCGCATTTCTTCTCCTCTCCATTATGAGTGTGCCTTGTTCGGACCCAGAGTATAGGCCTAGGAAGATGAAAGATGCTAGGTTGCCACAAGGGGTGGCACACGAGCGCTGTTGGTACGGCCATCTCGCCAAGGTCAAGGAGTCGATCGATTTTTCCACCTCCATAGGCATGAAGTTTTTCATGTGTCCCAACAACGACGCAAGCCCGCCCCGGCAAGCAAGTTCGTCATACGAGAGGCCTCCGGTATGTTCCCAGAGCATGGTTAATATGAACCATTCATGTTATCATGTGTTCTTTTATTCATTCCATTGATTTTCTTGTAGTCTCCTCCTCCACTTTGCAAGTGGTACCATTGGATTGACACGGAGCAGCCAGCTTGGACCGCGAAAGAGTGTCATGATAGGAACCGAGCTGCGTGGGCTACCTTTCACGAAGAGGAACGTGCTGAAAGGATGACCGAAGAGGAGAAGAAGGAACGGGAGAGAGAAATGAAAGAATTCAGAGCGAAACAAGCTCGAAACCGCGAGATGAACAGGAATAGAAGGGAGGAAGAGGAGCGGCAGGAACATGTGCGCAAGGATGTCCGTGAGGCGGAAAGGAAGATATTAAGAGAAAGGGCTGTCGAGGCGCGGGCTGCAGAGGAACGTGGAGGCAAGACCGGGAAGTACCCGTGCTGGACTCAGGGCAGGTAGATGTATGTATCAGTACCAATGTATCTTCACTTTAGTTGTAGTGTCCCGATGTATCTTAATTTAAGTTATAGTGTCTTGATGTATCTTCATTTCAGTTGTAGTGTCATGATGTATCTTCATTTCAGTTATAGTATTGTGATGTATCTTAAGCGCGGCATTAGTTTGTATTTGTCAGTTAATTTCAAAGACAGTGTATCTTAGTTCTTTCCGCCAAAGTGTTTCCCGCCAAAATGCTTCCCGCCAGAATGTTTCCCACCAGAATGTTTCCCGCCATTTTGTGTTCGTTTACCCTATAAAACTGAAGGAGATATGCCCTAGAGGCAAATAATAAATAGGTTTTTATTGTCATATCTCAATTAGTTCGTAATAGTTTCATACTGTGCTATAACTGTATTAATACGAAACGTTAATACACATGTGGTATGTAAACAAACCGTGTCTGTAGTTGTCTCTAGCGAACTAGTTCATTGGTCATGAGGATGATCTAGGGTCTCGAGATCATGGGCATTTATGCCAATTGACAATGAGGTCACGTCATTAGTGGAATGATGTGATAGATAAACAACCCAACTAGTTGTATCTTAATGGGATCTAGTTACAAAGTTCACCATTAATGATAAACTAAGGAAACCTCGCAACCTAATCCTTAGAATCTGAGGTAATGCAAATAACCGTTCTAGAGGGAGCTTAGATGGTTATCAAGTATCACTCCGTGACTGGGTGATCGAAAAGGTGCCACTCAGGTTTCCCAAAGGGGCGTGTAGAGGAGTACATATCAAGACCAAGATTTGCCCATCCATGTAACAGACAGATACATTAGTGGCCATCTCGGTGACATTGCATTTACGAAGCTTGCAAGCGTGTGACTGGGTCACGGAATGCAATGACACGGAAACGAGAAAACAAGTTCATCTGTAACGAGATCGAACGAAGGTATGGAGATACCGTAGATCAAATCTCGGGTGAACTAGGTATCAAGTGGCAAAGGGAATGGGAAACGACTGTTTACGGTTCAAACAACATTATCATCATGGAATGCACAGGGGTCATTATGGGCATCCCGGTCCCGCTATTGATCATTGATGGAGATCATGTTTGTGCCATTCCCGAGCCGTGGGGAAATACACTTAAGAGTACGATGATCTAGAGATCCTTTGTAAGTTGGAATCACCATATGAAAGAGAAAAGGAAACCGGAAAAGTTCCATGAGAGAACCGGAATCGTTCTAGGAAAGATCCGAAGTCGTTCGGAGGAAATCGAAAGGGAACCGAAAGGTGTTTCGGGTCAAATCGGGTTTTGTAATATGTATTTACATATTAATTAATGTAATTAATATTAAAATCTAATTTGAAGGGGTATTCCACTAATGGGCCAAACCTCCTAGGGAAAAAGGGCCCATGAGGGAAAACCTTAGGAGGGAAGGGCCAAGGGCCAAAGGGCCAAGGCCTAGGCGCCTCAAGAGGGCCCACCCGGCCAACCTAGGGTTGTGCGTGGGGTGGGGCCCACCCCTGGCCGGCTGGCCCATGAGGCCCATGCGCCCCCCTCTCTCCCTTGTTTAGTCCCACATGGGAAATCCAAAGGGGAGGGCACACCCCCTCCGCCTATATAAAGGGGTGCCCATGGGTGGGAATAGATACACCAATATTTGGAGAAGTCTTTTAATTGACTTTCTCCTTCCCTCTCTCTCTCTCATCTCCATGCGTTGGCACGGTCCCAAGTAAGGATTGTCCGAGCAAGAGACACCGCACCTGCAACACGCCGTTGCGCTGCAGGGATTCCAAGCCAGAGATCTACTTCCGCACTCCCGACAGGGATCAAGGAGTCGGAGGTCGTCATCATACACCGTATGTGTAGGAAACCACGAGGGGCCTCACCAAAGGCACCTTGTGGTTCGTGAGCCGGATCTGCTGCATGATGAAGAAGGAGCAAGGGGTGACCTGCGAGGAGCATCGCGATCTTGAGGTCGGCTACGGGTTCGACTACTTCAACCACGTTCCCCTCGGAACATTAACTGCGTACGGTCTACAAGGGTATGTATTCTATACGCTCGACCATTACCGTATTACTACATAGATAGATCTTGGCAGTATTAGGCGGTTCCAACATAGGAATTTTTTTGTTTTCTGCTGTGGAACCCTTCAGTGGTATCAGAGCCGATCTATGCGTAGGAGTGCTGTACGGACAGTACGCACAAGTTTTGTGCGGGCATTGATCCTTTAGTTGTTACCCTCTAACGTGTACTTGTTTATATCGCGGTATTGTTTGATGAAGCGGCCCGGACCGACCTTACGCGTATTCGTACGCAAGACTGGTTCCACGCTCAACATACGACTTGTACCGTATAAGTGGCTAGTGGGTGTCTGTCTCTCATTCAATAGTTGATATAGCATTTACAACGGAGGGCCTTGGAAGGGGTGTAGTAGAGACAACTTTTGGATCCATGTTGTGGTTGGAAAGTTCGTAGATTAGAAACGGTTCTATTGCGAAAGCCCTAACAACCACGTAAAACTTGCAATAGATAAAGTAGAGGCGTCTAACTTTATTTTGCAGGAGGGCATGTGATTTGATATGGTCATGGTCGTTATGAAGGTAAAGTAGTTTACTTTTCTATTACTAAGTAGTATAGTAATAGTCATCGTTCTGATGGATGACCGGGTGGTGGCGTCGTGGACTTGGCGTCAAACCAGGGGCAAGATGGAGATCATGCCAGAGCGCTCGATGGAGATCAAGGCGCAAGGAGAAGGACCATATCATATCACAAATTTACATGTGATGTTGATACCTGCTTTATATCTTATTATATGCTAGTATTAGATACTCAACGGTAGCAATTAAGATAATCCCTAAATAATTCCAATGATAGTGTTCCCCTTGTGTGTGCACCACCAAGAAAGTTTGCCGTTATGAAGTCGGCCGTGATGATCGAGGGCTAGACATATCTACATTCGCACACAGTAGGTGTAAGCCATGTTGCACAGCGAATACACACAAGTTAGATTTGGCGAGCCTAGCATGTGTAGACATGGCCTCGAAACACAAGAGATCAAAAAATCGAGCATGAGTCACATGGCTGATGTGATTGACATTGGGGAATGTCTACCTTTGATGATGCACTGATGGCCCTGACGATCGGGGGAGGTGCAGAGGATTGGGATCATATGATCACTAAAATCGTCCAGGGGATGACAATTTTAGTGGGAGCTCAATTAGGATTGAACTCATATTATGAACTTAGTCTAGATGTCTATTTGCAAATATCTTAGTAGATCAATGCCTATCCCATTGAGGTCCTTTGCAACCATGGGAAATTTATTGCTTGATATGGAACTTAGCGAAAGGGTCCAACTTCATAGATTAATACCCACGCCTGAGGGATATCCTTGTAAAAGGTGATCTTATCTTCTTGATACAATGACCATGAGAGATAATCCGATGACTCCGCAATGTTTGTGTGTTCTTCTTAATCATCCAACAAGCCATTCTCCATTCGAGGGAGAGTTGGTTTACAATCTTGTATTCTGCAAGATCAGGCACATAAAGTATGAGCCATTGGATGAGTTTTCTTCCATGATGGATGAAAAAGAGAATATCTGGATAAACACTTAGCAATCTTGCATTAGAGTTATGAACTCTCAGAAGGGCTTGATTGCAATGGAGGTCATGAATTAAAAAGGGTATATGTTAGATATACAAAGTTATAAATGTAATTCTTGCAAAACTCGTTGCAGTTTATGTAAGTATTGGATACTTGTCCCATTTTGTGAAAACATGATGGTCTGCTTCAGAATTGCTGGAATTGAGGCAATGTGGCATGATGACGGCAAACAAAACAATTTATGGCTAACATCACCCCTTTCCTCAATGATTATCATTTGTATTAGTGGACTTGAATATAATTTTGCAATCCTTGTTTGTGTGTCTTGCTTTTAGCAAGATGATTATTCATATGAATAAGTTACAAGCCAGTTGTACTGTTCTTATGAATAATACCTTTATGGTCACATTACGATTATAAATGAGTTATTCATCACTATGTTAATGATAATAGTTTAAGCATTTATAAAGGATTAGAATGCTAAAAGATATCCAAAGTTTAATTATGATATGACACTATAGTTTAAGTCATTTTGGTTATTGCATGTTCTTCATTACAAATGGAGATCGGGGGTCCTAGATGCTTTATCTAGAGATTTTGCAAAGCCATGCCTCGTTGGGCAGAATGACTAAAACTCCGCATTCTAGTAAAACGGTGATATGCGAAGAAATGTTGAATCTTATACATAGTGATGTATCGTATTTTCAACAAATAGTGGAAATCATTATTTCACACTTCATTGTGGATTTAAGTGAATATAAGCATTTGCTTAATAAAAATATAAGTTTGAAACTATTTTGAATTGTTCAAAAGATTTCAAAGTGAAGGAGGATATTGAATTAACAAGAATACAAAAGTCACTTCGATTTGATTGACATGAATAAGGTATTTAAGTTAATTTTAGCATAAAAGGACATGTGAAAGAGGTTTCACAAATTATGATAATAAGGTAATTTCAAAGTGTATTGAAATGTCTAAATATCATAATCATTATGTATTAGATACATATGGTATAATATTATCTCTTATCGGGGTTATAGTTATCATTTAGAGTTAGAGATCGAAATGAGCAACACTCGGTTGAAATACAAAGGAACATCTAAAGATTCGTGGAAACAACACCATAAGTGTTATGGCATGTTCGAGTTTCTAGAGGTTTCGACAATTCGAAATCGTGGCGAATAAACAAGTCTTTGTAGCGTATTCTTAGGAAACTATGAATACATCTTCCAAAAAGGGGCAAACCTGCTGTTGCCCAAAGTTGACGTGTCTTGATGAAGATACATGTGGAAGAAAGTAAAAGATCAAAACAAGGTATTTGACCTGGTCTCCGAATTGTTGAGTGGCGCAACGGAATTTGTTTCGTGAAACCAAACTCTACAAATAGAGGATAAACTAATGATAATGATCATAAAGTTTCAGTGAATACTTTTACTAAATAAATTAGGATTCAACAATATATACTCTACAAGTTCGTGGAAATATATTATTGATTCACTTGTCATGTTTATGAACAAGACATACCTACGAATTACAAAGAAGCGTGATGGACCTAAGTACGAGAAATGACTAGGAGTCATAAAATCCTATATTTAAGTTACATTTAAGATTGCAAAGTAATATGTTACTTGATCTTATTAAGTAAAAAAGGTTTACTTGATATTTCTGAATGACTTCACAGTCATAAGATGGAAATGAAACTTAATGGAGACGTAAAGCTCGATTTGTCACAAAGTATGGACAAATTCAAGGAGTTGACTACAATGTAGCGATGCTTGAGTCTATTGGATTTACACTAGCAATATATGGATATTGAAGTCTCGTAGCTAGAATTCTAAATTTGATGATGATCAAAGAATTTTGGAATGTCCAAAATTATCGAGAGGACATGCATTTGAGTGGGAGCTAACTAGCTTGCCCAAATCTTAATATGTAAGAGACATATTTTGAGTGGGAGCTAAGTAGCTTGGCCAAATCTTAATATGTAGTAGACATATTTTGAGTGGGAGCTAAGTGAAATCCCTGGATCTCATATATGGATGCCATATTTGAGTGGGAGCATGTAATCATTCTAGTATATGTGGACGGCATATGTGAATGATGTGATTGGTGTTGATAACATTTAAGTAGATAATTTGGGATGAAGTTGAAGTTATTAAACAATGAGATCTATCGAGATAGCTTGGTGAGTTTAATAAACATTGATTCGTATGCTTCTTGGACTTGATTCTAAAGATGTTCAGAATGTCCTAAGCAAGATTCTAAAGAAGTTTAGAATGGAACAAGGTAAGAAATAAGTTCTTACTATATGAAGCATTGTCTTGGTATTACAATGATGGTTAAAAAGGAAGAAAGAGATGTGTTGCATCTCCTATGCCTCAGTCATAGGTTCTTCCATACAATCATATTGTATACTTGACGTAATGTGACCCGAGGTTTTGGTTGGAAGGACAAGCTCTTAACTGTAAGAACATGTCTTGAAGTGATTCTTGAGTTAATCACTGAACTAGAATTAAGTTTGTACTTAAATGGTAAGAAGCAAAGCAAGTGGCATAGTTGCTTTTCATGCACTAGGATCTACATAGATATAGAAGTATAAAGGCTCCATCTGATGTGATGTATATTGTTATGGCAGGGCTAGTTCGCTTTTAACGTAGAATGATGTGTCCCAGGGCACAGTGCCCATCAAAAAGCCCTCGGGGTTGATCTAAAGTCACTGTAGGCTCCAGAAACCGCCTCGCTCGCTGCCATAAGCGTCAGAGACGTACACAAAGGATTGCAAAGTGTGTTTCGAAGTTTATATGACAACAATGAAAACGACCGTCATTATAAACACTAGAAACAAAGTCTCACTTTGTCGCCAAATGAATACTTCGACCCATTATGAGATAATAGTGTGAATGTCAAAGTTAGGAAGACATTAACAATTTGCAAAGACATAATGATCTGGTAAAACAGAACATGGACATGACGTTTTCCATAATCATGCATGATCAATAAACGCATATGTGATATGGTTTATGATGAGTAAAATGCAAGCTAGATTATTTGTACTCTAGCGCAAGTGGGGGACTGAAGGAGATATGCCCTAGAGGCAAATAATAAATAGGTTTTTATTGTCATATCTCAATTAGTTCGTAATAGTTTCATACTGTGCTATAACTGTATTAATACGAAACGTTAATACACGTGTGGTATGTAAACAAACCATGCCTCTAGTTGTCTCTAGCGAACTAGTTCATTGTTCATGAGGATGATCTAGGGTTTTGAGATCATGGGCATTTATGCCAATTGACAATAAGGTCATGTCATTAGTGGAATGATGTGATAGACAAACAACCCAACCAGTTGTATCTTAATGAGATCTAGTTACAAAGTTCACCATTAATGATAAATTAAGGAAACCTTGCAACCTGATCCTTAGACTGCGAGGTAATGCAAAACACCGTTCTAGAGGGAGCTTAGATGGTTATCAAGTATCACTCCATGACTGGGTGATCGAAAAGGTGCCACTCAGGTTTCCCAAAGGGGCATATAGAGGAGTACATATCAAGACCAGGATTTTCCCATCCATGTAACGGATAGATACATTAGTGGCCATCTTGGTGATGTTGCATTAATGAAGCTTGCAAGCGTGTAACTGGGTCACGGAATGCAATGACACGGAAACGAGAAAACAAGTTCATCGGTAACGAGATCGAACGAAGGTATGGAGATACCATAGATCAAATCTCGGGTGAACTAGGTATCAAGTGGCAAAGGGAATGGGAAACAATTGTTTACGGTTCAAACGACATTATCATCATGGAATGCACAGGGGTCATTATGGGCATCCCGGTCCCGCTATTGATCATTGATGGAGATCATTTCTTTGCCATTCCCGAGCCGTGGGGAAATACACTTAAGGGTACGATGATCTAGAGATCCTCTGTAAGTTGGAATCACCATATCAAAGAGAAAAGGAAACCGGAAAAGTTCTGTGAGAGAACCGGAATCATTCTAGGAAAGATCCGAAGTCGTTCCAGGAAAGATCCGAAGTTGTTCGGAGGAAATCGAAAGGGAACCGAAAGGTGTTTCGGGTCAAATCGGGTTTTGTAATATGTATTTACATATTAATTAATGTAATTAATATTAAATATAATATTAAAATCTAATTTGAAGGGGTATTCCACTAATGGGCCAAACCTCCTAGGGAAAAAGGGCCCATGAGGGAAAACCGAAGGAAGGAAGGGCCAAAGGGCCAAGGCCCAGGCACCTCAAGGGGGCCCACCCGGCTAGCCTAGGGCTGTGCATGGGGTGGGGCCCACCCCTGGCCGGCTGGCCCATGAGGCCCATGCACCTCCCCCTTCTCTCCCTTGTTTAGTCCCACATGGGAAACCCAAAGGGGAGGGCACACCCCTCCCCCTATATAAAGGGGTGCCCATGGGTGGGAATAGATACACCAATATTTGGAGAAGTCCTTTTGTTGACTTTGTCCTTCCCTCTCTCTCCTGTCTCCATGCGTTGGCATGGTCCCAAGTAAGGACTGTCCGAGCAAGAGACACCGCACCTGCAGCACGCCGTTGCGCTGCTGGGATTCCAAGCCGGAGATCTACTTCCGCACTCCTGGCAGGGATCAAGGAGTCAGAGGTCGTCATCATACACCATATGTGTACGAAACCACGAGGGGCCTCACCTGAGGCACCTTGGATGTCGTGAGCCAGAGCTGCTGCACGATGAAGAAGGAGCAAGGGGTGACCTGTGAGGAGCATCGTGACCTTGAGGTCGGCTACAGGTTCGACTACTTCAACCACGTTCCCCTCGGAATGTTAACCGCGTACGGTATACAAGGGCATGTATTCTATACGCTCGGCCGTTACCGTATTACTACATAGATAGATCTTGGCAGTATTAGGCGGTTCCAACGTAGGAATTTTTTTGTTTTCTGCCGTGGAACCCTTCAAAAAACCCCTCCTCACGAAGTTGTGTAAGCAAAGCCATCACGTTTTTAGCTAGTATGTTCCTCGGTTTTCCCTACGACCATAGTTTTGAGACACATATGTCCGTCAACCTTTTTCATTTGGCCAGGACCTTTAGGATAGACAATAATCTAGCCCCATTGGAGGAACTCATTGCTAGTGATTGTCTCCTCACTAAGCTGGGTGAGCGATTACATAGAGAAGGGTGGCCGAAGAGGACACCAGAGGAGATACGACAAGAGCTTCTTCGGATCAATGTTAGGTAGGGCAAGATCAGATTCTTCAACGAAGAGGCAAGGTAGAGGGAAGCAAAGAACCCTTGGCTCTAGATAGAAGAGAGTGAAGACTCCGACGATCTCTTCATGCCGCCTGTCGGTGGTACCAGGGATAGAGCAGAGTGTGACAAGGCGCGGGCCTTGAAGAAGGCGTAGGAAAGAAGAGCAATGACAAGCTAGAAGAGAGTGAACATGAAGATGATATATTCATGCCGCCTGCCGTTGGGACCAAGTGGAGAGCTGAGTGGGACAAAAGGCTGGCCAAGAAGAAGGAATTATCGAAGGGTAAGGGTGAGGCATCGTCGAAGGCTAAGAGCGAGGCATCGTCGAAGGGTAAGAACAAGGCATCATCGATCGAGGCATCGTCGAAGGGTAAGGGCAAGGTGCAGGCCAAGAAGAACTAGAACAATTCTCCCTTATAGCTCATGTGTGTATCTCAATTATCTCGTTTGTATCCTAATTATCTGTTGTAGTCGTTTGTTAGCGATCTCGACCGAGAAATGAATAACATTGCGAAATGTCTCACATATAGATATGATTCATGTCTCACACATAGATAGACATATGTCTCATACATATATAGATAGATAGATAGATAGATAGATAGAGAACTAGTACATATCTGGCCGAGAGAGGTATCAACGTTGTGGTCTGCCTTGACGCTCACGTGGTTGCTCTGGTGGCGTCCAGCCGTACCTAATGGGCACCCGAACGTTTTGAGGAGGAATCACTAAGCCGTGCTCGTCGTACTGAGTTTCCTGTGTGGGGTCTGGGGCAGGAGTCTAAAAATGTTCATCCAACTACTCTGTGTCAAGAAGTCCTGAGTGTTGTGCTCCACTTCATGATCACTCGTCCACGCGGATCCGGAAAAAGATGCCTGATAGTTAGGCATAGACCCATGCACTCAAAAGGCTCCTGCATATGAATACTGAAGTATATAAGTGACATGGATATACCCTACAGGTACTCGAGCTCGGTATATACGGCCTGAATACAATGGAGGCCCACGGTGTCGCCAAGGCCCAAATGAAGAACTCGAGTAACCTACGGACTCTTGATTGCTTGAAGAACAAGAAGAAGCTAAAGATAGAAAGTTCAAAGGGGAAAACCCTAACCTGTAGCCGACTCGACCTGCTACCTGGGACCTAGCCTATCTATATAAACCCTAGTTTCCACAACCCTCACCAGATTGCATCTACGCACCACTGTAATCCTCGATTCCTTCAATAATTCCACGAGCAGACAAGCAGGAGTAGGGACCTCTGCGAGGCCTGAACCTGGGTAAATCTTCGAGTCCCCTGTGTGCTTGTTTGCTAGCCGATAGATGTCTCCAGCGCTCCCTCCTTCTCCAAAACCCAAGTCCATAACAATGGGCATTGATGAATTAAACCCTCGTCAATTGGCGCCGTCTGTGGGAATTGGGAGTGCTGATGTTGCGGCTTCTTCGGCCCCATCAACCGCGATCTACAACTCTGCAATAGCAGAGGTTCGCCAGCTCTTCGGCGCGTTCGACTTCACCGTCCACACGCCCGCCACTCGCCCGGCTTTCGAGTCTGTGGGCGACGGAATCAGCTTGGAGATAGGGAGTTTCCGCTTCCAAGTTGGTCATATGGGCACGCTTCGCATGCCTGACCAGCCGACGGCACCATCGATTGCCCCAACATCGTGGTTCCCTCCACCGATCGGCACCCTTAGTGAGCTCAACGCCTCGACAACAGTCGAAAATATGGTCAGCGACAACAGTCGCGAATCCTATCTGAGCGATCTGGCAACTGACGGAGCCTACGGTTCCGGATCTGAAAGTTGTGGGAGTAGCAGCTTCCCCAACCACTTCATGTGCGCCGTCATCAACACAGGCGAGACCTCCGCCAATCACGACAACACAGGCAACGGCGGCCACGGAGCCGACCCGCCAAACGGCGGCATACCCAATGGTGGACCACCACCAAATGGCGGCCCCACTAACGGTGCTCCCGTCAACAACGGAGGGGCAGTCGAACCTCCAACTATGATAAACGAGCAAACTGGCAAACGCGTCGTGATCAAGCTCAACGACCTCGAGTGGGCTCGTTGCCGAGAAGCCCTACGAGGCCACCTCTACCCTTCGGCTTCCCACAAGAACTGCTGATGGGCTACCATTGGCTCCTAAAAGAGGAATACAAGCGCCAACTACAAACAATCGCACAACTCGAGGCGCGTAAAAAGGTGGCTGATGAATCAAGCCTCCGACGAGCTAGGCTCTCCTCCCACGGAGGATCCTCCTCTAAGTGCAACGAGTACATCGCCAACAAGAGACGATCTCGACTCGCCCACCTCACCAAACAAGAACGCGTAGAAGCCGCCAAAGTCCTCGACTTCGGCTCCATGACGGTGGATACGCGTGGCAACGTGCTCCCAAAAACGCCGGAAGCCGCGGTAACGGCAACAACCATGTACCTCCTCAACAACCAGCCGCCAGCTAGAGACCCTCGAGCCGCCATGCACCGATCTACGATCATAGGCTTGGGGTTAATTGAGGCCGCCCTCGACAAAGAGCCAGCATAGGAACCGAAGAAAGGCAAGGCTCTAGCAAAATGCTACTCCTCGCCCTCATCTAGCAACGACATTCACGATCTGTCTCGATGTTGCTGCTCATGGCGACACGACCACGACTATGACGCGCGCGATGACCTCACGCAGCGCAAGATTGACAAATCAAGGGCGCGACGCGCCCGGTCGACTGACTTAGAGGACGAAGACGTGGAGCTCTGTGGCGCTAGATGCTTCAGCAGGGCCATCAGACAAAAGCGAATACCCAAGGGGTTTAAGCTCCCATCAGAGAACCCAAAGTTCGATGGCCTGCAGGACCCAAAAATCTGGTTAGAGGACCATATCTCCTCCGCCAGGCTCCACGGCGGGAGTCGAAGCACGACCATGCAATGCCTGCAGCTGCAGGGCGCCGCCCGAGCATGGCTCAACTACCTCCCACGTGAATCCATTCGCAACTGGGAAGAGATGGTCTACAGCTTCGTGCGCAACTTCAAGGGCACCTACAAACGGCCCGCATCAATCGAAGAGCTGAGATGCTGCCAGCAAAGGTCAGGCGAGTCGCTACGCTCATACATCCAAAGGTGGTCCATCATCAAGAACTCCGCAGAGAATATCTTGGAGGATCGCGCGATTGGCGCATTAAACGGCGGCGTACACCGCATAAAGCTCAGGGAGGAGCTGGGCCGCTCGAAGCCCAAAACCATTGACCACCTGATGGAAATCACGAATCGCTGGGAAGATGGAGAAGATTCGGTGAAAAATCATGTTCACTCCAACGACGAGACAGAACTCGAACGCAGACGCGATCGCTGAAGCAAACGCCGCATGCGCATCTACGATGACCGCGATGACGTCAACATGGTCGCAGTCGGCTATGCCGACAGACGCGACGACAACCGCAACAGCGGCTACCGCGACTCCGGGAAAACCATGCAAGTATGGCAGCGCCGCAATCACAATGAGGCACCTGCAAAATCCATCGAAGACAAGCTGTCCGGGCCATGCACTGTGCACTTCTACATCGACAAGTACGGCAGAAAAAAGAAGTCCAGCCACCTCCTCAAGGACTGTCGCGAGTTCCTCAAACTACATGAGGGACTGGCTCGGATGAATCGCAACACAGTTGAAAGGGGCTACGGAGCCGCCCTAGGCGCCGTGGCACATGGCGCTCTGCCACCACCACCTGGACTACCCCCAAACGCAGCTGCGCCGGGCCAGCACCAAGGAGGCGAACCATGTAGGGGTTCGTAGCATGGAAAACAAAAATTTTCTATCGCATACAAACAAACAAGCCAAGATCTATCTACTAGATTGCAGCAACGAGTCGATAGAGGAACTCACCCTCGAAGATTCCAAAGCGGTTAACGAGAGCAGATTCTCGTGGGTGATGTAGTCGTACTCTTTCCGATCTCAAGATCGCGTAGACGATCCTTCCAGCGCCCCAAGATCGGTCACATCGTTCGTACTGACGAAGACCTTCCTCTCCTTGTTCCAGGCACGGAGGTTGTAGCACTCTCTCATGATTCGGCAGACAACGGCGTGGTACCGAAGTAGAGGGAAATCCTTGAGGCTCAGCCTTAAGCCAAGCAGTATGGTGGAGCTTATGAGAGTGGCTTTTCGTGGTCTATTAATTAGACACACCAATTAGACGGCTCTAAATCAATTAGAAGGCTCTAACCCGCTGGCTAAAGCAATTAGAAGCTCTAAACCAAAACGGCTCTAAACCGGAGGTAGAAGATAGGAACTTGTGTGTGCTAGGAGGGGAGGCCCTGCCCCTCCCTTTATAGGTGGGAGGGCCGGCGGCCAAGGGGAGGAGTCCCTCCCCAAGTCGGCCTTGGGAGGCGCGCCGGCCAAGGGGACTCCTCCCCCAAGTCGGCCTCCACCTCCTCCTCTTTTCCCACTTCCCAAAATTGCCGTTTGACTTTCAAACTAGCCGTTTGACTTTTCAATTTAGGATTTAAATAAACCCTTTATTTTGGACAGCAAGAACACCTAGTACATGATGCAATCATTCCAACTTACAATGACACATTCATGTACCCTTCCCCCTCCCGGAGTGCCGGACATTCCGGGACCTTCTAGAATGTTCCCGATGAAAACACCGGAACCATTCCCCAACTCAAACGGACTTTCCTTATATGAATCTTATTCTCCGGACCATTCCGGATCACCTCATGATATCCCGGATCCCATCCGAGACTCCGAACAACATTCGGTCTCTTTCTCATAATACCATAACTACTCAAACAACGTCGAATCCTTAAGTGTGTCTCCCTACGGTTCGTGAATTATGCGGACATGATCGAGACACTTCTCCGAACAATAACCAATAGAGGAATCTGAAATTCATATGGCTCCCACATATTTCTACAATTACTTTGCATCGAATGAACCACTTACATACGATACCAATTTCCCTTTGTCTCACGATATGTTACTTATCCGAGGTTATGATCGTGTATCTCGCATACCTAGTTCAACCTCACATCGATAAGTACTCTTTTCTCGTTCCGTGATATGTGATCCCTTGTGACCCAGTCACATGCTTGCAAGCTAATTGGATGACATTTCACCGAGAGGCCCAGAATATCTATCCGTCATATGGATGGACAAATCCCACTCTTGATCCATGTGTTTCAACCAATACTTTCCGAACACTCAATACCACCTTTATAGCCACCCTGTTACGGTGTGGTGTTTGATGACATCAAAGCATCCATCCAGTAAAGGTGATATGCATGATCTCATGGTCGAAGGAATTAGGTTACTATGTATCAGAAAGCATATAGCAATTGAACTATTGAAATGACTTGATCTTTATGCTACGCTTATCTATAGGAGTATGTCCACCATATCATTCTCCTAACGATATGATCTTGTTGTTTGATAACATCTCAATGTTCATGATAGGGAAACCACAATCATCAATCAACCAACAAGCTAGTGAAGTATAGAGGCTATACTAGGGACTTCAAATTAAGTTTACAAATCACACAAGTATTAATGGTTTCCTTGTTAATACTATTATAGCATGAATGTAAACATTTATCATAAACACAAAGATATAATAATAACTACATTTATTATTGCCTCTAGGGCATATCTCCAACAAACCATACCCACGGGCCATGGGTACCATGATGATCCAAAAGGGACGACCCTCGAATCGGGTGCAAAAGGCCATCACTCGCCAAGTCAACTTGGCGACAAACTCACCACCATCCACCACTGAGTACCTCAGTGGAAGCGACTCCTGCATTACCTTTGACAAGCGCAACCACCCGCGCCAAGTACCTCGTCTAGGCCATTGTCCCCTCATCCTCGAGGCACAAATTGGAGGCTTCCACATGAGTCGCATCTTCATGGATGGCGGAAGCGGCATCAACCTTATGTTTGCGAGTACCTTGCGAGCAATGAGGATCCCTCTGACCTGCCTAGAGGCCTCAGACACAACATTCCACGGCATCGTCCCAGGCAAGGGTGTATATCCCCTTGGAAAAATCAACCTCGACGTCATCTTCGGCACACCGAAAAACTTTCAGCACGAGCGCATCGACTTCGAAGTCGTCGACTGGCCCTCACAGTACCACTGCATCCTCGGACGTGCCGTGTTCGCTAGGTTCATGGCGGTGCCACACTATGCCTACCTGCAGATGAAAATGCCAAGACCGAATGGCGTCATGATAATCAATGGGAGCTTCGAGAGGTCCGAAGCCATGCGACGAAATTCAACAGAATCTCCGGTCCTTCAAAGATGAGGAGGAACTCGCAAGATTGAAGGAGTCGACAGACAACAGTCTGCCTCCCCTAAGCCAGCCAAGCTCACCCGGCTTGTCCTTCGACTCATCAGTGCACACGAAGAAAGTCCAGGTCCACCCATCGGATCCTGCCAAGACAGATCTCATCGCCAACAACTTAAGTTCCGCATAGGAACTCGCGCTCGTCGAATTCCTCTGTGAGCACTGGGAAATCTTCGCCTGGTGTCCAGCGGACATGCCAGGAGTTCCTAGGGAATTCGCCGAGCATGCACTCAACGTCAACCTAGACGCAAGGCTAGTCAAGCAAACAATTCGGCGACTATCTGAACCAAGAGCAAAGGCAGTCGGAATGGAGATCAACAGACTCCTCGACGCCAAATTCATACGCAAGATCAAGGAAAGCACTTGGCTCGCCAACACGGTGCTAGTACCAAAAAAGGACACGGATATCCTGCGGATGTGCATGGACTTCACCTCTTTGAATAAGCGTCAAGGATACTTCCTCGCCAGCTGAATCGACCAGATCATCGACTCCACCGCAGGATGCGAGCACCTCTGCTTCCTCGACGCCTACTCAGGCTATAACCAGATTCGAATGAAGGAGGAAGATCAAGAAAAAACAGCATTTACAACGCCTTTCAGTGTGTTCTGCTACAACACAATGCCCTTCGGGCTAAAGAACGCAGGAGCCACCTACCAGTGGTGCATGCAGGCTTGCCTCAAGAACCAACTTTGTGGCATCCCGCTAAAACCACTACTAGAAAATCGCGGTGTTTTTGGGCATTGCATCATCATGACCGCATGCTGATGTCATCATGCCACATTGCATTTGAGCATCGTCATCATCATGCATGGTTTTGTCTAAAACTATTTTTCGAAAAGTCGATTTTTGTTTTCTAAATACCCCGCCTTTATTTCAAATTAAAACTCCTGTCTTTTTCCGGGTCTTTTATTTGTCTATAAACTATTTGCAAAAGTCTATTTTTAAAATTAAATAAAATTTTAATTTTTTTTAGGGGGCAGCCGAACCAGGCTAAACCGGGCACCCTCAAACCCTATCTAAAACGCCATACCCTAACCTAATCTAACCCAACCCCACACACACACCGCAGCACCCCACACAGCCTTCCTCCACCCCTGCCACATCACTCCGGCCAATCCCTGCTTGACACCTCACCCCCACACCACGTCACTGCCCCAAACAACCACCCACACACGCGGACACACGCACACAGATGCACCTGCCCTGCCCCGGTCCACCCAGTGGACACGCAGCCCATCCCGATCCCCACGCCCCGGCCCCACCATTCCCCACCTAGCGTCCCGTCCCCGCTCGCCTCTCTCCTCTCCTCACATACCCCGTCGCCACCTACCCCGCCTCCGCCCGTCGATCCCCTCCCTCTTCCTTGTTGTGCCGCCGCCGCCGGGCCTCGTCTCCGTGGAGGACGTGCGCCGCCGCCGTCAGCTTTCCGGCCCGAGCCGCCCCGACCCGAGCTCCTCCCGACCGGCGAGCCACCCCTCCTCATTGACCCTCCTTCCTCAACCGCTCCGGCCCCCGCGGTTCCCGCCACCACCAACCGTCGCTGTTCCGTGCCGCCGTCCTCCTACGTTCCGTCCACGCACCCCCAAGCCCGTCGCCAGAGCCACCCCGCCTCCTTCCTCTGGCCTTTCTCGTGCCGGGCCCGAGCTCCAGCTCTGCGGCCGCCACCGCTGTCAGTGGCGAGCTCGCCATCCTCGCCCTCGTCTCTCTGCCTCCCCATGCTGCCAAGCCCCGCAGTACCTCGTGCTCGCCTCCGGTCGCCGTGAACCCGCGCTCTCCCGGAGGAGGACCTCCTCGGTCCCGCGCCCTTCTCCCTCCATCGTGAGCCGCTGCCTCGCAGCACATCTACCTCACCTTTGTGCGGCGTCGAGCCTGGCAGGCCTTGCTCTGGCTCGCGAGCATGGCCGCCCCGCCCAGCACCAAGTACGATGCGTTCCCTGGGCGGTGTTCTCTTTTTGGTTCCGTGGCCTATCTTTTGGCCAGATAGTATGGGGAAAGATTCCTTTGCTCATGTTATTTCCTCTGTTCTATCCAGACATCGTTGCTACCGCTGCTCGAATCCGGTGACCATGATCTCCCGCGCCAATCTGGATCGCTCCTCTTGTCGTCTGTCTGTCACTGCTACGACTAGACTTGGTCTCGTCGTTCTGATCCAGTGTTGCCGATGTGAGGATGTTGGTGGTGTCACGGTGGAAACAGATGAGGCGATGGAGCGGCGACTACACAATTCTACAGCAAGTTGGTAATGAGATGGTGTTGTTGCAGCTGTCCGAACACCTTCTAGCAGACAAGATCGTCAAGTCAGACAAGAACCCTCCACGGATCTGATGGTCGAGACCTCGATCCCGGGACGCGAAGATGGAACCCGAACCCCTCAGAACGACATGATCTTCTTCATCGCCTCCAAGACCCGTTCCCGGATCTGAAGCCTGACCCCGAAGACCGATCTCGACGAGACCTCGGACGCCAAGATCTCCCCACAGATCCCGGAGCCCCGTTCCCGGAGCCCGAAGACCGATCCCTGTCGAACCCTGAGACCCCGAAGCCGAGTCCCTAATGTGATTCCCTTTCCGAGACCCCTATTTTTATAATACGACATTATCAAATGCTGCATATTAAATTATCCATGCTCGCATACATAATCATTTGTTTGGGGGTATTTAGTCGTTTCACCTCATAATTAAATATGGAGTGCATATGCGGGATATACTTGTATTATACCGCCTCCATTCAATTTGTGTAGAGAACCGATGCCATGTGTTGCCTTGATAATACAACATTTAAATTGCGGGGTTTCTAAATAACTTGAACCTATTAATTAATTGTCGGGACCCCGGTTCCGTTAATACTGCCTAATTGCACCGCATCTGCATCATATCATAATCATGCCAGATCTTCTGCTGCATCCGGTGTTTCTTTAGTGCTTTGCTTCTTCGTGGATTAGGCTGATGAGTTGATGCGAGTATCGACAAGTTCTTCGGATATGAACCTTCGACTCTGTTTCCCAGGCGAGCATCCCTTCCCCTTCTACCTATTTTGCATTTATAGTCTTTATTTCCTCCTGTTGATCTATTGCTATCCGTGTCGTGATGCTTTAGTGTTCCGTACCAGTTATATCCCGTGCAGCCTCTATATTGCCTTGGACACCTCCTATTACCTGTGTTTGGTAGATAGCTGGCCTTGCGAGTCATAGTTGCTTGCTCAAGTGCGATCTCGTGTTGTCAAGTACCACAGTTGTTGGAATGCTGGCAGATGTTTTTGGTGGATATGCTTATTGGTGGAGATGATCATGTCTTTAATTACCACTATTAAATTGCTAGATATAACTAATGTAGAGGCATCAGTGGGCAATAGATGTTATTTGGTTCTTCCACGCTCACTTGTGTCCCATAGGACCCCGAGTACTTGATACTTGTTCCTTGATTTTTCGCACTATCCACATTCGGGAGGCCTTATGGACCCCCCTGAGCTAGAGCTTGATTCATTTCTATTTCTTGGGGCCACAAGTAGTTTGGGGCTTTATTACTATCCTATACTTATGCCATGTTTACTGCTTTATTTAAGATTGTGCGTGGAGCACCTGTACTGTTTAAGATTGCGGAGTGTTTTCGCGGTATCGACAAGACCAGTCACACTTTCGGGTTCCCAATCGTTTACAGCCATTGACGCAAACCCTGGGTCCGTTCTGGAGCCGACCAACTTCGTTGCGGGTAGCTTAGTGGGGTGGCCCCCTGAAATATTTTATGAATCCTGTGATCGCTTTGTCGTGAATGCCTCGTTGGGTTTTGAGTTGGTTTTTCCGAGGTTGATCGAGTGTGTGTTGCTATTTGTGCACCCCTGCAGGGTAAAACTTTTTGAAAGCCGCGTCCGCGGTTATGGACGACTTGGAGCACAGTATCTTGATCATAGACAAGCATAACTAAAGTAGTGCTATAAATTTGACTTAATATGTGACTAGTAATTAGCTTCACTACAATGGAATGGATAATAAAAATGCCAACAACTGGTGGATCTGTGGTGATCTGTGTCATACTATACCTGTCTAGTAAGTATTGCAACTCCAATGGAATGTGATAAAAGTGCCAACAAATGCTGGGTTTTGGGGTTCCTCGGGACAATTATATCTGACTAGTAAATGTTCCAACTACAACGGAGTGAAGATTAAAAACTGCCCACTACTTATGCTTCAGGATGACTCATGCTATCTATATCTGATTAGTAAGTTCTGCAACTTTAATGGAATGAGTAAAATTGCCAACCGTGTGAGTTCCTTCGTCTGACTTCCTCGTTTGGTCTCGAGGGGGAAATACCAGGATGGGTATGTTTGGTGTTAGCTTCAGGTTGGACCCGAATAGGTCTTTCTTATCCCTCTCTAATAGTCGACAGTTACATCGAGTCTCTATAGGTTGTTTAGTGCATGCTGCGCTGCCGCTTCAGTCCACCATACCTATGTAGGCGAGAGTCGCCGAATTCTAGCCTCGCTGTCTTGGCCTCGATCTTGACGCTCCTCTTTTTCCTTTGCCCTTTGTCGGCACCCCTTTTATTTTAGCAGGTTTGAGATCGACGTTGTTAGCAGGGTTACCCTTCCGGCTTGGCCTGGGCAGGGTTATGGACGCCATTGGTTATTCTTCAGGGCTCTTAGCCCAATTTGCATCTTGTCCGTACTCCGACGCTGTATTGTTTTCAAGGTGATTTGGATCTTTGTATTGTATATCTGTATTCTTGACTCTTGGAGTCGTGTTGTATATATATTCCATTACGTGGGTCCCATCGAGGACTGTTGTGTAATGGTATTACTTCGTTTTCCACCCGCACGAAAGTGCCTGGTGGGCGTCCTTGAATCGTTTCTATGCAGGTTTGGCGGGAAGCGCTAAAACTTCCATAGGGCCAATTCGAGGGTGTTACAAACTTGGTCGCAACATTCAAGTCTATGTCAACGGCATAGTAATCAAGACCAAAGAGGAAGCCTCACTAATCGACGATTTGCGCGAAACCTTCGCCAACCTCGACCGCTACCGGATCAAGCTCAATCCGGACAAATGCGCCTTCGGCGTACCATCTAGGCAACTACTCGGGTATCTTATCTCCGCGAGGGGGATCGAGGCGAACCCGAAGAAAATAAAGCCATACTGGCCATGGAGAAGCCGAAGAACATAAGAGGTGTCCAGCAGCTGGCTGGACAAATCACGGCGCTCAGTCGATTCATCAGTCGAATGGGCGAAAAGGCACTACCTTTCTACCAACTCCTCCGTAAAGCCGACAAATTCGAGTGGACCAACGAGGCACAGGAAGCATTCGAAGACCTCAAGCGCCTGCTATCCACCTCGCTAGTACTGGTGACTCCACGCGAAAGGGAACCACTGTTGCTATACATCTCTGCCACCAACCAGGTGGTCAGCATGGTGCTCATGGTAGAACGAGCCGAGGAAAACAAGGTCCATGGAGTATAGCGCCCAGTCTACTACCTCAGCGAGGTACTTACGCCAACAAAACAGCGGTACCGCACTACCAGAAACTGGCATACGGCGTCTTCATGACGGCCCGGCGACTGCGCCAGTACTGCCAGGAGCACCCAATCGTGATAGTCAATGACACCCCGCTTGGGCACATCCTCAACAATCCCGACGCCACCGGATGATTCGTGCTTTGGGGAATCGAACTGTCTCCACGAGACATTACATATGAAAAACGCGACGCAATCAAGTCGCAAGTTCTCCCTGACTTCCTCGTGCACTGGATGGAGAACCAGCTCCCCGAAAAACCAGACATGTCCTACCTCTGGACAATGCACTTCGATGGTTCCAAGCGAAAGGACGGGGCTGGCGCAGGTGTCATACTGACATCGCCCCAGGGAGACAAGCTGAAATATATCCTGTGAATGCAGTTCACCGCCTCCAACAACGAAGCTGAATACGAGGCCCTACTGCACGGGATGAGGATGGCAAAAGCCTGCGGCGCCAAGAGACTCATAATATATGGCGACTCCAAGCTGGTCGTCAACCAGACAATGCACGAGTGTGATGCACTGAAAGACAACATGATCACCTACCGCGACCTCTACGACACACTCGAAGGGGACTTTGATGGTTGCGAGCTGTGACACATAGGTCGCGAAAGCAATGAAGAGGCAGACACACTCGCCAACATAGGCTCTACCTGCGCCCCATACCACCTGGGGTATTTCTCGAGCGCATCTGCGGATGCTCCATCAAGCCAAAGGCCATAGAGAAGAAAACAAACGCAGCAATAGACTCAGGGGCTACGTTGCCCAATGAGCCAATGGCACTCGACGACTTGGAGCTGGATATAGGACTCAAAGGACCAATGAGCGTCATGATGATCGAGTAATCCTGGACTCAACCGTACATTACGTACCTTCTCAGCAAAAGACTACCGGACGATCCGACTGACGCACGGCACATCGCGCGGCGGTCCAAGGCATTCGCCTTTATCAACGACGAACTATACAAGCGCAACATCACAGGAGTACTCCAACGATGCGTCTTCACGGCCGATGGAAGAGTTGTTCTCCTCGACATCCATGAGGGGACCTGCGGGCACCACGCCGGCAGTCGCGCCCTCGTTGCCAAAGCTCTACGAACTGGATTCTACTGGCCTACGACCATGCGCGATGCCAAGGACATCGTCCAGAAATGCAACGCTTGCCAGTGATTTGTGGACAAGCCACATGCACCTGGCGCAGAGCTCCGACCAATTCCATTGGCCTGGCCCTTCGCGCAATGGGGACTCGACATGGTCGACAAACTACCAAGGTCCTCACGAGGAGGCTACGTCTACCTCTTGGTCACAGTCGACAAATTCACCAAGTGGATAGAGGCTATGCTAGTGACTAATCAGTCAGGCTACAACGCAGTCAATTTTTTTGAATCCATCGTCTATCGCTTCGGAGTGCCACACAGCATCATCACGGACAATGGGACAAAGTTCACATCCAAGGAGTTCTAGGAATTCTACGAAAATCTGGGAATCAACATCAGCTATGCCTTCATAGCACATCCACAGACCAACGGCCAGGTCGAAAAAGCTAACGGGCTTGTCTACGGCGGCATCAAGAAGCGACTACTCAGACCACTCGAACGGGCCGTGGGCTGCTGGCCAGACGAGCTGCAATCGGTACTCTGGAGTCTACGCACAACTCCAAACAGCGCCACAGGGTACACCCTATTCTTCATGGTGCACGGGGCTGAATCATTGCTATCCGCTGAAATACGATACAAAGCATCGCGCGTGGTCGCTTACAGCGAGCAAGAGTCAACTCTTGTACTCGAAGACGAGGCAAGGGAAATCGCCGCGGAGAGATCAACGATCTACCAGCAGAACCTGCGCAACTACCACAGCAGGAGGCTACGCCCAGGTCCTTCGTCGAAGGCGACCTGGTCCTGCATCTCAAGCTCGAGTCCCCCTAGGAGGGACCGTACGTGATTATAGAAGTAATCCCAGGTGGCGCCTATTGCAAGATTTAGAGACAGGAGTCGCATACTCCAACCCTTGGAACATCGCGCTGCTGCGACGCTTCTACCCTTAGTCATTTCTGTTTTTTTCCTTGCAAATAAGGCTACTCATCCATGGTTACTTAGCCACACATTGTACCTCGTACTATCCCGCGAATGAATAAAACTAAGTGCCCGAAACTCTGTGTTTTTTTAATTTTTCACAAATTATTCACTCGGGGGCTGCGCCACCCTATACACATCTGTTCTACGAACTAACGCGATATCCTGAGTAGCTGGCACACCAATCGAAACCCTTGACAAACATCAACCCAGTTGCAACGCACCTGACAGGTTGACAAGGGATTGAGATAAACACAAGGCCAGGCTAACGAAAAGGAGTCGCATAGTGCAACGCACTCGCAAAATATACACGCTAACAAGCCTTCTATATACATCAATATTAATCAATTATACACATCATGTCTATGAACTTTACAACACTGGTGCAACTATGTGCAGGATACAAACTAAACTAATGTTGCAGCAAAGGAACATTGGTCTGCTCCTCAAAGAAGTCGACGATCTCCTCCGCTGGGCGATCCACCGCCTGGTAGTGAGGAACCATGTTCCAAGTCGAACCCGCTGGTGGCGCTGGGGGTCCGGCTGCAATCGCGGCAACGTCCACATCGGGTCTGTGTAGTCGCACCAGTGACAGAGCGGCCTTGGCACCAGCTACTAACTGTTGTCGTACACACTCGCGGACCGCAGTCAAGTCTTGGAATTTGGCAAGGAGGGCCAGCAGGCTCGATGGAGCGATGTCCAGCGGGAACATCGTCCAATAAATATTCTTCAGGCACGATTGCGACTTCCTCAGGAAGTGAACCACTCGCGATGCACGATCCTGTAGGGTCGCCAGTGCGATCACGCGATCATGATCCACCCAAAAGTACCCGCTTGCCTGAAGCTGCTCCTGGGTTAGATCGTTCATGGGAATGGCGATCCTATCCTTCTCATCCTGAGGATGGCGTGCACTGACAACTATACCAAGCAAATACAGAAGTATGAAGACAAGGAACTATGGCGAGTGACTACAATATAAGGAATAAGAAAACTAACATTTGAATTGGTCGCCCAGCTGCATCACCTCCCCTAGCAGATATTGTTCTCGGGCGGCGGATTTCTCCGCCTTAGACTTCCATACGTCCGCATTTCTGTGGAGTACAGGCAATTCATGCTCCAACTGCTTCACGCGGTCGCGGAGTCGCGAGAGCAGAAACAGCTCATCCACCCTTGAGCGCGGCGGTGCCAAAGTGTCATCAAGGGGCGGTGAATCCTGAGGCTCCCTCAAAGGATCACTCGATGTGCCCTATCACAAGTCAAGAAAGAGACAATAAGAAGACTAAGGCGAGGCATAGACAAAAGACTCGAGTGCATTCAAGATTAACAAAAGTATCAGTAGATACACTCGCCAAAAGGCATGTTCTTGACAAAAAGACATAAGCTATCTAACTATTACAAGATGCGACTACTGAGGAGTGATTGGTTTCTTCGATTTTGAATTCGGTTTGGGGGGCCTCATCGAGTCTGTGGCAGTGTCAGACACCATAGAATTCCCCTCGGCCCCTGACGTCGCAGCCTTAGCCATCTTCTTGGCTCGCTGAAGCTCCTTAGAGTAGTTCGCAACTGTATTGATCAGTTGCGGGCCGTACTTGCCACAAGAAGTCACGAAGGGAGCAAAGACTACCTGCTGGCATCAGCGCTGACAGGCATCGCCTTGGAGACCGCCGCAGGATCAACCTCGACTCCATGGGCTTGAACCATTGCGAGTGACATCGAAGCGCCAGCCGCACGGAGCGAGTTCTTGAAGCTTGCAGGGACACCCCCGGGAAGGGACTCCACCAGCTCGTCCATATTCTCGATCAGCTCAACCTTGGGTGCCAGCTCTTCTCGGAGGCGACTGAGCATGCCCTTGGCCTTGGAGAGCGTCCCTTGAATGGCAGCACTGCGATCCTCGACTGCCGAAATGGCACCCGCCAAGGCATCGTTACGGCAGAGTGCCTAAGGGTCGAAGCTCAAATCGCTGACATCTATATAGAACCCAAGCACGGGCACGAAGGTCAGCACCAATGACAAATTCGAAAGAAGAAAAACAATGAAAATCTAGACAAGGGAATACCTGAGAGAGCCTTGGCAACCGAGAAAAGCTGTTCCTCGAACAACTTCTCTCTAGCCACGATGGAGGCGCGTAGATCCTCTTCGCGTTTCCGCGACTTGTCACGTGCTGCGATTGCCTCATCCCGGCTCTTTACCGCTGCGGCAAGTGCCTTTTCAAGGGAAGCAGCATCGCGGAAGAGTGCATTATGCTCAGCTATGGAACAAACAAAGATAGGCTATCAGGCGGATATATCACAATGAGGACGAGAAGGAGCAAGACACTTACTTTCAACTACGCGGTGGCGAGTATCCAGCATTGCATGTTGGTGACCCATCGCAAGAACTTGCTCCGCTAAGCGAGCGGCTTCCTTCACAATAAGTTGCGACATGATAAAACATCAAAGGATAAGCAGATGATAGAAGATGATACATTCGACTGCAAAAATAGAGGAAACAAATACTACACTTACATGATCCTCCAAAGACTCCAAAGTCGATGGATTCACAGTCATCCGGATAACCATCTGGTGCTCCACATCGTGCGGAGAACTCGATGAATTATGGCCGGAGTGGGCTACCAATGGATGAGAAGGAGTGCGCTCAGCCACTTTCTTGGCCTTGGAGGTCACGACTCCAGATTCTTTTAAAAATTGGACGTCGCCAGAAGACGACGACGCCGGCTGACTGCAGAACAAAACCAACATCAAGAGAATGCAACTCCAAAATAGAACCAAAAGGAAGATTCGAATACTTACCAATCAAATTTATCAAAATCGAAGGTTTGATCCCCCGACTCTGACGATGACTCCTTCGGCAGCCGCATCTTCTTGCGAGAAGATGGTGCCACGACACTCACAGGAATGGCAGGTATCGGTGACTCTGCACCAACACCTGCACCTTCCGGAGTCGAAGAGGACGATGCATCTGAATCCTCGCTGCGCGAACGCTTGTGAGTGTCCGGACCACTCGACTCAGGAGCTTCCTCCTCCACATCAGATGGAACGGTCGACTCCGACTCATCCTCTTCCAAGGCTTCACGAGGGATAACCCCTCAGAAGAGGGGCACAGGTGACACCGCCCAATCCTGCATACAGAAAACAATTTAGCACAAAGTTATGCAACAACAAAAAGGCAGTCGACAAAGTAAAGCTACTACATAGCACAATTGTACCTCAGGAGGAGGGTTAGCAGCATCGAATGGAGGAACGTCTGGTTCACCGGGGAGCACATCCTTGACGGTGTACTTGGTGTCCAGTCACACCCTTTTATCTACCTCACTCGCGGACATGCCATCGGTAGACACGCGAGTGACATCATCAAGGATGTGCTCGCCGGGCATCACTACGTTCTTCCAGGAACGCCTCCTCTTGCATGGTGTCGTGGGATCAAAGGGCGCGAGTCCGAAGTGGTCTCCATCGGCCTTCAGGTCGCGGATGTAGAACCACTTGTCCCTCCACCCTTGGACGGACGCCATGAGTTTGATGTCGAAATATGTGGCGGAGGAGTCGACATGGATACCGCAGCCGCCTACATCGTAGACTACGGAGCCAGACGCCGATTATCGCTTCAGCTTGAAGAGGCGCTTAAAAAGGCCAAAGTGCGGCTCGATTTCGAGCCAGCACTCGCAAAGAGTAATATAGCAAGCTACATGGAGGATGGAGTTTAGGGGCAGCTGATGGAGCTGGAGCCCGTGAAAACAGAGAAGGCCCCTGAAGATAGGATGCAGGGGCAACGAGAGACCATGGATGATGAACACTAGGAACATCACCCGAAAACCGGCAGGAGGAGAGGGAATTACCTCGCTGCCAGGGACGCGCGCATCAGCGACTGCGGAGGACAAAACTTCGTCTTGGCATAGAAGACGAAGCTCTGAAGATTTGATCACAGATGCACGCCACGCACCATTGGTGACGCGAGTGCCTGTGCCCTTCTTTTTCCCGGCGGCGGTGGTGCTAGTGCCCACAGCAGCGGAGCCACCCTTCTTCTTCGCAGCAACCGTGGCAGCAAAGGAATCGGCCGTGGCACCTCCTCCCTTCTTCCCCATTCTGCAGCGGTGGTGTGACCGGAGGAAGTAGCTGGGAAATACGCGGAGCTGGTCCAGCACCACGAAATAGAGGAACACAAAGGAGTAGTGGAGCAGCAGCAATGGCAACAGAGAAAAGAAGTAGATGTGAAAATTACCGTCGCCGCATCGCTACTTAACCCCCTGGAAGATGCAATCCAACGGCCAAGAAAAACCCTATCAGACGTGTGGCGTTCATCGTGCTCGACACGTGGAGGACCTGAAGCGCGAACCGTGCCCCACTACCCTCATTACGCATGGAAATTGATGAGGCACAGTTAAAACAAAGATTACGCACGCCCGGTCAAGTCAGAGTCAGAAAATGGGACCCACCGCTCGTCACGTCCCGTCAAACTCGCTCACGCGGGCAACTGAGGTCATCGCATCGTCAGCACTGACGTCATCCAAAATTACACAGCAGAAGACTACGACTACTTTATTCCTTGCTCGAGTCTTCGACTCCACCAAGAACTCGGAGGCTACTCCCATAGGGAGCGCTGGTCGCGCACCCTACGATTTTCTGTTCTTTTTTACAGGAACATGGACAATCAAAGCAAACCCAACCACTCGAACTGCTATTTGACTATGGACATGGGTTACTCCCATAGGGAGCGCTGGAAATAAATTCGACTGAAACAAGCAAGCAAAAGAAGACAGCACTCGCAAAGGTTATTTAGTCCATGCCTGAGTCTTCGACTCAACCAGGCACTCGGGGGCTACTCCCATAGGGAGCGCTGGCCGCGCACCCTATGATTATTTGTACATCATACTGTGTGTTGATAACATCCACACCCGAAGCTTATGGCAACACCGCCTCATCATATTTCCCTACAAAGAGACTGCGTCTCCTGGTCACCCGAATCATCTCCGCGATGACAAAATTCGGATGCTGCGCTTGCAGCATGAAGATAAGACCTGAATAAGTCCTGGCAATGCATTTTCTGCACACTACCAGAAATATATCCGTGCCAACAGGTACGATGAACATGCCTTGACAGACGCATCGAGTTCTCACACCCATATACTAGAATTCGACTCCTGTAAGACCTCTGTGGCTTGAGTCGAATTACACCAGCACTTTTTTCGGATTCGAGTCCGAGGAATCGAGTTCGAGTAGATGGCGTTGTTTTACCCTAAGGTAGTTAACTGATACCGATACATAGGTTAAATCAGGCACGCACATCAACAATCCCTACGACACAGATAGAGCAGTCGAAAAACATACTCATTCATGCACTGGAAAGGCTTCATAAAGTCCCCAGTCGAATCTGCGATTCCACTGGACACTCGGGGGCTACTGACATGGGTATACCCTACAGGTACTCAAGCTTGGTATATACTGCCTGAATACAATGGAGGCCCACGGTGTCGCCAAGGCCCAAATGAAGAACTCGAGTAACCTACGGACTCTCGATTGCTTGAAGAACAAGAAGAAGCTAAAGATAAAAAGTTCAAAGGGGAAAACCCTAACCTATAACCGACTCGGCCTGCTACCTGGGACCTAACCTATCTATATAAAGGCTAGGAGGGGGCGGCGAGGAGGACACACGCAACCCTAGTTTCCACAACCCTCGCCACATTGCATTTGCGCACCATTGTAATCCTCGATTCCTTCAATAATTCCACAAGCAGACAAGCAGGAGTAGGGACCTCTGCGAGGCCTGAACCTGGGTAAATCTTCGAGTCCCCTGTGTGCTTGTTTGCTAGCCGATAGATGTCTCCAGCGCTTCCTCCTTCTCCAAAACCCAAGTCCATAACAATGGGCATTGATGAGTTAAACCCTCGTCAATAAGAAATTGATATGAAGCTAGCCTCGATATTGTGTAAGACGCGTACACTGTGGCTATGGCTGTGGACGAAAGCCGTAGATCGACGCGGGAGAGTGGCCAAAAGGCTCCTGCTGCTACAGTTGCTATTGAGGCTGCCACGAGGAACCTCCACCTGGAAAAGGTGGCTACTGCTGCTGCTGCCACCAGTCGAAAGAACTCTATTGCTGCCATGACGAACCTCCAGCCTGGTCTGGAGGGGGAGGCCTCGACGTTGCCTGTGGTGTAAATCGTGGACGTGGAAATTGTCGTACGGGCAAGGGTGGATGTGGCTGCTGCTGGTGCTGCTGCTGGTGCGTCGAGTAACGCGGAGGCCGCTGTGGTCCCGGCTGGTGAGCAACGTCCGAAGAGCGGGTGCACGTGATAACCCCATGGATACATCGGAGCTTCTCCTCTAGGCGACTCAGCCAGGTCTGCTGCTCCTAACGTGGTATAAGCATAGGTCCGGACGAAAGGGATCGTCTGTAATCAACACTCTCCGTCTCAAGATCGACTAGCAACTGTGCCTGCAATTTGAACCACCAGAGTGAAAAATGGAATAGAAACTATGTAACAAGTAGGTGCATTAGATGAAGACAACGTGTTACCGCGTGCTGTCTCCTGCCCGTAGTAGACTAGCTCGGATAACTATCCCAAGTAGCCGCGCTCGGCATCGCCTCTGGGTCACTCTGCTGCGCGATGCATAGATGTGTGGCGCTCATGTAGCTTCGCAGATAGTGGTTGAACTCTTCCATGTCAAAATGGGCATCCGAGTCCCAGACTCGTGTTGTTGCGCTGTCCTACTCCTCAACGTATGTCCCAACTCTATGGAGCCAGCCTGTGATGGTCTTGTTACTTCCCTTCCTTGACAACCTACAATTGGAGAGTGATTGCGATAAGTCAATAAACCAGATAATATGAAAGAAATGTGCTCAAATAAACTTATGTATGGACGACCGAAGGTACGTCACTCTCTGTAGGACGAGGATCGGCCAACTGGCGAAGGCCGAATTGCCTCATTACTCCCTGTAGGCTCATTTCCTCTACCTGCATGTCGAAGATGATCTTTGATTTTGTAAGCCAATACGCCGCGTCTCTGGTATAGAGAGTAGAAATCAGTATGATGTCCCCGTCCGCGTCTCTGCGGAATCTAGCACCGATGGCTGCATCCGTGTAGGGCTCCCACATCACCGAGCTCGCGAGCAGCACGTCAAACTGCTCGGAGAAAGCGGGATAGCAACCCCTCACCTGAGCATGAGAAAAGCGTCTCTGCCAAAGAACTATGTCATTTCCAGTCATATAGTACGTGAACTAATTAAAACTTTGCATATACCTTGCGACGTGTCCAAACTGTGCCAAAAGTCGATAAGTCGATGCGGTCTGCATCGAACAGTCCCGTCGAAGGATAACCCAATGCATGCAATGGGTATGCCGTCTCAACAACTACGTTCGGTTGTCTAATAGGAAACCGCTCCCAGAACCAAAGCTGCAACAGTAATGGGCATCCAAGCAAGCCTGTCCTAGGAGCTTTACGCTAGCAACCGCTGCACATACCTTGGTACGTAGCTGACATGACCACAGAACCCCAACTCCTTTGTGTAACCATGTCGGCGCTTGTTGCATTAGTAATCTCCAATGCAATAGGGATGTAGCAAGCGGTGATAGTGGTGACATGGTTCTCGGTAAACATCACCTTCCTGAGAAGCCAAAGTAAGTATGCTTCCAAGCACCGAGTGATCTGTGGCTCAGTCAACTGGGTCTCTTTATAGCCTAACCTTTGGATCTGCATTAATGCAAAGATAGTTTAGTACAAAAAAACATAGAATGGTATGATGCATAAAGACAAGTGAACTAAAAAGTTAGTGAACACACATGAAATCCTAGTAACCAGTCGAATTTGGGCCCGTGATCATCGCGCTCAAATGGCCCAGATAAGGCACTAATACCCTCGAAACGTTGGGCCATATTGCCTTGCCAACTGGCTGGTGCATCCAGCGGCCCAATGGGCTGGCCTGCCAAAGGAAGTTCCAATAGGTATGACACATCCTGGAGAGTAGGAGTCATTTCTCCCCAACGAAATTGAAAAGTGTGTGTCTCGGTCCTCCAGTGGTCAACCAAGCAGTTGAGCAACGACTGGTCATATAACAGACGTGTAGAGTCTCCAGTGCCCTCAACCAGATGAGCGAAAGGTAAACGCCCGGCCCACTTCAACCTGCATATCCAAATAGCGTGACAAATGATTTAGCGCGTCCATTCATAATTATTGTAATGCATGATTACAATAAAATCGTACCTAGAAACCCAAGTCGGGTGTATCGTCCAGTTTACATTGGGAGTGCGAGTGACTAAGGGCTCGAGGGAGTTAGGCTCATCCTCCAAAATTCTAGCACGATGTTTCTTTTCAATATCTGCACTAAGCAAACTATATCTTCTCATCATTTTTGCACATATTACAAATTAAAACATAGTTCACCACATATTACAAATTAAAACATAGTTCATCACATATTACAAATTAAAACATAGTTCATCACATATTACAAAAGGGACATAGTTCATCGAAGCCTAAGTTCGCCCATGTCCTCTACCTCTTCGAACCCGGGTACCACGTCCTCACGTAGGTACTACGCCTGTACCGAACGTGGGACAACACCTTGCCCTATGGCCAAAATCATTGCATAGAAAACACTGTCACGTTGGGCCTCCAGCTTCTGATTCATCCATGTCATTCCAGATGCGCCTACACTGGCGTCTTCCTCTGCCTGTTCGCATTAGAGCAGGGTGGGGGATGCACTGCCTTTCACCAAGGTTTACCGTGTTGAAATTGCCCACTACTCGAAATCCTGACATCTCGCCAGTCTAGGTATTGACCACAGATTCTTTTAGGTAGTATGGAGACACGAACAAGATTGTGTCCAACCCCAGCTACCCACACGCAGCAAGCACATGCGAGCAAGACATATTAAGCAATTTTGGTTTGTTGCACGTGCACTCACGGGTTGGCCATTGCTCATTTCCAATCTTCACCTCATGCTTCCTTAGCTCATTATCACACCCAAATTTATCGGTGGGTAACCGCACCTCAAACCTTATTTTTGCATTACCAATGGCGACGATAGTGTGTCTGAGCTTTTGCCATCTTTTTATCCATGTAGTCCATAATATTTTCACAGAAACGTGTGTTCGGATTGTTCAAAATATGCAAATGAGCTCTCTGTCGTCTGTCTCTAAAATATTTGATCGTGCCATACAAAATACCCTCGACAATGGATGTAAGTGGTAGAGCCCTGTTACCTCTAAGGACAAAGTTATATGACTCGGCTAGGTTTGTAGTCATGACACCATACCTAGATCCATGAGTGTCGTGTAGCAAAGATCACCTCTCCAAAGGCTCATGCTCTATCCACTGTTGAATTTTTTAATATGTCTCCCGAGCCTTCTCCTAGTACCAGGCGGACCAAATCCTGGCAAGTCACAAATCCCTACAGGCTCTTCTTCTAGATGCGCTTCTCCAGTAGTAGCCTGGGCAGCAACTGCCCTTGATGTGCAGCTATAGCTGCGGTTTGGACCGCTTTCCTCGCCCTAACATGTTTTTGAGTAAAGTCATCGAGATGTACACGTATGAAATCATACTTCTATTCTTGGTTCTGCTTGCACAGTTTTTTGAAAAGATTTATCAGATTTTTGTTCCTGAACTATGAGAAAAAATTAGCTCCCAAATGGTGCATGCACCAACGGCTTTGCATGTCGAGCCAAGGTGTTTGTTCTTCAGGCCCAGGCTATGTCAAACGCTTAACCATATTTAGTATACCTGCATGCCTATTATGAATGATGCACACATTGGGCTTATCTTTCACAACTGCTATCTTGAGCTGCCCGAAAAACCATGTCTAGCCTTTAGTGTTTTCTCCCTCAACAAAAGCAAAGGCTAGTGAGAAAATTTGATGGTTGCCGTCTTGACCAATGGTGGTAAGGATCTGACCCTTATACTTGCCAGTGAGAAACGTGCCATCTACACATATAACTGGTCGGCAATAAGTAAAAGTTTGGATGCACACAGAGAAAGAGAAGAACACTCGATGAAGCACCTTTACGGGTGGATCCTCTGGTATCACATAGTGTTGGATGTCGACATAGGTGCTCGGGTTTCTAGCCTGCAGTGTAAGGAGTTGTCTGACTACAGAGTTATACGCGTCTCTGAACGAACCAAACCTATCCTCAAGAGCCCTTTGCTTTGCCCTTCAAGCCTTGCCGTACGAAATATTGTAATTAAACCTGGCTCTTACTTTATTTATTATAACCTTCACTTCCACCGCTTTGCTCTCCACTATCTCCGTGTAAAACAACCGAGCCAGAAGCGTGGACGAGAGGTTACGATGATCTATAGGGATAGATGAAAGCTGACACGTGTGCATCACCTTGTCGCCCACCAACCAATTTGTGTCATACTTAGGAAGATATCCATGCATCCTAGCTGGACAATTTATATCCACACATTCCATTGTCAAGTATTTTTTATTTGACACGGTTGTACTGAGAATCCTCTGTGTAGACAATGCCTAAGCAATGATTGCATCTTGCAAATGTTTCTTGTCTGGATATTTGGCGCCCTGCGCAATTTTATTCTTGTGATATTCCCACGCAGAATCATGACAGTCGTTAATGGTCATGACATCAGAGATGTCTTGTTTTCAGGATGCAGAAATCGGCACGTCCTCTCTATTATCTTCTTCATCGGAACTATCTGAATCATCAGAATCGCCACTTTCACCATCCATGTAATTCTCATCCTCCATCAAGTCCTGCATGTGCCTACCTTCCTCGTCCGCATCTACCTCTCTACTATCGTATCCTCCACCTACATCCTGACTGCTCTGCCCCGGTTCATAACCACCACCTCCTCCTCCTATCTGACTGCTCTGCTCTGATTCATAACCACCACCTCCAGCATTGGATATAGAGTACGTCCCGCCACTAGATTCAGCACTATGGCCAGGACCGTGTCCACCTTCCGATGCTTGCGGATTAATCTCCTTCAAGACAGGAAGCACTAGTGCAGCATGGTGTATGTGCCTGTCCTGGCAACCTTTTAACTACTTAAACCAATCTCTGTTATGATCTACATCCTTCAAAATTCAAAAAATGTTATTGGTCGACTATGTCCACAATGCTTGGACACTTACGGTGTATGTTTCGAGATTATATCTTAAACAGTCCGTCAACCATTCCTTCAACTGTCTAACACTCCAGGTTTGAGGGGCAGTCAAATCCAACTCTGTAAAATGAAACTCACGCAAATCTGCTCCATATTCATGGTATTGGATATTACCAGGACCGTAGTAAAACACAAACTTCACTACATTCGACATCTATGATGACATAAAAAAATTCAAACTAAATAATTAATTATCGACAGTGCGTAAATACATGACACAGCTATCTGCAAATATTCTAAATAATATACTCATAGCCTGGCTAATATTCCTACAAATCCACCTGCCAAATCTTAGAATGGCCGAAAATACTAACTAAACCACCGAACAAAATTTGAACACTAATCCACATCCCAATTATTCTAATAGCCTCCTAACCACAACCTGAGTAGCCGCATAACCATATACAATAACTGTAATTAACGAGAGATTCGAGTTTACCCTTGAAGCGTGAGAAGCCACTCGGTACAACAACCTCGGTTCATCAGACAAGCAGCACGACGCAGTTCATACAGCCCCCAGTTCCAACCTCCACCGAATCACCACCATTGCCATTGCTCCAGCACAGCACCACCACCATCTCTCAAAAAAAACCACCAAATCGAGTACCGAGCTAACCCATCAGTAGATCGGACATCCTCTACCTCTCTAGTGATTTTAGACAGAAGATTTGGTGGCTAATCTGGGCTAAATCGGAGAAATTTGGTGCAGAATAGGTGAGGTTCGTCGGCTGGAGAGAGGAGGCAGCGAGCAACGCGAGGAAGAAGGCGAGCTGTGCGGGACGGGCTCGCACGACGTGGTCCTCGTAGGATGCTTTCGGCGAGGATGTGGCCGAACAGGCCTTTTGGCCAGGCTATCGCCGAGTGGGCGAATCGAACAGAGCAGGCCCCGCCAGCACATGCACTCGGTCACAGCGTCGTCGAGTACCGATGATTCGGACTGGCCCATGCCGATTAGGCCACTCGGTCAAGGTGTCACCGAATAGATTCGATTCGGCCTGACCGTCGCTGACAAAACGCTATATGTGTAATATCCTAGATTCGTGCAACACTTCTCAAATTTATTAAAAAAACATATTATTTTTTAAAAAATCGCTAGGTTTGAAGCATTGTTTTCTCAAAAAAGTTTGAAGCATTGTGTCTTGTAAAGATAAAGCATTCTTTCAGCGGGAGACAAAGCTTTTGTCGACAACGAACGCATGTGGTCGTTTCGTCAATTTCAAGATCCGCCAGCCCAATCTTTCGGAGATGCTTATAGAGATTAGGGTTTATACGTATTTGTCAGCGTTTACAAGGATAAGTGTTTACAGACTCGGATTGTCCAATCATACGACCGCTGGTGTGTTTACAAGGATAAGTGTTTAGACGTACTTGTCATCGTTTGCGTCTGTACTATGTTCCTCAAAAGCAAAGACTCGGGTTGTCCAATCTGACGGCCGTCGCACCGGGTGACCAGGGCACAAACATGGTCCGTTGGAAACAGAGCGGGTACCAGAGTTAATATTTTTTCGAATTTATGTGACAACTTAGATGACATAGTAGATACATGCGATCACAAAGATGAATTTTAACATGGCATACGAAAACGACATGGACATATATCCCACCACTAGGTCTAATAAGAATGGATCTAAAACAAGATTGATTTCTTATGACGAGGTTGATGATGAAAAGATCGCGGTGCACTCGGATATAGAGGACGGTCCAAGTAGTCGAGGAAGACAAGCGGAGTTGCGGAGCACTGCCCAGAAACTTCTGTCGTTGGGCTCCTTCGTGCAAGTCACCAGTCGAGTTGCATGGCAGGGAGATGATCGGCGAAGGCTGGTGGGGTCGGCTCAAATGAGAACTTTTTTTACTAAAACTCGTTGCGAACAACGAGCATTAGTTTGAACTCCAAGCCAAGATATTCCGAAAACAACCACCATTGACATTACAAGTACAAATCAAAAGAGTATGACCTACACAAAGTAACATCACCACGTCTCGATCAATGCCGGTCACCTCAGAAGACAAACATCTCCATCTGAACTTCTCTTATCGACGTGCCATCTACCCTTGATGCCTGAAAGGAGGTGTTGTTGGGGATATACTTTTCGGATATCCTCACAGTTCCTCACTGACCAGGATGGCCCACTTTGGGTTAGAGCTTTGCTTCACGGGCGGCCCAGTCAGGGAGAGAAGACGGAGTCCAATCCGACTACGGGAAGGCCCAGAAGACTTACCGACTTAGGCCCATAATGTTACTTATAGTTTAAGATGTACTCCGTAACTGACTTTTAGTCGTAGCCGGATAGATCTCTCATGTAAACCTTAGGCCGGATATCTATATAAGCCGTCCTAGGGAGAGCCTTTAGGGCACCCAATACTTTAGACCCTCAACTCGCATAGGCGAAACCCTTATAACCCATATTCCGGCTCTGCCGTATTACTGGATTGCTAGCAGGAGTAGGATCCGTCCAAAGCCGGCGGATTCGAACCTAGGTAAACTTGTGTGCTCACCGTCCCGGAATACCGTACGTCTCATACCCCTCTCTTCCGCACACCTCGAGGACCCCCTCATGGCGTACTTGTCATCAATCCGACGACAGTTGGTGCCCACCGTGGGGAGAGTGAGCTTAGGATCTACGTTCCGAGCGGAATCTGCAAGAATCGGAATCGGCGAGACTATCGCCGTCGGTCGCATCCTCTACGCCAACGACGTCCCCCTCATTGTTCTCGAGGAGACTTGGATTCCGGCTAGGGAGGCTGTGACTGCCTACACAATCATGTCCTTTGGCGAGATCGATGTTTACATTGGTTTCGCTGAACCTGTCCCACCCACCCCAGCGGTGATGATAGAGGCAGAAGAATCTTCTGGGTCCCCTTTGTCCGCGGAGGTGGCAGAATTCCGGATCTCAGAAAACCCTAAACCCACCCAGCCCGCACCAGTTGCGGAGATAGTGGAGAAATCCGAGCCTGAAGAAGACCTAGCGGTCCAAGCTGAATCTGGAGTGGATCTCCCTGGAGGAGCGGATCCCAGATCGACCTACCCGTGGAAGTCGAAATTCAGGAGGAGCTAGTCAACGACACTGATTCCGGCTCTGATGACGCCGGGACAGACATGCCTTTCCTAAGGTACACACTGCGACGTATGATACTCCAAGATGCAAGCGCGGATGCAATCCTCGAGACCATCAAAAGTTTCGACATGGCTGACCGCGAGAGCCGCAGGTACCTCAGGAAGCACGCGTCGCACTTTGTCGGATATGTAGGATCCGGATCCGGCTCTGTGCTGGAGGCAATTGTAACAAACGCCGACATACCCGCATCCTCGGATGAATCGATGACGTCGGCAGATTTCCAAAAGTTCTCCGCGGAGTATGAAGAGGAGTATAACTCTAAAGCTGCAGAAGAAGGAGAAGCCATGGATGAAGGATCCGGGGAACACTCTCCCAAAGCGCAGGATGACATGGATGTCGAAGATAATCCCGAAGTCCAGATGTCCGAAAGTACTGATCAGAGCCTGACTCCGGGAAATGGACCCAAAGCCGTCTTTGCTACCGGCGCTGCCAAGAAGGCAAAGAAGAAGAATAAGAAGAGCAAGACCCCGGCAAAAGACACTTTGGCAGAGGAGGTGATTGCCGAGGAATACGAAGAAGACTCGGATGGAGCGCTTATCCCAGAAGAGCCGAAAAAAGAAGAATCGGTGGATGGACACGTGATCACCGAAGGTGCGCGTAAACTCATCGATGCTGCATTAGCCACACCTATCCCTACAGCTGCAGAACTTACTGCTGAAGAGCTGGACGAAAGGGCCCAAGCCCTAGAAGCGCGTCGTCAACAACTCCTGGATGAAGCCAAAAACATCGAGGAGGAGAAGAAACGCATGGCAACCAAGGATTACATGTCTCAGTTGCATCAAAAGACACGGAAGCATCACACCAATGATGACCAATTCCAACATATCCATGCCGTCCTTTTCGAAGATGAGATGGGGAAGCCACGGAAAGATAGCAAAGGATATTGGGTATACCCAACCCCAATACAGAATACCGTGGCAACCCGAGAAATTCTATCGGCTAATCCAGGACCGGAGGAAATCCAGTTGGGAATCAAACTACTCAACAAAGGACTGGAGCAGCAAAAGGTCGCCATGTCCGGAAGTCAAAAACTGGTCTCAGATTCCGACAAATGTCGCACAGATCCGGCATGGGCGGACGTAAGACCCCAGCGCGTCCCAGAGCAGTATCATCGCCCCGAGCGCCGGGAAGACAATTAGTCAAGAACCTGATCGTCGGGACAGCACCGCAGGACTACGCGTGACTGGAGCAACGTCGACCCAGCGGCCGAGAAAGAGGCCATCGCTGATCTGAATCCAAGGAATCCTCCCCGACGAGAGTCTAACGATCGAAGGGGAGAAGATAAAGAGAAGCATCGGGAGGAGGATCATCAAAAAATGCCACCTCCTAGACATACAAGCCGTCCGGCTGAGCCTCACCGTAGTGGGAACGACGGACGAAGGAACGATGGAAACCATGCCGGGACAAGCCGGCAGGGGGCTCGTCATAGTCAAGACCCTCCCCGGAACCAGAATAATGACGCTCCGGACGGAGGCCGGCGATCAGCCGAAAATAATCCAGCTGCCCCACTCTCTCCACCAAGCAGTCATCACAACGGCTTTCAAGGGGGTCATGGAGGACGACGTGGCGGAGGAGGTGGTGGCAGAAGCCGAAGTCCGGCTCCAAGGCACCGCAGCCACGGCCGACATTCGGGACGTTCTCTATCCCCGAACGACGCAAGGCACAGGATCAACTCCAACATAGAGGCGCGGCGCTACGAAAATGATGATATCTACGTGGGCCCAAAGTGCTTCGGACCATGCATCAGAGCTACAAGATTCTCGGAAGGATTCACGATTTCAAGACATATCCAAGCCTACGACGGCATTGCTCGGCCAGATACCTGGCTACAGGATTTCTTCCAAGCTTGCTGCATCGCCAAAGGCGGAAACAGCCTGGTCGCAAGCCGATATCTCCCACTTATGTTGTGGAAGACGACACGATCATGGCTCAATGAACTTCCGGAGAACACCATCCATAACTGGTATGACATGCAAAGTGTGTTCTTTCGGAATTTCGAAGGCACATATCGGAGGCCCTGTACGGTCGGAGACCTACAGCGTTGCACCCAGAAGGCCGGAGAAACTTGCCGAGATTACCTCGGACGTTGGATCGACACCAAGAACTCCTGTGAAGGAGTAAATGATCAAACCACGATTGAAGCCTTCATCGCAGGACTCCCAATTGGTCTACTACGTCACCGCTTGAAGTGCGACAAGGTTACTGACTTGGGGGAGATGATAGAAACAGCGAGCAAGTATGCAGACGCTAATGACAATGTAGAGGGATTGCTCAATGCCCTAGCTGTACCTCAGTCGGCAAAACAACCAAAGCAACAAGCTCAGAAGCGCAAAAATACCTCGGAAGAAAAACCCAACGCGGAAACAGCAGTGGTCACTCCTACTTTCGGGTCTGGAGGACGAGGAGGACGCGGCGGAGGATGCGGCGGAGGCCGTGGGCATGGCTGCGGGACGTCAAGGGTCCAAGGTAGAGGAGAAAAGCAACCAGGCAAAACCTACTCTTGGGCCGACATTGCCAACAACCCATGTGTGCATCACCTAGACGCCAATGGGGGCTCGTCCCACACCAACGCCGAATGTCGTTCAATGACGACATCAAAAGAGATGACACCGCAGGCTACAAAGCTAAGCGGAAGAAGGGAAAGAAGAATCCCGAAAAAGAAAAGGAGACCAAGGAAGATTCCGACATGGAGGAAGCTGATGCTTCAAATCCCAAGCCGGAAGGGAAGAAAACTTTTCCCACCAAGAAGGACACTTATGTCACTTTCCTCGGATCTCAAGCAGCAAAGGTCAAGAAAGCAGTTCTACATGAGCTCAATGCAACAGTTCCGGTTGTCCCTCAATATCTAGATTGGTCGGAAGTGGCAATCACATTTGACCGCGCTGATCATCCGCCTAAGTTGCACAGGTGAGGAAAATACGCCTTAATCGTCAATCCACTTATTGACGGTTATGGTTTCTCTAAGACCCTCATGGACGGTGGTAGTAGTATCAATATTCTCTATGTCGAAACACTACGCCGGATGAGGATCTCGGAAACTCAGTTGAACCATAGCTCTGTGATCTTTCATGGAGTCGTCCCAGGAAGACAAGCTAATTCCCTGGGAGAGATTAGTTTGGATGTCACCTTTGGAACTCCAAAGAACTATCCGACGGAGGCACTTTCCTTCCTAGTGGTCCCGTTCAAGAGCGTGTACCACGCTATATTCGGACGTCCGGCTTACTGGGCTTTTATGGCTCGTCCGTGTTACATTTACAATATGATGAAAATTCCAGGTCCCACCGGCGTGATCACCATCAGGGGAGACCCGAAGAAAGCGCGAGAGTGCGAGGATGGAAATGCCGCCTTTGCTGAAGCCGTGCTGCACGCCCAGGAGTACCAGGAGATCAAGAAGAGCATAGATCCGTCCGAGATGCCCGCAACGAAGAAGGAGGTGACAAAGCCAAATCCGGAGTTCAAGGCATCAGAAGAGACGAAGAAGACGTCGTTGAAGGATGATGACCCCTCCAAGGTGACCCAGATAGGCGTAGGCCTAAGTAGCGCATAGGAAAGCACGCTCTAAGCAAGATATCTTCGCATGGAAGCCATCTGACATGACCGGAGTACCTAGGGAACTTGCCGAGCACTCTCTAAATGTAAACCCGAACACTAAACCCGTCAAACAGTCCCTACGATGATTTGGCGATGAAAAGTGTAAGGCAATAGCTAAGGAACTAGCACGGCTCGAGTTAGCCGGATTCATAGAAGAGGTCATCCACACTAAGTGGTCGGCCAATCCTGTAATGGTACCTAAAAAGGACACTACTGATTTAAGGATGTGTGTTGATTATACTGCCTTGAACAAGGCTTGTCGAAAAGATCCGTTCGCTCTGCCTAGAATTGATCAAGTTATTGATTCTACGACAGGCTCAGAACTCCTCTGTTTTCTCTATGCATATTCCGGTTATCACCAAATCCGGATGAAGGAATCTGACAAAGTCAAAACTTCATTCATAACCCCCTTCGGAACCTTCTGTTTTGTTACAATGCCCTTTGGGCTGAAGAACGCAGGAGCTACGTACCAACGCACGATGCAGCGTTGTCTCCATAACCAACTCGGACGCAATGTACATGCATACGTGGATGATATCGCGGTAATGTCCAAAAAGAAAGAAACGCTGATTTCCGTGGTGAGCACAGCTCCCATGAGAGACATAATCAACAATAGTGATGCCACAGGACGCGTCGCCAAATGGGGCATAGAGCTGTCAGCTTTTGATATTGAGTATAAACCTCGGACAACAATCAAATCCTGGATCCTTGCTGACTTTGTCACTGATTGGACAGAGACAAAGGAGAACATGATCCTCCCTGAGTCGGAATATTGGACCCTCTTCTTCGATGGGTCTAAGGCTCGAGGGGGCTCGAGGGCTGGCGTGGTGCTCAAATCACCCCAAGGAGATAAACTTTTATACGTGTTGCAGATCCACTTCACAGCGACAAACAATATTGTCGAGTATGCAGCACTACTACATGGAATCCGGATTGCTAAGGATATTGGCATCCGACGTTTGATGTGTTACGGAGATTCGGATCTTGTTGCTCAACAAGTGTCGGATATTTGTAATGCAAATAAACACATGGCAGCGGATAAAGCTGTCGTGGATGATCTATCTAAATCGTTCAAAGGGTTCGAAGTTCAACACATCCCTCGAGCAGAAAATGAGGAAGCAGACGCACTATCTCGGATAGGTTCTGCATGGAAAGAGGTCCCGGATGGCGCTTTTTTAGAGCACCTCAAAGTTCCCTCAATAAAGGGAGTAGATGAGGAATATCCGACCAAATCCGACTCACCTTTGATAGCAGTTCTGGCTGTAATTCCCAGCTGGACTCAACCCTACCTCGTAGATGGCAAATTACCCGAAGATGAGGTGCTGAGCCAGCAGATTATCCGACGAGCAAAATCCTATACTATTGTTAAAGGTGAGTTGCATAAACGGAGTGTTTCTGGGGTTTTTCAGTGTTGTGTGTCTCCGGAAGAAGGAGTGGAAATCTTAAGAGAAATCCACGATGGCGAGTGTGGTCACCACGTTGCAGCCAAATCTTTAGTGGCAAAAGCTTTTAGACACGGATTTTTCTGGCTTATAGCTCAGGCAGATGCCGAACAATTAGTTAAGACGTGCAAAGGCTGCCAAAAATACGCCAAACAAGCTCATGTTCCAGCTGATCAGCTGCGAACAATACCTATAACATGGCCTTTTGCGGTCTGGGGGCTTGATATGGTAGGACCATTTAAACGATCTCCAAGTGGATTTACTCACCTCTTAGCGATGGTGGATAAACCTCACCAAATGGACTGAGACTAAACCTGTCACTAGTTGTGATGGAGAAATAGCCAAAAGATTTGTCGAGGATGTTATAATCCGGTATGGTTATCCACATAGCATTATCACGGACAACAGGAGTAACTTCTCTATGGGAGAATTGGCTGAATTCTGCAACGAGCGAAATATCCGGCTTGACATTGCGTCAGTCGCACATCCACAAGCTAACGGACAAGTCGAAAGAGCAAATGGTTTAATCCTACAAGGCCTGAAACCGAGACTCGAAGCACCACTACGACGTGCTGCGGGGGCTTGGGCAGAGGAATTACCCTCTGTAATATGGAGTTTACGAACGACTCCGAACAGGTCAACCGGATACACACCTTTTTTCTTGGTCTATGGCGCAGAAGCAGTTCTTCCTAGTGATTTGATTCACACTTCTCCTAGAGTGGCCGCGTATATCAAAGAAGATGCCGAGGTTTCTCGACAAAACAATCTCGACTTAGTCGAAGAAGTTCGCGTCGTTGCTGAAATGAGATCTACAGCCTATCAACAGAAGTTACGCAAGTATCATAGCCAAAGAGTCCGAAATAGATCTTTCAATAAAGGTGATTTGGTTCTCCGGCTTGTGCAACAAAGAAAGCACAAACTTTCCCCGGTATGGGAAGGGCCCTTTTTAGTTAGTAGAGTATTGCACAATGGATCGTACTACTTAACTGACATGAGGCCAGTCAAAGAAAGACCTGCTACTAAGAAGAGAAAGAGAGCTGGAGGCAGTACAAATCCGGATGAGTTAGACAGACCATGGAATATTGCTCAGCTACGTCCCTTTTATTCTTAGTTTATCCTTCTTTGTAATCATATATATGTACATGTTCTGTGAGAAATAAAAGTTTTGGTGGCCTCAAGTTTTTTCTGAGAAGTTCTTACCATCTTATTTCCGAATGATCATGTCATAGTCGAAAATCCTAGAATGCTTGAAAGTACTTTATGCTCATGCTCGTTCTGGTTTAGATTTCCGATTCTAAAATTGCTACCTTCGGGTATAACTCTAAAGTTTCTAGTCTTTACTTTGGTTATTTGTCTGATTGCTGGATGCGGGCAGTTTCCGAGTAGTGAATTGTTGGTACTGGAAGCCGGCTTTGTTTCCGAGTTTAAACTGGTTTAGAAATTTAGCTCCGTTGCTCGGTAAAGTTTCCGGCAGAAGGTTTAGCCGGCTCACGAAAGGGACAAGGCGGAAAGCCAGATAAATGATAAGTATGGGCTAAAAAATACAAGTGCTTATGTAAACATTTCAGGCACACAAAAACTTAAAGCCAAAAAGTGCTGAATAGATCAAAAGCTTAGCACTAGCAAAATCATAGTACTTTATATTTACAAACGCATCATGTTTTTTCCGGATAATACAAATATTTCTGGCAATTTATGATGCAGGAGAAGATGAAGGAGCTGCCGGCTCGCTGGATACGCCGCCTTGGTATCGTTCCAAGATGTCCGCATCCGAGGTGGTGCCTTCGTCGTCGGAAACTTCTGTTGATTCTTCTGGAGGAGGAGGCGGAGTGTCCACGCGGGTGAAGAAAGGGATCTCGTAGCTGGTCAGGTCAGCCACGTGACACCCATATCCGGCATAGGAGTGCATGATGGCTTGAAGGTCATGCTCCTGGCCGTCTTCATCTACTTTGCAGTACCCTCTGGTCACTTGCCATATTTTCATGTTTCCATGGTGGCTCATGACCATGGTGAGAGTGTTCTGCGTCGTAGTCCGCGCGTAGGACATGTTCCAATCCTGAACAAGTTGCGGCATCTCCTTTGCCTTGTCCCGCACCTGAAAATCCGACATGTTGTGCATGTCTGGAATCTTGAGAGCTTCGTCGATGTCCTCAAGGGATTGGCGGAAGTCATGAAGCAGGTCACTGACTTGGGTAAGCCGGTGGGTGCGGGGCTCGGTGGAAGAAGAGTCCGTCAAGTTCAGAGGACCTATACACAAAACAAGTTAAGAAAAATCCGACATTGGTAGAAGTCGAAGAAAAAGACAAATCAGACAGATGGGACGTACCGAAAATGACGTCGTCAATTTTGGTCTTCTCCTCTCGGAGACTCTAGAGTTCAGCCCGGAGCACCTGGGACAGGTCCCTCTCTCTGCTAAGTTCATTCTTGAGGTCCGAGATTGTTTTATCTTGAGCAGCGATCTTGCGATCACGCTCTTCAGTAGCCATGGAGGAGGACTCAAGGACTTGAGCAATGCTCTTTTCATGATTTGCCTTGAGCTGGTCCAGCTCTTGGCAAAGCTCCTTGTTCTCCACCACCAAGGTCTTGAGGTTCTCGGCCTCTTCAATCATGGCGCAGGATTGTTTCACCAGCGCTGAAAGTCAAAAAGAACAACAGTTTAGAAAAAAATCGATATTGAAAATACAAAGACAAGGTTTGAGTCTTGGAATGATTACCTTCGGCCTCATCCTTGGCAACTCTAAGTTCAACATTTTTAAGTCGGAGAGCCTTGATCTCTCTCCGCTTATCGCAGACATTCTTCAATAAATCCTGATTATAGGAACATACTTTCTGTAAGTCAGAATACCCAAAGTCAAAAAGCTACTAAAGACTTGGGCTAATATTTTTTGCTAATATCAGCACGAGCCTTGGGGGCTACACTAGTTCATTCTTTGGCATCCTAATGAAGCATAAACCCGGATTATATATCCTACTTCATGCTTGGGGGCTAGAGGATATGATATAAAATAAAGGAAAAACAGGAGTTGGAATTCCAACTTACATATTGTTCGCGAGTGAGTTTATCCAAACTCGCGTTCACCTCAACGGCAACCTTCTCGGTGAGAGTCAGAGGAATCACTGGGGCTGTTGGAAGCTCACCAGTCCTAATCCTCTCATCGCGAAGGCGCACCTGGGCGAGAAGGTCAGAGAACTTGACGTCCTCTGCTTCTTGTGCTTCTTCTTTGGTAGATAAGTTTCTTTTCTCCAGGCATTGCCTGGCTAGCCGCTGGATCTCTTCAGTAGATTTCTGGGACAGACCAAACTTGGCAAGTCCCAGATTGCTCATGAGGTTTTCGGCGAAGGTTTCTGCCGAGGGATCATTACCCAAAGAGGGTTCACCCTTATCTAGATCTGACTTACCCATGGTGACGCCAGTTTGCGATTCAAGGATCGCAGGCTCCATCGAAGGAGCCAGATCTTTTGCGACGACCAGAGAAGGAATGGTCACCGGCGTTGCAGAAGGTTGAGGGGCAGGAGTCGGAGGAGCCACGGCAGGGGAAGCTATAGTAAGCTTCGTCTGTTGCAGGGGCTTCGAAGAAGTTCCCTTCCCCGTGCCCTTGATGAGCGGTTTTGCTCTGAGAATGTAGTAAAGTCAGGAACATTACATCTCGAAAAGAAATTCGAGTAAAGTACAAAGGCGGAAAGTTGTGATTGAAAGTTACCTCTTCATGACAGTCACCTCCTTTGTGCCAACAGCCACTATTGGAGTTTTGCGCTTCTTGAGAGCAAGGTCCGGCAATGTGACCACCTCTGTCTCCTGAGAAAACTCAGGAGGATATCCTTCGAGCGGAGCAAGTTCCGACTCGGGGAGGTCAACAAGCTGAAAATAAGAAAACATATCAGCATTGCAGTGTAACTCAAAGATTGAAACACATAAAAAGGTGTACTGACGGAAGCTTACCAGCACTACAGGGTTTTCCACTGTGTGCATATCCAGAGAAACCTCCGGGATTCTCCTCTCTATCCGCTCCCTAATCAACTACTTGACCTGGCTTATGTAGCCCTGTGTGGTGTATGCTTTGGGGCTGATGCGGAGGGAGTCTTTCTTGGATGACGTGATGGAGTGCATCAGTCGGTCCCTTTGGTACTGAAGGGGCTGGATCCGACGTGAGACCCAGCATTGGACTAAGTCGGATCCCTTCAGTCCTGTGTGTTTGATCAAGTATTCGATCCGCCTCTTAGGGAGGATCAGATCATCGGTGAGAGCCGGAGCAGCCTCATCCCAGGATGGTTGGGCCGTGGCAGCTCCATCGATGAAAGCCGGCAAAGTAGTGGCTTTGCTGGAAGCCGGAATATCCCTATGATAGAAGAACATGGCTGGCCATTGTTTGACCGAGTCACTAGCTAAAATTTTGGGATACGCGCGCTCGCGTCTAAGCGAAAACTAATAGTACCGGTGATGTAAGGAACACCGACGGTAATGGAGTTTCTCTGGACATGAAAATAGTACCGGAATAGAGTCAAACTCGGCCTAATGCCGAGAAAGCCCTCACACAACAAAGCGTACACGCTCATCTCTAAGAGAGAGTTGGGAGGAAGATGATGGAGTTGAACTCCGTAATGATCAATCACCTCAGAGAAGAACTCCGAGGGAGGAAACGACAAACCTCTGTCGAGATGGGTGCCGAAGTGGACCCGCTCGCCGTCGCGCGGGTTGGGGACGGTTTCCTCGAAGCTGCTCTGCCAGTCGCCGGTGCGGAGGAGCCCTTCTTTCTCCACGTTCTTGAGACCCTCGTCGTTGAGCGCACAGGGAATCCAGAGCCCATGGAAGCTCTCTTTCTCTGCCACCACTTCCGTCGCCACCGCCGTCGCTGCCGCCAAGCCGAAAGAGGAAGATGAAGCCATTTCTTCAGCGAGCTGTTGACCTAGAATGGGAGGCGCTGGGAGTTTCTTTGGGGAGGAACGGGGGAGCTCTGTGCACGCAGAGAGATTGGGAGGAGAGGAAAAGGCAAAGGACATGTGAGAGGAGAAGGAGAAAATCCTAACCCCTTATATCCACCTAACTGTGCCAAGATTCGTGCAAACGCTACAATGCAACCGCCACGCGTCGTGGAAGGGACTGGGAAGGACCCACGCGATGATTACGTCGCCTCGATCTCTGCGCACGCATTGAAAGGGCGCCTCGGTTCCGCGAACCTTGGACCTACCAATGGTCGTGCTGACGGAATGCCTGTCAGATGACGTGACTTGACCATGACTTGTGTCAGGTGGCGTTAGAGACCAAGTTCCGGCTTAGTTTGAAATCAAGCTGGAAAATCCGAGTAACCTGTTGATAGGTCCGACTTATTTTTAAGACCCGGATCGTATTTCTTGTTTTAAAGTTTCAGGAACCCTTCAAGATTCTGCAAGCCGAAGATTAAGCTAGACGACGATAAATCCGATTTTGGATCTTGGAGGTCTCCGGGGGCTGCTGTTGGGGATATACTTTCCGGGTATCCTCACAGTTCCTCACTGACCAGGGTGGCCCACTTCGGGTTAGAGCTTTGCTTCACGGGCGGCCCAGTCAGGGAGAGAAGACGGAGTCCAATCTGGCTACGAGAAGGCCCAGAAGACTTACCGACTTAGGCCCATAATGTTACTTGTAGTTCAAGATGAACTCCGTAACTGAATCTTAGTCGTAGCCGGATAGATCTCTCCTGTAAACCCTAGGCCGGATATCTATATAAGCCGTCCTAGGGAGAGCCTTTAGGGCACCCACTACTTTAGACCCTCAACTCGCACAGGCGAAACCCTTGTAACCCATATTCCGGCTCTGCCGTATTACTGGATTGCTATCAGGAGTAGGACCCGTCCAAAGCCGGCGGATTCGAACCTGGGTAAACTTGTGTGCTCACCGTCCCGGAATACCGTACGTCTCACACCCCTCTCTTCTGCACGCCTCGAGGACCCCCTCATGGCGTACTTGTCATCAATCCGACGATAGGTGCAAGTAGATGGCGAGACTTGGTTGGTCCCGACAGATGCACCGTACTGAATTCATCGGTGACGATGTACATTGCTGTCAACACCTGGATTTTTAATCCCAGATGCCTGTTATATCATCCATCGCAATCCTAGGATTACCATTTTTGCGAGACATAACAGATTGGATATCACGGTACATCATCCATTACAAACCATAAATAAGGTCTTACACAAATAAGGATCTCATGATCCAGTCTTAATACAACAAGCAGCGGAATAAATAATAAGCGTAGCGGTGGGGTCCATCTTCAGGGGCACATGCAATGCTGACAAAGGCAGATAATCCTAGTTATCATATCCGTCCTACTGACCGCCATCTTGGTAGTCTCCTTCATAGTCTGGCCATAGGAATAGCCAGGGACAAAAGCCATGAGTACTCTTTAAGTACTCGCAAACTACCACTAACAAGTAAGATAGTTCTAGTGTAAATGCTAACTCTAAGTTTAACTATAAAGTTAAGTTGGAAACCTAAGCTGAGTTCTGAAACAAACAAAGATAAAATAAAGTTCTAAAATCACTTAAGTTGGGAAGCTAGTGTCATAGTCACAACCCTGTTGTGGTCAAGTCAAGATTCATCATTCATTTCATAAGTCATTTTGAAAATATCTGACAACGAAACAGTATGGCCATCTAATCTGTCCATAATCATGACGCGGCTATTCGAATAGTTTGACACTCTACAGAGGTGGTACATTTTCACCACAAGATTCGATACATCTGTCAGGGATAACCCTGAATCATCATACTTAGTATGCAGATAATCAAACATAAACTTTCCTTTACACACTCTAGTATAAGCACCTCTCCTATGAGCATGGCCTCCCAACCATGACCATCTGTCATCTTGGGCACTGCATAGGTGGACAACATTGAGAGGTAGCCTCAGCTCAAACCTCTCCCGCGAGGGAACTAATACTAATGCATATAAACTTCCAGCTAAGCCTTACCCAATTCAGGTATTGTGGTTGTACGGTAAATTTGGTATGGTATCGCATCCGAATCCAACCATCAATTTTGTAAAAGGGTTAAGGCTCATGCCTCAACATTGTCATCATCATAAACCATTTGTGTTTCTCAACACATGTCAACACAACTCAATGGAATGACTCATCATTCCAAGGTTTTCACAAGTCATTTTCAATAAGTGTTCCCATCTAAAGTGGCTCAAGTTTTAGTTTAGCTCTAAACTACTAAGTTAAGAGTGTTCACTAATGTGGGATGCTAAGATCAATCTCATGCCATAGAATGACATCTAAGGTTATCTAGATAGGTCAAGTTTTATACTCTTTATGCTACCTTCAAAACAAGTAGAGGACTTTGGTAAAGTAAAGCTTGACATTAAATCTTGGACTAGGTATAAATCCAAATGGTATCACCAAAGCATGCCTAATGCCTTTGCTTAGGTTATGTAGATTGCAAGGGTTAGCTTGCATTGTTAATGATGGCTTGCTAAGCATAATACTTGCAAGTGTTAGCTTGCCTTGGTTGGTGTAGTGGTTGAAGTTTTCTTCCTCCTCCTCTTGGTAGAACTCCTCCTCCTCGAAAGCTTGGTTGGTACTATCGTCTATAAATACATACGGAGTACACAATCACCAAACAATACTTAACTAGTCTACTGAGCACTCTAAGGCACACATTGGATGATCTATTATCATTACAAGCATCACAAGGTTTTATTAACTAGCTTCATTCTTTTTATTTAAGAAAAGTAATTTCTACTCATTGAAAATAACTAAGATTTAATATTCACCACTTCAAATATAGGATCATGTGGACACATGTCATCACCACATATTCTAACATGTGGGAATGTGATTTAAGGGTTGGATCACATTTTAATAAGTTTAAGTTTAGAAGTTAAGGATTTAAAGTGACTAGAAATGCCTATATAGCATTATTTTGGTACTAGTCCAAAGTCACTACATTTAAACCTTAATATTATTACATATTAAGATAGGTATGGTTAAATGTGATTTTTGAGAGTTGGAATCAACTCAAAAGCTATCATGGTTGATTTTATAAAAATGTTTGAATGTGCAAATGCTTCTGTCTTGTTATTTTTACTAGGAGAGATCTCTAACTCTAAATGAATTAATTCCAACAGGCTTGGATAGATCGTTTCAGTAGCTTTCTAACAAAATTTGAATCACTCAATTTGGTTCAGTAAATCTTCTTAGATTTATTTTTGAACTAAGGGACAGAAGTGGGTTCAAACTAAAATAGAAAATTCCATATTTGAATTCATGGGCTAGCACGGGAAAGAAAACGGTCCGGCCCAGTGGCGCTCCGCGGTGCGAATGACAACTGACAGGGGGTCCCGCAGGTCAGTGACACGTCAAACGTGAAGCGGTACGGGGCACTCTCAGCGCTACGATTAAAAGGGGGATCGACGGCTGAGGATCGTCGTCCCCGGCGAACAGGTCACCGGCGAGAGCTAACCCTAGCGGCTCGGTGGGGGTGCAATGGGGGCATACCAGGGATCCAGCTAGCGTGGCGATAGGGGCGATCGAACGTGCTGTCGACGGCGGACTCAGGCGTGGTCGCGGTGGCTCCTGGGGTGGACGAAATCGACGGTGCCTCTCCTCCTCTACTGCGGCAAGCTCCGGCTAAATTCCGGCGAACGGCGGCCCGCCTTGCTCCGGGGATGGGGTGGAAGGATCAGTGGAGAGAGGGGAGTGAGATGGTGTGAGTAGTTTGTGCTGGGGAGGGCTCCTTTTATATGGCGACGAAGCGACCAAGTGGGATGGGCTAGCGACTCCGGCGAGGGCTGCACGACATGCTAGCGGTGTGGCTGGAGGTAGGAGACGGTGGGCAGCCTCCTGGCGGTGCTCTACGGCATAAATGCATGGCTAGGAGCCGTGGCGTTTGGTCGGGAGCGTCCCGCACTCTAGGAGGCAGAGGCGGTGCTCGACGCGGCGCACGGCGACTATGGGTCAAGGCGGCCTGCAGCCATGTCTGGCAGTCTTGGGGTCGGCGAGCGGCGTGCGCGGTATTGGGTCGAGGGGCGGTCTGTGGCGTGTTGGCGGCTAACGCGCTCTTGCGCGCTCTGGCGAGCTCGCAGAGAGAATGGGCGGCGGTGCTGGGGAGTGGTCCAGGGGCTATGGGTGATCGAGGGGTGGACAGGGAGGTGCAGTAGGGTTGGGCGGAGCTAGAGGGCTTGCTGGTTTGGCGCGACGCTGTCCCTAGCGCTCTACCCTCTTCTGGCCGGCGGTGACCACAAAGTGGCGGCGCTCCACTGCTACTGCGGCTTAGGGGTAGGACGGTGAGGGTCTGGTTGGTCTCAGGAGGGACAAGGGAGAGTAGAGAGGGTGCAATGGGGGACAATGGCTTAATTAGAAATAGTAATAGTTAGGCCATTTTATTTCAGTCTACAAGTTGTTCGATCAAATGGCCGCAAGAAATTTAAATTCGAATTTTGAAAAGATTTTTGGTGTGTGATATGATCTTATGCTTGGGAGTCTCTGGTTGCTGGGAAATGTCAAGGTGAATTGGTTTGGTTGGTTTATGCACAAGTGGGATCTTCTCATATGAACTACATTCAATTTTCAAATGCTATTTAAAATTAGTGTTTGCAAGTTTTTGGTAGATCACAAAGTGGGCCTTGGTACATCACTACATGTACTAGCAAGGGGTGCAAAGATCCACATCTGTTTCTGTTAAGAATTGAGTTCTAGGAATAGCTAAAGTAGGCATGTGGATTAAAATGGCACAAATGACCATTTGGTTATTTTATTCATTTTGATTTGTTTTTCTTTGGGATTTGTTTGGGAATTATCTAGATGATGTTTATTTCACCTAAGAATCATTTTACAATCAATGGATCACTTAATCATGGCAATTCAAAACAACTCCTATTTAAATGCACACACATATGAATGCTTTAATATGTTTAAATGGAAAAGTTTTTGTTAACTCTAAATTTGAGGATTTGGATCTTGATAACCTTGGATTAGAGTTTTGGGATGTTACAATTGCACCTCTGAAGATCATTCATGCATGGACAATGTCAATCATCAGAGGAGGGGAACACAGAACCTCCAATTAAGCCGTATCTCCAAGAGTGATGCTCCTAGCAGAGGAGCGCCATCGAGGACGTTGCCATCACATCAATCCTGCTCCAAACTTAGGCTTTTACCTAGGCACAACTACCAAGTCCAAATGGACGCGAGAGAGATGTAGGCACACCTCAACGATGCCTCCAAGGAAGGGAACTACACCCACGAGCAGTGTCACACCCCCGGGATCAGGGTTAAACAAATCCAGACCTTAGCCTGACATCAACTTAACCTAGAGCTCAAGGATATCTAGTGAGAAATCGGTAACACAACAGTAACCCTGCGACACAAAAACTATTACAGCAAGCTCATAACTGAGCAAAGAACCAACATATTACAAGCAAAGGTCACTGACCACAAACATCAAACAACGGAAGGAAAATTATGATATTAAGTATAGCAAACTTAACAAATGGCCTAAGAGGCCTGAAGCATCACGATGACGTCCCAGCCCATAGATTCCAGGCTACCGGCCGGGAACCCCAAGCTACTCGTCGGTGTCGATGTAGTACCAAACTCGTCTTCAGGGTAACACTTACTCTGCTATAAACGTATCAACATAGCAAGGGTGAGTACAGGGTGTACTCTGCAAGACTTATGGCTGGTGGGGTTATTTTGCATAAAGCCATCTTTGTTTATAAAACAAGGGAGAGAAGAAGCTCGTCTACTCAGAATATTTTAAAAGGGGATAAGAGAGCGACATCTCCGAAGAATTGATCATCATCTTTTGATATCCACCAAAGTAATCTTCATCTCACAACTAGGATCACCCCCTCGTACCCATGAGGAAGCATCCTTAAGCACACGTTGAACTGCCAAGTTTTACGATCAGCTTATAGTTCTCTATGATCTTTACGTCCGTTCCCAAGTCGTCCATAACCGTGGAACGACTTTTTTAAACGATTAAACCCTGCAGGGGTGTACAACTTTACCCACATGTACCAACCGACTCTTAATGCAACTATAGCTGCGCCCTCTTCCTTGGAAGCCTGGAAGAGGGTGGTTGGACACGACCTTTACCTTGCTTTCGCCGAGACCATGAGTCACGCCCTAAGGAGGGTTCCGCCATAACGGGTCAATTCCCGAAGCTGGTCCCTAGAGATGTGAGTCGAGGTTAGTTTACCAGGGGATCCATCGACCCCAAGCAACCCCGGCCACACTTACCTACCTGTTATGATGCACCTTGACCCGCCAAATCTTTCAAAACATTTTCTATGCATATGTCAAATGGAACGCCCGAACTATGTGACTCATGGAATCTACTAGGCAAGTTAGTTACTCGTGAGGTTTTCTAGGCCCCGTGTGGTTGTACGCTCATCTTGGTTCAAGAGGCTAGAACTCGGGTCCTAGTAGTGGCGAGCATGGGACTACAAAAACCACATCCCACCGTGGCCTTCCATACAAGCCTTAGCATGTTTAACCTTTACCACTGATCTTACCTCATCAGTATACCTCGTTCTCCTGTCATACTAGATTCTCTGCATTTGGTACATCTTCTGAATGAACCAGCACTGATAGCTAAGCATGGCTAAGCAAGACACAGATAAGCTCTAGCAGTGCACACAAGCTAAACCTAGTTATGCTAGGAGTAGTGGATCAAGTAATATAAGTTCAAAGGGAGTAATGCAACAGATAGGATACTCTATCTATCGATAAAAGACCATAGTAGAATCGTATGCATAATGGAAAGAATGAAATACTTTCGAAACCATAGGATTTTATAATGGTGGGGCTATTCTTGCCTTGTTTGTTGATACCCAGATATAGATCTTCGGAAGCCTTGTACTTGACTTGATTACAGTTGGTCAAGTATTGTTCGTCGGTCTTCGATGGTGTTGATCTCGGTCTTCAATCTTGATCTCGATATCATATTCTACCGAAAAGAACCAAACACCAGAAAGAAAGGGGAAACAACAATCAACAAATGGCATCGATGCAATGCTCAAGCAAGGATGATGATATGACAAGTTAATTAGTATTATAATGAAACTCTAAAGCATGCTTCGGAATTTAAGCGGGATCCGAGGGGTGCAAACCATAATATAGGAGAGACCCCGGAATCACCTGCGAGGGTTCATTTAGTTCTCTAATTAAACTTGTCATTTAAGTTGCTTAACAATGCATGAGTATAGTTTAAATAGGTAGATCTCATTTTTCTGAACATTTTGATATATTATTTGTATTTTTCTGACATATAAATAGTTAGATATTGAATTTCTAGTATCTAATCAATTTCTAAAATTAAAACAAAAGTTGGGAATTACTTTTTATACAAGGGCTAACCCTAGCCAGAGAGGCTAACAGGCGGGCCCGGTGCCACCTCAACAGCCACGTGGGTGTAGTGGGACCCGACGCGGTTTGACCACGCTGACCGGCGTGCTACTGACGTCATGCTGATGTCGACATGACGCCAGCACGGTCGTGAGCTCAGATCGGCGGCAGGGACGGTGTTTGGGGGCGAACGGGGACGCACGAGTGGGCGGGATAGACGCAGTGCGACACGGGGAACCTAACTGTGGTGGCGCCGCTACCTAAAGGTCGACGGAGCCTGGCCGGCGACGGGGCCAAGCGGCGGCGCTTGCAGAGCTACAGCGAGCGGCGGATACGGTGAGCGAGCGAGCAAGTGGAGGGTGCCTGGAGCACCAGAAGCTCACCCCGGAGCGGTGATGACGATCACGAGGCGAGGCGATGACCGGAGCAACGGTGATGGTGACGACGGAGCTCGTCGGGCTCGGAGAAGAAGACGTCGATGGCGGCGATTGAGGGCATGCCGGGCCGATTGTTTTGGCTAGGATGATCAGCACGGCGAGGCGGTCCTTCTAGCAGGCCTAATGGGGCTCGGGATGGCCTGCAACGGCGACGACGGACGGCGGCAGAGGCGGCTAGGGTTTTGGGCATGCTGCAGAGAGTGAGAGAGAGCACGCGAGGGGGAGAGGATTGGGACAAGGAGAGACATGCTCGAGGAGGCTCTTATCCTCTCGTCCGGGGGCGGCAAGATCGCGCCAAAGCGATGGCGGAGATCAACGACGGGCGGCGGCGAATGGCCAGTTGTCGCCTGCGAAGACGACGATGATGAAGGGGTACCGGGCCTTGGGCCGAGGTGGGCCGTGGGGATTGCTGGCTGCTGCGTGCGGGGCGGCAGGAAGGGGAGAGGAAACTGGGCTAGCTAGGCTGTGGCTGCTCTCTGGTTATTTTTTCTGTTAAAACATTTTTCCAAATTCCTTTTCTGTTTTCTCTTTGTATTTTCTCTTTGAGTTTGTATTTGAATTTCAAATCTGTTTGGAACAATTCGAAATTACCAAAGATTTGTGAAACTATAGAAAATATTGCAGGGGCCCTTTTTAGTCCATTTGGGCTCCACACATTTTGTATTTTTCGAAATTCAAACTATTTTGAATGTATTTTAGAGGAAGAAGGAAACTAGGGTTTAGGGTTTTCCATTATTTTTTGCATGCATTTTAAGGGATGATGCTCATGAATGCGCAAACAACCCTAATTAAGGATTAACTAAAACTGGGGCGTTACAGCTCTATCCCCCTTACGAGAATCTCGACCCGAGATTCCAAAGGTAGGAAGAGAGAGAAGGAAACATGGTCACTTCTAAGGATAAGAGGGAAAACACTGGACAACACACCGAGTATCTCATGGTAAACTCATGAAGGTGTGTTCAGAAACGACTTTGAGATGACGAACATGAAACACGTCAAGGTAACGGAGGGAACAAGAGAAGAAGGTTTCAAGTTGTTAGATAGTTGGTATTCATAAGGATTGAGACCATGGATCTTTAGAAGGGTTTAGGCTTCTGAAAAGGAAAGCTTACAATGGAAAGAACATGACCACAGACTTCGAGATACGAAACTCTACTGGATGGCTTAAGTAGAGATTCCAGGGATACAGAGATACATATAACCAAGATGTTGAACTACTTTTGATATAGAAGGACCACTCTTGATTCAACAGAAGGTCAAGACATAAAGGTGTTTTATGGAGAGGACTCGTAAGAGTCACAAGGAACATGTAACAAGAAGAACTAATGATTACCAAAATCATATTCACTCTATGAACATGGTTGAGATACGAAGGAAACTCTTTATTCATCCAGGGTTATCAAAATCTTTGCCAAAGATTGTAATATCACTTTACACCACCAGATGAATAGACAAGAAGATTCCTGATGACACGAGGAAAAAGAAACTTCATTCTCAGACTTCAATTACTTGGCACAATAAAATGCTTGCCAACATAGAATGGTCTGGAGGATCGATCGAGAGACATTTAGCAACACTACTTTAAATGTTCTCCTTGATGTTCGAGGAAACATACAACAAGTAAAGGTTGGACTTCGAAGACAAAGGGAACCATGAGCATAACTCCTATAATAAATCATAGAAGAAGCCTCAGGAAGAGTGGTTGGTATTGCTGATTCAAGAGAATTTGACGATAGACCTTCCGACTAGTTGTGTCAACCATTACATCAATCATGTCGGACTTACAAATAAACCTATGTCAAAACCTTGAGGAACACCAACTATCATATCTACTTGAGATTCAGATTTGGTTAGGTGAGATGATACTTCAGACTCATCATGTTCAAATAGAAAGTGTGCAACATTTACTACAAAGGTAAAGTTACTAGATTCTCAAGACACGGACTACAGTGTCAAGCTCCAAGAGACTGAGCTAAATTGCTAGACTATGTATTAGCAACTTGTCGGAGGAAAACTGCTCATACATCGAGTTATGGCAACAAAATACACATGTGTCTGTAAAGGAAACAAGGATAACTCTACTCAAATCCATAGCGACATCTTTCAACAATTGCACATGAATTGGAGAAGGTTACTTCCAACATCCAGAACACATACATCGAGATGATTCGAAGATGGTTCTTAAGAAGTTTTCCAACATTAATGCCAAATGTTCCATATGAATCTATTCTAGCATGGAGAAAATAAGGATATTGTCGATGGGCCCAACAACAAACTTATCAAGATACTCCATTTGAATGAACTCATATGTTTTATGAACAAAGCAAAATATTGCTCAGACCGAAAGACATGAGGATGTACTCAAGTGAAGCATCACGAGAAGAAACATCATCAAGATAGTCCTTGGAACTGAGTTTGATTTGATGATAACCCAAATCAAATCAAAGGTGAGGGGAGATAACATATCCACGGAGGAAACGCTATCTTTCTTCAGCACGAGCGAAACTAGACATCTCTTTAAGATGAACTAAGTTAGATAGAACTTTTGTCTTGCAACTCTCCAAGTTGTTGTTTAAACTCAACTAACTAGTTCAGGGGTATCCAGTACAGATCCTTGGAGAAAGGAGCAATTCAGAGAACTTACTTACTCAGGAACTTGACTACACGGTCAAGTAACAACATGGCGATACTTCTAGAAAGACGTCTAGAATATCACGAACCACCGATATGTCACTTAGTTCGAGAGAAAACTTGCTTGGTAAGGCAAGGAAACATAGTCTCAGAGCTTCGGCACGAGCCTAACTCTTTGACCGAAGAGAATGCAACAGGGTGACGGACTTGGTAGCACAATCATCCTTTGCTTAGTGATAGGGTTAACCAATCATGCTAAGAATGACACAAATGTCCTGATTGAGTTCCAAAGCAATAATGGTTGCTAAGAATCTCAGATGATCACATTATTACGCACACGCATCATTTTCGAGTGTGAGAGCTCGAAGGAAGGGTGGGTAATAATATGTAAAAGCATCACCTTCATTAAGGGGTCATGAAACTCAGCACGTCCTCTTAGTATATAAGAGTGTGATACTTTAAGGTAGAACAAATAGAAGCTAAGAAATGCCTCTTTATCCGCGGATTACAACACTTTGACCTGGTGCTAGATATGATAAGGTACTGGAGTTTGTTTCTCCTGACATTCTGATATGGTTTGTCTTGACGGGCCACAAGAGTATCTTGCATCGGAAGACACCAATGCACAATTACTACTTGGCTACCAACTGATAGACAATGGTCGGAAACAACAAGGGAAAAGAACATGCTCAGGATGGAATCCCGAGATGTGGATGCATAGATTATCAATCTTCCAAAAACCAATGCATAGAAGGGAGGGTGTGGCAGAGTCACGAATACAAATGCGAGACTCTCGAGGAGTACACTTTTCGTGATCTATTTGGTTCCATTAAAGAACATATGTCGTAGCTAGTGGTAGGGGAAGTCCTTAATTGTCACAATTCAATCGTGACAATAACCACAAGCTCGAAGGCTAGAATTGTAGTACCAGCCATCCTGAGGTAATGTGTGAACATTTACGACAGGGATCAATGCAATGGATCTTGGGTTAAAGATCAGCTTCATGTACTAGATTCACCACACTAGAATCCAGAATAATCCGGGATCTTCGGTTCAAGTCCAAGAGTTAAAACCCGAGAAAGAAGTAATTACTACTTGGGTGACACATCGTACCCTGCAAGATAGTAATCACGAGGTAGCTTCCAAGAGAAGAAACGACTTATGAAGCACCCAGACAAATAAAAAGGAGGCGTATGAGGCAAAAGGAAACCTCGAGGCCTAGAACAAAACACTATAGAACCATCAACATGATGTTGTGGACCCATAAGATAGAGAGATCACGATAGAAAGGAGTCTCTCGATTGAAGCAGAGCAAGGGGAAACAAGGAATTCACAACACACGCAACTCTAGAGAACTCAACACTAGGTCAACTGGTTGAGAAACGACATGCCCAAAGGCACCTAAGCTTTGAAAGACTAGAAAAGATGTCAAAACTTTTCAAATAAACACAAGATAAGATGACCTAGAGTTAGAGTGATACCAGATAAGGAGAAAAAGAAGCATACTAGAGTTTTCGTAAATACTTTTCATCTTTGAAATAGTTTTCACAATACTAGACTCAACATCGACCGGTAGCAAGGTTTTCCTACAGTCGGTACTGCTCTGATACCAAGACCTGTAACACCCCCGGGATCAGGGTTAAAAAAATCCAGACCTTAGCCTAACATCAGCTTAACCTAGAGCTCGAGGATATCCAGTGAGAAATCGGTAGCACAACAGTAACCCTGCGACACAAAAACTATTACAGCGAGCTCATAACTGAGCAAAGAACCAAAATATTACAAGCAAAGGTCACTGACCACAAACATCAAACAACGGAAGGCAAATTATGCTATTAAGTATAGCAAACTTAACAAATGGCCTAAGAGGCCCGAAGCATAACGATGACGCCCAGCCCATAGATTCCAGGCTGCCGGCCGGGAACCCTAAGCTACTCGTCGGTGTCAATGTAGTACCAAACTCGTCTTCAGGGGAACACTTACTCTGCTACAAAAGTATCAACATAGCAAGGGTGAGGACAGGGTGTATTCCGCAAGACTTATGACTGGTGGGGTTATTTTTCCTAAAGCCATCTTTGTTTATAAAACAAGGGAGAGAAGAAGCTCGTCTACTCAGAATATTTTAAAAGGGGATAAGAGAGCGACATCTCCGAAGAATTGATCATCATCTTTTGATATCCACCAAAGTAATCCTCATCTCACAACTAGGATCACCCCCTCGTACCCATGAGGAAGCATCCTTAAGCACACGTTGAACTGCCAAGTTTTACGATCAGGTTATAGTTCTCTATGATCTTTATGTCCGTTCCCAAGTCGTCCATAACCGTGGACACGGCTTTTCGAAAAGATTAAACCCTGCAGGGGTGTACAACTTTACCCACACGTACCAACCGACTCTTAATGCCACTATAGTTGCACCCTCTTCCTTGGAAGGCTGGAAGAGGGTGGTTGGACACGACCTTTACCTTGCTTTCGCCAAGACCATGAGTCACACCCTAAGGAGGGTTCCGCCGTAACGGGTCAAATCACGAAGCCGGTCCCTAGATATGTGAGTCGAGGTTGGTTTACCAGGGGCTCCATCAACCCCAAGCAACCCCGGCCACGCTTACCTACATGTTATGATGCACCTTGACCCGCCAAATCTTTCAAAACGTTTTCTATGCATATGTCAAATGGAACGCCCGAACTATGTCTCATGGAATCTACTAGGCAAGTTAGTTACTTGTGAGGTTTTCTAGGCCCCGTGTGGTTGTACGCTCGTCTTGGTTCAAGAGGCTAGAACTCGGGTCCTAGTAGTGGCGAGCATGGGACTGCAAAAACCACATCCCACCGTGGTCTCCCATACAAGCCTTAGCATGTTTAACCTTTACCACTGATCTTACCTCATCAGTATACCTCGTTCTCCTGTCATACTAGATTCTCTGCATTTGGTACATCTTCTGGATGAACCAACACTGATAGCTAAGCATGGCTAAGCAAGACACAGATAAGCTCTAGCAGTGCACACAAGCCAAACCTAGTTATGCTAGGAGTAGTGGATCAAGTAATATAAGTTCAAAGGGAGTAATGCAACAGATAGGATACTCTATCTATCGATAAAAGACCACAGTAGAATCGTATGCATAATGGAAAGAATGAAATACTTTCTAAACCATAGGATTGTATAATGGTGGGGCTATTCTTGCCTTGTTTGTTGATACCCAGATATAGATCTTCGGAAGCCTTGTACTTGACTTGATTACAGTTGGTCAAGTATTGTTCGTCGGTCTTCGATGGTGTTGATCTCGGTCTTCAATCTTGATCTCGATATCGTATTCTACCGGAAAGAACCAAACACCGGAAAGAAAGGGGAAACAACAATCAACACATGGCATCGATGCAATGCTCAAGCAAGGATGATGATATGACAAGTTAATTAGTATTTTAATGAAACTCTAAAGCATGCTTGGCAATTTAAGCGGGATCCGACGGGTGCAAACCCTAATACAGGAGAGACCCCGAAATCACCTGCGGGGGTTCATTTAGTTCTGTAATTAAACTTGTCATTTAAGTTGCTTAACAATGCATGAGTATAGTTTAAACAGGTAGATCTCATTTTTCTGAACATTTTGATATATTATTTGTACTTTTCTGACTTATAAATAATTAGATATTGAATTTCTAGTATTTAATCAATTTCTGAAATTAAAACAAAATTGGGAATTACTTTTTATACAGGGGCTAACCCTAGCCAGAGATTCTGACGGGCAGGCCCGGTGCCACCTCAATAGCCACGTGGGCGGAGTGGGACCCGACACGGTTTGACCACGCTGACCGGCGTGCTGCCGATGTCATGCTGACATCGACATGACGCCAGCACGACGGTGAGCTCAGATCGGCGGCGGGGACGGCGTTTGGTAGCGAGCGGGGACGCGCGAGTGGGCGGGATAGACGCAGTGCGACTTGGGGAACCTAACTGTGGTGTCGCCGCTACCTAAAGGTCGACGGAGCCTGGCCGACGGCGAGGCCAAGCGGCGGCGCTTGCAGAGCTACGGCGAGCGGCAGATACGGTGAGCGAGCGAGCAAGTGGAGGGTGCCTAGAGCACCAGAAGCTCACCCCAGAGCGGTTGATGACGACGACGAGGCGAGGCGATGACCGGAGCGACGGTGATGGTGACGGTGGAGCTCGTTGGGCTCGGAGAAGAAGACGTCGATGGAGGCGATTGAGGGCACGCCGGGCCGATTGTTTTGGCTAGGATGATCAGCACGGCGAGGCGGTCCTTCTAGCAGGCCTAATGGGGCTCGGGGCGGCCTGCAACGACGATGACGGACGGCAGCAGAGGCGGCTAGGGTTTCGGGCATGCCGCAGAGAGTGAGAGAGAGCACGCGAGGGGGAGAGGATAGGGACGAGGAGAGACGTGCTCGGGGAGGCTCTTATCCTCGCGTCCGGGGGCGGCGCGACGAACATGGCGGAGATCAACGCGGGCGGCGGACAGCTGCTTCAAGCCGCTCGCTAAGACGACGAGATGAAGGGTACGGGCCTTAGGTGTGGGCCATGAGGATTGTTTCTGCATGGCCAGGAAGGGGAGAGGAAACTGGGCCAGCTAGGCTGTGGCTGCTCTCTGGTTATTTTTTTCTGTTAAAACATTTTTCCAAATTCCTTTTCTGTTTTCTCTTTGTATTTTCTCTTTGAGTTTGTATTTGAATTTCAAATCTGTTTGGAGCTACTCGAAATTACCAGAGATTTGTGAAACTATAGAAAATATTGCAGGGGGCCTTTTTAGTCCATTTGGGCTCCACAGATTTTTTATTTTTCGAAATTCAAACTATTTTGAATGTATTTTAGATGAAGAAGGAAACTAGGGTTTAGGGTTTTCCATTATTTTCTTTGCATGCATTTTAAGGGATGAGCTCATGAATGCGCAAACAACCCTAATTAAGGATTAACTAAAACTAGGGCGTTACAAGCAGCAACATTGCCGACACCGATAAAATATGGGTGGGACTTTTATTCGTCTAGTCACGCACCTTCGTACCTGCCCATTGGATTGGGGCAACCCCATCATAGCGGAAACATCGCGGTCCACCAACGACCCCCACAGTCAAGTGTATAACCATCTTCCACCTCCCACACGCCGGACCCTCTCCCCTCCTGCACGGTCAAGGGGTCGCCGCACCGCCGCTGTCACACCAGCTCCATGCAGACAACCATGATGCGGCACGACCCTGTGACCTAGATCGGGCCCGGGTTGGGCCCAAATCTAGCCCACAATGCTGACTCCAGGGCCACAAGCAGCGACTCCTCTATAGCTCCGCGACACCTCGAGAAGCAGACACTGGCATCGCTCACTGCAGCGCCTCCAACGCCACCCCATGGCCTAGAATTGCTTGTGTCGTCAACGAGATCCTGTGTCACCACCTCCAGGACCCCACACACGCACCGGCTCCTCCGCTGCACCTCTCGACCTGCTCTGCCACTCCACTCTCCATCTCGTGGCACCTTGTTTCTCAATCGTTGTGCGCCGCCCGATTGACGCCCTCCCCCACACGCAGGAAGCTCGTCGAGGTGCACCCTCCTCCTCATTGCCTTCATAGATCGGTAGCGGCCATGGGAGGGTATGCTAGGCTCAGTTTCCACTCTCTAGGGTCGCGTCAACATGTATGACCCAGGAGGGGAAGGGTTCAACTCTAACATAAGAGAACTATTTAGGGTTTGTGTTCCTTGTGTCTTTTATCAAGAGGGACTTCTCCCTCTTATAGACTATGGGACATCTCTATCACGAACGAACGAACGATCTCCTAACTACGCATAAATGTGCAAGTCTATCTTTGGTTCATGCGATGTGACAAACAGGAGTGGATAAGAGAAATAAACTATTCGACAAGGAAAAAAATGAAAAAATATGCATTTTACTACGCTATGGTCGCTTGCCCCGCCACGGTCACCAGTAGTTAAATGCGAATAAATGGGAAATGTTAGCTAGCGCATATGGAGTATACCGAGCATAACTCTCTAGTCGTTTCACACAAGTGGACCGTTAGCTTGTTAAAAAAAAAAAGTGGACCGTTAGAGATTCCTGTAAGCAGCTCAAACTCTTGCTCGCTTAGTCGTTTCACATAGGTGGACCATTAGGATGCAATCTTTTACAGTGATGAAGTGGTGAAAGGTCTCGTATACATCACACCAAGACTGGCTCCAGTGGAGCAACTACGACGTCAGATTATACCCCAGCTTGTAAGGAAAGCCCCAGACTATGTACGGAGTACAATCTAGACACAAATACAAACATAGTGCAGAACTGCATAACCTAGCTGACAGCGCTGACTGTACAGCTCACGCATTTCATTTCTCGAACTAAGATGAAGTGGCTTACGGTAGAACCCGAGTGGACAATCATCGACATATTTTTGCCAACAGCCACTTATGTTAACATACAGATCGATTGAATAATTCTTAATAAAGTATTGTCGATGAGACGATGACCAGAACCTCAGATATTGTAGACAGACAGAGAAAAGATGGTTCCCTTAGCAAGCAAATATGCATAACCAGTCATGTTTGGATCTTGCTTTCACGGCCTAAGCTCCCCCCTGTATCCTGAAGAACCTACCACATCCTTAATAGATGAAATGATATCCCTCACATTTTGTCTACCTTCAGAACCATTCATGATGTAGAGAAGAAAATAAGCTAGGACTATATAGAGAAACTTAGGGCAATACCACGACTACAAAGTAAGCAACAGGTGTGGAACAAGCGAATAATTCTGGTCATCAATTCTTGCCATGTGATTTTGAACCAAATGCATGTTCAGATTTCAGACAATCATGCATTCATGAATATGTATGATAGTTTGGCGATCAACAGGAAACAACGGCAAGTTGTAAGTCAGAAGAATTTCAGCCTCCTATTCAGTGTTACTCCTAAAATGTGACTTCTTTGAGTTGTTTATATCGGAGAGTCACCTAGCTCAGTTCATGATGTAGAGAAGAAAATAAGCTTGGACTATTATACGCGGCCGCTCACATTTTTTCTACCTTCAGAATCATAGCACGGTTAAATCGATGGCTACGATAACATCTCAGCGTCGCCTGAAAAAGAAAATTTCATCTGAACCTTTGGAGACACTGACACAAGAACAGCTATTAGACTTGTTCTTATACAAACCAAATTAATTCTCAACATAATATCCAATACGCAAAGCTTCCCTTCCCAATTCCATCCCAATTCCTAATCCAAGACAAGACACCCGCAAGCAAGAGACAACTACCCAATTACAGGCCACACATTGTGAAGGGGAAAACTTGTGGTTCAATTCAAATGGAAGACGGTAAACGTAGTACAAGGAATTGTACAAACAGAGAGTGAGATGAGAGAGTGTGAGCCACAACCTACACTAGGCGGCGCCGGCACCGGCCTCCTCCTCGAGCTTCCGCACGTAGGCCGAGAGCACGGCGACAACGTCCCTGGCTGGCGCCTGCAGCGTGGTGACGAGGCCGGTGGCGGGCCCATTGAGGGCGCCGAGCAGCTTGGAGTAGACCTCGGCGCGGCTGGGCATTGTCTCGAGCGACTTGAAGTCGCCGGGTTGGTAGTACTTGCCCTCGAACACGGCCCCAATGAAGTCGTTGGTCTCCTCGACGCGCTCGTCCTTCTGGAATGCGCGGTAGGGCTTGAGCGCAGCGGGAACCTCCTCGGTGTGGACGAAGAGCCAGGCGTTCATGCCCTTCATGCACGGCTTGAGCGCCTCCCAGGGGGTGCCCTCGATGGCCTTCCCCACCAGCGTGTTCTTCGCCACCAGGAGGTGGCACGACTCCGGCAGCGCGTCGCGGATGCCCTGGAACTGCTTCACCGTCAGGCCCTCGTACCGGATTCCCGCCAGGAGGTAGCATCCCTCCAGCTGCTCGCGGACGGCAGCCACCGTGTCCTCCTTGCGCCCGCGAGAGATGGCCGCGCGGATGGTGGAGCGGCGGAGAGGGCGGGGGCATCGGGGGGCTGCGGCTAGGGTCTGGAAAGCCGGGAGGGGCCGCGCGGTCGGGAGGAAGGAGGTCTCCATTTTTCGGCGCCGGAAGGGGTTTGGGTTGGGAGGAACGGCGAGGAAGATAGAGTGGGGTGGAAGAGCTTATCTTTGGAGAAGACGATGGTTCTTTTCCGTGCACACGGTGTACGTGGGCCTTTGGATCGCGTGGGGCCGCATATCCAGTGAGACGACTGGGCTCTGTGCCTCTGTCTCTTGGCAGCTCGTTTGGTTTGGAGATACAGTAACTATACGGATATTATAACTGGGATAAAACGGAGGCTTCTCAGACCCTTACCGATTTTAGCCATCAGATCACCTATTTTGGTCATCTTGGCCGTCTGAAGAGGCTGATGCTCCCGCGTCTGGCGCATATTCCTAGGGAACGCTACTCTGTAAGACAAATCTGACAAATCTTGTTCGATCTTAATTGTACGGTCAGGATACATTATTCGGTGCTTTGGGTGATGCCTACCTTCACGCACCACAATCCCGTTCCATCCCAACCTCGTGCGCCGGCGCCGTCGCCTCCGCGCTGCTATCAGCGCCGCAGAGAGAAATAGCTATTGAGGGAAGGAGATGAGAGGGGAAGAGAGAGCGGCGGCTCCCCTTTTCCGATCTCTACCATGAGCGTCGTTCTCCCCATCCGACCTCGACTTCCAAGCGGCCTTCGGTCATTCGTCTATCATCGGTGGCAGAAGTCGAAGAGAGGAGTGGGAAGGATGGGAGAGCACCAAATCGCGACCTCCAAATCGAGGAAAGCAGCAACATCACGTAATGCCATCGACAACGTTCCCACATCGATGTCGATGGCCGCCACTGTTGGCAGGTGGTTGAAGTTGTTAACAATGGCACCGACCCTTCTCGTTTCCACTTCACCCGCTGTGGTCGGTGGTGAAGCCACAACCATGTATCAATCTCCATTGCTACGTCCGGAAACGAGGTAATCCCTCTTACCTTTTTTCTTCCTTTTATCATCTCCATGGTCTCGTCCAATCCACCGACTGAAGATTAATAAATTCATGTTCTTTTCCCTCTAGATTGATTTCAGAAGATGCTGACTAAGATGAGGCCTTCACACTAGAAGCTGTAGCAAGAAACAAAACACTTCCGCATGAGTATCAGAAGTGATTAATTAGGGTATTTAGCCACTGTTGATTACAATTTTTCTATCCTACTAACTAGCTTCTTCCTTATCTGTACCAATGTCTACGATTGAAACTATGTATACAATTTTATTTTTATCATACAACTACTCTATTAGAACTCTGTTGTCACTTTTCCTACCTGTAGAATTATTGCAAATTCAACAATCAGTGTTGTTTTATTCCTAAAAAGTTTGAAATTGTTTTCTCATTCTATATTCTTTGCATATGTATACTGCATTGTTCTTGAATCTTGACCTTATATCTTAAGAACAATGCAGTCATTTGACTTATCAAGTTTCTGTTGAATCTATGGAAAAATAAATTAAAGGTAATAATAATTCCTTGTCCAGCCAGTCCCGCCTAACTGCTGAAGCCTACCAAGTACTAATTGCATTGTATTCCCTCTTTTGGAGACATCATATTTGGAAATAATTGATATTTGAAATTCCTATCAGTGTTGCGGGTTAACAGTTGGGACATAATACATTATATAACCTAAAAAATATATGATAAAACTTGTGTACTTTTGTTTCTTTTGCAGGTTAATAAAACGTCTTGAAGTCAAGCTCCAGTCATTTGTTATGGCCTATGGGTGCCTCCTAGCCAATACACGGTATGCAAAATGATTGGTGAACAATTGAATCAAGAAATTCCCTACAGTTAGTTGACTGGACAGGGACAAGGGCTTTGTTCCATCAATGATCTATGTTTATGTTTATAATGCTCTCATGTGATTTATTTTGTTTGTTCGGATCTTTCAAAATCTACAACTTGATGATGTGCTCAGTTTGTATTACGTAGAATAGAACAGCTCGCTAATATAGATATGAGAGTTTGGGTAACATTCTTGGAACAAATAAGATTTAATAAATGTTTATGATGATGTACTGTTCATTGCAGAGTTGTGGTGATTCTGCGAGAAGAGGAAAGCTAACATGGTGCTACCATTAAAATCTATCATGTAACCATTGAAAAACTAATTAATATAATTTATTTATCTGGTTTTATAATCAAGGTTGAGGAAAGTTCCGAACTTATAAATAGGCCCCACCGCCTATATTGAGTCATTGTACATTGCATTTGAAATTATTGAAATTCATCCAATATTTGCAGCGTTCAATTTTTCTCAAGAGGGTGGGTGTCGGCATTGCATATCTTTTATTAAATAATAATATATTGGTTAGCTCACGCGAAAATTAACTTTACGTTTCATGCCCCTTCATAGTATCATGGAAACTCCTAACAATTTATTGTCAAAATTGACGGGCGTAGCAACGCGCGCCATCATGATCTAGTAATTATTAAAAGAGAAGAAATATGCTTTAAGCGGCGACGTGGCATAAAATCAAATGGTTAACTGGAAAAATGAAAATTAATAATGTATGCAAAATGCTAGAAATCAGTCGGCTGATACTTGCAGATTGCCAACAATTCGATCTGTCGTAGGATGAATATCATCCGTCCGATTTATGTAGCAATTTTGTGCAACATATTTTTAGAATGCAACATTTTTATATAATAGTATTTTGTAAATATGTAAAACTGTGAAAACTTTTGCAACATTTTGAACATGATCATATAGCAAAAAAATACCATATGTAACAAGTCACTATTTAATTCGAGCAAAATGTAAAAGTCGTGTTGCGATTTTATTAAACTTTGCAATATTTCGAGCATGCTCATGCAACAAAAGTTTATTGCATGTAACAAATCCCTATCTATTTAGAGAAAAATCAAAAAATCAGGTCGACGGTCTGCAACAAAAAACAATGCACCCAACATTTGTGCCTACTCCTCCAACACTATAGGGATATGTATGTAACATTGGAGCAATCTCTCTCTAACTTAGCACACTAAATTAGTGCACCACTTTTCCCATACCTACACAACAAAATCGATACATATGTAGAAAATCGCAACACAATATGAAACATGCACAAAATTCCCCAAAAGTTGACCTTTCCCAACAACCATGGAGTTAACTGATTCGAGCTCACCAGAGACGAATCCACCACACCTCGAGTGATCCCCTGACAAATCCATTATCATCTCATTGTTTACTGAGGTTGTGGTTGTGTGGGGTCTCTGAATATTGTGCCTCAATTGCCATGGCAGGCACATGCTTTACCAGGGGAAGTATGATAGGAGAAACATCTTGTGGGGGATGGAGGAGACTAAGGAGTAGTAGGCCGGCGACACATAGAGGATCTGTATCGGCGTAGCGCAGAGGTGCGCGACAGATAGTGTCGGACGGTGAATGGAGGACCAGCGCTTGCAGAGTGCGGAGGTGCGCGGCAATGCATGCAGGAGCAACACCCACGAAACGCAGAGGCGTGAGGCGACACATGAAGGAGGAGTAGGAAGCACGGAGGGGTCTGACAGTGGAGGGCAACTATGGACAACGTAGCACGCATGAGCATAACATCAGGGAGGAGGAAGCGTCGTTGTAATACTAGGGATCACACATAAGCCGTCTGAGCAGATCACCCTCCATGTGACTATAACATTCCGTAGTTCAAGAGACTCGATATGTGTAGAACATTGATGTGGGCATTGCATTCATGCATGTAAAATTCAGGAAATTTGTAAAAACTGTTTGTTAGAACTTATCAAAGTGATTAAAGTTTTACTCAAATTGATGAGTTAGACTTAAAGCATCAAGTTGAGTGCTACAAACTTTGAGATGACCTTTACTAAAACTCTACTATAGGAGGTAGAAGTAATACTCGTAAACAAAGTTGAACCATAACACAAATGTATCCTTAAGGAACAAAGAATTAAATCTACTTTTATCTTATTCTATCTCGTCTTATTTGATCATGTAAGTATCTATCATCACATGTGTCGGATAATTCTCTTGTACAATTGAAATCATCAAAGACTCCTAGCTCAAATCTTATTCTGTTCTCTATTCTTCCTTATCTTAATCATAAACTTCAAAAAAGGATCTCTTAACACATTATACAAAAATATGGAAAACCATAAGATTAGAAATGAGATTGCCGAGGGATCATGAAAACTATCCCTCGCCAGGAGTTGCATGATGCGCGTAAGCCGATCGCAAAATATTTGCCTTATGGACATGAGTGATATTATTATGGGGCTGGTGGGCATAGCGGTGATAGAAGCTGCCCATTTTCTTTACTGACCATCAACAAGAGAATAATGAAAATCCCAATTCTTACTCCACATCAACAGGGATACACTTAATTACTATCATACATGACAATTGCTTTTGGAGGGCTAGTGGTGGTTGTGCGCCATGTGTAACCAAGATTTTGGGCACATATTTATGTGGGGCTCCACCCGTGCACATTATAGATATAAGAATCAATATAATCTTAAGTAGTTGTAATTCCCGATCTCTCCGATAACGCGTTTATCCTATTACATTTCCATCGTCCTTCAATAGCTTATTCTTTGTTTGCGATGTCTACTCGCTTTTTCATACTATGTTTCTCTCAGATACAATCACCTCACAAACACTTCCTACACTCTTTTGCTTGGATTCAGAGATAACTTGCAAATATACTTTGATAAATTCATAACAAGAACCAAAGACCACCTTATCAGCTCTTTATGGTTCGATATTCTTACTTTAAAAACAATTGCAAGCATTAGTGTGTTTATGCTAGACAGGTGTAGCACTGCTGTTTCAGTGCATGTGAAATTCATACTTGCACTCCTGTAGCTGACTGCTTGAGGACTGGCGGCAGCAGCAAAGAAGCCGCTTTGATTGCAAAGCAAAATGCAAGTTTGACTCCATGGTGAGTCACCATTGGTGACCTTGATCCGCCGGTATTTGTGAAAGCCACTTAACACAAAGGTTTTTTTTTGGAATATCCAGCAGTAGTGCAATGAAGATAACTTGGCGGCTAATATCCTTGAAGAAATGAAGCTATGGGCCTTGGCTGGAGCGGGAGTTTTTTTTAATTTACTGATAGAACTTAGGCTATTGTAGCTTGGAGAGATTGTAATCTCTGAAATCACTCCCTGCTCCCGTGTCGTTCCCAGGCGACACCGGAGCGAATCCCAGCTCGCACCGTCGGTACCCCGTGCCCTTCCTCCCCTCGCCGTCGCTGTCGGTGGCTACGACTGTCCAGCGGCGGCGGCCCCCTATTGCATCCTCTTTTTTATTTTCCTCTTTTCTCCTCCCCTCTTCTCCACCTCCTTGTGCGCTCATGGTCGTTTGTGTCGCCTCGCTCGTCACCCTCGCCGGGCAGGCTAAGCCGTGAGAATCCCCAGGTTCGCCGGACCTCGCTACCACGTCATGCCACCCTGTGGTGCTCGCGTTGCTCAGGTGTGGGGTGCCTAGATCCTCGGGTGGATTTGACACGCTGGCTAGGCTAGCTTCCTGCCCCGCGGTTGTGGCTCGCTTTTCTCCGGCTGTCTGGGACGCGCAAGTGGAGATTTGGTCGTTGTGGTGCCGCCAGATCTCGCGCCGTTGTGGCGGTGGTTGGATATGGGCCGAGCCTTGTCGGGCTAGGCTAAAGGGCGTGGTTTCTAGGTCTAGTGTGTGTTCTACGGGTGATACTAGTTAGGGCTAGGTCATCGCGCTTGTCGGGGTGGTGGTTCATCAACTGTGTCTTGCTCTCGTTTTGGTTAGGACTCGGCAAAATCTGCACATGGCATTGGCCATTGTCGGTGACAGCGACACCTCTGGGTGTCATTCCCTTGTTAAAGGCATCACCGTGAAGACCATCATTTTCCTAGCTTAATGGAATCCCCCTTTGCTTCAATCGTTTCCTCTCGGTGTCCTCACTTGGTTTGAGCTCCTCTAGCAGTGCCTTTAGGATAACCCATTATATCTAGTCATAGTCCTCGAGCAACATCCGCCGACAGCTTATACACGTTATCATTTTTGGTTGTTGGCAGTCGCCCTAGTGTAACTACCTCGGTGAATTACGCTCCTAGTTACAAGCCTGGATGAGCAGAAATGGTTGAAATAGTACGGTGGGGCCCAAATGCCACTCACAGGTAGACCTTTCGGCCGTCCCAACCATTTCCAATCATCGGGACAAGAACGGGCGGCGTAATCGGCAGGCGAAGGGATCAACTACATACACAAATGAGTATGTATGCAAGCCACCATACAATAGTACATCAGAGCCATTCCATCTAAAAAGAAAGGAAATATAGCAACGCCATACGGCAAGATCCAAATATCCTAGATAGATATAATAGTTTAGGATATCTCCTCATACATCAAACATCAGAGTATCAAGCGGAAGCGGAAGACAAAATGCGAGTACGGATAAGAAGCAAATCGGCATAAGATGCCCCATAAATAAACACATCCCGCCCACAGATCTCACGGATCCCCGTTCCCGGAATCTCTACACCGAATGATCATTGCCCACATCGTCCGTCTCTTCCACCCAGTATCCATCTTGCGAGTGTACCTGTTCATCTGAACCAATAATTTATCATGTGAGACCCTAGGGGTACTCAGCAAGTCTTTATGCCGCTAAAGGGGACACAACCTGGGGTGACGCAATTGCAGCAAAAGATAAACCCTAACAATTCTATAGATACTCGCTAACCATCCGTCTAACCAGAGATAGACGGATGTCCGTGAATTAATAACAACAGTTATAACGGTAATATCCACAGATCCATCCTCCTCCTCGCTTACCAACGAGGAAGCGGACGAACAACCCCCCATCCGTTGGTAGTTTTATTATCCATTCCGTGAGTATTGCACTATTTACTAGTCAGGTGCCTAGTCTAGTCAAATTAAAAGCGGTACTTTAGTTATTCTTGTCTATGATCGAGAAACTGTGCTCCAAGTCGTCCATAACCGCGGACACGGCTTTCAGAAAGTTTTACCATAGGTGCACAAATAGCAACACACACTCGATCAACCTCGGAAAACCAAATCAAAACCCAACGAGGCATTCACGACAAAGCGATCACAGGATTCAGAAATATTTGGGGCCACCCCATTGAGCTACCGAACGGTTAGTGACTCAGACGGCCTCAAGGTTTGCGCCAATGGTCAAACGACTGGGAACCGAAAATGTGACTGGCTTGTCGACACCGCGAAAACACTCCGCTTTCCTAAAAGACAGATGTGCAAGACTGCACAATTTAAATAAAGCAAAGAAAGCATGGCATAAGTACAGGATAGTAAATAAAACCTCAAACTAGTTTGTGGCCCCAAGAAATAAGAATGAATCAAGCTCTGGCTCAGGGGGGTTCATAAGCCTCCCAGATGTGGATAGCGCGAATATTCAATGAACAGAAATCAAGTACTCGGGGTCCTACGGAACACAAGTGAGCCTGAAAAACCAAATAACAGATACGGCTCACCGGTGCCACTTTCATTAGTTCTCCCATTACTACTCAGGTTAAGTTGTATAGGTACCTCGTTATCCATCAGACACTCACATACCCTACACATGCTGTTCTACGACTCGCATGGCTCAAACAACTCCTGTAGTAATGGCTCATGGGATGGAGGAACAAGCTTCGGTGGGGTTTAAAAGTAAAGGCTATGCAATACTTGGGATTCAAATTAATGCAATCGCGACTCGATGATGCAAGAATAAGATAGAGGCAGTAGGTACTATATGTATGCAAGCATGTGGTAGTGCTTGCCTGGCAGCTCAGTTGAAGCAAGAGAAGGATCTGGGTAGTGCTCCTGGGTATCTTGATATATCCCCTGCTCAGCGTCTATTCGAAGAAGAACCAAACAAACAAGGGCTAACATAAATAAAGTGCACAAGCATATGAACAAAATGCGACAAGCAAACAATCATGCCATGATGAATGATGCACAATTTGCATGGCATTAATGTAGCATGGCATGGGTGAGGTGTGGAAAACAAGAATAAACATTTTATTGAGTTTTAAACCCATTTTATACTCATATTAGTTGCTGTACACATTATATTTATATGATGCATGCTTCAAAACAAAACATGGGATGCATAAACAGAAAGGTCTCGTCAAGCTAATCATTTTAGAGATATTATTTATTAAATTTGGAGTTATAAAACAAAAGTTATTAATTAATTAAGGAAAAAGGGCATTTTATTGTAATTTTAATCAACTTGGAAAATAAAGTGTTCAAAATATATTTTGAATGGCATATTTGAATTCCTCACATTTTTCTGATTTGAAAACATAAATTGTTTGTATTATTTGGATTTATATTTCAAAAGATATTTAAAAACAGATTTAAGTTTGAATTTGAATTAATTTGAAATAGATTTGAATTAAAACAGAAAACGGAAATCTTTTGTCAAACAGACCAGTTCTAGCCACAGACACTTACAGGTGGGGCCAGGCTGACTCAGCAGCACCGCTGAAAACGTTTTACATCATGCTAGGCCACCATCGAGATCGATCGGGACGGGCTCGACAGGCCACTACCGGGGCGTCAAAGAAAGAGACGCCACGTGGGCGATCCCAGGACGCGGGGAGGGATCGGTTCGTGATGGCTATACTTTTCCAGGGGGTTTCTTTGCAAAAGGGCGCTGAGGCTGGCAGGTGGGGCACTAGGGAGCTCGGGTTGAGGCGGGAAATACTACAGGGGGCTAAGCGCAAAACGACGTCGGCTGTGGCTGCACGCGCTGACGGAAAAGTCCTGCCGGCGGCAGATCCGGCTGTTTTCCGTCGACGGTGGCGACGAATCCGCTGGGAGAAACGCATCGCGGTAAAAACGAAAGCTGAAGAGGGGACCTAGGGCTACGTCTTTCGTCAGTGGCCGCCGAGGAGGGCTACAGGCAAGCAACGCGAAAGAACAGGGCGATGAGATCTGCCGCATTTGCTGCCAGAGCCTTGACACAGCAGCGCAGAGCGCCTTCAAGGCGGCGGCGATGCAAGGTGAGAGGGGGCGGGAGACGATGTCTAGGGGGTCGATGTGCTCACCAGGGACTCGTCGGTGTGGTCGCCGGAGCTAGAGGTGGCTTAGGTCGGAGCAGAGGCAGGGGTTCTGCGAGCTTCGGCTCCGGTGGCTGTGGCGTGTCCGGGGAGCTTCGGAGGGCTTCGGGGAGACGTGGCCGGGGCAGGGCGATTTGGAGGAGACAGAGGGGTCTGGTGCTCTGGATCGCCTTTGGGAGCAAAGCAGTGCAGATCAAGATCAAGGCCAAGTAGCTAGGGTTTAGGGCATGATGGAAAGCTTGCATGGCTTGGGAGGAAGAAGGGAGGTAGAGGAGGACTGGGCGCCCCAGATCCGACCTGAGAGGGATAAGGTGAGCTGGGGTGGTTGGGGAGATAAGGGAGAGAGGAGAGAGGCACATGGGGTGGTGGTGGCTTTGGCAAAAAGGGAGGAGGGTGATCGGGGCTCCCTCTTTCTCCTCTTTGTCTTGAAGCCAAAGAAAGGGGGAGGGCAGAGAGGGGAGCTCGGGTTGGAGCTAGGGTTGGGTAGATGGGGGGGGGGCTCGGCTAGGTAGGGTGGCCTCGGGCTAGGGCTTGTTTGGGTGGGGTGGCTAGGTGGCATGGGGGGCCAGCTAGGTGAGAGAGAGAGAGGCCGAGAGAGAGAGGTAGGTTTAGGGTTTAGCTTAGAAGGGGGGTGTGAGGGTTAGGGTTAGATGGAGTGGTTTAGAGAGTGGGATAGAGGGGTAAGGTGATGATGGGGTAGGTGATTAGAGGGAACCTAGATAGAGGATTAGAGAGAGGGGTGAGAGCTAGGGTTTTAGAAGCATGCATGCTCCAAACCTAGATCAAGCAAGATCATGAGGAAAAGAGAGAGTGAGGGATGTGGTTTTATAAAAGATCCACTCAAAATTCAAATAAAATCCGAAGGACAAGCAAAAGGTGGTTCTTGCATGGGCCATGCAAAAATGACAATTGCCATGATTAAATCTTGTGAAAACAATAATATTAATCATGGCATCATTCTTATGCATTCCCAAAGTTGGAATAAAGCCAAACAAAAGAATTGTAGGAGAAAGCTCCAAGTGGAGTAGATGGGAATGATCACATTTGATTATAATTGGGACTTGCTAGTGTGTATATTCCACTAGATGTTTAGTAGTCCCAAAAATATTCCCACATGAGCATAAATCCATAATAATCCATATGGAAGCTAGGAAAAAGGGTTCCACTCACAAGGCATGCAAAGGTGGCCATGTGGCTCTCATAACCCAATAAAGTGATAACAATATGGTGCATATATGAGAGCATGTGGAGATGGAATGGATCCACACCAACACATAAGAGCTAGAGGTAAACCCAATAAGTTGCAATGCTCATATATGGTGGAATGGTGGAAGGATGGGGTGATGACAAGAAAGGTGGTGGAGTTAAATAAAAGATATGCCCCCAACTCAACTTGGGCATTTAAACAATATATCAACAACCAAATACCATATCAAGAGGCAAATACAATTTACAATGCATGTGAGAGAAGAAACAAATCAAAAAGGGTTTTATATGATGCTCAAATGCAAGGTGGCATGATGACATGAGCATGATATAATGATATGCAACAAATATGTTCTTGAAGTAGCCATTATATTACTAGACCAAGTAGCATTACAATTGTTAGACAATTGGGATGCTACAACTCTCCCCCACTAAACAAGAATCTCGCCCCGAGATTCCTAGGAAAAAGAAACAACACAAAGAGAGGCGGGTGTTCGAACGAAGGTGACCCTCACGTTCACAAGTTGATGAACAACGGAATGGTGCGACCACTACACCTTGCAAAACTTGCTAGACTTGTTGCGAGTCTTGCGTTTTGCTTGAGAAACAAAGGGTTAGAAGAAAAAGAAGGATTGTTGTGAGACAAGAAGGATAGGATGGACATAGCTCCGGTTCTCTCAAGGAACAAGATAAAAGAAAAAGATCCATTGGTGAAAGAAAGGACAAGATGATGCATCATGGATATAGAAAAGCACCGTTGAGATCAAAGATTTACTGATACGGGAGAGGATGAATCTTTGTCTTGCTGGAAGAAAAGAGTTAGATTGGAGAGGTTTTGAACCACTATGACAATAGCATCGTAACTTCTCTCGGATTTTAGAAATGAAGTTCGGAAACAATACTGCCTTCAAACAATAGAGTTCCTTGATATCAACGGAAAGATTTAGTTAGACATCGTCGGATTAGATTCTTCTTGCGCCGGTAAGACCCAAAGATCACGCAATTGAGGTGCGTGGATATAACTTCTAGAGACGGATGTGAAGCCAGATCATGGTGAAATCCCGAGAAGCAAAGAATATGGAGGATCTGGAGTTTATTGTAGAGATACTTATTGCTTCCTCTAGCCTTGAGGCTAACGCAATAGATTTGCAGCTGATGGCCTCAACCATAATTGGCTTTACCACAGAAAAAGAATTGATGAAACAAAGAGAGAGATAGTTTCCTTTCATCTGGTTTGGGGATGTCAAGCACCGGTAGAAAGACGAGGATATTAAAGAGTTTGCGTTTGTTTCCACCAGATAATTGAGGATTTTGCTCCGTGTAGAAAGGGTGAGATCACCAACAAGAGATTATTGATTACTTTCTTCGAGAGAGCACTCCGGAAAAACAAGGACGGAAGTAAAAGTATCGAGGGATAAAGGCCACTTCTAACTTTCGTGGAATGAGTGAAATCACATTAATTCACCAATTCAATGTACAAGAGCGAATGATAAGAGTAGTGGTATGGTAGCTACTCCATCCCGCACTCAAAGCATTACTCTGCACATGAATAAGAAAACCATGCAACCCAACTACCGAAACAGACTGAAGGTATTGACAATAACTCCTGGAACTTCGTTAGAAAACAAGGATAGATGCAAACGATTCACCAGATTCATAGATAGATAAAGATGATGATGTTGTCATCATGTCATAAGTAACCAGCCACCGGAAAGATATAAAGGAAGATTACGGAGAACAACTGCAAGATTCAACAGCTACAGAAAAGATAGCACCAACTTGAACAGAAGGACTACAAGATCTGGAAGGTCTTCCTGGCCTCCGGTGGATTGAGCATAGACGATAGAGCGAGAGGGTTTCAAGAGATCACTTGACGAGACTGAGGTGAAAGAACTCCATGTTCTTCTTGAAATGATTGAGAAAGATTTAGCAGTCTTGAGGAAAACTTCGGCGGAACGACGATGATAACTTGCCAACAAGGAAAACTCCGGGTTTGATTGAAGATGGAAGATGGAATTAACAATGAACTTACTGATTCCAGAATTGAAGCGATCTATTGAGCAGAAGGACGTGGCTGAGATAGGTGACTCCAAAAAGTCAGAATTCTCGCTTTGAGACTTTGCACACAGGCAGTGCTCACGAAGCTTGAGAGAAAAAGACACAGATGATCTTCCATGTCCTTCCATTGATATGGAATAGGCAAGCATATTATCAACATATACCACCATGGATTAACAAGATATTCCCAGAATACCAAGTTCAAGAGGCTAGAGAAACGAACAAATGCTCGAACACTTCCTGAGCTCAACGCTCTTAGAAAGATCAATATTAAGAGCACGGGTTCGTGTTGAAGAAGATGCACTCGAAGAATAGATTATCTGGTCCTTCGGAAGATAAAGAGATGTCACCTGGTTCACATCGTCGATCGGATCACCGGTTACAAAGATAAAGAGATCTTGGACAAGAACCGATGATAGCTCATACCTTAAGTAAAGCTATCAGAGACGAAAAGATGCAATTCCCTCGTCTCAAAGAGAATTTCGCAGATATGGAGTTCAAAAAGATGTGCAGCATGATGAACAGATGATCGACCGCCGTAGTGCTTGGAAGACTCCGGATTGCCAAAGATACTTGAATATGCATAGATATGATCACGGTGTACTCAAAATCACTGGAGATAACCTTATCCTCCAGATGGTGACGGTTGATAGCATTTTTTCCATATTCCAATCGACACTTACCATGAGTGGAATATAGCTATGCCGAGAACCAAATTACAATCATCAGCATCGGATCGACTCATGTTATGTAATTAGCCCAAGAGAATTGGAGATGAAAAGAAACTCCAGGATTAAGCGCCGGTGACAAAAGAATGAGTTAGCATGGACATGCTGATAAAAGGAAATAGATAATGTTTCACAGACGACTGAAAAGGAATGTGGAAACACAGATGTATCAAAGAAAATTTTTCCGCATTTTTCGGCATTAAAATACCAATAGATGCGCAAAATCACTTAACAGATAGAGATTAGCAACTGATGGTTTCACAGAATGTGGAGTTGCTAGAAGGAAGGACACCCTTAAGAAGATGGCACCGGTTAACAAGGAGTCAGATAGATCGCACCGGTTTTCAAAAACCTGTCAGTATGGAATGTACCAACAGTTGATAACCAAAGGCAGATTGTGATAACAAACTGGATGCAACAGATAGACAAGGAATTACACACGCACACACACACTTTCTATGGTACTACGGAAACCCAGAACACGTGAATCCTAATTTGAATTTTAAGAAGAGGATTGAAAACGTTACACTTCCTTACCAGAAAAGGGTGGTGGGTGGGTAAGAAGAAAAGTGGAAGCAGTCCTACTCTCGCGTTTTGTTTTTCCCTAGTATACATAACTACCAAAATATTTGCTAGACAGACAACGACCATTTGGCTGAGACCCTGAAGGGCGGGATGGCTCTGATACCAATTGTAACTACCTCGGTGAATTACGCTCCTAGTTACAAGCCTGGATGAGCAGAAATGGTTGAAATAGTACGGTGGGGCCCAAATGCCACTCACAGGTAGACCTTTCGTCCGTCCCAACCATTTCCAATCATCAGGACAAGAACGGGCGGCGTAATCGGCAGGCGAAGGGATCAACTACATACACAAATGAGTATGTATGCAAGCCACCATACAATAGTACATCAGAGCCATTCCATCTAAAAAGAAAGGAAATATAGCAACGCCATACGGCAAGATCCAAATATCCTAGATAGATATAATAGTTTAGGATATCTCCTTATACATCAAACATCAGAGTATCAAGCGGAAGCGGAAGACAAAATGCGAGTACGGATAAGAAGCAAATCGGCATAAGATGCCCCATAAATAAACACATCCCGCCCACAGATCTCACGGATCCCCGTTCCCGGAATCTCTACACCGAATGATCATTGCCCACATCGTCCGTCTCTTCCACCCAAAGATCCATCTTGAGTGTACTGCTCATCTGAACCAATAATTTATCGTGTGAGACCCTAGGGGTACTCAGCAAGTCTTTATGCCGCTAAAGGGGACACAACCTGGGGTGACGCAATTGCAGCAAAAGATAAACCCTAACAATTCTATAGATACTCGCTAACCATCCGTCTAACCAGAGATAGACGGATGTCCGTGAATTAATAACAACAGTTATAACGGTAATATCCACAGATCCATCCTCCTCCTCGCTTACCAACGAGGAAGCGGACGAACAACCCCCCATCCGTTGGTAGTTTTATTATCCATTCCGTGAGTATTGCACTATTTACTAGTCAGGTACCTAGTCTAGTCAAATTAAAAGCGGTACTTTAGTTATTCTTGTCTATGATCGAGAAACTGTGCTCCAAGTCGTCCATAACCGCGGACACGGCTTTGAAAGTTTTACCAGGGGGTGCACAAATAGCAACACACACTCGATCAACCTCGGAAAAACCAAATCAAAACCCAACGAGGCATTCACGACAAAGCGATCACAGGATTCAGAAATATTTCAGGGGGCCACCCCATTGAGCTACTCGCAACGAAGTTAGCTGACTCCGAGACGGCCTCAAGGTTTGCGCAAAGGTGGTGTGAACGATCGGGAACCGAAAATGTGACTGGGCTTGTCGACACATGAAAACACTCCGCTTTCCTAACAAGACAAGGTGCAAGACTGCACAATTTAAATAAAGCAGAAAGCATGGCATAAGTACAGATAGTAAATAAAACCTCAAACTAGTTTGTGGCCCCAAGAAATAAGAATGAATCAAGCTCCGCTCAGGGGGTTCATAAGCCTCCCGGATGTGGATAGCGCGAATATTCAAGGAACAGGAATCAAGTACTCGGGGTCCTACGGGACACAAGTGAGCCTGAAAAACCAAATAACAGATATGGCTCACCGGTGCCACTTTTATTAGTTCTCCCATTACTACCCAGGTTAAGTTGTATAGGTACCTCGTTATCCATCAGACACTCACATACCCTACACATGCTGTTCTATGACTCGCATGGCTCAAACAACTCCTATAGTAATGGCTCATGGGATGGAGGAACAAGCTTCGGTGGGGTTTAAAAGTAAAGGCTATGCAATACTTGGGATTCAAATTAATGCAATCGCGACTCGATGATGCAAGAATAAGATAGAGGCAGAGGGTACTATATGTATGCAAGCATGTGGTAGTGCTTGCACAGCTCGCTTGAAGCAAGAGAAGGATCCGGTAGTGCTCACGGTATCTTGATATATCCCCGCCATTGCCTATTCAAGAAGAACCAAACAAACAAGAGCTAACATAAATAAAGTGCACAAGCATATGAACAAAATGCGACAAGCAAACAATCATGCCATGATGAATGATGCACAATTTGCATGGCATTAATGTAGCATGGCATGGGTGAGGTGTGGAAAACAAGAATAAACATTTTATTGAGTTTTAAACCCATTTTATACTCATATTAGTTGCTGTACACATTATATTTATATGATGCATGCTTCAAAACAAAACATGGGATGCATAAACAGAAAGGTCTCGTCGAGCTAATCATTTTAGAGATATTATTTATTAAATTTGGAGTTATAAAACAAAAGTTATTAATTAATTAAGGAAAAAGGGCATTTTATTATAATTTTAATCAACTTGGAAAATAAAGTGTTCAAAATATATTTTGAATGGCATATTTGAATTCCTCACATTTTTCTGATTTGAAAACATATATTGTTTGTATTATTTGGATTTATATTTCAAAAGATATTTAAAAACAGATTTAAGTTTGAATTTGAATTAATTTGAAATAGATTTGAATTAAAACAGAAAACGGAAAATCTTTTGTCACGTTCTATAGCTTCTACTTACGTGGGGCCAGTGTGGGGCAGGACCCGACCAAAGAAAACGCTTTTTACAAGGGCTAGCCAGAACACCGACCGGGCGGACCGGCTCGACAGGGCCACGGGCGCTGTCAAAGAAGACGCCACGCCAGATCGGGGCCTTGAGGGAGGATCGGTTCGTGATGGCTATACTTTTCAGGGGTTTCTTTGCAAAGGGCGCCGAGGTGGCGCGGTGGGGCACTAGGGAGCTCGGGTTGAGGCGGGAAAACTACAGGGGGCTAAGCGCAAAACGACGTCGGCTGTGGCTGCACGCGCTGACGGAAAAGTCCTGCCGGCGGCGGATCCGGCTGCTTTCCGTCGACGGTGGCGACGAATCCGCTGGGAGAAACGCATCGCGGTAAAAACGAAAGCTGAAGAGGGGACCTAGGGCTACGTCTTTCGTTCAGGTGGCACCGCCGGAGGAGGGCTACAGCGCAAGCAACGCAGCGAAGAACAGGGGCGGATCTGCCGCAGCTGCTGCTTGCCAGAGCTGACACACATGGCCTTCGCAGAAGCGCCGACGATGCAGGAAGGTGAGAGGGGGAGAGACGATGTCTAGGGGGTCGATGTGCTCACCAGGGACTCGTCGGTGTGGTCGTCGGAGCTGGAGGTGGCTCAGGTCGGAGCAGAGGCGGGGCTCATGAGCCTGCCCGTGGTGGCGTGTCCGGGGAGCTTCGGAGGGCTTCGGGGAGACGTGGCCGGGGCAGGGCGATGTGGAGGAGACAGAGGGGGGTCCTGGTGCTCCTGGATCGCCTTGGGGAGCAGCAGGCTGCGCAGATCGAGATCAAGGCCGAAGTAGCTAGGGTTTAGGGCATGATGGAAAGCTTGCATGGCTTGGGGAGGAAGAAGGGAGGTAGAGGAGGACCTGGGCGCCTCCCAGATCCGACCTGAGAGGGATAAGGTGAGCTGGGGTGGTTGGGGAGATAAGGGAGAGAGGAGAGAGGCACATGGGGTGGTGGTGGCTTTGGCAAAAAGGGAGGAGGGTGATCGGGGCTCCCTCTTTCTCCTCTTTGTCTTGAAGCCAAAGAAAGGGGGAGGGCAGAGAGGGGAGCTCGGGTTGGAGCTAGGGTTGGGTAGATGGGGGGGCTCGGCTAGGTAGGGTGGCCTCGGGCTAGGGCTTGTTTGGGTGGGGTGGCTAGGTGGCATGGGGGGCCAGCTAGGTGAGAGAGAGAGAGGCCGAGAGAGAGAGAGGTAGGTTTAGGGTTTAGCTTAGAAGGGGGGTGTGAGGGTTAGGGTTAGATGGAGTGGTTTAGAGAGTGGGGTAGAGGGGTAAGGTGATGATGGGATAGGTGATTAGAGGGAACCTAGATAGAGGATTAGAGAGAGAGGGGTGAGAGCTAGGGTTTTAGAAGCATGCATGCTCCAAACCTAGATCAAGCAAGATCATGAGGAAAAGAGAGAGTGAGGGATGTGGTTTTATAAAAGATCCACTCAAAATTCAAATAAAATCCAAAGGACAAGCAAAAGGTGGTTCTTGCATGGGCCATGCAAAAATGACAATTGCCATGATTAAATCTTGTGAAAACAATAATATTAATCATGGCATCATTCTTATGCATTCCCAAAGTTGGAATAAAGCCAAACAAAAGAATTGTAGGAGAAAGCTCCAAGTGGAGTAGATGGGAATGATCACATTTGATTATAACTGGGACTTGCTAGTGTGTATATTCCACTAGATGTTTAGTAGTCCCAAAAATATTCCCACATGAGCATAAATCCATAATAATCCATATGGAAGCTAGGAAAAAGGGTTCCACTCACAAGGCATGCAAAGGTGGCCATGTGGCTCTCATAACCCAATAAAGTGATAACAATATGGTGCATATATGAGAGCATGTGGAGATGGAATGGATCCACACCAACACATAAGAGCTAGAGGTAAACCCAATAAGTTGCAATGCTCATATATGGTGGAATGGTGGAAGGATGGGGTGATGACAAGAAAGGTGGTGGAGTTAAATAAAAGATATGCCCCCAACTCAACTTGGGCATTTAAACAATATATCAACAACCAAATACCATATCAAGAGGCAAATACAATTTACAATGCATGCGAGAGAAGAAACAAATCAAAAAGGGTTTTATATGATGCTCAAATGCAAGGTGGCATGATGACATGAGCATGATATAATGATGATGCAACAAATATGTTCTTGAAGTAGCCATTATATTACTAGACCAAGTAGCATTACAATTGTTAGACAATTGGGATGCTACACCCTAGTGCCTAGGTTTTTTTGCTAGGTCTGCGTTAGGCCATAGTTGATGTCGGTGATCTCTTTTGACTGAGGTTCATTTGTGTCTTCACTGAGCTCTAGGGTTGGTGGTTTGTGGTCTGGAAAAACCTTAGAGTGCCTTGGTTTCTGCTGGTGACGATGACACGCTTCTACTTTTGGGCCACATAGAGATAAACGAAACCTTTTCCCTACCTGGTGATCCGAAGATATATCAAGGTAGAAGGTCACGAGGATTACCACTAGATGCGCAGTTGCGGATTACTGATGAAGCGCGTCAGTTGATGCAGTGTAGTCCTCACGATCCGATCCAATCCCACTATCGTCGAAGTGCTGAACTTACAACACATCTGCCAGTATCCACACGTACGAGGAGGAGCTCTGACAATAGACTGCTAGGTCATGTGCGGCGGCTAGACTGAATGGGGAGGGTTTCTAATGCATGGAGTAGTCAAACCGTGCTATTTGAGCATCATGCACCATATAGAAAGTGAAACTGGGATCCAGTCACTTTGTGGCCCATACGCTAAAGCCTATACTAGTCACTGCGAGTCCAACTCACTGACTCAGTCTGTGTCTGATTCGGGTCTAACCCAAACGACTTACTCTTGCTCTTAAGTGTGTGACCCCGCAGACTCTTGGCAACTTGGACACGATTGGAGTCTGAATCGCAATCGATTAGTCGGTAGTGGCTCCTAGCTGAACGTGCTGATTCCCAAGTACCAAAGAGTTATGACGGCATACCTTCCAATTTGACTTACGCCCACGTCCCTTTTGCCTCATGATATACCTTGTCGAGTTATAGGCGAATTATCATCATCCCTTAAATAGCTCAACTCTCTTGTCGATCTGTGATATGTGATTCATCCGACTAACTCTTAGTCGAATTTCTCTGTTAACACTTAACCGAGTGGTGCATGGCCATACTTTCTGAATCATATCACACGAGAGGGTCCAGAGAATATCTCTCCGGTTGGAGGGGAAAATCCCATCTTGGTTATCCATATCACGCAGCTTGATTCTCAGTCGATCTGAACTCTACCTTTATAACTACTCAGTTACGGAACACTGTTTGACAGAACCTAAGTCGGTGATCCTCAACTCGGATTGCGTGACAATCTCAGGTTTAAGGATTAGATTGATTGAGACATACAAATGACGACCTATTCGTTGTATCTTAATATTGGTCAATCCGACTCACTAAACTATTTAGCCGAATCCATGTAAGTCGGAATAGCATCACCATGCTCATGACAAGTGGAACCGAGTTATCAGCTGACTTTCATATTAGTCTAAGTTGTGTGTCTAGCACAACCTCAATGACTAAGAATATAGTATGAACAACATGAATATATAGTTCCACAACTGAATCACATATTCAATAATACATGTCCGATATTCATAAAAGGACAACTTAATAACTTTATGAATACATTAGAAATTACATCATACATGATTGCCTCTAGGGAATATTCCCAACATCTACATCATTCACCTTCTTGGAGGTGTTATCGTAAACCCTCCTACTTTGGATTCTCAAGTCTTGTTAGGTTGCTAGCCCGTCATCGAGTTCCCTTGGGAAGCAGTGTTATTGCGGTGGAGGTTCGTTGGTTCGGATAGACTTGGTTCCACTGCCGTGCAACAAAAGACAAGGCTCGTTCAACTCAGATCAGGCTATCTTCATCTAGATCTTCTTCTCTATTTGTTGTATTCTTCTGTTGTTTTTCTATGATAGTTTTTTAAAGTTGGCATTCCAATATGTTTCTGCCTGTTGTAACTCTTATCCAATAGATGGCTTTGTTAATTCATTCGGGCTCATTTTGAGCCTTTCGTCTAAAAAATCACTCTACGTAGTTTGTTTTAAAATCTTGTAATTAACAACTTTAGCGATGACTAGGATTCGTACTATTCCTACTTTTAATTTTCGTAGAAATATGGTACGCTAGTGGCCTACTCTTGAAAAAAAAGTCTTGTCCTTTTGTTATATTATTCTTAGTATAAAGTGTCCTTGTTTTTTGTGCTTTTCTTTGACCAAACATTACTTCAAATATGTAAAGATTGTTGTATAAAATTATCTTCATTAGAAAGTGTTTTTAATATAAATTCAACAATATTAATTATGTTCAGTGTAATTAAAATGTTATTTCTCAAATTTTTTGGTCAAATTTTGTCTGAAAATGCGCATGCGGCTTATTCATAAGAACGGAGGTAGTAGCTGATACTTCTAAAGAAACGATTTCCTAGATGGGCTTACCCGAAGCCCTTTTTCTAAAAAAGTTCTCAAATAATATTTGTAAGTTTCGAAAAATCTGAAAAAATATGTGCATGTTTGTAATTATGTATATTTTAAGTGTGCAACACCTAATTATGAAGCACCTTGGTTATGGTAGAAAGTTTCTAGATTGGATCAAGAAAATAATATACTCTACTTCAACTTCTGTTATTCTCGATGGTGTGTGTAGAAAAAATATATTATGCAAAATAGGACTGGGACAAAGTGATCCACTCTCACCTTTGCTATTTGTTTCTACTGCTCGACTTCTCCAAGTGGTAGTCAACGATGTATGTGTTGGGGAATACACTACGTAAAACAGAAAAATTTCTAGCGCATAACTAGAATCATATGCAAGGGAGAGGCAACAGATCATACCCTCGAAGATGGAACTAGCGGAACTTTGTCGATGACAAGGTTGGTCGTGTGTCGATCCCCGCAACAAGCCTTAGAGAGTCACAAGGAGATATATTATCCCACGGACGGCTGCCATGAATATGCACCAATAAAGACGTCATTGTTGAAGTAGTCAGTGCATCGATTCCCACAACTAGTCGATTGGTCATGAGAAGATTTCTCCTTGTGAAGATCCGCATGATCAAGTGCTCCAAGTGTCGCACCTCCACCGGTATCCACACGTACAAGATCAGTGGCACCGCATCAAGGTGTGATCAAGAACACATGGTCGAAGTAGGAACATGTCGATGAAGATCTGGTAGCACTTCCGCAGTCCCATCTAGATTAGATCCAAATGGAGGTAGAACTCGGGCAGCTCTCCGGCGTCGTAGTAGAAGAACTAGGTCATACCACCCTAGGGTTTAACATGACACCAAGGTGATGGAGGAGATAGGCATCGGTGGCGCACGAAGCAGCAGCGCATGTGTGGTGGCGACAGGCAGTGCCACATCTAGGGTTTTGGTCGGGAGGAGGCGGAGGCGGCTTGGAAGGCTAAGGACACGACTTGAGTCCCGCTTGCGGTGCCCTTTTATAGACGGCAAGATCCCTTGGGTCGTCTTTGACCCAGCCCCAAAGTTTGGACGAGATCTGGTAGGAGTAGGTCAATAAAAACCTACTCCAAAACTGCCTCCTTTAACCAATCCTAATTGGGGCAGAGGACATCTCCTTGTCCCTTATGGCAACGTGGCTGCACCTATTATGGAACCTTCCGGATATCCTAAGATGATCCGGGTCACCCCGGTACCTTCCATAACATTCTGGAACCTCCCGCTCCTTCCAAATCCTTTCATATATATCTGGAACCATTCCGGACACTCCCGAGACCATTCCGGACACTTTTGGGATCATCCGGGACCTCTCTAAACCATTCTGAAACCATCATAGACTTTCTCGGAACCCTTCTCTCATCTCATTAATGCTCAAAACTTATTTCGAACATTCTCGGCAATATTCCTGACACCTCCGATATATTTTGAGACACTCCGAACACCTTCGGAATTACTTCTCTACTAAATCTTCATTTGCACTCATATTCTAAATGTCACTGAACTCTTAAGTGTGTGACCCTATGGGTTCGAATATTTGGGAACATGTCCAGAACTTATTCTGTGATAATGATTACTATTGGCATCTTTATACACGTAACCCCCCACAAATAACACGAAGATCTTTATCATATGAACCATTGTATTATGTGCGATACATATCGTATTGCTCCGTCGATACTTTACATTGCCCGAGATAAAAAAACCAGCTTATTCTAGTTACCCTGCATGTACTATTTACTCATACCTCACTATCGATGTTCATGTGTTCAACAACTTGATCACGTGTCCGGCCAGATGATGACGAACATCATAGCATATGAGTGGGCCCAGAGTGTATCTATCCATCGTCAGGAGTAGTAATTCTCGCAAGCACCCCATGTGAATAATTGGCGTACCATCCGGTAAGAGAAAGTATAAACTTTATGATTACTCCGCTAAGAGCAACGTTTGAAGAATATTGCCACGTTCATATTGTACCCAAGTTCACAAGTGTCTCGCGGTCAAATAACCTTTAGTAAAGGCAATACATTGTTTATGAGAAACTACCGGTAACATTATTGACGATGTGTTTCATGGTATATCATGTTGGGTATATCCATCGTTATTGTTCTCCTAACAACTCCGATCTCATATATCACCGGCAACTCCAGAACACATTGTCGTTTCGCCCATAGTCAGGAAACCAGGACTATCAATGATACATGAACTAGTCTTAGAGGCGAGACTAGGGATATTTAAATGGTGTTTATGATTCCACACATGTATTAGGGTTTTCCTCTAAATACTTATTATCCATAACTAATACAATTATAGCATGGAATAATAAACTTAATCATGAACATGAAATATAGAATAATACAATTTATTATTGTCTCTAGGGCATATTTCCATCAGTCTTCCACTTGCACTAGAGTCAATAATCTAGTCAGTATTTCAGCACTTAACACCTATGGCATACCAGTGTCTTTCATGCTTTGCATGTGGTAAACTTTCTCAATAGATCTGACAAGTTCAGGTCCGTGTGTATTTGCACATATTTGTGTCTTCACGCATCACTCATTTTTAATGAGATGGCATTGTATATTTTTGTAAACTAGTGAGACCTTAGTTCCTCAGCCGAAACTATGTATCTTCTATTGTCACACAATAGATCTTCATAGTACTAGCACGCTCAAAACTACACTAAGTTCAAAAATGAACCTTTTGACTCATAACGCCCTCTTTTTCCGTTGTCATGGCAACGATATACTCAGCCTTTCGTATATCCATCATAGTATTTAACTTTGGAACTCATCCAAATCCAACATGGAATTTACTTCCCCCTACCGCGCCACCTTCTATAATTCACGTAGCCTAATTGAGATAAAAAATATTTTTATATATGTAGCAAGTCGAGTATCAATGTAACACCTTACAATGAACCGTTTGTCACTTATGCATACAAAACATATTCTTTGTCCTTCTAAAGTACATAAGAATATACTTACTATTGTCATGTGATCATCATATGTATCACTTCCGGTATATGCTCATAACATTTTATAGCATCAGACATATCTGGTTATGTACATATCATGGTGTACATGATTGATATAATCTTTCATGCGGTTTAATCACTTGATTCTTACTCCAACATCTTCCATGCAGCAAGAACTCTTTCTTGTCGTCTTTATATTGAACCAATTCAATATCTCATCTATGTACTTTGGCATAACCATATTAGGCGCCTCAATTTATCTATATAGATATTGATGCCCAATATTCCTGTTTTGCCTAATACTTTCACACAAATCTAATTTTGGTGAAATCTTACTTGTGTCAAGAAAAGATACATCATTTCCAATCATAGATATGTCGTCCACATAAATTATTGGAAATATGTCTTAGAGCTTCCACTTAATTTCTTGTAAACATACGAGCATCTTCATTGTTCCCTATGAAACCAAATCTTTCAATTTCATCAAAGTGAAGATTCCAACTCCGTGATGCCAACTTCTACCAATGAAGTTTTGCACCCCTTTCTAGCATCCTTTGAACTAAAAAAACCCTTTGGTTGTGTCAATACATGTCCTAGGTTAACACTCCTTGAAAAGAACTTTGTTTTGTTATTTGATACATTGCAAATGTATCTATAATTTTTGATGTTCCATGCTTGGTTTTATCCACTTTCTTGTGTTTTGTCCACACTTTGGAGTACTTTTCATATGATTTATTGGACTAACCTATTAACAAGAGCCACAGTGCCAGCTGCCTGTTTTCTGCTGTTTTTGGTTCCAGGAAAGTCAGAAAATGAATATTCTCGGAATTGGACAGGACAAAAGCCAAAGTGCCTATTTATCCGGAAGTCATCAAATGCCAGAGTACGAGACGGAGAGGGGCAAGGGGGCCACCATACCACCTGGCCGCGCGGCCTAGCCTGGCCCGCGCCAGGGGGTGGTGTGGCCGCCTCCGGCACCCCCTCGGCCTCCCCTTCCTCCTATAATATGCCCTCGGGATGAAAACCCTAAGGGCCCGATCAAAAAAATCCACGAAAGAGTCTGTAGGCACCTTCATCTCCATCCCTAGATCGGGAGGGATCTGAAGCTCTTCCCAGCACCCTGCCAGTGAGGGGAATTCACCCTGGAGGCCTTCTTCATCACCATGCAAGCCTCTAGTGTGATGCGTGAGTAGTTCATCCTTGGACTACAGATCCATGTAGTAGCTAGATGGCTGGTTCTCCTCCTTTGTGCTTTCATGTCTAGATCTTGTGAGCTCCGTTCATGATCAAGATCATCTATTTGTAATTCTGCATGTTGTGTTTGCGGGGATCCGATGGATATTGAGATGCTATTTCAAATTTATTATTGATTCTATCATGTCTTTGTTATTTGTGATCTTGCATGCTTTCCGTTGTTAGTAGCTATCTTGGCCAAGTAGATGCTAGCAACTCCAAGAGTTAGTATTTATGCTCGATAGTGGGTTCATGCCTCCGTAATCTGGGAAGTGATGAAATCTCTAAGGTACTAGATGTGTTGTTGCTACTAGGGAGAAAAAACAATCCTTTATTCATAGAACAATCGTATTGTTTACTTTACACGCAGTTCGTAAAGCAATAATCTGTTGCTTGCAACTTAATACTGGAGGGGGTTCGGATGATAACCTGAAGGTGGATTATTAGTCATAGATGCAGTTGGATGGCGGTCTATGTATAATGTTGTAATGCCCAATCAAGTTCCAAAGGAGTCAAGATGATTAGTATATGCATGTATTGCTTTCTCGGTGTTTGTCAATTGCCCCGCTGTAATTTGTTCACCCAACATGTTATCTAAGGAGATCCACCTCTAGTGAACTATGGATCTCGGTCCTTTTTCTTTACATAAAATCTATAAACTATTTACTGCTTTGTGTTTACTTTCTGCAAACTTTTACTTCTTTCCATTTGATACGTTTAATCCTTTATTTTTAGCAAAACACGATGAGATTGACAACCTCATCGCAAGTTGGGGACAAAGTTATGTGGTTGTGTTGTGTAGGTCTCCACGTTGCTACTAGCACCGGTAGTGCGCCCTGCCAAGGCTCAGCTAGCAACACCTTTGGGGTGTTTCCTTGCTCCTACTGGTTCGATTAAACCTTGGTTTCATAACTGAGGGAAACTTGCTGCTGTGCTCATCATACCTTCCTCTTGGGGTTCCCAACGAGCTCTACATCAACATCACACTAGCACTTTTCTGGCGCTGACACTGAGCCATCAAGCATTTTTCTGGCGCCGTTGCCGGGGAGTCAAGGACATCTTCACAAGGGGAGTCCCTCATAACCAATCTCTTTACTTTGTTATTTTTGTTTGGCTTAGTTCCTTTTTGCTTTGTTTGCTTGTTTTGTTATCAAAAACAAAAAAAAATAGTTTTACTAGTTTGCTTTCTTTATCAAAAACACAAAAAAATAGTTTTACTAGTTTGCTTTCTTATTCAAAAAAACACAAAAATTAAGTCTCCTTTAGTTGTTGCCTCTTCCTTAGCTCACCATGTTGATCTCTAAATTCACCCTAAAAGACCTTTCAATTGGTAGTGGTTCTATAATTGGGAAAGATAATATTGAAGAATTCTTTAATCATGTTAGTAAGCATGAAGATACTGAAGATAGATCCCTTGCAGAACTTGGTCCAAACTATGAGATTGCTGCAGCTTCTTTAGTTCATATGTTAGAAGCTAGGTTTGTTAACCTCAACCCCTTAATGCAAGTAATGTTTCTTAAGCTTAAAGAAATTGAGGACCCTGAAAAGAGGGATTTTATTCTAGAAACTTTGTTTAAGGAGTTCTATGATGTTGCCAAAGAAGCTAGGAAAGTATTTGAACGTTTCAATATGCTAGGCTCATGTGTAAATGTTGTTGGTACACGAGAAAATATGAACAAAACCGAACCTAATGGGGAGGAACCTAAGATACCAATACCCTTTAAACTAGTAGCAATACATGATGCCATAGAAAAGAATCTTGATTGGATTGTTCCTGCAAACCCTTTTGATGAGAATAGTGAACCTAAGGGCATTGAGAGAGGATCCTCTAGAACTTATTTGGATGATATACCTTGCCTCGTTGAAAATATTTCTGGTATTGATCTTAATGCTTCTTCATTTGAGAACACTTGATTCTTTCTTTGCCTCTTATGTCTAACTTAAAGGCGTTAAAGAAAAGTACTTATTGGGAGATAACCCAAAAGTTTTAGATGAGTCTTGTAAGTTATTACCTCTATAATAACCACTCCTTATCCTTTTTATTTGCTTTTTGTGCCAAGAGTAACCTCTAATGAGAGAGAGGTAATGATTGGGAAAGTTGCTGTCTCGAAACAGATTTCTGTGCTTCACCATAAAAATTCGTGTAAAATATCTGTACGTATTTTTGAGGCGTGAATTTTTGTGCTTCTGCCCCAGGTTGTTATCTAACTTTCGTTAGTTCAACACTTTTTGATTTGAGCAACATAAGGTCTTCTAAAAAATTCGTCTTTACCTGCTGGTCTGTTTTGACAGATTTCTGCCATTTTCTGCATTTGCTTCTTGTTGGTTCCTTTTTGAGTTCTTTTGGGAAATTGAGCTTTTTGAGGGAAGTGCTACAGTAGCTAGTGTTGTAATGGAAGTTTATTTGGTGTTAGAACTGAACCTTAAGACTTATTTATCTTGAATGCACTAATGTTGCTAATAAAGATTGTGTGAAGTTTTGTATGAAGGAAAAATTTCAGGTGTATGGAAGGAATGAGTAATGAGATGAAGGATGGACTAAAGCTCAAGCTTGGGGATGCCACGCGTGTCACCCCAAGAAATATCTAAGAAGTACAAGCGTCAAAGCTTGGGGATGCCCAAGGCATCCCCTTCTTCATCAATAAAAATCCCAGGTTTCTTCCAAACGCTTCATTTTTATTGTTTCATGCACAATTGTGTTGTTCTTAGAGCGTCTTCTTTTTCGTTTTTGTTTTGGTTTTTCATTTGCTTTTTTTGCTTAGTTTTCTGAATAAATTGGCTGGACCCCCTCTTTCATACATTGGTTTGCAAATAGTTTGGTTTGGTTTGGAAAAGAGTAGGAAAGTTCATGCTTATGTGGTAAAAAGAGCTCGTTTTTGACTGTGGCCTATGCTTTGTCATCCCATGCTTGATATTGTTTTGGCTTTATGCTTAGTATTCTTTGCTGTAGCATGACTTGTTATAAACAACTGAGATTGCTTAATGTGCCTTGGATGAATCATGCATTGTTTTAGCATATTAAAGCATAGTATAGTGGTATTCTCCTTTGATGCTTTATTTGGGTTGACTTGGCGCATGCTCACACCATGTTATGACTATCCCAAGTCACCATAGCCTTTATGATCCTTTAGTTTTCAACTTGTAGTATCACTTTATGCTTTGATCAATGATGTTTTGTCGCTCTGCATGATTATGGCCATTATTGCTCTCTTAGTTTGTCGCTCCCAGTCTTTTGCTAGCATCCACAACCAAGTATGAGTTCCACTCATGCATCCAACTCCCTAAACCAAGTTATTCCAAAGAGTCCACCATACCTAACTACTAGCTTATGCTATTCCAAGTATATTCATGCTTTTGTTTACCTTCCAAATTAAACTTGTTATGAGAAAACTAGTGATTAAAGCTCTCACGAACTTGATGGCACACTTTACTTTTTTGCATCTAATAAACTTGAACCATTGGGTCCTTCTTTGTTGCGTATATGCTTGCGCTTTATAAGTTGAAATTAGCAGAACCATGTTTCATGGGGAACGCTTTCAACATTGCACTTGTACTTTGTACCCCGTTGATATCATGTTCTTTTGCTTACGGATCCGTGAGTGTGAAATAAAAGTGGAACTTGTAAGATCATGGAGTTTGTATGTGTGTTAGAGAAGCACGGGCCGCTAGCCTAAGCCATGCCTAATCATGGTGGAAACTTGCAGCATCACCATAATGAGCACTCTATGAAGCATCCTCAATAAAAACCTATGCAAATAGCAAATAAAAAGATCGCTGAGATGCTCATTGTCTGCTTGCCTTGTCATTTTGATATGGGGATTCTTCCGTATCATCGGACAAGGGGTACCCCGTTGGCGGTTCTTGATGATACATATGTACATACAATGACAAGAGCTTACTCGTGACTAAAGTTGAGTAGCATGAGGTTCGGTCTTCGTAAGGGGCATGAGATTTTGGTTTATAACTTGTCAAGCATATCCTATTAGTTGTGTCACTTTAACCTTAATCACCTTAAAGATGCTTATGGTAGGGGCAATGAGAGCTGAAAGCTATAAGTACCATAATTTTTGGAATCTCTTTATGAGACTTGAATCCCTACTTCCTTCTATGAAGGCCTTTCTTCCACCATTATATTGAGTCTCCACCTTCTACATTTATGCACCTACTTTGAGAGCATAGTGGCCATTCTTAGTTCTATGTGCATTGTCCCAAGACTAGTTGATTGATGCATAACTTGATATTGCTTGTTTTAAACTATTTGTATCTAGTCACTCTTATGAACTTTGAAGGTGTCCTATGCATTTATATTTGCTACTCTATTGAGGGACAAGCTGAATACTATTATGCTATGTTTTCTTTATGTGAAACAAACAAACGTCTTGCAAAGCATTGTTATTCATGAATCTTTTGTTTGTGCCTTTTCATGTTGCATCATAGTTTCTTTGTCTTATTGCCCGAACTTTGTCTTTCATGTTATGATCGAAGTACTATGATCCCAGCTTTGAATGTTTTGCAAATACTTTGATCAAGTATTTGATGGTGCATGTCACCTCAAAAATTATTCTTTCTTTTTATCACTTACCTACTCGAGGACGAGCAGGAGTTAAGCTTGGGGATGTTGATACATTGCAAATGTATCTATAATTTTTTATGTTCCATGCTTGGTTTTATCCACTTTCTTATGTTTTGTCCACACTTTGGAGTACTTTTCATATGATTTCTTGGACTAACCTATTAACAAGAGCCATAGTGCCAGCTGCCTGTTTTCTGCTGTTTTTGGTTCCAGGAAAGTCAAAAAATGAATATTCTCGGAATTGGACGGGACAAAAGCCAAAGTGCCTATTTTTCCAGAAGTCATCAGATGCCAGAGTACGAGACGAAGAGGGGCCAGGGGGCCACCACACCACCTGGCCACGCGGCCCAGCCTGACACGCGCCAGGGGGTGGTGTGGCCGCCTCCGGCACCCCCTCGGCCTTCCCTTCCGCCTATAAGATGCCCTCGAGACGAAAACCCTAAGGGCCCGATCAAAAAAATCCACGAAAGAGTTTGTAGCTGCCGTCATCTCCATCCCTAGATCGGGAGGGATCTGAAGCTCTTCCCGGCACCCTACCAGAGAGGGGAATTCACCCTGGAGGCCTTCTTCATCACCATGCAAACCTCCGGTGTGATGCGTGAGTAGTTCATCCTTGGACTACGGATCCATGTAGTAGCTAGATGGCTGGTTCTCCTCCTTTGTGCTTTCATGTCTAGATCTTGTGAGCTCCGTTCAAGATCAAGATCATATATTTGTAATTATGCATGTTGTGTTTGCGGGGATCCGATGGATATTGAGATGCTATTTCAGATTGATTATTGATTCTATCATGTCTTTGTTATTTGTGATCTTGCATGCTTTCCGTTGTTAGTAGCTATCTTGGCCAAGTAGATGCTAGCAACTCCAAGAGTTAGTATTTATGCTCGATAGTGGGTTCATGCCTCCGTAACTGGGAAGTGACAGAAATCTCTAAGGCACTAGATGTTGTTGCTACTAGGGAGAAAACAACAATCCTTTGTTCATAGAACAATCGTATTGTTTACTTTACACGCAGTTCGTAAAGCAATAATCTGTTGCTTGCAACTTAATACTGGAGGGGGTTCGGATGATAACCTGAAGGTGAATTATTAGTCATAGATGTAGTTGGATGGCGGTCTATGTATAATGTTGTAATGCCCAATCAAGTTCGAAAGGAGTCAAGATGATTAGTATATGCATGTACTGCTTTCTCGATGTTTGTCAATTTCCCCGCTGTATTTTGTTCACCCAGCATGTTATCTATCTTAAGGAGAGCCACCTGATACGTCCAAAACGTATCTACTTTCCCGAACACTTTTGCTATTGTTTCTCATCTAAACTTGTGTGATTTGAATGCAACTAACACGGACTGACGCTGTTTCCAGCAGAATTGCCTTGGTGTTTAGTTTTTGTGCAGAAAACCAACTATCAGGAAAAATCCCGAAAAATATGCCAAAAATCCTATTTCACCAGAAGACTCTAGGAGCCAGAATACAAGACGGAGAAGAGCCAGGGGGTGGCCACACCACGATGGCAGTTGAGGCCGCGCCGAAGGTGGTGGGCCCCAGCACCCTCACCTCTCTTCGCCTATAAGGAGCCTTCTGACCTAAAAACTTCGGGGGGTTAGACGTTTTTCCAGAAGGAGTTCCGCTCCGCCGCCACCACTAGATTCCACGAAACAGCACCAGAAACTCCGTTCTGGCACCCTGCCGGGACGGGGAATTGGAGGAGATCATCACCATCATCATCACCATCGCTTCTCCATCGACCAACCATGTTTCCCCATCTATGAGTGAGTAATCCCCCGCTGTAGGCTATGGGGATGGCAGAGATTGGATGATATCGTTCATGTAATGGCATCAGATTGTTAGGGCATGGTGCCTTGTATCTTTTATTAGTGATTTATGACTTTGTTGCGACTTGTTGTGCTTAATGCTTGTCACTAGGTCCCAAGTGCCATGATTTCATATCTGAACATGTTATTGATTCATTATGATAGTATTGTTTTTGGTCTTATCTGCAAGTTGTATACACATGTTGTTGTCTGGAACCTATGGCCCCAAAGTGACAGAAATCGGGATAACCAAAAGGGAATGGCTTTGATGTGAGGATCACATGTGTTCATGGAGTGTTAATGCTTTGCTCCGGTGCTCTATTAAAAGGAGCACCTTAATTGCCAGTAGTTCTCTAGAGGCCCCGCTGCAAACGGGCTGGCAAGACAAAAGATGTTGTGTAAGTTCTCATTGCGAGCACGTATGACTATATATGGAACACATGCCTAGGATTATCTAGTACTTGGATGCTTTATCTTATTTATCCGCAATTGCCCTATGTTCTGATTGCTATTTGAATTGTCTTGTCCATGCAACGCCCGTCCATCCATACCTATGCCTACCGCACTCAAATCCCTTGTTCTTGCTTTTGTTACTACTGTCTTTGCTTTACTACTGCTGTTACTTTACTATTCCTACTACAAAATTGTTGCTACTGATAAACTGCTATGAGCAAGATTGTTTCCAGGTGCAGCTGAATTGACAACTCAGTTGTTAAGGCTTATAAATATTCTTTGGCTCCCCTTGTGTCGAATCAATAAATTGTGTTTCACTTCCCTCGAAAATACTGCGATACACCCCCTATACTTGTGGGTCATCAAGACTATTTTCTGGCGCTGTTGCCGGGGAGCATAGCTTTATTTATCAAGTTCACTTGGATTCTCTATTGTTCGCTGTTATCCATCCATCATGGGTAAGTCTCGTGATGGCAAAGTTCCTATTTTACCATCCACTACAAGAAGAGGTACGGTCCTAAACACCTCTGCTGCTCTTGATTCACCATCTATTATAAGTAAGCTTGTTACACCACCACATACACATGCTACACACACAGCTACTACTGCTGAATCTAAAACTTCTGATGCTTATGATGCTGCTTCTACTGTGCTTGATAAGAGTGGTTCATTAGGTCCTTTCCTAGATGCTACGATTGCTAGAACTATAGTTGGAAATACCGAAACTCCTAATGAAGACACTACCGCACCTGTTAGCTCACCTGAGTCTAGTGAAAGTTATGATATTGAAGATGGTTATGTTGAGATGACCGATGAGTTTATTAAAGAATGTAAAAACACCCATGATAGGAGCGCTGCTAAGAGTCTCCTTGAGAGGTGTACTATTAGACCCAAATTGTCTCCTGATGTTAAGTTTGTTGTTTCTCCCATAAACATTATAGATGAAGATTTTGATTTCTCTCTCGATCTATCTTACATAGCTATTGTCGAGAAAGAACCTTTTTGTGGGACTAAGAATGAAAGTGCGGTAGCACATATGAATGAACTTTCTACCATGAGTGGCTTGTTTTCTGATGATATTAAGATGCGTACTTACTTTGTTGCTAAGATTTTCCCCTTTTCACTGAAAGGAGAAGCTAAAACTTGGTTTAGTAATTTACCTCCTAGATCTATTGATAGCCCTGAGTGCTTGATTAGTACTTTCCTGCAGAAATATTTTCCTCCTAGTGCTAGACATGCTATTTTGCAGGAACTTTTTGATTTTAAACAGGGAGAAAAAGAGGTATTGCCCGAATCTTGGGCAAGGTTTTGTGCTTTGATTCATGCATAGGCTGGAAGTCCATTACCTAAGAATGAGCTTCTTGATATATTTTATAATGGACTAACCGAAGAATCTAGGACATACCTAGATAGTTGTGCTGATTGTGTTTTCAGGAATAGGACTCCTAAGGAAGCTGAGGAATTAATGGCTAAAATAAGTAAGAACTATGAAGATTGGACTCCTCTTAAACAAGCTATACCGGAAGCTATTGTACCTGAACCATCTATTCGGTGCCTATTCCAACATCAAAGAAGAGGGCAGTAATTGAATTAAATGATGAAGTGATGAAGGAAGCTAAGAAATGTCTTAAGGAGAAGGGAATTAAAGCTGCAGATGTCAAGAATTTACCTCCTATAGAAGAATTATGTAAGCCTATTCCCTACTCATCCACTATTGAGGTACACTCTCTCCAACACTTTGATGAAGGTGATATCCCTTACTCTAAACCTCCGGATCAATGCTTAGAAGAATTTGATATCTTTATTGTTAAGCAAGATAACTTTAATAAAAGGGTGCAAAATCATCTAATGGAAAACACTAGAGCTATTGTTAAGTTGAAAGATATTGTGGAAAGAACCTCTAATGATGTTAAAATGATTGTTAAACACTTTCAAATGGTTCAAACTCAAATAGATCAACTCGTTAAAGTGCAAAACGACTTGCTAGTTAATGCTGCTAAAGAAAAACATGCTTATGAAATTAGAACTAGAAGTGGAGCTGCTACCCAAGATTCTCTATATCCCGAGGGGCATCCCAAAAGAATTGAGCAGGATTCTCAACAAGCTGAAAATAGTGGTTCTACTCATAAGAAAAGGAAAAAGAAACATAAAACTGTTGTAGAACCCTCTGAACCTGCTTTAGATCCTAATAGTATATCTATCTCTGATGCTGAAACTGAAAGTGGTAATGAAGAAAATGAAGCTCGTAATGAAGATAAAGTTGAGGAAGAACCTGAAAACTACACTAAGAATACTAAATACACTAAAGAAGATTTTGTTGCTAAGAAACATGGTAGTGAAAGAGAACCTTGCGTCCAAAAACCTATGCCTTTCCCTGATAATAAACACAAGTCAAAGGAAGATGAACACTATAATAAGTTTTGTGAGTGGATGAAGGCTTTATTCTTGCAAATTACTTTGACTGATGCTATTAAATTGCCTCCTTACTCAAAGTATATGAAGGACATTATCTCGAATAAAAGGAAGATCCCTAATGAAGAAATTTCTACTTTTCTTGCTAATTATTCCTTCAATGGTAAGGTTCCTAAGAAACTTGGAGACTGTTGGGGGGATACCCCCGGGTAGGGTCACGCCGGGGTATAAAGGCCGAGTTAGCCGAGGTACGACAAGGTCAAAGAGAATGCTGGCCGAGTTACCTCAAGGCAGGCCGAATCTCGGGGTAACCTGGACCAGGGGATGTCCACCTAACTGAGTCTCATCCGACTTAAGCCGTAAGTCGGATAGATGAATCTAACTTGTATGCAGGAACAGGTGTGATCGGATCAACTATGATCTGGGTCATAGCAAGCTTCTAGGAGAAGGAAGGTATCTCAATGGTCAAAAGTAACCCCGGTACGCACAACATGAGCGAAGCGGACAGGGGCAGGACCACCGAGGCGTGGCCGACAAAGGTGACGACGCTGATGTCGGCTGACGCAGGCGCCGCAGAGGCTCACGTAGCCTCTGCATGGATGTCGCGGGGGAAAAGCGACCCGGTCGGCTTACTATTTTGGGAGGAATATGCCTCCACGTATGCCCTAGTTGGAGACCTAGCCGCCCCTATATAAGGAGGGCCAGGGCCTCTGTAGAAAGGGTTGAGTTTTACTGGGTTGATCTCTATTGGCTAGTTTCTACATGGTTCCTGAGGGCTAGCTAGCGGTGAGAGTAAGAGAGTACCTTCTTCCTCCTCTCTCCAATACAGCTCGAGGAGCACTTGTAACCTTGGAAGTGAATCAAATACGAACCTTCTGTGTGTGGAATCACCACACTATCCCTCCCTGGATTCCCCTAGTGCAATTAGTCCCCACCTTTAGCCTATCCATGGCATCTGCCGTGACACCATCACGACAGTTGGCGCCCACTGTGGGGCTTGCGGCGCTAGCAGGGGTCAAGATCCGGACAGGAAACCTCATCGGCACCGGCGAACGCATCGTCTCCGAGCTCGTTCAGCGCTTTGGAGCGCTGGACTTTGTCAGCGACAACGCTGGCTGCTTCGGCACGCACCCACTTCCGCGCAACAGCCTCTTCGTCAAGCTCGGTGCGCACAAAGTCTACGTTTCTGTCGATGTGTCGTGCGTTCATCTGCGGCACGTCGTCGAGGCAGGGGAGCCACCCCTTAGCGTGGTTCACGGGGCGCGTATCACTCGCTCCCCGGACCGTGCTGAGGTGATGATGACTGCACCAGGCGTGAGCGCAAGCAAGGATCCGGCACCAGATCTGGAGGTAACACCTAAGGCACCGAGGAAAGGTAGAGGTCCTCCACTAGAGAGGCCTGAGAATGTACTGAGAGAAGCTATGGATAGCTTGGCAAACCCGGTAGCAGTAGTGGTAGATCCGGCTCAGGCACAGGCCGAGCTAGAGGAAACTAGGAAAAAAATTCTAGAGGGAGCAAAAAAGATAGCTGCGGCTCAGCAGTCGTTGAACATGACGCTGCGTGAGTACGCAAAGGCAAATAAAGTAGATGCTATAAAAGTGAAGGGGAGAAATATCATGAGTGAAATGAACAAAGAGGGTGATACTAGGATTGACGAGTCAGAGAACTGTTTATCCGTGGGGCTGCCGAAGTATAGTACCCCGGCAAAAAACCTCAGAGCAGCGGATGCAGCTGCATCCGAGTTAGAGGGTCTAACAGGTGAAGCCCGTCAGAGACAGCAAGATAGGGTCAATGAGTTGGTTCGGATCGTGAACAGGCAAAATGAGGAATTTCTCAGGGCTAACCCGGGGAGAGCTGGGGCCTCCAAGATCGTTCATTCGACGGTGGGTAACCCGGAGAAATCCGCTGGAGCCGCATCGTCTCCTCATGGTGGTCCTAGGAGAGAAGAGGTAGTAACCTCGACCAAGAGAAACAAACAGATTGTTCCGTATGACCCGAAAAGGGCAGGAAAAGCAAAAGAAGTATAGAGAAACGATGATTGACGAAGCGTGAGCCGAGGTGAAGCTGGCTGAGGTAACCGCGACCAAGTCAATGCTGGTCAAGGAAACGCTATAAATGGCAATGCTGGACAACGCAACTCGGCAGGACAACCGCAGCAGCGGAATATACCAAGGCAAGAGCAAAGTGCCGGCCGAGGTATGCAACAGAGAGGTGCACCACGAGAGCAAGACCGATATAACGATGGAGATTCAGAAATGGTGAATGCAGGATACCCAAGGCCGGACTATCATGTGATAGGGTCGAGATTGGGAAGCAGGGATCTGATGCCTGATGACGCCAGGTTGAAACTGGATCGACTATATAGTACGGAGCAGATTGAAAGTCAGAGTCCTCCGGGTCCTGCGTGTTTTGGATCCCGGATCATGAAGGAGCCACCGGTACCTAACTTCCAGTTACCCAGAGGCAGAAAGACGTATTACGGCAGTACTAAGCCGGAGGATTGGTTGATAAACTATGCTACAACTGTGAAAATTGCGACAGGCAACTTGAGATGGGCTGTGAGATATGTACCCCAGATGTTGGAGGGGCCAACAAGGGTATGGTTAAACAATTTGCCGCCCGGAAGTATTAACTGCTGGATCAATTTTGAGGAAATGTTTATCAGCAATTTCTCAAGTACGTATCAGAGGCCAAATAGACCACAAACCCTAGCTATGTGTAAGCAGAGACCGAACGAGACAGACCGGGAGTTTTTAACCCGGTGGTGTACCGTGAGAAACTCGTGTGAGGGTGTGATAGAGTCGCAGGCCATAGCATGGTTTGCGCAGGGGTGCAGGTATGCAAGCGAGCTGTGGCAGAAGTTGCAAAGGAAAATGCCAACCACTTTGGCAGAAATGATCCGGATTGCTGATTCGTATGCTTTGGGTGATCTGACTCAACCCAGGCGCGTGTCGAACGAGTCAAATGAGGAGTAATACCAGAGAGATGGAGCTGGATCATCCCGGAGGAATGATTACAGAGGTAAAAGAAGAGATGACAGATCGGACCACCGATACAGTTCGCAACAAGTTGCAGCTGTGAATCAAGATCAGCCCGGAGCAGGGAGCAATCATCGTCAGAAAACTGGAGGGTAACAATGGACACCAAGAAATGATGGCAAGAAAACTTGGACGCCATAGCAGAATAAACAGTGGCAAGAAAAGAAGGACCGTCTGAGGTACACTTATGAGTCAATGTTGGATCAGCCGTGTAAATTTCACATGCCGAATCCGAGCAACCCAGCGGGTCATACAACAAGGCAATGTGAGTGGATGCGTAAGATAGAACAAGGTGGCTCGGGGAATGCTCAGGCACCCCGGAATGATCAACCTCGGCAGGAGTTACCCCGGCAGCAATTGCTCTCCGGAGCGAACACGCAACATCTAATGTTGCCTCCCCCTCCACCAAGGTATGATAACTATGAGAGAAGGGATGCAGTGCATCAAGTAGAAAACCAGCATCAGCCGGATCAGAGGTACCCCGGAAATGAGGGGAGGGATGAGTACAGGGAGCATCATCAGAGTTACTGTGTGTTTACCACTAAGGAAACCAATAGAAAGAGTTTGCAGCGCCGACATATGGAGGTCAATGCGGTAAAGCCAGTAGTGACGAGGTATATGCCTTGGTCGGATCAGGAAATTACCTAGAACATCAAAGATCATCCCAAGCTTATGCCGAGTCCTGGTTCGTATGCGTTAGTGCTGGATCCGACATTCATTGGGCCTAACATCAATGTGAGGTTCTCCAAGGTACTGATTAACAATGGCAGTAGCATTAACATCATGTATGCGGATACGATGCGCAAGTTGGGTATCTCGGAGAACATGCTCCAAGCTACAAGGACAACTTTCCATGGCATTGTGCCAGGCGTCTCTTTTGAGCCAATAGGCAAGGTCTGGGTTAACGTATTGTTCGGCACGAGAGATAACTGCCGAACTGAGAATTTGGAGTTTGAAGTGGTGAACTTGGAAAGTGCGTATCATGCGTTACTTGGAAGACTAGCACTGAACAAGTTCATGGCAAGCTGCCACATCAGTTATCTGAAGATGAAGTTGCCCGGGCCAAACCGATTGATTACCATTGCTGGGGAATTCTGACGTTCCATTGAGTGTGCGTCGGCCGGGTCTAACCTAGCCGAGTCACTCGTGATTGCGCAAGAGAAAAGAAAAATCCAGGAGGTGGCGGCGCTGGCTCAGTCCGCGCAGCAATATATGCCGGTGTTGAGTAATCCGCATGGTAGCGTTTCGTTCCAAGCCACAAAGGATACCAAGAAAGTGCCTGTTGATGATATGTTCCCAGAGCGCACCGTAAGAATTGGTGCCAGGTTGAATGATAAATACGAAAGCGAGCTCGTCAACTTCCTCCGTGAGAATCGGGATATTTTTGCTTGGTCCACACAGGACTTGCAAGGTGTTCTGAGGGAGTTGGCCGAGCACTCTTTGAACATGAGACCCGGAGCAAGGCCGGTGAAGCAACCTCTCCGCCGCTTCGCCGAGGATAGGAGAAAAGTCATTGGAGATGAAATAGCTCGGTTACTAGCAACAGGATTTATCATGGAAGTACTTTACCTGGATTGGCTATCTAATCCGATGCTGGTGGAAAAGAAGAAAGATGATCCGAACGTGACAGTGGTTTGGCGTATGTGTATCGATTACACGAACCTGAACAAGGCGTGTCCAAAAGATCCATTTCCACTGCCAAGGATAGATCAGGTCATAGACTCAACTGCTGGATGTGAACTGTTGTCATTCATTGATGCATATTTTGGTTTCCACCAGATACCTCTGAATCCGGATGATCAAATAAAGACTGAATTTATCACCCCGTATGGGGCTTTTTACTATCGCACCATGCCGTTTGGTTTACATAATGCAGGGGCAACGTACCAAAGATGTATGTAGAAATGTTTGCATGACCAAATAGGTCAAAATGTACAAGTGTATGTGGATGATGTGGTTATCAAGACCAAGGAAAGCAAAATGCTCCTTGACGATATCAGGCAGACATTCGCGAACTTAAGAAGGTTCCGGATGAAGCTTAACCCGGAAAAATTTACCTTCGGTGTCCCGGCTGGAAAATTACTCGGATTTCTCGTATCCAGCCGAGGTATCGAAGTTAATCCAACTAAGATCCGGGCCATTGAACAAATGGAACTGCCGAAGTGTCTTAACGATGTCCAGAAGTTCACTGGTTGCCTAGCATCGTTAAGTCGGTTTGTATGTCAGTTGGGATAAAAGGCATTGCCTCTCTATCAACTCATGAAAAAGTCAGACAAGTTCATATGGACGCCGCAGGCCAATGAAGCCTTTATACAATTAAAGAAAATGTTAGCCACTGCACCAGTGTTAGCCTCTCCACTATCAAAGGAGCCAATGTTGCTCTATATAGCCGCAACCAACCGAGTTGTTAGTGCAGTGATTGTGGTAGAGCGCGACAAAGAGGGTAAGTCGGTGCAAAGGCCAGTGTATTATCTGAGCAAGATATTGTCAGCATCAAAGCAAAATTATCCGCACTATCAGAAGGTGGCGTATGGTGTCTATATGGCAGCTAAGAAGTTGAAGCATTATTTTGAGGAGCATCCCATCAAGGTAATATGTGAAGCTCCCATATCCGAGATAATGAGTAACAAGGATGCAAGTGGCAGGATTGCAAAATGAGCAATTGAACTAGCTCCCTATGTGCCACAATATGACAGAAGAGAAGCAATCAAGTCTCAGGCTGTGGCCCACTTTTTTGTGGACTGGGCCGAGATACAATATGGACCACCGCTACCAGATCCTAAATACTGGAGGATGCACTTTGACGGGTCAAAAAAAAACCGGGTTAGGCGTCGGAGTAGTGCTTACTTCGCCAAAGAATGACCAGTTGAAGTATGTGCTACAGATCCACTTCGTAGCGTCGAACAATGTCGCTGAATATGAAGCACTTGTGCATGGGCTCAAAGTGGCAAAAGAAATTGGGATACGTCGGATCCAATGCTTTGACGACTCAGATTTGGTAATTCAGCAAGTATCGGGGCTGTGGGACGCTCTTGATCCAAACATGGCATTATACAGATTCCATGTGCAGAAAATATCTGGTTATTTTGAGGGATGTGAATTTCGTCATGTACCCCGGGTGGAAAATGAGGCTGCCGACATGTTGTCGAAGCTCGGATCAACCCGACAAGCAATTCCACCGGGTGTAGCATTAGAGCACCTCAGAAAACCATCTATCAGACCGTCCCCAGAAACCGACTCAATCTATGTCCCGGAGGATACAGAATCTGGAGTTGTGCCCATGGACGTTGACATGGGAGGTGGTGCGCGAAACCCGGGGACTGCCTCAGCAAACGCGGGGACTGCCTCAGTGAACCCGGGGACTGCCTCGCAGGGCCCGAGGACTGCTCAGCGTGATCCGGTTGAAGTTATGCCGGTGGATCAGATGGAAAATGATGAGGATGTGTTCCCTGTGCGAGCAATACCAGATTGGGCACTGCCTATATTTCAATTCCTGAAAGATGGAACGTTACCCACTGAGGAGGTGCTATCCAGGCAAACTCAGAGGAGAACAAAGGCATACACAATCATCAATTCCGAGCTATATAAAAGGAGTGTGACCAATGTCCTCCAGCGATGCGTTGACCCGGAAGAAGGGCTTGACATCCTCCGAGATATACATCAAGGGGAGTGCGGGCATCATGCCTTGTCCCGAGCCTTGGTGGCAAAAGCTTTTCGGCATGGATTCTACTGGCCAAGTGCCTTAGAACAAGAAGAAGATCTGGTGAGAAAATTCAATGGTTGTCAGAGGTAAGCTACCAAGACACATATGCCTATGTCGGAACTCAAGACCATACCAATCACATGGCCATTTGCCGTATGGTGTTTGGATATGGTTGGCCCGTTCAAACCAGCAAGGGGGAATTTGACTCACATTTTGGTCATGGTGGATAAGTTTACAAAATGGATCGAAGTGAAGCCAATAAGAAAGTGTGATGGAGCTATGACCGTGACATTTCTCAAAGACATCATCTTCAGATACAGTTATCCTCACAGTATCATAACTGATAATGGCACAAATTTTGCTAAAGGAGCATTTGCACGATTCCGCCGGGATAAGAAGATCCGGCTAGACGTTGCCTCGGTAGCTCATCCCGCATGGAATGGACAAGTGGAAAGATCCAACGGATTAGTACTGTCTGGGATAAAATCCCGGCTCATTGAGCCGTTGCAAAGATCAGCGGGGTGCTGGATAGAAGAACTACCAGCGGTACCGTGGAGTTTAAGAACAACTCCGAATCGATCAACAGGCTATACGCCATTTTTTCTGGTATATGGGGCAGAAGCTGTATTACCAGCCGACATAGAGCATGACTCACCTAGGGTCACCCAATACACAGAAGCCGAAGTGCAACAAGCCCGGCAAAATGATGTTGATATGCTGGAAGAAGCGAGAGAATTGGCATTGTCCAGATCCGCCATATATCAGCAAAATCTCCGACGCTATCATAGCCGGAAAGTAAGCCCCGAGTTTTCGGGAAGGCGATCTGGTGCTCGGTTGGTACAACGATCATTGGCATGCATAAGTTGTCCCTCCCATGGGAAGGGCCATTCATTGTGAGCAAAGCATTGCACAATGATTCTTATTATCTTATCGATGCAAAGCCACAGGAAAAGAACAAGGCGGACAGGTCCGGCGAGGAATCTAAGCGTCCATGGAATGTAGCTCTACTTCGTCCTTTCTACACTTAGCAGAGAAGTGTATGTATCCGAGTCTTTGCATATGTCGGTATGTATGCCGGCAATGAGCCTATCAATGAAATGTGGGCACCTCGAGCAGTAACTCGGGGACTGCCTTAATAATATTTATTGTCTTTTATTATTTATACGTCAGCTGGAGTAAGTTGTTCTACTTAACTCAGATTAGTAGTGTGTGAGCACCAAAAACCCAACTCTTCGGCTTGCTGCTGTCCAACAAGAATTGGCTTCATGGCAAGCAAGAGAACAAGTTTGGAATTGCGCAGCACATGAAAAACGACTAAGGAAAAGAACTTAATCGAGCCGAAATGGTTTTTTGGACTAACCTTGTGTTTACTTTCAAATTATTATGCTGAATTATTTTGAGCTAAACCTAAAAGTTTCCAAGTATTGTTAAGACAATTTTTGAAGCTCGGATTCGTGAGTCGTAAAACCGAATCAAGGTAGACACGAACCGAGCCAGAAGATTGGACGAACAAGAAAATGAAACTCGGGGACTACGCCCAAGTTAATCCGGCATAAAAACTTCGTAGCAAAATATCACATGTGTACTGGTTACAATTCCACCCAGCATACCGGGGATCTGATAAACTTTAAAGTTTTTTCACTTAAGGAGCAGCAGGAGGAGGAAGTTCGGCGTCATCTTCGCTGTCTTCAATGTCCGAGGCGTCGCCCTCCTTGTCCTCATCCGAGCCATCTTCAACGTTTTCAGCATTTTCATCACCGGCGGCTTCCAGGAAGCTCGGTCCCTCGGTCCATTCATGAATGGGAGCATATTCGATGAAGCTATGGGCGCAAGCCGTGCGCCGAGCTACCCACTCCGGGTCACTGGTCCATTTGGATCCGGTGCGCATGCACTCTAAGAGGTTGAGGTCGATCTTCTCGTACCACGTAAGTACGTAGTGGAGAATGGTCTCAGCTGCGGCACGTCCAGTGGACTCCCTCCAAAGGTCGAGCTATGTCTCTATTTCCATCAACTTTTCAGCAAGAACTACGGCCCCCTCCGGAGTGTCTTCCGCAGGCCAAAACATGTTGAAGATTCGGACTACAACGTCAAGGAGATCCTTGCCATAGTTCTTGATGATTTCCAAGTGAGATGACAGGCTGACCAATAGGTCCTCCATGTCATAGGGAATCTCTTCACCATCAGGAGCAACAGGAGTACCCCTCTCTCGGCGGAAATTAGCAACAGCGGTGCTCGCAATGGCAGTGCCCTCTGGAAATTTGCCTAAAAACGAGACAAGAGAAGCAGGTAATGAAAAGACATATGAAGTAACCTGGAGAAATATGCCGGATAAGGGAAAGGAACTTACGTAAAATATGGCTGTGGATCTGGGTCAATTCCCTGGTACAGTCATCACGTCTTTTGCGGAGTTGCACAAGTTCAGTGTTCGCCGACTCAAGCTTGACGTCGGCCTCCTGGAGAAGTTCCCGGTCCTTGGCAATTTGGAGATTGAGGCGCTCGCGCTCTTCAGTATAGTCCTGGCCAGCCTTTTCAAGCTCGGATTGGTGCTATGCTTTCAGCTTCTTCATTTCTGCCTTTAGCTTGGCAATCTCATCATCCTTGGTTCGGAGGAGCGCAAGCTCATCGTCTTTCTTCGTGAGCTCGGCCTGATGCTGCCCTGCTTGTTCGAGAAAATGCAGCATCATGTCGCGCAGCACACTATCTTCCAGCGATACTGAAATAGTTTGTTAACCCGGCAAAGCCGAGGTATGAATGTTTGCCGAGCCAAGGAGAAAAGGAGATAGAAAGTAGAGCAAGGTCACGCAAAAGTAACTTACCCTTGATCTGGTCAAGATTCTTCCTCATTATGGTATTCTTAGCTTCCACCCCAGCCGCGAAAACCGAATGATGGGTTAGTTCAGCAGAAAAAGATGAAGGAAAACAGAAAAATGTGAAGAAGAGAACTTACCCCTTTTCTCATGCTCAGCGAGATGTGCATTATGCTTTGCGAGCAGCATTTTGTGAGTGTCCAGGAGACGCTGAAAATCAGCGCTCCGACGGTTGGTGGTCACCTGAAAAGAGTACAAAAATATAGCTTAAGCCTTGTGCATATTCAAAGTGTACAAGTTCCGGGCCAAGTGGAACTTAACCCGGCTCTAGGTGTGTGCATATTCGAAGTGTACAAGATCCGGGCCAAGTTGAACTTAACCCGGCTCTAGGTGTGTGCATATTCGAAGTGTACAAGATCCGGGCCAAGTGGAACTTAACCCGGATCTAGGTGTGTGCATATTCGAAGGGTACAAGATCCGGGCCAAATGGAACTTAACCCGGCTCTAGGTGTGTGCATATTCGAAGTGTACAAGAGCCGGGCCAAGTGGAACTTAACCCGGCTCTAGGTGTGTGCATATTCAAAGTGTACAAGATCCAGGCCAAGTGGAACGTAACCCGGCTCTAGGTGTGTGCATATTCGAAGTGTACAAGATCTGGGCCAAGTGGAACTTAACCCGGCTCTAGGTGTGTGCATATTCGAAGTGTACAAGATCCGGGCCAAGTGGAACTTAACCCATCTCTAGGTGTGTGCATATTCGAAGTGTACAAGATCCGTGCCAAGTGGAACTTAACCCGGCTCTAGGTGTGTGCATATTCGAAGTGTACAAGATCCGGGCCAAGTGGAACTTAACGCGGATCTAGGTGTGTGCATATTCGAAGTGTACAAGATCCGGGCCAAGTGGAACTTAACCCGGCTCTAGGTGTGTGCATATTCGAAGTGTACAAGATTCGGGCCAAGTGGAACTTAACCCGGCTCTAGGTGTGCATATTCGAGTGTATAAGATCCGGCCAAGTGGAACTTAACCCGCTCTAGATGTGCATATTCGAGTACAAGATCCGGGCCAAGTGGAACTTAACCCGGCTCTAGGTGTGTGCATATTCGAAGTGTACAAGATCCGGGCCAAGTGGAACTTAACCCGGCTCTAGGTGTGTGCATATTCGAAGTGTACAAGATCCGGGCCAAGTGGAACTTAACCCGGCTCTAGGTGTGTGCATATTTGAAGTTATTAAAGAGCTACGTTAGTTTTCTAAGGAGCATCCGACAGAGTAACAAGTTACTCCCCCGGAGGCTAGGGGACTAATGGTTATATCACTAATATATACAGCATGCTAAGGAAAAGGTGAAGTCACGTACCTCCATCATCTGACCCGCAAGGTTAATCGCCTTAGCGGCTGTGTTCATTTGAGCAGAAAACTTCAAGGACCGAACTTCTTGGAGATCGTCGTTAGATTTAACTCCGCCTTGTTCCAGTTATTCATGAACTCGATCAAGGTCGGAGGATATTGCTCGCCGCTGAGCATGTGGGGCGCCACCAAACCCTTCGCATGCGCCTCCCTCCTCTCAACCAGGGAAAGGGCCAGGCTAGTGTGCAAAACAAGTTGTTGCGCATCAACTGACTCGGCAGGGGTGTCCTTTGGTGCTGGAGGCTTCTTGGAAAGCATGGATGCGAGAGTGCGCTGTCCAGCCTCGACGGACGCTGCCCTGGTGGTGTCAGGGACCTTTTTGCCCTTGGGCTACTAAGAGGAGGAAGTGGTTGCAGCAGATTTACCCTTGGGAGCTACCTGGGTACTTTCTCGCCGAGAATGAGATGACTTGGACGAGGCGGAGGGGCTTGGTGTTGCTGCTGTTGCTCTTGCTGCTGGAGTTGGTCTCTTTGAAGTTGGTGCTGGTCTTTGGTCTTGGAGCTGTTTTCTTCTTCGGAGGGGGTGCTGAAGTAGACTCGGTAGTAGTTGGTTACGGTGGAGCTGAAGTGGTGGATGCCGCTGCCTCGGTTGGGCCAGTCTCCCCCGCTCCAAGGTTCCCCCCTCTTGACGAGGTGGAGTGGAACCCGGAGCAGCCGCTGAACCCTCCGGAATTGGGCTCACAGGGCGTGAATCATCGCCACAAGGGGGAGAAGGGCTGGGTCGGAGGGGCGAAGCGATGTTAGATCCACTCTGGGGGACGTCCACCGCGGCCCTGCCGAATCAAATAGTGTCGGATAAGAAACTATAACAATGCAAGAACAAGTAAATGGCAGACAGAAAAAGAGACTTACGCATCCGAGGTCAGGGGCTCCTTGGGCTTCCGAGCCCTTTGTGCTGGGGCCTTGGTCGCGGGCTTGGAGGCAGTCTTGTCTCCGGACTTCTTTCGCCTTTTGGATGGCTGAGAAGGTCCGGAGCATGAAGTGGATGCGGCTTCCCTTTTCTTCTTTGGCGCAACCGGAACAGGATCACCCACGGCAAGGGGAGGGTCCTCATGGATCTGCCCACCGGGTTAGCTGATGCCGGAAAAGCATAAGAAAGGGGGACAACGTCAAATGCTTCCATCACCTCAACATCCGAGTCATCTTCATTGTCGGGCCAATCTCTAATGGAAGAGAGTTTACCGGTGGGTCGCTTGGTCGCGTCGGCCATTGGGATGAACATCTCCTGATCCGGTTCTTCGTCGTCCGAGGTCTCCCGGTCAGGCGCACATTTGAGGGTGGGATCGGTGCCATCCTCGATAGTTTGCTGAAGGAATTGCTAAAGGAAAGAAAAGACGACAGAGTTAAAGATACAACAGCGACCGACATAAGATCTGATTCGGAGAAAGTTTGCGGCACGAAGCTTACCACGGGAGGAAGCCTATCCCGGCAATAGTGCTCAATTCCCCACGTCCACTTAGAGGATAAGTCCTTGTGGGTGGTAAAGAGGGCCTTGACCCGGCGATAGATTTCTGTGTTGCTCAACTCGAAAGACGAGGTCCGGTTGGGGTCGCGGCCCCAGCTCATATGGCACAGTTTGTGAGTGCGTTTTCTGGAGGGGGGAGATCCGGTTGTGGACCAATGTGATCATGGCGTCCTCGTTGCGCAACCCAAGCTCCTTCAGCTCCGTGAACCTTTTGTTGACCTGGTTGGCCAAGACTGTGGGCTTCTTGGGGACAACGTCCCACAACTCCGGGTTGGGAGGACCCAGAGCATAAGGGCGAAGCCGGATCAGGTCTTTGGTGCCTTCATTCTGAACATAAAAGAAAGTCCGGGCCCATCCCTTACAGGAGTCTAGCCTGGTAACCCGGGGAAAGACAGATAACCTCTAGGGAGAAATGGATGCAGCGCCGAATTGCGTAAGCTGTTTATCCTCCGGATCAAGATCAACATTCGGAATTACGTTCCGACGAAGGCCGAAGAACCGGATCCATAGCTCCTTTGTGGGCCATAATCCGGCGTAGCCTTCGATCGTGGAGGCGAAAGTAGAGAGATATGTGATAGCATTGGCAGGAAGGTGGTGCGGCTGGAGTTCGTAGGTGTTCAACCAATCATGGAAAAAATCGCTAACTGGTAAACCGAATACCCGCTAGAAATGCGACAGGAACACCACATACTCACCCGGATTGGGTGAGGGGGCAAGTTCAGCGGAGGCGAAGCGTGCGGTGACGCCTGCGGGGATGCGCCTGGTGCGGTAGAGCCAGTCCAGGTCATCCTGGCAGACCTAGAATCCAGCCCACGCACCGCGGTCCGCCATCGCGGCATCTTCCTCCATCTCCTGCTCGGCGACGACTAGCTCTTCTTCTGTCATCTCGAGTTCGTTGCCCTCACTGGTGCTAGCGGCGGTGGGGGCAGCGGCCTAGACTGACAGCGACCTGCGAGGAGGAGGTGAAGCAGCTGGCGGCGCAACGTAGGTGCGTGGAAGAAGAGGCGAAGAAGAAGAACTAGAGGCAGAGGGGCGCAGAAGTGGGAAAAGACCCAAGGGGCGCACCCCTCCCCTATTTAACCACTCCCTTGAGGAGGAAGTGGGATCGCGTTATGCGGATATGCCACAAGGTGTGGCCGTGTATAAACCAGATGGAGCAATCAGTGAAGAGTCACATGGAGGACCACAGGGTGTAGCAGATCCCATGACGCGACGCATTGATGCAGTTAACGAGGAGGCAGGCCAGACGTGACGTGCGCTACAGTGATAACTGACAATTGCATCTTGGCTGGCCCTTAAAATGAGGCAACCTAATGATTAGCCTCCACGTGGGGAAGCGTACGAGAGAAGGAAAGATGACCCGGATGAGATTATGGTAACCCGGCCAGCAAGTGAAAACTTGAAATGTGCCAAGGTAAAGTAAACCCATGAGATCCGAGATAAGAGGTAACTCGGAGAAGAACAAAGCTCGGTGAAATTGAACCTGCTGTGGCCTTAGCGGCTAAGGCAACTAAGACCGCACCAGCTTCGGGGACTAATGTTGGGGGGATACCCCCGGGTAGGGTCACGCCGGGGTATAAAGGCCGAGTTAGCCGAGGTATGGCAAGGTCAAAGCGAATGCTGGCCGAGTTACCTCAAGGCAGGCCAAATCTCGGGGTAACCCAGACCAGGGGATGTCCACCTAACTGAGTCTCATCCGACTTAAGCCGTAAGTCGGATAGATGAATCTAACTTGTATGCAGGAACATGTGTGACCAGATCAACTACGATCCGGGTCATAGCAAGCTTCTAGGAGAAGGAAGGTATCTCGCTGGTCAAAAGTAATCCCGGTACGCACAACATGAGCAAAGAGGACAGGGGCAGGACCACCGAGGCGTGGCCGACAAAGGTGACGACGCCGATGTCGGCTGACGTAGGCGCCGTAGTGGCTCACGTAGCCTCTGCATGGATGACGCGGGGGAAAAGCGACCCGGTCGGCTTACTATTTTGGGAGGAGGCATATTCCCTGGAATATGCCTCCACGTATGCCCTAGTTGGAGACCTAGCCGCCCCTATATAAGGAGGGCTAGGGCCTCTGTAGAAATGGTTGAGTTTTACTGGGTTGATCTCTATTGGCTAGTTTCTACTTGGTTCCTGAGGGCTAGCTAGCGGTGAGAGTAAGAGAGTACCTTCTTCTTCCTCTCTCCAATACGGCTCGAGGAGCACTTGTAACCTTGGAAGTGAATCAAATATGAAACTTCTGTGTGTGGAATCAACACACTATCCCTCCCTGGATTCCCCTAGTGCAATTAGTCCCCACCTTTAGCCTATCCATGGCATCTGCCGTGACACCACCACGACAGAGACCCAGGGATTCCAACTATCCCTTGCTCTATTAAGAACAGTTATGTTAGAACTGCTTTGTGTGATTTGGGAGCTGGAGTTAGTGTTATGCCTTTCCCTGTCTATAAGAGGGTTCAACTTGAAAAATTAATACCAACTGATATATCTGCAAATGGCTGATAAATCTACCACTATTCCTGTGGGTATATGTGAGGATGTACCTGTTCAGGTGGCTCACAATTGCTTGATATTAACTGATTTTGTTGTGCTTGAAATGCCCGAATATGATAATATGTCTATTATTCTTGGGAGACCTTTTCTTAATACTGCAGGAGCTGTTATTAATTGTAATCAAGGAAAGGTGACCTTCAATGTTAATGACAAGGAACATACTGTCTATTTCCCCAAGAAGATTGAAAGGACTTATGGTTTGAATTCAATTGAACATGTTGAAGGCATTCAAGTTGGTGAAATATATTGTCCCATACCAAGAGAAAAATTTGAAACTATTATGATTGGGACCATTGCTATCAAGGTTGAGGTAACATAATCATTAGTGGAGTACAAAGTTTTGTCTCATATGCAATTGTTTTGGTAGCAAGACTTGATCAACCTTGTTAACAAAAGGATTCCATTGAACAAAACAATGTTTTCATTATGATTATCTCCGTTTATTTCTATCCTTTGCATTTTAGTTTTTGGTTTTGTTTAGTTTTCTTTTTTTGTTAGTTGCTTGCTTGTTAGAACTTCTATAGTTCTAGCCTTCTTTTGTCCTTGCATCATGTTTCCAAAAAAAAAATCTGTCTGTCAGAAGAATCATTCTTCTATTTCTTAAAATTGCCCAAAAATAAAGTGTCTCGAAAAATTCTAGAAAATTCATATTAAATTTTTACGTGAAAAAAGGGCAGAGGAGTACCTGGGAGGTACCAGGGGGGCCCACCAGGCAAGCACAACACATGGTGGCGCGGCCAGCCTTGGGTGGCGCCATGCTCTGGTGTGGGCCACCACTGGCCCCCACTAACTCTCTCACCTGCCACTTTCTTCTCTCTCCCGAGTAAGCTCCAGTTCATATCTCAAAATCGCGTTCTTGCTGTGCTTGCTCTCGTTTTTTTCGATCTCCTTGCTCAGCCCATCTTTCTTGCTGAAATTTGGAGCATTTGTTCCTTGGTATGTGACTCCTCTCCTTGTCCAAGTAGATTTGTGTTTGGTGGATTATATCTTGAGTATTTTGCTGCTGTAGGTGACTAGTTATGAGGGCTTGTAAGCTTGTTTGATGCTTAGAGATATAGTTTTGATGCATGTTTAGGCCTCTTGCAAGTCCCTCTGAGTAGAATCCTTCATTATATTTACTTTGCAATCACTTGTTTAATAGGTGTTTAAATTTTAGAATACCAAGCATGAACAACCATACTTTTGGAGAGATATTTGAGAGTGATGCACCTAGGAGGTCGAGGCCCTCGAGGACAGCCTCTCAAGCTAGGCCATCATACAATGAAGATCTCATTGCAACTCGTATTTGTAGTCAAAGGGATGATGGGGATGCTCACTCATCCTCTTTTCCTTGTTTTACTTTCTTACAAGCTGCAGGTATTCTTGATGATTTCTTGCTACTGATTGAGAGGGTTGGTTTGACCTCATATATGCAAGACAAGAGTGCGCAATACGCTATGCTCACCAAAACTTTTGTAGAGAGCTTCATGTTTACTAACACACCCTATCAGTCTACTGTCTCTTTTAAAATCTATGATCTGCCCTTCACCATGCCTTTGGAGAGATTTTGCAGTATTGTAGGTGTGCGCATGACAGGGACCGTGAAGAAAATTCAAGGGCGACCCGCTGATTTGTTGGAGCTTTACCGAGGGGTGACCAATGATGATGATCGTGGCATGCAGCACGGAAAGATAAGAAATATCCAACTCCCTGCTCTTAGATACTTTGCATATTATCTTGCTACTAGTGTACTGGGTAGGGAGAACACAAGTAATATCTCCAACTATCATTTAGCATTCCTTGCTGCTGCGCTTAACAATGATACTCGGTACAATCTTGGCTCGCTTATTGCTCGCCGCCTAGCTGCTAGGGGGCCTATCTATGGGGGCATCATTGCCTCGCGTATAGTCAATGCATTAGGTCTTTCCGTGGATCCCTATGATGCTATGTTGGCACCATAGAGGCTTGACCTTGTTGCCTTGAAAACTCATCACTTTGTCACTGCTACTTCTGATTTGAACAATCTAGTATATAGGATGCTTTTCACTGACGGGGATGAAAGGGAGATCCTTTTTCCACAACCTTCTTTGTTTAGTGTTCACAGGAGACCGTGGTCACGCTCCAAGGAGGAGGTGGACGAGCAGCTTCGCTTGCTGGGTTTCCACGAGCAGCACCAGGAGGATGTGCCCTCCTATGATTACTCCGCACATTACGGAGGGACGTACTCGAGCTTGCACCAGGACGAGGGGACCTCTTCGTCGTACCACGGTGACACTTCATCCTAGCTAGCTTGGGATTGATACCCACTTAGGACAAAAGCCTAAGCTTGGGGGGAGGTACGCCGGCACCGCACTCATCTTCATATCATGTTGCGTCGGTACTTTGTATATTCATGTTTTTGCTTTCCTTTTAGTTTTCGTTCTTCTTTGCTTTTGCTTTCTAAAAACACAAAAGGACCAAAAATATTTCTATTGTTTCTCTTTGGTTTGCTTCTTCTTTTTGCCTTGGTTTGTTTTTCCCTTTTTGCTTTGTTTGAACTTTTTGAAAAACCCAAAAATATTTTGCTTTGCTTGTTTTTCCCTTTTGGTTCTTGTTTAAAAATCGAATACACCAAAAATATTTGTCGTTCTTCTTTGGTTTTTGTGAGTTTGCTACAGGGTTCGGCAGTCCTTAGTGGATATTGGTTTCATATTATTATTCAAGCCACACAAGTGAAGAGCAATAATGAGGATCAATGACAACTTGAGGCATGGTAAGAGGCTGGTAACGAACTCTATTTGTTTTCATTTTGTACATATACTCATCATTGTGAGCTTGCTTAGTCCGTTCAAGTAGGGTGTATGTTATCTTTGGATGCTTAGTAGTTCTTGCTTTCTTATGATTAGCTCCAGCTCGCTAATAGTTTGTAGCATATCTTATGAATGTTTGCTTGCATTGCTCTATTCGTAAATTGGTATGACACCGCGGTATCCTCCTCTGAATGTTTCATTTGAATTGACTTGGCACATGCTCACGCATGCACATGAGTGTGATAATCAGTTAAGCCTTGATGAATTATTTTGCCTTGAGGATCTTGAATCACTTTCATGCCATGAGTAGTCCTGTTTTGTTGCAAGCATGATAATGATAGCTATTGCTCTCTCGTTTGTCGCTCCCTTACTATTGCTAGCCTTCACTTTCACTGAGTATGTTTTACTCAAGTTCCCAACTCCCTAAACCAAATATTTCCAAAGTGTCCACCATACCTACCCATTAGCATCATTTGCTACCTCCGTGCATATTCAATATGCCTTGTTTTCTTCCGAATAAAATGTTTGCTTGTTATGAGAAAGTTAGTTAGTAAAGCTCTCATGAACTTGATGGCACACTTTATTTTCTTGCACTTAATAAACCTGAACCATTGCGTCCTTCTTTGTTGCGCATATGCTTGCGCTTTATGAGTTGAAGTTAGCAGAACCATGTATCATGGGGACCGCTTTCAACACTTCATAGGTACTTTGTACCTAGTTGATATCATGTTCTTTTGCTTATGGATCCCGGCGGTGTGAACTAAAAGTGGAACTTGTAAGATCATGGAGTTTGTATGTATGTTAGAGAAACGCCTGGGCCGCTAGCCTAAGCCATGCCTAATCATGGTGGAAACTTGCAGCATAACCATAATGAGCATTCTATGAAGCATCCTCAATAAAAATCTATGCACATAGTAAATAAAAAGATCACTGAGATGCTCATTGTCTGCTTGCCTTGTTATTTTGATTATGGGATAGCTCCTGTGTCATGTGCAAGGGGTACCCCATTAGCGGTTCTCTATGATACGTATATACTTACAATGAGAAGAGCTTACTTGTGACTGAAGTTAAGTAGCATGAGGATCAGTCTTCGTAAGTAAGGGGCATGAGACTTTGATTTATAACTTGTCAAGCATATCCTCTTAGTTGTGTCACTTCAACCTTAACCATTTAAAGATGCTTATGATAGGGTCAATGAGAGCTCAAAGCTAACGAGTACCATACTTTTAGCATTTGGAAGCCTTTCAAATTATTCAAAACCTTTTTCTTTACTTGTTGAGTCTCCACATATTCTTTGAGCACCTTCTTGAGGGCATAGTTGTCATTCTTTGTGTTTGTTCCATTACTTGATTATTTGTGTTATGACTTTGATGCTTGTATCCTTGATATATTTACTTCTAGTCATCACTTGAACTTCAGAGGTGCCTTGGCATTCATAATCAAAGGCAAGAAAGATACCACTCTATCATACCTTTTTATGAGCATTGTAATGTTGCTTATGTTTGTGCTTCATGCTACTTATTATTCTCGAGTTGGAATCTCTTCATAGCTTGCAAAGACTATTAAGTAGACTTGGTTGCGTACTCTTTATTATGAATTATCCAAGTAGTTGATCACATTGCTGAGAATATTTACATCATATGAAGCAAATGTGTTCGTGAAAGTTCTTTTATCACACTCAGTTTTCAACTGAATTGCTTGAGGACAAGCAATAAGCTAAGCTTGGGGGGAGTTGATACGTCCAAAACATATCTACTTTCCCGAACATTTTTGCTATTGTTTCTCCTCTAAACTTGTGTGATTTGAATGCAACTAACGCGGACTGGTGCTATTTTCAGCAGAATTGCCTTGATGTCTACTTTTTGTGCAGAAAACCAACTATCAGGAAAAATCCCGGAAAATATGGCAAAAATCCTATTTCACCAGAAGACTCCAGGAGCCAGAATACGAGACAGAGAAGAGCCAGGGGGTGGCCACACCACCTGGTGGCGTGGGCCAGGCCGCCAGGGGTGGTGGGCCCCTAGGCACCCCTCAGCCTCTCTTCGCTTATAAGGAGCCTTGACCTAAAAACTTCGGGGTTCGACGTTTTTCCGAAGGAGTTCCGCCCGCCACCACCAGATTCCATTTAAACAGCACCGAAACTCCGTTCCGCACCTCACGGACGGGGAATTGGAGGAGATCATCACCATCATCATCACCATCGCTTCTCCATCGACCATCCATGTTTCCCCCATCTATGAGTGAGTAATCCCCCGGTGTAGGCTATGGGGATGGTAGGGATTGGATGAGATCGTTCATGTAGTGGCATCAGATTGTTAGGGCATGGTGCCTAGTATCTTTTATTAGTGCTTTATGACTTTGTTGCGACTTGTTGTGCTTAATGCTTGTCACTAGGGCCCGAGTGCCATGATTTCAGATCTAAACATGTTATTGATTCATCATGATAATATTGTTTTTGGTATTATCTGCAAGTTGTATACACACGTTGTTATCCGGAACCTATGGCCCCGAAGTGACAGAAATCGGGATAACCGAAAGGGAATGGCTTTGATGTGAGGATCACATGTGTTCATGGAGTGTTAATGCTTTGCTCTAGTGCTCTATTAAAAGGAGCACCTTAATTGCCAATAGTTCCCTAGAGGCCCCGCTGCAAACGGGCTGGCAGGACAAAAGATGTTGTGCAAGTTCTTATTGCGAGCATGTATGACTATATATGGAACACATGCCTAGGATTATCTAGTACTCGGATGCTTTATCTTATTTATCTGCAATTGCCCTATGTTCTGATTTCTATTTGAATTGTCTTGTCCATGCAACGCCCGTCCATCCATCCCTATGCCTACCGCACTCGAATCCCATTTCCATTGCTTTTGTTACTCTTGCCTTGGCTTTACTACTATCATTACTTTACTATTCCTACTACAAAACTGTTGCTCTTGATAAACCATCGTGAGCAAGATTGTTTCAGTGTGCTTGAATTGACAACTCAGTTGTTAAGGCTTATAAATATTCTTTGGCTCCCCTTGTGTCGAATCAATAAATTGGGTTTCACTTCCCTCGAAAATACTGCGATACACCCCCTATATTTGTGGGTCATCACCACCTCTAGTAAACTATGGATCCAGGTCTTTTCTTTACATTCAATCTACAATCTGTTACTGCTTTGTGTTTACTTTCTGCAAACTTTTACTTCTTTCCATTCGATACGTTTAATCCTTTGTTTTCAGCAAAACACGGTGAGATTGATAACCTCATCGCAAGTTGGGGACAAAGTTCTGTGGTTGTGTTGTGCAGGTCTCCACGTTGCTACTAGCACCGGTAGTGCGCCCTGCCAAGGCTCAGCTAGCAACACCTTTGGGGTGTTTCCTTGCTCCTACTGGTTCGATTAAACCTTGGTTTCATAACTGAGAGAAACTTGCTACTGTGCTCATCATACCTTCCTCTTGGGGTTCCCAATGAGCTCTACATCAACATCGCACCAGCACTTTTCTGGCGCCGACACTGAGCCATCATTATTCAACTACCATATCTTGTGAATATGTAGTGGTTACTAGAATAATCCCAATAGACTTAAGCATCGCTACGGAAGATCCAATCTTATCGTAGTCAACTCCTTGAACTTTTTCATCAACTCCTTTTAGATGAGTTAAGCTTCTATGGCTGTTAACATCCACGTCTATCTCATTATAGTTCCATTTACGTTCAGTAGGCTTAATGCCTTCTGGAGGGTCTACCAAGTATCAAAACTTGATTTTCGTACATGGATACTATCCTGGATCTTATGGTGTCTAGCCATTTAATAGAGTCAGGGCCCATCATTACTTATTTGTAGTTGGTTCATCATTGTCCAATAATAATGTTTTGTCCTCATATCTTACTATTTGAGTACAAACTTTACCCAAACTATTTGGTTCAATAAGAACTTCGATTTCCGAGACTACAACATTATGTAGGTGCGGGAGCCAGGAGCCATAGCCATCTTCGGAACACTTTCTGGTGCCGTGCTACTTTGCTCATCTTGCTCAGATTCATTAACCTCATCAAGTTCTATTTTTCTCCTACTCAAAAAATTTCGTGAGGAACTTCTTTCTCGAGAAATTGCCATACTTGGTGACAAACACTTTTGTCTTTTCTTTTAAGTTAGAAAGAATCCCCAGATGTTACATAGGGATAACTTACAAAGACCCATTCATCCTATTTTGGTTTGTAAACAATTTACATATGCCTAGCATACCAAAATTTTAAGAAATACATCTTGGGTTTGATCCCGTGCCATAACTCATATGGTGTCATTTCAACGGATTATGATGATGCACTATTAAGTGTAACGCGGTAGTCTCTAAAGCATAATACACAAAAATATAATGGTATTTTATTTGTTTCATCATAGATCCAACCATGTCCAACAAGTTTTGATTACATCTCACGAACAATCCACACTCTTGTGCTGTTTCGGGAGGTGCAAGTTTTGGAACAATTCTACAACTCTCAGATGCTTGCTAAACTTGTAACTCAAATGTTTTTCCTCTATGATCCAATCATAGATTCTTGATTTTCTTGTTACGATGATTTTCCACTTCAACCAAAACACTTTGAATACTTTTCGAATGTCTCATACTTCTTTCTCATCAAATAGATATGCCCATATATATCCACTGAAATCATCGGTGAGAGTATATGAAGTAGAAGAATCCACCACGCGCGGCTACACATAATGGAATACATTCATCAACATGTATGATCTCCAACAAGTTATCCGTCCATTTAATATTGGCATGTGTGAAGCTTCAAAAAAAATATTGGCCTGTGAACAAAGTTTTGGTCTTTTAGATAAGTCTCACAAGCATCAATTGATTCAAAGTCAAATGACTCCAAAAGTCCACCATCATGGATTTTCTTCATGTGTTTCTTTCCAATATGACCTAAACGGTGGTGTCAGAATTAAGTGAAATTCAATATTTGTCTGATGATGTTTAGCGTCAGTGTTATGATGTGTGTATCACCTTCGAGATTTAACTAATCCATCCACTATGGATCACAACTTTAAGTTGAACAACTATTGTTCTCATAAAGCTGGAGCTATGTAACAATTACTAAGCTCTTATAATAAATATCAAGGGATGGGTAAGATGCCAATGGTGAACATAATAACACTTTATTTTGTTCCCATCGTGCATCATCACCACATCCTTTTGCTAGTTACTTAGGCCATTGCAGTTTTTTGCATTGCGTTGCCCTGTATGACACTTCATACCAACCAATTTGGTATCCAATACCCAAGAATTACATTAATAACTAGCAAAGAATACATCCATGTAACACCCCATAAACACTAATCAAGATTATCAAGTTCTAATCACCCAATTTTAGGGTTAACAAAAACTTTTATTCCAAAAATCTATATGAATGTATGTGTGATTTGCATTAGTATATGATTGAGTCAAATTTCCATGTTTGTTTGCTACAAATGATAGGAAATGGTTTAAATATGAATGCTACATCATCTAGGCCAATTACATACAAAATCAAAAGAAAAAGAAATCAAATATGAATTAAATAAGCAAATGGTCATTTTGACCAAAGTTAACCACTAGGCCACTTTGAGTGTTTCTAGAAAAGAATTTCTAACCGAAACATTTCCATTTATTTTCACCCCTTGTTAGACCAAGTAAAAGTGAACCCAAGCCCACTTTACAAACCCACAGAAACTATTTTCAAATATATTTAATGGATAGTTCAAAATTGAATCAAGTTCATATGGTAAGATCACCATTTTGCAAAAACCACTCAAACCAATTTCACTTGACTTCTCCAAGCAACCATAGACACTCAAGCATAAGATCCAAACACTCACCAAAATTCATTAAAAAAATTCAAATTTAATTTCTTTTGGCCATTTAATCAAACACCTTGCAGACACAAATCCAATTCTGCCTAACTTCACTATTTGGAGCATTGATCACTAGACCAAATGCCCCCATTGCACTCCCCTGTCTCCCCCTTTTTCTAGCAGCACCAGACACGCCCCTCCTTGGCCGTTTTGCACCAGTTAAGTGCCACCCAAAGCTAGCCTCACCGGCCGACCATGGACAGAGCGCCCCAGACCACGCCGCCCTCTCCCACGACGCGCAGGAGACATGCGACCATCCATCGCCACCCCCTGTCCAGCCCTCGATCATAGCCAGGCCCTAGACCACCCCAGCAACGTCGCGCCCAGTGTCTCTGCGCCGTGCCGAGAGCGCGCCAGAGCGCCGCACCCGACCAGCTTGCACAGACCGTGCCTCGCTCTCTCCGCGCACGCGCCCACTCGCCATGACCACAGCTAGCTCCCAGACAGCTCCGTTCGCCTCCTCGCGACCCGTAGCACCCGTGCGCTGTCTCGAACACCGCCGGTTCCATGCAGCGTCGCACGCGCCCGACCGTTCCACGCTGCCCCGTGCCGTGCCATTACACCTGTGATGACCGCCAGGGAGCACTGCACCGCCCCCTACCCACAGCCACGCTGATAGCACGCTGTACCGCCCTCGCTAGAGACGCCAACCCATCCCGCTCGGTCCCCTTGTCGGTGTATAAATAGAGGCCCTCTCCGCCTCCATTCTCCACACCAACACACTCCCCACTCCTCACAGACCCTCCCACACTTCTCCCCGGAGCAAGGCGAGCATTGCTTCGCCAGAATTTGGTAGGAGCCCATCGCTGCAGAAGGAGAAGGGCACCATCGATTAGAGCCGCCCTAGGAGCTGCCGCGACCACCGTTCGAACCACCATCGTCGACCACGTCGTTCGCCCCCATAGCCGACCCTAGTTGGAGCCCAGGTGAGCCTCACATGACCCCCACCGCCGTGTTAGGGTTTAGAGCTCGCCGGAGCTGTTCGTTGTCGATTATGAACCTCAGTCGTTAGATCGGGTTTTAATCATAGGGCCTAGAATGCATGATACCGTTTTGGGTAGATTGAGTCGCTGACTAGTGGGACCCTGCTATCAGTAGCCCTCTGCGCCGCGCTGTGCAGATTGGGCCATCCCAATTAGTTTCCCGCATAGGCTTGTGAATTCAAATAAGTATTTTCCAATTTAGTTAAAACCACATTCTGTCAGTAGATTCAAAATTCAATTCAAAGAGATTCACTGAATTAAATTGCATGATTCCAATTTTGTTACAAAGATATTTAAATTAGCTATCCAAGCCCATTGGATTCAAATCATTTGGAGTTAGATATCACATATAGTAAAAATAACAAGACAGAGACTTTTCCAACTTCAATTTTTTTAAATCAACCATAAATGCTTTTGAGTTGATTCCAACTCTCAAAAATCACATTTGACAAGATCTATCTGAATATGTAAAAATATTTAGGTTTACATGTAGTGAATTTGGACTAGTACCAAAGGAATGCTATATAGGCATTCCTAGTCACTTTAATTCTATTAAATGATAATCTTAAACTTTATAAAATATGACCAACACTTTAAATCACATTCCCAAGTATTAGAATGTGTGGTGATGACATGTGTCAACATGATCCCATATTTTAATTGGAGAATATTAAATCTTAAGTATTTTCAATGAGTAGAAATTACTTTTCTAAAATAAAATAAATAAGACTAAGTCTTTATTTCATGTGATGATTGTGATGATGCTAGATCATCAAGTGTGAACCTTAGTGTGCTAAATAGAAGTAGTTAAGTATTGTTTGGTGATTGTGTACCTCGTATTCATTTATAGATGATAGTACCGATCCGGGATACGATGAGGAGGAGTACTACCAAGAAGAAGAAGAAAACTTCAACCACTGCACCAACCAAGGCAAGCTATTACTTGCAAGCTAACACTTGCAAGTCTTATACTTATGCAAGCCTAACACTACAAGTTAACCATGCAAGCTAACACTTGCAAGTCTTATACTTATGCAAGCTAACACTTGCAAGTCTCATACCTAGGCAAGTCATCCTTGCAAGATAACCTATGCAAGATGCATTAGGCATGCTTGGTTATGCAACTTTGGTTATACCAATCCCAAGTTTTACTTGCAAGCTTTATTCATTTACTTTACCAAAGTTCTTTAATTTTAGTTAGTACTTTGTGAGTATTGGAAAAATAGAATAGATACCATAAAGAGTATAAAACTAGGCCTAACTAGTTATACTTAGATGTCATTCCATGGCTTGAGATTGGAGACTAGCCCCCCTCATTAGTGAATACCCTCAACTTTAGTGGCTAGTGCTAAGCATAAAAGTTGATCACTTTAGATGGGAATATGATGTCTATGCACTTCTATTCTTGTAGACAGTTGTTGGGCCTCCAAGTGCAGAGGTTTGTAGAACAGCAGCAAGTTTTCCCTTAAGTGGATCACCCAAGGTTTATCGAACTCAGGGAGGAAGTGGTCAAAGGTATTCCCTCTCAAGCAACCCTGCAATCAAGATACAAGAAGTCTCTTGTGTCCCCAACACACCCAATACGCTTGTCAGGTGTATAGGTGCACTAGTTCGGCGAAGAGATAGTGAAATACAAGTGGTATGGATATAAGATAACAGTGCTAGAAAATACTTTGATGGCATGGAAGAGACTAAAGGCAAACTGAAATAAAGATGGAAGCAAGCAAACATGTAACAGATCTAGTTGCAAACGGTGTTTCAATGCTTAGAAACAAGGCCTAGGGATCATACTTTCACTAGTGAACACTCTCATATAAATATATTATCTTCATGATACTACGCTGAACTACTCTCCGGTTGGACACTCTAATCCATGGTAGGGCTATAACAGCACACCTCAAAGTAAGTCTTTCCCATCTAGAAAACCCCACACTGTCACCTTGAACACTAGATGGTTCCAACAAACACCACAATTTCAAAAAGACATCCAACTCCAAATATAACTCATAACAAGTATTTGTAATCTCTAGCCTAAGTGCCACCATGGTGTGCACGCTGTCACTTTCACACACATGGGGAGAGCCAAAGATCTATTAAAGCACTTGAGTAGCAAGGTAGATATACTTGATTACAAAGCTCATGATCACAATACGATCATGCATAGAGAGAGATGAACACATAGCTACCGGTAGAAACCTTAGCCTCGAGAGAGAACTACTCCCTCCTCATCATGGGAATCAGCAATGGTGATGGAGATGGTGGTGGAGATCGATGGAGATGGCTCCGGGGGCACTTCCCTGTCTTGGCAGGGTGCCGGAACAGAGACTTTCTGTCCCCCGAATCTCCCCTTCGGTGGCGGTGGTGCTGCAGAACTTTTCGTGGCTAGGGGCTTGACGATCTAGGGTTTTTGTCTTCGGAGGAATATATAGGCGAAGGGGCAAGGCCGGTGGCCGGCCAGGGGCCCACACCATGCCCTATCGCGGCCTAGGTGGACCCGCGCCTAGGGGTGGTCTGGCCACCCTGTGACCCCTCTCCGGCTCTCCTTCTGGCTCCGTGAATCTTCCGGGAAAATATCAACTTTGGCTTTTGTCCGGTCTAATTCTGAGAATATTGATTTTCTGACCTGCCTGGAACTAAAAACAGCAGAAAACAGGCAACTGGCACTGTGGCTCTTGTTAATAGGTTAGTCCAAGAAATCATATGAAAAGTACTCCAAAGTGTGGACAAAACACAAGAAAGTAGATAAAACCAAGCATGGAACATCATAAATTATAGATACATTTACAATGTATCAACATCCCCAAGCTTAACTCCTGCTCGTCCTCGAGTAGGTAAGTGATAAAAAGAAAGAATAATTTTTGAGTTGACATGCACCATCATAAACTTGATCAAAGTATTTGTAAAACATTGAAAGCTGGGATCATAGTACTTCAATCATAACATGAAAGACAAAGTTCTAGCAACAAGACAAAGAAACTAAGTTGCAACATGAAAAGGCATAAACAAAAGATGAATAACAATGCTTTCCAAGACGTTTTTTTGTTTCACATAAAGAAAACATAGCATAATAGTATTCAGCTTGTCCCTCATAGAGTAGCAAATATAAATGCATAGGACACCTTCAAAGTTCATAAGAGTGACTAGATACAAATAGTTTAAAACAAGCAATATCAAGTTATGCATCAATCAACTAGTCTTGGGACAATGCACATAGAACTAAGAATGGCCACTATGCTCTCAAAGTCGGTGCATAAAGGTAGAAGGTGGAGACTCAATATAATGGTGGAAGAAAGGCCTTCATAGAAGGAAGTAGGGATTCAAGTCCCATAAAGAGCTTCAAAAAATTATGGTACTTATAGCTTTCAGCTCTCATTGCCCCTATCATAAGCATCTTTAAGGTGATTAAGGTTAAAGTGACACAACTAAGAGGATATGCTTGACAAGTTATAAACCGAAATCTCATGCCCCTTACTTAAGAAGACCGATCCTCATGCTACTCAACTTCAGTCACAAGTAAGCTCTTGTCATTGTAAGTACATGTGTATCATAAAGAACCGCCAACGGGGTACCCCTTGCACATGATACATGAGCTATCCCATAATCAAAATGACAACGTAAGCAGACAATGAGCATCTCAGGGATCTTTTTATTTGCTATTTGCATAGGTTTTTATTGAGGATGCTTCATAGAGTGCTCATTATGGTGATGCTGCAAGTTTCCACCATGATTACGCATGGCTTAGGCTAGCGGCCCAGGCATTTCTCTAACACACATACAAACTCCATGATCTTACAAGTTCCACTTTTATTTCACACCGTCGGGATCCATAAGCAAAAGAACATGATATCAACGGGGTACAAAGTACAAGTGCAATGTTGAAAGCATCCCCATGATACATGGTTCTGCTAATTTCAACTTATAAAGCGCAAGCATATACACAACAAAGAAGGACCCAATGGTTCAAGTTTATTAGATGCAAAAAAAGTAAAGTGTGCCATCAAGTTCGTGAGAGCTTTAATCACTAGTTTTCTCATAACAAGTTTAATTTGGAAGGTAAACAAAAGCATGAATATACTTGGAATAGCATAAGATAGTAGGTAGGTATGGTGGACTCTTTGGAATAACTTGGTTTAGGGAGTTGGATGCATGAGTGGAACTAATACTTGGTTGCGGAGGCTAGCAAAAGATTGGGAGCGACAAACTAAGAGAGCAATAATGGCCATAATCATGCAGAGCGACAAAACGTCATTGATCAAAGCATAAAGTGATACTAAAAGTTGAAAACTAAAGGATCATAAAGGCTATGGTGACTTTAGATAGTCATAACATGGTGTGAGCATGCGCCAAGTCAACCCAAATAAAGCATCAAAGGAGAAAACCACTATACTATGCTTTAATATGCTAAAACCACGCATGATTCATCCAAGGCACATTAAGAAATCTCAATTGTTTATAACAAGTCATGCTACAGAAAATAATACTAAGCATAGAGCCAAAACAATATCAAGCATGGCATGACAAAGCATAGGCCACAGTTAAAAACAAGCTCTCTTTAACACTTAAGCATCAACTTTCCTACTCTTTTCCAAACCAAACCAAACTATTTGAAAACCAATGTATGAAAGAGGGGGTCCAACCAATTTATTCAGAAAACTAAGCAAACAAAGCAAACGAAAAACCAAAACGAAAACGAAAAAGAAGACGCTTCAAGAACAACACAATTGTGCATGAAACAATAAAAATGAAGAGTTTGGAAGAAACCTTGGATTTTTATTGATGAAGAGGGGGATGCCTTGGGCATCCCCAAGCTTTGACGCTTGTACTTCTTGGATATTTCTTGGGGTGACACTCGTGGCATCCCCAAGGTTGAGCTTTAGTCTATTCTTCATCTTATTACTCATTCCTTCCATACACCTGAAATTTTTCCTTCATACAAAACTTCACACAATCTTTATTAGCAACATTAGTGCACTCAAGATAAATAAGTCTTAAGGTTCAGTTCTAACACCAAATAAACTTCCATTAGAACACTAGCTACTAAAGCACTTCCCTCATAAATCTCAATTCCCCAAAAGAACTCAAGAAAGAACCAACAAGAAGCAAATGCAGAAAATGGCAGAAATCTGTCAAAACAGACCAGCAGGTAAAGACGAATTTTTTTGAAGACCTTCTGTTGCTCAAATCAAAAAGTGTTGAACTAACGAAAGTTAGATAACAACCTGGGGCAGAAGCACAAAACATTAAAGCTCAATCCGACATACAGATATCTCTCATGAATATTTACGGTGAATCACAAAAATCTGTTTCGGGACAGCAAATTTCCCTATCATTACTTCTCTCTCATTAGAGGCTACTCTTGGCACAAAAAGCAAATAAAAAGGATAAGGAGCGGTTATTACAGAGGTAATAACTTCTAAGACTCATCTAAAACTTTTGGGTTATCTCCCAATAAGTACTTTTCTTTAACGCCTTTAAGTTACGCATAAGAAGCAAAGAAAGAATCAAGTGTTCTCAAATGAAGAAGCATTAAGACCAAATTTTGTTTTCATAGGAGAAGCAAAAGAAATCTTTTCTCTCTTTTTAGGGAAGTGTTCTATACCTTTCTTGAGTGGGAGTTGATATTTAATGGTGCCTTCTTTCATATCAATGATGGCACCAACAGTTCTAAGAAAAGGTCTTCCCAAAGTAATAGGACAAGAAGCATTGTATTCAACATCCAAAATATAGAAATCAACGGGGACATAGGAATTGTTAACCATAATAAGAACATCATTAAGACTCCCCATGAGTTTCTTTTTAACATTATCATCAAGTGGGACATTCAAATAACAATCTTCAAGAGGAGGCAAATCAAGCATATCATAAATCCTTCTAGGCATAATGGAAACACTACTATCAAGATCACATAAAGCTTTGAAATCAAAGTCATTCACTTTCATATTAATGATGGGTTCCCAACCATCTTCTTGTTTTATAGGAATAGAAGCTTTATGTTTCATCTTTTCTTCTTTAATGTTTATGGGAGCATCAGTAATGTGTTCTGTAAAGGCCATGTTCATAGCACTAGCATTAGGACTTTTAGCAAGCTTTTGTAGGAACTTAATAACTTCATAGATGTTGCAACCATCAAGATCAAAATCAACTTTATCATCTAAAGTAGTAGAACTATTACTAGCCTCAACACTAGTGGTGGTAATAGTAGAAACACTAATGTTTCTAGCAATTTCATCTTCTCTTTCCCACTTAGCATGTAATTCAGCTAATAGTCTAACATTTTCATCAATTCTTACTTGTATGGCATTAGTAGCTGCAAAGGGATTCTCATTAGTTTCAGGTTTAGCAGCCATTTTATTCAAAGTAGTTTGAGCTTTAGCTAAAGATGTTATATTTCTTTCAGCATTAGAGAGTTTTTCCTCAATAGTTTTATTGAAAGCAGTTTGTTTACTAATAAACTCTTTAAGCATAACTTCAAGTTCAGAGGGAGCACACTTATTATTGTTGTAAGAATTTCCATAAGCATTACCATTGTTGGGAGGATACGGCTTATAATTGTTGTTACCAAAATTACTCCTATAAGCATTATTACCATAAGCATTGTTGCCAAAATTGTTATTTCTTATGAAGTTCACATCAACTTGCTCTTCTTGAGCAACCAAAGAAGCTAGAGGAACATTATTTGGATCAATATGGGATTTCCCATTAACAATCATAGACATAATAATATCAATCTTATCACTCAAGGAGGAAGTTTCCTCAACAGAATTTACCTTCTTACCTTGTGGAGCTCTCTCAGTATGCCATTCAGAATAAATTAACCATCATATTGTCCAGAAGTTTCATTGCAGCACCCAAAGTGATGGTCATAAAGGTACCTCCAGTAGCAGAATCCAATAGGTTCCTTGAAGAATAGTTCAATCCTGCATAAGAAGTTTGGATGATCATCCAAGCAGTTAGTCCATGAGTGGGACAATTCTTTACCAAAGATTTCATTCTTTCCCAAGCTTGAGCAACATGCTCATTATCAAGTTGTTTAAACTTCATTATTTCACTTCTCATGGATATAATCTTAGCAGGAGGATAGTATTTTCCAATAAAAGCATCTTTGCACTTAGTCCATGAATCAATACTATTCCTAGTTAAGGAATTCAACCATTCTTTAGCTTTTCCTCTCAAAGAGAAAGGAAACAATTTCATCTTAATAATATCACCATCTATATCCCTATGCTTTTGCATCTCACAAAGTTCAACAAAGTTATTTAGATGGGAAGCAGCATCTTCATTACCAATACCAGAAAATTGTTCTCTCATAACAAGATTGAGCAAAGCAGGTTTTATCTCAAAGAAAGTATTTTCAGCCACAGGTGGAGCAATAGGTGTGCTCATAAAATCATTGTTGTTGGTGCTAGTGAAGTCACACAACTTAGTGTTTTCAAGAGTAGTCATTTTTTTGGGTTTTCAAATAAGAAAGCAAACTAGTAAACTATTTTTTTGTGTTTTTGATAACAAAACAAGCAAACAAAACAAAAAGAAACTAAGCAAAACAAAAACAACAAAGTAGAGAGATTGGTTATGAGGAATTCCCCTTGTGAAGATGTCCTTGACTCCCCGGCAACAGCGCCAGAAAATCGCTTGATGGCTCAATGCACGGCGCCCAGAAAAATGCTTGATGGCGGTGTTGATGTAGATCTCGTTGGGAACCCCAAGAGGAAGGTATGATGAGCACAGGAGCAAGTTTCCCTCAGTTATGAAACCAAGGTTTAATCGAACCAATAGGAGCAAGGAAACACCCCAAAGGTGTTACTAGCTGAGCCTTGGCAGGGCACACTACCGGTGCTAGTAGCAATGTGGAGACCTGCACAACACAACCACAGAACTTTGTCCCCAACTTGCGATGAGGTTGTCAATCTCACCGTGTTTTGCGGAAAACAAAGGATTAAACGTATCGAATGGAAAGAAGTAAAAGTTTGCAGAAAGTAAACACAAAGCAGTAAATAGTTTATAGATTGTATGTAAAGAAAAAGGACCGAGATCCATAGTTCACTAGAGGTGGCTCTCCTTAGATAACATGCTGGGTGAACAAATTACAGCGGGGCAATTGACAAACACCGAGAAAGCAATACATGCATATACTAATCATCTTGACTCCTTTGAGACTTGATTGGGCATTACAACATTATACATAGACTGCCATCCAACTACATTTATGACTAGTAATCCACCTTCAGGTTATCATCCGAACCCCCTCCAGTATTAAGTTGCAAGCAACAAATTATTGCTTTACGAACTACGTGTAAAGTAAACAATACAATTGTTCTATGAACAAAGGATTGTTGTTTTCTCCCTAGTAGCAACAGCACATCTAGTACCTTAGAGATTTCTGTCACTTCCCAGATTACCAGAGGCATGAACCCACTATCGAGCATAAATACTAACTCTTGGAGTTGCTAGCATCTACTTGGCCAAGATAGCTACTAACAACGGAAAGCATGCAAGATCACAAATAACAAAGACATGATAGAATCAATAATCATCCTGAAATAGCATCTCAATATCCATCGGATCCCCGCAAACACAACATGCAGAATTACAAATAGATGATCTTGATCATGAACGGAGCTCACAAGATCTAGACATGAAAGCACAAAGGAGGAGAACCAGCCATCTAGCTACTACATGGATCCGTAGTCCAAGGATGAACTACTCACGCATCACACCGGAGGCTTGCATGGTGATGAAGAAGGCCTCCAGGGTGAATTCCCCTCTCCGGCAGGGTGCCGGGAAGAGCTTCAGATCCCTCCCGATCTAGATGGAGCTGACAGCGGCTACAGACTCTTTCGTGGATTTTTGATCGGGCACTTAGGGTTTTCGTCCCGAGGGCAATATATAGGTGGAAGGAGAGGCCGAGGGGTGCCGAGCGCCACACCACCCCACGGCACCTGCCAGCTGCCTGGGCTGTGGTGTGGTGGCCTGGCCCCTCTCCGTCTCAGATTCGCACTTGATGACATCCGGAAAATAGGCACTTTGGCTTTTGTCCCGTCAATTCGAGAATATTCATTTTCGACTTGCTCGAACCAAAAACAGCAATGAAAACAGGCACTATGGCTCTTGTTAATAGGTTAGTCCAAGAAATCATAAGAAAAGTACTCCAAAGTTGGAACAAAACACAAGAAAGTGGATAAAACCAAGCATGGAACATCAAAAATTATAGATACATTTGCAATGTATCAATAAGATTTTTATGAACTTCCTGGATAAGTTTGTCATTGTTTTTATCGAAGATATTCTGATCTATTCCAAGTCAGAAGAAGACCATGAGCTACACATGAGGACCATCCTTGAAACCCTAAGAGAACATCAGTTGTATGCTAAGTTTAGCAAATGTGAGTTCTGGTTGAAGGAAGTAGGATTCCTAGGACATATTGTGTCAGCAAGAGGAGTCGTTGTCGATCCCGCCAAGATCAAAGATGTTGAAGCATGGAAAGCCCCAACCACTCAAACCCAAGTCCATGCATTTCTCGAATTAGCGGGATATTACCATAAGTTCGTTGAATGATTTTCGAGCATCGCAAGATCGATGACCCAGTTGTTGAAGAAAGATAAGAAGTTTGAATGGACGGACAAATGTGAAGCAAGTTTTCAAGAGCTTAAGAAGAGATTGATTTCAGCCCCAATATTGATTATGCTAGATATCAAGAAGCCTTTTGATGTGTATTGTGACGCATCCAAGATTGGTCTCGGATGTGTGTGATGCAAGAAGGCAAAGTCATAGCATATCTGTCTAAACAATTGAAGCAGCATGAGCAAAACTACCCTACCCATGACCTTGAACTAGTAGCCGTAGTTTTAGCATTGAAGACATGGCGTCATTACCTTATCCGTAACCGCTGTGAGATTTATTCGGATCACAAGAGTTTGAAGTATATCTTCACCCAGAAGGAGCTGAATATGAGGCAAAGGAGATGGATATAGTTAATCAAGGATTATGACCTTGACATTCACTATCACCCCAACAAAGCCAATGTGGTAGCGGATGCTCTTAGCAGATTGCTGTGTAGATTAAACACCATGATCAAAGAAACCCAGCCAAGTTTGCATGAAGAGTTGGAGCAGTTTAGAATGGAGCTAGTTAGCAAATGATTTTTAGCTAGCATAGAACTTCAACCCACTTTGATCAGTCAGATCAAGGAGGCGCAGAAAGGAAATGCAAGTATCGACAGAATCAAGCGTCGTATAAGTACAGGGAAGGTACCCAGATTCACCGAAGATGAAGAAGGAGTTTTGTGGTACAAAGGGCGTATCTGTGTGCTAGCAGATTCCGAGTTGAAGCAAGTCATCATGCAGGAAGCTCATGATACTCTTCATTCTATCCACCCCGGAGGAGCAAAGATGTATAAGGATTTGAAGGAGCAATTTTGGTGGCACAAGATGAAGAGAGAAATCGGAAGGTACATAGCCAAGTGTGACATATGTCAGAGAGTCAAAGCGGAACATCAGAGACCCGCAGGACTTTTGCAACCCTTGCAGATTCCAGAATGGAAATGGGATTCTGTCGGAATGGATTTCATCACTGGTTTGCCTACCTCTAGTAGGGGAAATGACTCTATTTGGGTCATAGTTGATAGACTGTCCAAGGTAGCCCATTTTATACCTTTCAAGACTACCTATCAGAGTTAGAAGCTAGCAGAGCTGTACATTGCTAGGATCGTAAGTTTGCATGGAACCCCTAAGACCATAGTGTCAGATTGAGGAACCCAGTTTACCTCAAGATCTTGGCAGAAAGTCCAAGAAGGATTAGGAACCAAGCTGAACTTCAGCACAACTTATCACCCGCAGACCGATGGACAAACTGAAAGAGTCAACCAAATCTTAGAAGATATGTTGAGAGCTTGTGTGCTAGAATATGGATCAAAATGGGAAGATTGTCTGCCTTTCACAGAATTCTCATACAACAACAGTTATCAAGCCAGTTTGCAAATGGTCCTATTTGAATTTCTGTATGGAAGGAAGTGTCGTATCCCCTTGAATTGATCGCAAGTAGGAGAGAGTCAGATCTTCGGACCCGACATCCTATGAGAAGCCAAAGAGAAAGTTCACAAAGTCCGTGAACACCTCAAGACCGCCCAATCCAGACAGAAGAGTTATGCTAACAAGAGACGTCGAGACCTGACCTTCAATGTCGGAGATTTTGTATATCTCAAAGTATCACCCTTGAAAGGAATACACCATTTTCAACTAAATGGAAAGTTAGCTCCCAGATATATTGGACCCTTCAAGATTTTGAATCACCGAGGAGAAGTATCATATCAACTAGAACTGCCAGAGGAGATGTCAACCATCCATGATGTGTTCCATATCTCGTTACTTCGCAAATGCTTAGAAGATCCGGAGAAGACCGAAGTATTCAAGAACATTGATCACCGAGCCATAGATATCAACAAGGATCTGACATATCGTGAAGTACCCATTAGTATTTTGGAAGAATCCTTCAGAACCACCAGGACTAGGAGTATCAAGTTTCTCAATATCCAGTGGAGCAACCACACCAAAGAAGAAGCTACTTGGGAGCGAGAAGATTATATTAGGACTGAGTTTCCAAATCTCTTTAGGTCCTAGTTTTTCTTAAGTCTCGGGACGAGATTTTGTTTAAGGAGGGAAGGTTTGTAACACCCCAAAAACACTAATCAAGATTATCAAGTTCTAATCACCTAATTTTAGGGTTAACAAAAACTTTTATTCCAAAAATCTATATGAATGCATGTGTGATTTGCATTAGTATATGATTGAGTGAAATTGCCATGTTTGTTTATTACAAATAAGAGGAAATGTTTTAAATATGAATGCTACATCATCTAGGATAATTACAAACAAAATCAAAAGAAAAAGAAATCAAATATGAATTAAATAAGCAAATGGTCATTTTGACCAAAGTTGACCACTAGGCCACTTTGAGTATTCCTAGAAAAGAATTTCTAACAGAAACAATTCCATTTCTTTTCACCCCTTGATAGACCAAGTAAAAGTGAAGCCAAGCCCACTTTACAAACCCACAAAAACTATTTTCAAATATATTTAATGGATAGTTCAAAATTGAATCAAGTTCATATGGTAAGATCACCATTTTGCAAAAACCACTCAAACTAATTACACTTGACTTCTCCAAGCAACCATAGACACTTAAGCATAAGATCCAAACACTCACCAAAATTCATTCAAAAATTTCAAATTTAATTTCTTTTGGCCATTTAATCAAACACCTTGCAGACACAAATCCAATTCTGCCTAACTTCACTATTTGGAGCATTTATCACTAGACCAAATGCCCCCATTGCACTCCCCCTGTCCCCCCCTTTGTCTAGTAGCACCAGACACACTCCCCTTGGCCGTTTTGCAGCAGTGAAGCGCCGCCCGAAGCCAGCCTCGCCGGCCGACCATGGATAGAGCGCACCGGACCACGCCGCCCTCTCCCACGATGCGCCGGAGACCTGCGACCGTCCACCGCCACCCCTGGCCAGCCCTCGATCACAGCCAGGCCCTGGACCACCCCAGAAACGCCACGCCCAGTGTCTCTGTGCCGTGCCGAGAGCGCGCCAGAGCGCCGCATCCGACCAGCTCGCACAGACCGCGCCTTGCTCTCTCTGTGCACGCCCCCACCTGCCATGACCACAGCTAGCTCCCAGACACCCCCGTTCGCCGCGCCGTAAGCACCTGTGCCGCGCCGCCTCGAACACCGCCGCTATCACAGAGCATCGCACGCGTTCGAAGCATTCCACGCCGCCCGGTGCCATGCCATTACACCCGTGATGAGCGCCAGGGAGCACTGCACCGCCTCCTACCCACATCCACACCGATAGCACGCTGTACCGCCCTCGCTGGAGACGCCAGCCCATCCCACTCGGTCCCCTCGTTGGTGTATAAATAGAGGCCCTCTCCGCCTCCATTCTCCACACCAACACACTTCCCACTCCTCACAGACCCTCCCACACTTCTCCCCGGAGCAAGGCAAGCACCGCTTCACCGGAATTTGGCAGGACGTCGCTGTAGAAGGAGAAGGGCGTCGTCGATTGGAGCCGCCCTAGGAGCTGCCGCGACCACCGTTCAAACCGCCGTTGTCGACCACGTCGTTTGCCACCATAGCCGACCCTAGTTGGAGCACAGGTGAGCCTCACATGACCCCCATGGCCATGTTAGGGTTTAGACCTCGCCGGAGCTATTCGTCGTTGACGATGAACCTCAGCCGTTAGATCGGGTTTTAATCGTAGGGCCTAGAATGCACGATACTGTTTCGGGTAGATTGAGTCGCTGGCTAGTGGAACCCTACTGTCAGTAGCCCTCTGCACCGCGCTGTGCAGATTGGGCCGTCCCAGTTAGTTTCCCGCGCAGGTCTGTGAATTCAAATAAGTATTTTCCAATTTAGTTAAAACCACATTCTGTCAGTAGATTCAAAATTCAATTCAAAGAGATTCACTGAACCAAATTGCATGATTCCAGTTTTGTTAGAAAGATATTTAAATTATCTATCCAAGACCGTTGGGTTCAAATAATTTGGAGTTAGATATCACATATAGTAAAAATAACAAGACAGAGACTTTTCCAACTTCAAACTTTTTTAAAAATCAACCATAAATTCTTTTGAGTTGATTCCAACTCTCAAAAATCACATTTGACAAGATCTATCTGAATATGTAAAAATATTTAGGTTGACATGCAGTGAATTTGGACTAGTACCAAAGGAATGCTATATAGGCATTTCTAGTCACTTTAATTCTATTAAATGATAATCTTAAACTTTATAAAATATGACCAACACTTTAAATTACATTCCCAAGTATTAGAATATGTGGTGATGACATGTGTCAACATGATCCGATATTCTAATTGGAGAATATTAAATCTTAAGTATTTTCAATGAGTAGAAATTACTTTTCTAAAATAAAATAAATAAGACTAAGTCTTTATTTCATGTGATGATTGTGATGATGCTAGATCATCAAGTGTGAACCTTAGTGTGCTAAATAGAAGTAGTTAAGTATTGTTTGGTGATTGTGTACCTCGTATTCATTTATAGACGATAGTACCGACCCGGGATACGAGGAGGAGGAGTACTACCAAGAAGAAGAAGAAAACTTCAACCACTACACCAACCAAGGCAAGCTATTACTTGCAAGCTAACACTTGCAAGTCTTATACTTATGCAAGCCTAACACTACAAGTTAACCATGCAAGCTAACACTTACAAGTCTTATACTTATGCAAGCTAACACTTGCAAGTCTCATACCTAGGCAAGTCATCCTTGCAAGATAACCTATGCAAGATGCATTAGGCATGCTTGGTTATGCAACTTTGGTTATACCAATCCCAAGTTTTACTTGCAAGCTTTATTCATTTACTTTACCAAATTTCTTTACTTTTAGTTAGTACTTTGTGAGTATTGGAAAAATAGAATAGATACCATAAAGATTATAAAACTAGGCCTAACTAGGTATACTTAGATGTCATTCCATGGCATGAGATTGGAGACTAGCCCCCCCCCCCTCATTAGTGAATACCCTCAACTTTAGTGGCTAGTGCTAAGCATAAAAGTTGATCACTTTAGATGGGAATACTTGGTGAAAATGATGATGAAAACCTTGGAATGATGATTCATTCTATTGAAATGTTTTGACATGTGTTATGGACACAAAATGATTTGATGATGAAAATGTTGAGGCATGAGCTTTAGCCCTTCTACAAAAACTGATGGTTGGGTTCGGATGCGATAATTTTACTGTACAACCACAATACCTGAATTGGGTAGGGCTTAGCCGGAAGTTTATATGCCTTAGTATGGGTTCCCTTGTGGAAGAGGTTGAGCTGAGGCTACCTCGTGATGAATGTCCACCTATGCAGTGCCCTGGATGGCAGATGGCCATGGATGGGAGGCCAAGCTCATAGGGGAGGTGCCTATACTAGAGTGTGTAATTGAAAGGTTTTGATTGATTATCCGCATACTAAGTATGATGATTCAGGGTTTTCCTTTACGGATGTATCGAACTTTGTGGTGAAAGTGTATCACCTCTACAGAGTGTCAAACTATTTGAATAGCCGCGTCCGCGGTCATGGACGGTTGGAGTGGCCATACTGTTTGCAAATAAACCTAGAGCTTAAGATTCCTAGTAGAACTACCTTACTTGTTAGTGATAGTTTGCGAGTACTTAAAGAGTACTCATGGCTTTGTCCCTGGCTATTCCTGTGGCTAGACTATGAGGAGGACTACCAGGATGATGGACAGCAGGAGGTCTACGACAACTAGGATCATCTTCTATCGTCAGCATTGCCTATGACTCTGAAGAATGGAGCCCCTACTACGTTTAATTTCCCCTGCTTAATTTGTATTAAGATTGGATCATGAGGTCCTTTATTTGTAAGACCTTATTATGGTTTGTAATGGATGATGTACTGTGATATCAATCTGTTATGTCTTGCAAAAATGGTAATCCTGGGATTGCGAGGTATGGCATAACAGGCATTTGGGATTAAAAACCTGGGTGTTGACAATCCATAACTTTGTATATCATCCATATACTCCGGAGCTGGATCTCTCCAGACTTTCTTTTATGCCATACAATATTTTGCAATTTTCCTTTCGATTTTTCCTCTCTTCGTAAAAGAAGCTCTCAACATCTATAGTGATGCTAGTTTCTCTAGCACATGATCCTAGGCATCTTAGTCATGTACCGACACCCTTGGATGGACACTTTTGAAGTTGATGTTTTATTCACTATCATCACATGACTAGCATTCTTCCGGATTCAACTCTTAGAAATCTTTAAGTATAGTAAACAAATTTACCCATACCTTGTATCCATCCAATCATGACTACTTCATGATGAAGCTACTATAACTCGATAGGAGGGATATGAGAATAAGTTTAGTGTCCAATGATTTAGGTGGCTAGCATATTCAATCTTTTTATACACTCATACAATATGAGCACATGTTGCACCAAATAAATCTCAATCATCTTGCAACAAAACAAGGTTTTATCTATAAAATATCTTTCACTCCTTCCTTGTTTTGAAACAATGTTTTCAGTTCCTAGAACACTTAGATTCTCAAAATATCTTTTGAAGATCAAGTTTCATGGAGGGAAGCATGATGCTAGATACTAATTGGAATCATTGCTCTTTGCTTAAATTGCATGGAGCATGGGAGGGTTTACCAAAAAGTTTGCAATAGGACTCAATCTTTAATTGTCACTTCAACATTTACGGTACCAGTCTGTAAAGTAAAATTACTAGAAACTATAGTTATTTTATATCAATTAATAAACTAAGTGTAAGGTGGATAATAGATGCTAGTGACTACTACGAACTATGCAAATTCACTTGATTAATAGTTCATGATTAATGAGCTACTGAAAATTAACAACTTAATTATTTTTTAGCTCCCACTAAAATCAATATCCCTCATAATTGATACTTAGTTATTCAAGATCCGCGTCTTACTTTTCCGACACCAATGTCACATCACATGCCGGGGAGCAAAACCGGTAGGCAATCATACCAATCACATCACATCTCCATATGATTATTATTAATCATTCGATTCTTGTGTTCCATACTCTAGACTTTCTAGGTAGTATGACAAGTGAACCTTAGTACACCGGCTGTGCGATAGTCTCGCATCCACATTATGAACGTTGCTAGGTGCACTGATGTTACATGACCCACACTAGTTCGAAGCCCATGTTATTTGGTGCCTAACTTAGGGAGAACACTTTTAACTTGATAATTCTAAGTGCATAAAAGGATTAACATCACACGTAATTCATATAGTGATATGGTATAGCACTTTGCGTCAATGATCTCCATCATCAACGTTTTTCCGACGCCATGTACTCCTCCACGCGCCTTGGACAGAGCATCGAGGTCCATCGTTGCTTGATCATTATTTCCAAGTCTTGCTTTTACAACTATTGCTACTCTAGCTAATAAAGAAAAAACCAACTATGGCTATTACAATAATAATATGACAATCATCGTGGCTCCTGTCACTCATTCCCAACAAGATTACAACATAACACATCTCATACATCACATTGCAAACATATCAAGCTATACCACATCACTTCCTACAAAACAAGTTAGACACCTCTAACACGGTTTGCTAACTCATGGGGCTCTATGGTTGTGAAGAGAACCGTTCTTTACCTACGTGGTAAAAAGCATCATGATTCAATCTGTTGTTGTTTAACTTATTCAGGATGTGTCCCCATAGTGCTATAAATAGCAACTATAGCTTCACTAGCCTTCGTCTTTAGGTGTGACCCCCGTGCGGATTTCAACCAATTCCACAAAAGCCCAACGTGCAAAATATCTTTCTCAAGCTATTGCGGAAAAACAGGCACCCGACCAAGTTATTTCATACACCCGAAGTGCACTTCACAAACCAGTCTTGATCCAAAGATCGTAAAGTCGGCTCCGGCCACTAATCACACAATACCACCAAGATCAAAATTGCAACAATTGGGAAGCAAAACAAGATCAATAATGCCAGAATTCAACAATTCCTCTATCCGTACATGTGCCTAAGCATAGACTTCTCTGATACCACTAGGGAACACGCTATGTAAAATGAAAAAATTCGAGTGCATAACCAGGATCATATGTAAGGGGGGAGGCAATGGATGATACCGTCAAAGATTGAACTAGCGGAAGTTTGTCGATGATGAGGTTAGTCATGCGTCAATCACCGCAACAAGCCTTAGCAAGTCGTGAGGAGATGTATTATCCAATGGACGGCTCCCATGAATATGCACCGATGAAGACATCGTTTATGAAGTAGTCGGTGCATCAATTCTCGCAGCTAGTCGATTGACTGCAAGAGGATTTCTCCTTGTGAAGATCCGCACGATCAAGTGCTCCAAGTGTCACACCTCCACCGGTATCCACACGTACAAGATCAGTGATGCCGCATCGAGGTGTGATCAAGAACACACGGTCGAAACAGGAACATGTCGACAAAGATCCAGTAGCGCTTCCACAGTCCCGTCTAGATTAGATCCAAACGCAGATAGAACTCGGGTAACGCTTCGGCATTGTAGTAGAAGAATACATAGGGAATACCACCCTAGGGTTTAGCACGACACAAAGGTGATGGAGGAGAGAGGCGTCGGCGGTGCACGAGGTGGCAGCGCGGCATGCGGTGGTGGCAGCGTGCGCGTGGTGGTGGCAGGTGGCGCCCTAACTAGGGTTTTGGCCGGGAGGAGGCGGCGACGGCTTGGGAGGCTAAGGACACGACTTGAGTCCCTCTTGGGGTGCCCCTTGGTGCTCTTGATAGGCGTCAATACCCCTTGGGTCGTCTTTAACCTAGCCCCAAAGTTTTGATGAGTTCCGGTACGTTTAGGTCAATCAAAACCTACTCCAAAACTGTCGCCTTTGACCAATCCGAATTGGGGTAGGGGACATCTCTTTGTCCCTTACGGCAACATGGATGCACATATTATGGAACATTCCAAACATCCTAAGATAATCCGGATCACCCCGATACCTTCCGGAACCTTCCATAACATTCCGAAACCTCCCGCTCCTTCCAAAACCTTCCATATATGTCCGGAGCCTTTTCGGACACTCTCGGGACCATTCTGGGCACTTCCGGGATCATCCGAGACATCTCGGAACCATTCCAAAACCAACGTATACTATCTCGGAACCATTATCTGCTCTCATTAATGCTCAAAACCTATTTCGAACACTCTCGACAATATTCTGGACACCTCTGATATATTCCGAGACACTCCGAACACCTTCGGAATTACTTCTCTGCTAAATCTTCATTCACACTCATATTCTAAATGCCATTGAACTCTTAAGTGTGTGACCCTATGGGTTCAGATATTTGCGGACAGGAACTCATTCTGCGACAATGATTACTATTGGCGTCTTGATGCACGTAGTAATCCCCGGAAATAAAATGAAGATCTTTATCGTGCGAACCGTTGTATTATGTCTGATACATATCGTATTGCTCCGTTGATACTTTTTGTTGCCCGAGATGAAACAATAGGTTATTCTTGTTACCTGACATGTAATATTTACTCATACCGCACTATCGATGTTCATGTATTCAACAACTGGACCACATGTCCGGCCAAACGATGACGAACATAATAACACATGAGTGGTCCCAGAGTGTATCTCTCCATCATCAGGAGTTTCAATTCCTGCAAGCACCCCATGCGAATAATTGGGTACCATCAGGTAAGAGCAAGTATCAACTTTATGATTACTCCATTAAGAGCAACATTTGACGAATCTTGCCATGTCCATATTATACCAAGTTCACATGTGTCTCGCGGTCAAACGATCTTTTGTAAAGTCAATACATTGTTTATGAGAAACTACCGATAACAATATTGACGATGTGTTTCACGGTATATCATATTGGGTCTATCCATCGTCTTTGTTCTCCCAATAACTCTGATCTCATATATCACCGGCAACTCTACAACATATTGTCGTTTTGCCCATATTCAAGAAATCGGGACTATCAATGATACATGAACTAGTCTTAGAGGCGAGACTAGGGATGTCTAAATGGTGTTTATAATTCCACACATGTATTAGGGTTTTCCTCCAAATACTCATTATCCGGAGCTAATACAATTATAGCACGGAATAATAAACTTAATCATGAATAGCAAATATAGAATAATACAATTTATTATTACCTCTAGGGTATATTTCCATTAGCATGGTTGTTGCTTGACTATTGATTAGTCATATGGACAAAGCTACCATATTCTACAATATGTAGACGACACCTTATTGATAATGCATGCTGATAAAATTCAAATTTGTACCCTTGGAGCTATTTTGGAAAACTTACCAAAAGCATTGGCCTCAAAGTCAATTATCACAAATCCTCCATGCTCCCTATTAATATTTCAAGTGAAAGATGCAATACTCTAGCTACAGATTTTGGCTATAAGACTGAAGACCTAGGCTTCATGATCTTATGCCTATGATCTATAAATTACATAAGATAATATCTGGCATCTCAAACCTCCTATCTCACTACTCTAGATTGGAAGTAATTAGCAGTCATTTCAGCTTTTCCTAATTATATTATGTGTGCCTTGAAAGTGCATTATAATCATACTGACCATGCTGAAAAATCTATGAGAACCTTTTTATGGCATGGAAAAGATATTGATAATCATGGAAAATGTTTGGTCTCGTGGGAAAAGGTGTGCTTGCCAAAATCTGCTAGAGGATTAGGAGTTTTAAATCTCAGGGAACAAAACAAGGCTCTGCTCATGAAGAATTTCTTCAAAATTTTCAACTCTCATGGACATTACTATCAAAATGGTGTGGTTCCTTCAAATCACAATGCAAGAGGCTCTTTATGGTGGAAAAATGTCTTTACTATCCACAGGATTTCAAGGAATTAACCTCCATAAATGTAAATCAAGGGAATATAAATATTCTATGGCAAAACAAGTGGCATGATGCTACACTGAATAGAAAATTTCCTGAACTAAATTCCTCCGCTAAAAAGAAAAGTACTACTCTATAGCAAGCAAGAAATTTGGACGAGGAAATGTTTTATTACATGTTCCAAATGACTCTATCCTTGACAGCTTATGAACAAAGCGTTCAGTTGAACGATCTTATTAACAACATGTCTCAAAATCATGAACCTGACAGTTGGTATTTTCCTTGGAATGGCAATAAATATATCAGCAAAAAGGTATATTTGGCCCTCCTTAATTTACCAGCAGCACCTGATCTCTTCAAATGAATTTGGAAATCTCCATGCTTTCCCAAGCAGAAATTATTTTTGGCTATTAATCCAAGACAAATTAAATACGAAGGACCTAATGAAGAGAAATAATTTTCATGTGTCATCAGATAATTGTGTCCACGCAAAAAAGAATCAGATAAATGTGTTCTATGTGATGAAGCCACTAATGAGACTATGTGCCATTTATTTTTCTCCTGTGACTTCAGCCAAAAAAATTGGGTGTAAACTTGGTGAAGAATGGATTACTGATCTTCCACTTATTCATATGCCGATGAAAACAAAAAATAGATCCTTTAATCCTTTCTTCAAGATTGCCATGATTCTTGGCTGCTGGAGCATCTGGATTCAGAAGAATAGAAATAACTTTGATAACAATTAGAGAGATTTGGAGAGTTGCTACCATTTTAAAGAATCAGTTAACCTGATTAGGCATAGAGTTAAGCCCAGCCTAACAGAAGGGATGCATGACTGACTTGATACTTTGTCATTTTAAAATAGAACTCCACTATCATGTAATTATTTCTTTGAAAATTAAAAGAAAATGATACAGTGGGGACTTCCCCCACTATTTTTGGTGTAAAAAAGCGTGCAATATCTTGAACTGAAATACATTGTATGATGGGCTCCACAAAAAAGATAAAATCTGAAATGATTTGAAAGTTACTGGCCACCCACACAGATCTGTATTTTAGTCTCTTTTATGTAGCCTAAAATATAAAATATTTTGGACTGGTACCTGATACATTGCAAATGTATCTATAATTTTTGATGTTCCATGCTTGGTTTTATCCACTTTCTTGTGTTTTTTCACAACTTTGGGGTACTTTTCATATGATTTCTTGGACTAACCTATTAATAAGAGCCACAGTGCCAGCTGCCTGTTTTCTGCTGTTTTTGGTTTCAGGAAAGTCAGAAAATGAATATTCTCGGAATTGCACGGGACAAAAGCCAAAGTGCCTATTTTTCTAGAAGTCGCAGATGCCAGAATACGAGACGGAGAAGAGCTGGGGGCCAGCCACACCACCTGGTCGCGCGGCCAGGCCTGGCCCATGCCAGGGGGTGGTCTGGCCGACCCCAGCACCCCCTCGGCCTCTCGTTCCGCCTATAAGATGCCCTCGGGACGAAAACCCTAAGTACCCGATCAAATATCCACGAAAGAGTCTGTAGCCACCGTCATCTCCATCCCTAGATCGAGAGGTATCTGAAGCTCTTCCCGGCACCCTGCCGGAGAGGGGATTTCACCCTGTAGGCCTTCTTCATCATCATGCAAGCCTCCGGTGTGATGCGTGAGTAGTTCATCTGTGGACTACGGGCCCATGTAGTAGCTAGATGGCTGGTTCTCCTCCTTTGTGCTTTCATGTCTAGATCTTGTGAGCTCTGTTCATGATCAAGATCATCTATTTGTAATTCTGCATGTTGTGTTTGCGGGGATCCGATGGATATTGAGATGCTATTTCAGATTGATTATTGATTCTATCATGTCTTTGTTATTTGTGATCTTGCATGCTTTCTGTTGTTAGTATCTATCTTGGCCAAGTAGATGCTAGCAACTCAAAGAGTTAGTATTTATGCTCGATAGTGGGTTCATGCCTCTGGTAATCTAGGGAAGTGACAGAAATATCTAAGGTACTAGATGTGCTGTTGCTACTAGGGAGAAAACAACAATCCTTTGTTCATAGAACAATCGTATTGTTTACTTTACACGCAATTCGTAAAGCAATAATCTGTTGCTTGCAACTTAATACTGGAGGGGGTTCGGATGATAACCTGAAGGTGGATTATTAGTCATAGATGCAGTTGGATGGCGGTCTATGTATAATGTTGTAATGCCCAATCAAGTTCCAAAGGAGTCAAGATGATTAGTATATGCATGTATTGCTTTCTCAATGTTTGTCAATTGCCCCGCTGTAATTTGTTCACCCAGCATGTTATCTATCTTAAGGAGAGCCACCTCTAGTGAACTATGGATCCTGGTCCTTTATTTTACATACAATCTACAAACTTTTACTACTTTGTGTTTACTTTCTGCAAACTTTTACTTCCTTCCATTCGATACTTTTAATCCTTTGTTTTCAGCAAAACCGATGAGATTGACAACCTCATCGCAAGTTGGGGACAGAGTTTTGTGGATGTGTTGTGCAGGTCTCCACGTTGCTGCTGGCACCGGTAGTGCGCCCTGCCAACGTTCAGCTAGCTACACCTTTGGGGTGTTTCCTTGCTCCTACTGGATTGATAACCTTGGTTTCGTACTGAGGGAAAACTTGCTGCTGTGCTCATCATACCTTCCTCTTGGGGTTCCCCAACGAGCTCGATATATTTTGGGCCATCAAGCATATTATCTGGCGCCGTTGCCGGGGAGTCAAGGACATCTTCACAAGGGGAGTCCCTCATAACCAATCTATTTACTTTGTTGTTTTTGTTTTGCTTAGTTTACTTTTGTTTTTGTTGGCTTGTTTTTTTTATCAAAAACACAATTTTTTTAGATTTACTAGTTTGCTCTCTTATTCAAAAACACAAAAAAATGACTACTCTTGAAAACACTAAGTTGTGTGACTTCACTAGCACCAACAACAATGATTTTATGAGCACACCTATTGCTCCACATGTGCCTGAAGATACTTTCTTTGAGATAAAACCTGCTTTACTCAATCTTGTTATGAGAGAACAATTTTCTAGAATTTGTAATGAAGATGTTGCTGCCCATCTAAATAACTTTGTTGAACTTTGTGAGATGCAGAAGCATAGGGATGTAGATGGTGATATTATTAAGCTGAAACTGTTTCCTTTCTCTTTGAGTGGAAAAGCTAAAGAATGGTTGAATTCCTTAACTAGGAATAGTATTGATTCTTGGACTAAATGTAAAGATGCTTTCATTGGAAAATACTATCCTCCTGCTAAGATTATATCCATGAGAAGTGAAATAATGAAGTATAAACAATCTGATAATGAGCATGTTGCTCAAGCTTGGGAAAGAATGAAATCTTTGGTAAAGAATTGTCCCACTCATGGACTAACTGCTTGGATGATCATCCAAACTTTTTATGCAGGATTGAACTATTCTTCAAGGAACCTATTGGATTCTGCTGCTGGAGGTACCTTTATGACCATTACTTTGGGTGCTGCAACAAAGCTCCTGGATAATATGATGGTTAACTATTCTGAATGGCATACTGAGAGATCTCCACAAGGTAGGAAGGTAAATTCTGTTGAGGAAACCTCCTCCTTGAGTGATAAAATTGATATTATTATGTCTATGCTTGTTAATGGGAAAGCCCATATTGATCCAAAAAATGTTCCCTTAGCTTCTTTGGTTTCTCAAGAAGAGCAAGTTGATGTGAACTTCATAAGAAATAACAATTTTGGCAATAATGCTTACAGGAACAATTTTGGTAACAACAATTATAAGCCATATCCTCCCAACAATGGTAATGCTTATGGAAATTCCTACAACAATAATAGGAGTGCACCCTCTGAACTTGAAGTTATGCTTAAGGACTTTATTAGTAAACAAACTGCTTTCAACAAAACTATTGAGGAAAAACTTTCTAATGCTGAAAGAAATATAGCATCTTTGGCTGAAGCTCAATCTTCTTTGGATAAAATGGCTGCTAAACCTAAAACTAATGATAATCCCTTTGCAGGTACTAATGCTATACAAGTAAGAATTGATGAAAATGTTAGACTATTAGATGAATTAAATGCTAAGTGGGAAAGAGAAGATGAAATTGTTAGAAACATTAGTGTTTCTACTATTACCACCACTATTGTTGAGGATAGTAATAGTTCTACTACTTTAGATGATAAATTTGATTTTGATCTTGATGGTTGCAATATCTCTGAAGTTATTAAGTTCCTACAAAAGCTTGCTAAAATTCCTAATGCTAGTGCTATGAACATGGCCTTGACAAAACACATTACTCATGCTCTCATAAAGATTAAAGAAGAAAAGATGAAACATAAAGCTTCTATTCCTATAAAACAAGAAGATGGTTGGGAACCCATCATTAATATGAAAGTGAATGACTTTGATTTCAAAGCTTTATGTGATCTTGATAGTAGTGTTTCTATTATGCCTAGAAGGATTTATGATATGCTTGATTTGCCTCCTCTTGAAGATTGCTATTTGAATGTCCCACTTGATGATAATGTTAAAAAGAAACTCATGGGGAGTCTTAATGATGTTCTTATTATGGTTAACGATTCATATGTCCCCGTTGATTTCTATGTTTTGGATGTTGAATACAATGCTTCTTGTCCTATTACTTTGGGAAGACCTTTTCTTATAACTGTTGGTGCCATCATTGATATGAAAGAAGGCACCATTAAATATCAACTCCCACTCAAGAAAGGTATAGAGCACTCCCCTAAAAAGAGAGAAAAGATTTCTTTTGCTTCTCCTATGAAAATAAAAATTTGGTTTTAATGCTTCTTCATTTGAGAACACTTGATTCTTTCTTTGCTTCTTATGCCTAACTTAAAGGCGTTAAAGAAAAGTACTTATTGGGAGATAACCCAAAAGTTTTAGGTGAGTCTTAGAAGTTATTACCTCTGTAATAACCGCTCCTTATCCTTTTTATTTGCTTTTTGTGCCAAGAGTAACCTCTAATGAGAGAGAAGTAATGATTGGGAAAGTTGCTGTCCCGAAACAGATTTTTGTGCTTCACCGTAAACATTCGTGAGAGAGATCTGTATGTCTGATTGAGCTGTAATTTGTTGTGCTTCTGACCAAGGTTGTTATCTAACTTTAGTTAGTTCAACACCTTTTGATTTGAGCAACAGAAGGTCTTCGAAAAAATTCTTCTTTACCTGCTGGTCTGTTTTGACAGATTTCTGCCATTTCTGCATTTGCTTCTTGTAGGTTCCTTTTTGAGTTCTTTTGGGGAATTGAGATTTTTGAAGGAAGTGCTACAGTAGATAGTGTTCTAATGGAAGTTTATTTGGTGTTAGAACTGAATCTTAAGACTTATTTATCTTAAGTGCACTAATGTTGCTAATGAGATTGTGTGAAGTTTTGTATGAAGGAAAATTTTCAGGTGTATGGAAGGAATGAGTAATGAGATGAAGGATGGACTAAAACTCAAGGTTGGGAATGCCACGCGTGTCACCCCAAGAAATATCCAAGAAGTACAAGCGTCAAAGCTTGGGGATGCCCAAGGCATCCCCTTCTTCATCAATAAAAATTCCAGGTTTCTTCCAAACGCTTCATTTTTATTGTTTCATGCACAATTGTGTTGTTCTTGGAGCGTCTTTTTTTTGTTTTCGTTTTGGTTTTTCATTTGCTTTGCTTGCTTAGTTTTCTGAATAAATTTGTTGTACCCCCTCTTTCATACATTGGTTTGCAAATAGTTTGGTTTGGTTTGGAAAAGAGTAGGAAAGTTCATGCTTATGTGGTAAAAAGAGCTCATTTTTGACTATGGCATGTGCTTTGTCATGCCATGCTTGATATTGTTTTGGATTTATGCTTAGTATTCTTTGTTGTAGCATTACTTGTTATAAACAATTGAGATTGCTTAATGTGCCTTGGATGAATCATGCGTTGTTTTAGCATACTAAAGCATAGTATAGTGGTATTCTCCTTTGATGCTTTATTTGGGTTGACTTGGTGCATGCTCACACCATGTTATGACTGTCTCAAGTCACCATAGCCTTTATGATCCTTTAGTTTTCAACTTGTAGTATCACTTTCTCCTTTGATCAATGATTTTTTGTCGCTCTGCATGATTATGGCCATTATTGCTCTCTTAGTTTGTCGCTCCTAGTCTTTTGCTAGCCTCCACAACCAAGTATGAGTTCCACTCATGCATCCAACTCCCTAAACCAAGTTATTCCAAAGAGTCCACCATACCTACCTACTAGCTTATGCTATTCCAAGTATATTCATGCTTTTGTTTACCTTCCAAATTATACTTGTTATAGGAAAACTAGTGATTAAAGCTCTCACAAACTTGATGGCACATTTTACTTTACTTGCCCTTAATAAACTTGAACCATTGTGTCGTCTATGTTGTATATGCTTGCACTTATATGTTGGGAATTAGCAGAAACATGCTTTCATGGGGAACACTTTCAACATTGCACTTGGTACTTGTACCTAGTTGATATCATGCTCTTTTGTATATGGATGTCGTCGGTGTGAAATGAAAGGGGAGCTTGTAAGTCCATGGAGTTATGTATATGTGTTAGAGAACGCCTGGGTCACTGGTCTAATCCATGCTGACATGGTGGAAACCTGTAGCATAACCATAATGAGCTGTCTATGAAGCATTCTTCTTATATAAAAAAGAGTCCTATATTGAGAAAAAAGAGAAAAGAAAGAAAAAGATACTATGAAAAGAGGAAAGAGAGAAAAAAGCACCATATTCCCATGGTAAATAAGAAGAATGCAGAGATGCTCGTTGTCTGCTTGCCTTGTCATTTTGATATGGGGATTCTTCCGTATCATCGGGCAAGGGGTACCCCGTTGGCGGTTCTCAATGATACACATGTACTTACAATGACAAGAACTTACCGGTTACTAAACCTGAGTAGCATGAGGAGCGGCCCTCGTATACAAGGGACATGAGATTTCTGACTTATACTTCGTCAAACATATACTCCATAGTTTGTTCACTTTAACCTTAATCACTTCAAGATGCTTATGATAGGGGCAATGAGAGCTGAAAGCTATAAGTACCATACTTTTTGGAAGCTCTTTATGAAACTTGAATCTCTGCTTCCTTTTATGAAGGCCTTTCTTCCACCATTATATTGAGTCTCCACCTTCTATCTTTATGCACTTACTTTGCGAGCATAGTGGCCATTCTTAGTTCTATGTGCATTGTCCCAAGACTAGTTGATTGATGCATAACTTGATACTGCTTGTTTTAAACTATTTGTATCTAATCACTCTTATGAACTTTGAAGGTGTCCTATGCATTTATATTTTCTACTCTATGAGGGACAAGCTGAATACTATTATGCTATATTTTCTTTATGTGAAACAAACAAACGTCTTGCAAAGCATTGTTATTCATGAATCTTTTGTTTGTGCCTTTTCATGTTGCATCAAAGTCTCTTTGTCTTATTGCTAGAACCTTGTATTTCATGTTATGATTGAAGTACTATGATCTTAGCTTTGAATGTTTTACAAATACTTTGATCAAGTCTTTGATGGTGCATGTCACCTCAAAAATTATTCTTTCTTTTTATCACTTACCTACTCGAGGACGAGCAGGAGTTAAGCTTGGGGATGTTGATACATTGCAAATGTATCTATAATTTTTGATGTTCCATGCTTGGTTTTATCCACTTTCTTGTGTTTTGTTCCAACTTTGGAGTACTTTTCATATGATTTCTTGGACTAACCTATTAACAAGAGCCACAGCTGCCTGCTTTTCTACTGTTTTTGGTTCCAGGAAAGTCGAGAAAATGAATATTCTCGAATTGACGGGACAAAAGCCAAAGTGCCTATTTTTCCGGAAGGATCAAGTGCCGATCACGAGATGGAGAAGGGCCGAGGCAGCCACACCACCTGGCATGGCTAGGTTCGCCCACGCCAGGGGTGGTGTGGCCAGCCCAGGCACCCCCTCGGCCTCTCCTTCCGCCTATATATTGCCCTCGGGACGAAAAACCTAAGTACCCGATCAAAAATCCACGAAAGAGTCTATAGACACCGTCATCTCCATCCCTAGATCGGGAGCGATCTAAAGCTCTTCCCGGCACCCTGCCGGAGAGGGGAATTCACCCTGGAGGCCTTCTTCATCACCATGCAAGCCTCCGGTGTGATGCGTGAGTAGTTCATCCTTGGACTACGGATCCATGTAGTAGCTAGATGGCTGGTTCTCCTCCTTTGTGCTTTCATGTTTAGATCTTGTGAGCTCCGTTCATGATCAAGATGATCAAGATCATCTATTTCTAATTCTGCATGTTGTGTTTGCGGGGATCCGATGGATATTGAGATGCTATTTCAGGATGATTATTGATTCTATCATGTCTTTGTTATTTGTGATCTTGCATGCTTTCCGTTGTTAGTAGCTATCTTGGCCAAGTAGATGCTGGCAACTCCAAGAGTTAGTATTTATGCTCGATAGTGGGTTCATGCCTCTGGTAATCCGGGGAAGTGACAGAAATCTCTAAGGTACTAGATGTGTTGTTGCTACTAGGGAGAAAACAACCATCCTTTTTTCATAGAACAATCATATTGTTTACTTTACATGCAGTTCGTAAAGAAATAATCTGTTGCTTGAAACTTAATACTGGAGGGGGTTCGGATGATAACCTGAAGGTGGATTATTAGTCATAGATGCGGTTAGATGGCGGTCTATATATTATGTTGTAATGCCCAATCAAGTCTCAAAGGAGTCAAGATGATTAGTATATGCATGTATTGCTTTCTCGGTGTTTGTCAATTGCCCCGCTGTAATTTGTTCACCCAACAAGTTATCTATCTAAGGAGAGCCACCTCTAGTGAACTATGGATCCCGGTCCTCTTTGTCTTTTACATACAATCTACAACTGTTTACTGCTTTGTGTTTACTTTCTGCAAACTTTTACTTCTTTCCATTCGACACGTTTAATCCTTTGTTTTCCGCAAAAACACGGTGAGATTGACAACCTCATCACAAGTTGGGGACAAAGTTCTGTGGTTGTGTTGTGCAGGTCTCCACGTTGCTACTAGCACCGGTAGTGTGCCCTGCCAAAGCTCAGCTAGTAACACCTTTGGGGTGTTTCCTTGCTCCTACTGGTTCGATTAAACCTTGGTTTCATAACTGAGGGAAACTTGCTGCTGTGCTCATCATACCTTCCTCTTGGGGTTCCCAACGAGCTCTACATAAACCACGAGCCATCAATACGTCGTAAATGTATCTATAATTTTTGATGTTCCATTCCTGTTTTATATCTACTTTCTTATGTTTTGTTCATACTTTGAGGTATTTCTATACATTTTCTAGGACTAACCTATTAACAAGATGCCATAGTGCAAGTTTCCTGTTTTCTGCTGTTTTTGGTTTCAGAAAAGCTGGAAAAGGAATATTCTCGGAATTGGATCGGACAAAAGCCAAAGTTGATATTTTACCAGAAGACTCACGGAGCCAGAAGACGAGACGGAGAGGGGCCAGGGGCTAGCCACACCACCTGGTGGCACGGGCCAGGCCAAGCCGCACCAGGGGGTGGTGTGGGCTCCTCCGGCCTCCACCGAATTTGCCTCTTCGCCTATATAAGCCTCCCAGGACAAAAACCCTAAACACCCGATCAGAATTCACAAAAAGTTATGCAGTGCCGCCGCCACCGAAGAGGAGATTCAGGGGACAAAAGTCTCTATTCCGGCACCCTGCCGGAACGGGGAAGTGCCCTCGGAGCCATCTCCATCGACTCCACTACCGTCTCCATCGCCGTTGCTAACTTCCATGATGAGGAGGGAGTAATTCTCTTTCGAGGCTAAGGGCTCTACCGGTAGCTATGTGTTCATCTCTCTCTCTATGCGTGATCTTATGAGATCATGAGCTTTGTAATCTATAGATCTATTCTGCTACTCAAGTGCTTTAATGAATCTCTGTTTCTCCCCACGTGTGTGAATTTATAGTGTGCACACCATGTGGCACTTTGGCTAAGGTTATATAAATACTTATCATGAGTATAATTTGAGTTGGATGTCTCTATGAGATTGTGGTGTTTGTTGGAACCATCTAGCGCTCAAGGTGATAGTGAGGGGTTATCTAGATGGGGAAAGCGAACTTTGAGGTGTGTTGTTATAGCCCTACCGTGGATTAGAGTTATCCAACCAGAGAGTAGTTCAGAGTAGTATCATAAAGAGATGATATTTATATGAGGGTGTTCACTAGTGAAAGTATGATCCCTAGGCCTTGTTTCTAAGCATTGAAACACCGTTTGCAACTAGATCTGTTACATGTTTGCTTGCTTCCATCTTTATTTCAGATTGCCTTTAGTCTCTTCCTGCCCATCAAGCTCTTTTCTGGCACCGTTACCACTTATAATTATCTATACCACTTGTATTTCACTATATCTTCGCTGAACTAGTGCACCTATACACCTAACAAGTGTATTGGGTGTGTTGGGGACACAAGAGACTTCTTGTATCTTGATTGCAAGGTTGCTTGATAGGGATACCTTTGACCACTTCCTCACTGAGTTCGATAAACCTTGGGTAATCCACGTAAGGGAAACTTGCTGCTGTTCTACAAACCTTTGCACTTGGAGGCCCAACAACTGTCTGCAAGAATAGAAGTGCGTAGACATCCCAAATCTCCAGCTTGATCAGGGGGTGGTGGTCTAGGTGGAGCCTCCTGTGTAAGATGTGGACACGGCTGCTGTCGTAGTGGCGGGGGTACCTGTGTATGTGGAGGCTGCTGCTGCGCCACGGAGGGACGAGGGGGGAGCTATGCTACATGGTGGTGAACAATGTCTGAAACGTTGATGCACGTGATAGCCGTGTAGATACTCCGTAGCTTCTCCTCCATGCACCGGAAAAAAGGACCAATGCTGGCAATTAGGGATGGACATAAAACTCGAAACTCGACGAGTTTAATGAGCACCTGTTTGCTCGGCTCGTTCAAAATCGACTCGTTTCCTTAACGACCCGAGCTGAGCTGCAGTTTTTGCTCGATATAGCTAAATGATTGAGTTAACGATGTTCGTGAGCTACTCGTTAAGATTGGTAACAACCAAGGTATGGCCCACTTATGTTACTACATGTCTAATTTGGCAGCCCATCTAAGGCAAATAGCTGGCCCATTGAGGAAGACCGATCGATCCAGGAGCAAGAGCAATCGACCAAAGACCTTACCCTATACTCTACCGATCGATCCAGAATATTTCTCGTCTGTTTCGTTGACTCGTCATCTCCTCACTGCATACCACATCTCCATTTTCTCGATCTGGATCTGTTGACCGTGGCACCCACTGAGCCCTGCCGGCTGTCATTTTTAATTATCGATATGCCTATGTCTGAGGCCGATGCATTTTGTTAATGAGCAGCTCCTGAGCGCTCGTTAACATCTAACGAACTGAGCCGAGCTTTACTTTTTGCTTGTTATCCTTAACGAGTTTAATGATCTGAGCCTTAATGAGTGTGAGCCTTAACGAGATGAGCCTTAACGAGTCGAGCTGCTCGATAGTCTAGCCCTACCAACGATGGTGTCCTAGAAGAGGTCTAGACAAAAGCGAGCATCCGTACTGGGCCACTTAAGTCTCTAGCTCAGATGTTAAGTGCATCTAAATTGAATAAGAGGTTGTATTAGAGAGGTGGCAAATTATAGAACAACTAGATGCATCAAATAAGGAGGTAGTATTTACCGCGTGCTCTCTTGATCCCATAGTAAACTGGCTCAAGTACCTCTCATCATCGTGAGCATGATGGATGCTGTGTAGTCATGTCATTGTCATGTACCTCTACAAGTGTGCGTCGAAGAGGGCTTGGTCAAATGGGGAATCCCTAGGCCAGACATTAGTAGTCGCAATATGCCACTCCATGACATAAGGTTTCGATGATCCTGAAGGATACTAGGAAGTAGACATGTGTGCAGCACAAAGTCGCTCACCTTCCAATCAATTAGTGTTATATTTCGGGCAATAGGCATGTACCCTTGCGGTACAACCGTCCTTCTCGCATTCCATCGTCAAGTACTTTTGCGATGACACCTTAATTCTGAAAACCCTATGTGTGGAGACTGTCCATGATATGATTACTTCCTGCAGATGTTTCTTACTCGGATACAAGGCACCTTGGGAGATGGTGTTCTGGTGGTACTGTTAGGAAAAATCATGTCCATCATTCACATTCATCGTTGTTGAGAAGTCCTGGTTCCATGAGGCAGGAATTAGTACCTCCTCTTATCCATATGACTCATTAGAATCATCTGCAATATCACTCTCATCATTTGTATCTTCGTCTTCCATTTGTTGCTGCAGATGACCATCTCTCTCAGCTGAATCTGCCTCCCCACTAAAATGATTTCCTCATGTTGCCTGACTGGTATGCTCTGATTCATAACCACCACCTCCACCACCTCCGCTCCGTGCATGGCTACTCTAACCTGAATCATATCCACCCCCTCTAGTTTGTGTCTAACCACTCTTGGCCATGATCATATCCACCCCGCTTCACTACAGGAAGCACTACGGCAACAGGGTTAACTTGCCTGGTACAACAACCTTTTAACCAGCCCACCCACACTACAAGAAAAGTTGGCTTTTACAATGGACGATTTTCATGGTTGAAGGCCCGTTTTTCGTGGTTAAAAAGTCTTCTACGACGGATGGCCTTCATGGTAAAATCCCCGTCACAAATGAATCTACCACAGTTTTTTTCCGACCATGGTGAATCACACCCTTCAGCCACGAAAACTTGTTCCGTCGTAGATCTGTTCGCCAGCTGGTTTGACTGCTAATGTCATGCATGGCAAACACCATTAATGCCTAGTTACCACTGTTAACGGTCATAAAAACCATGGTAGAAACCACGCCCAGCCAAGGCCTGCTAATTAGTAAGTGGGCCGGCCCATTACGAGAGCCCAATAAGAAAACGACCCATTACGGTTTCATCCTGCACTATTTGGAATGGGCCCATTAGTGCAGCCGGCCATGACCCGTGAACTTTCAGACCCGACATAGCTTCGACCTACAGTAGGCCCACCTGGGTCCAATACTATGCGGCCCATTACTATCCTGCGCCAAGTCGGTTCAGTTTTGTTAAGTCCTACGGTCGACCCGTCTCTTTTCTCACAGCCCATCGTGGGCCATCTTATGGCCTTTTACTATTACAACCTTTTACTATTCTGGCCTTTCACTGTTCGGGCCTTCTACAATTCAGTCACATAAGCGAACTGCTAAGTTTTGACCTGGTACTGTTCCAGCCAGGTACTTTCTATCCTGGTATTGTTCTGTCCTGTTCCAGTTCTGGTTCGCTACTATTCTTCCATGTTACTGTTCTGGCCTGCTATAGTTCTGCCCCTTACTGTTCTGGTATGTTACTGTTCTGGCCTGTTACTGTCCTGGTGCTTTCATGTCATACCCTTTTACTGCTCCAGTCTTTTATTGTTCTGGCCTTTTACTGTTCTGGCCTTTTACTATTCTTGTCTTTCACGGACCTGGTCCTTAACTGTTTTGGCCTTTTACTGCTCAATAACTTCTGGCAGAAGCCCACTGTTTAATGGCGTCAGAGTAGGCCCGTCACTGTTGATTGGCAGCCCATCAAGGACTGGTACAAACGTTGATGGGCCTACTAGTGTTTAAGACTATCTAACTTAGATCCATTGCCAGGACATAAAAGTGGATAAACAAAGAACAGAAGATTCTCTAGAATGATAAATAAATTCTGGAATTGTGGAAAAAACTTATAACTGGAAAATAGTAAATTATTACAGTCCACAAAAATTCCGTAGCTCGTAAAGTATCATCGGAGTACAACACAGTTGATAAACAACATAATCTTAGTTTCAAAAATGTTCCTTTTAGGGAGCTCACATCGCCTCACATGTAACGACGAGTTTACCATGAAACTTGTTGAGGATATTATTGATGGGGTTCGTTGCATGAAAAACAAAAAATTCCTATGGTTGCAACCACCAAGATCATATCTAGGAGATACATGTAACGGTTTCATATGTACTCACCCTCGAAGACCATAACACGGGATAACGTTCCCGCAAACAAATGTGGCTATTATAGAGTGTACATGACCATCCTCAAGGACGCGATGATAGTGTCACACGTGTATCACCTCCGTAGTCGGTCACACATACTATGTGTCGATGACTTCCGTCCCTCGCTCCAGCTCAGTAGCAAAAGTAGTGGATCCTAGGGAACTCTGCCAACACTACGACATGGTGGTGATGGTGGTGGAGAAGACCTTGAGCAGGGTTTCGCCTAACCACCTCGCTCGTGTCATTGGACAAGCCTAGAAGGGGAGGAAGATGCCAACCAAAGGGCATATGAGAGGAGAGGTGAAAGGTGTGTGAGAGAGAGGAGAGGAGGGGGCCTTTTATAGGTGAGGGGGCAGCCCAAGGGGGCTAGACGCACAGCCATATGGCTTCCCCCACCTCTTCCCCAATTATGTGGGTGGACTCTCCACTCACATAAAAACACTCTCCACTTTCTCCCATTTATTTTCCACTCAAAAATCAAGCGTTTCTTCATTAAAACCACTTTTAATTCACTTGATTTAATGTCACTCATTTAATGAACACTTCATGTAATGAGTACTTCATTTAATGAACACATTAACAATTCAATCATAATGTTATTCCGATACACCGAAACCATTCCGGCAGATTTATCAGAATAAATTCCTGCGATGTCCATTATCTTCTCCTGCGTTCCCTATCCACTCAGTTGCCTCGACTACCCTTAAGTGTGTCTCCCTACGGGTCACGAACTGTGTGGAGAGTGTTCATTAGCGGAACCTGGAGATGCATAATGACTCCCACCAGTTCATGTGATGACTTAGTGATCGCGTGAGATTTTATTTGCAGTAACCAATTCTTTTTGTATCACGATATTTGACTTGTCCGAGATTCAATAATTCGGTATCACCATACCTAGTTCGAACCCGTTACTGACAAGTAATCTTTTCTCGTTCCCATGATATAACATTCTTAGTGATCATTATCACTTGCTTGCAAGCTATGTCAATGTGATATCACCAAGAGGGCCCTGAATATATCTCTCCATCATCAGGATGGACAAATCCCACTCTTGATCCATGAGCCTCAACTAACACTTTCCAAGTAGCTGACGACACCTTTATCACCACCCTGTTATGGTGTGACATTTCATGCAATCAAAATACTCTTCCGAAGTCAGTGTTCGATCTGATCTCATGGTATAAGGATTAGGGTTACTTTGAATGACGTTATAGTAGTGTAAACATAATGGCATGATCGTGTTATTATACTTTGGGAGTATGTTCATCACATCATTCAATCAATGTTGTGACCTTGTTATTAACAACATCCAATGTCATGATCAGGAAACCTTGATCATCTGTTAATCAACAAGCTAGTGTAATGAGAGGCATCACTAGGAACATTTTCTTTGTTTATTAAACACACATGTATTAAGGTTTCTGGTCAACAAAAATATAGAATGAGAAATAAACATTTATCATAAACATGGAATAATATAATAACAACTTTATTATTGCCTCTTGGGCATATTCCTTTCAGTCTCCCACTTGCACTAGAGTCAATAATCTAGTTTGAAGAACTTGTGCAGTCAACACCTATGGTTTTATAGTGTTGTATATACACGTTTGCTAGTGGTAAACATAATCTCCGGATCTGGCGCTTTCAGGTCTGTGTGTATTTGCATGTCCTTGCATCTCTACACATCACTCATTCTCAAATGAGATGGCATTGTATAAATTTTTGGTCCTTTGGTGAGACCTTAGTTCCTTGAGCTTAAAAACACGTTGACACTATTGTCATACAATAGACCTTCATATTACTAGCCCATGGAGAACCACACCTAGTTCCTTTGCTTCTACTATAGCAGTCTTATACTTAGCCTTTCATTGTAGTAACCGTCACAGTGTCCTTAATCTTTTGGAAATTATCCAAATCTATCATGGAACTTTCTTCCATTACATTATGCCACCTTAACCTATAGCCTAAATTGAGATAAACTTAGTTTCTATCTGGTGAAAAAAACTAGTATCAGTGTAACACTTACAATGAATTATTTGTTAAGTTCCAATGTAACACTTATAATGAATTATTTGTATAGTGCCCATGTAACAGTTTACAATGAACTATCTTTCTAGCATTAATGTAACACTTTACCATGAACTATTTATCACTTCTACATACAGAATATATTCTTAGTTCTTCCAAAGATCATAAGAATATCCTTACTATCGTCCAATGATCATTTTATGAGTCACCCTGGTATATGCTCATAACATTTAGAGCATAGGACATATCTGGATATGTACATATCATGGTATGATTGATTTAAGATATTCATGTGATTTTACTCACTAAGTGTCAAAGCACTTGAATCTTGTTTATCGAGATATTCATGTGATTTTACTCACCAAGTGTCAAAACACTTGAATCTTGATTCACTCACCAAGTATCAATATACTTGAATCTTGATTCAACCTTTTCCATGTGGCAAGAACTTTTCTCGTCGTTTCCATATTGAACTCATTCAATATTTCATTTATGTACATTTGCCATAACCATATTAGCGTCTCAATCTATACAAATAGACTTTGATGCCAAATATTCTAGTTTTGTCCAAAACTTTCATTTAAATCTAATTTTAATAAAATCCTTAACTTGTGTCAATAAAAGATACATCATTTCTGAAAGGGAAATGGATGTTGCCTAGAGGGGGTGAATAGGCATTTTAAAGTTATTATGGTTTAGGATGTAATAAATGCGGAATAAAACTTAACGTTTAATTTATCAAGCCAAAACCTATATTCACTAGGTTCACTAAGTGCACCAACAACCCAAGAAACAAGGTGATAGCAATATATAATACTTCAAGCACAATGGCTATCACAATGTAAATTGCATAAGTAAAGGGCTCGGTTGAGAGATAACCGATGGACGTGGAGACGATGATTTGTTTCCTGAAGTTCACTTCCAAAGAAGCCACGTATCCGTTGGAGAGGTGCGATGGCGCAATGTACTTCGAACGCCACAAATGGCTCACCTTGAGGTGTGGTGGCTCGATGCTCACCCAATGCCACACAAGGCCTCACCCCAAGATGCAAAGGCACACAACAAACCAACGCCACAAAAGGCTCACCCTATTCTCCCATGAGCTCGCCACAAAGGCCTACTCATGTTCCACTATGGGTCACTTGAGAGGGGTCACGGAACCCGTACAACACTTGGGGAAATCTCCACAACTCAATTGGAGTGCTCCCAAGAAACGCCACAAAGGCTCCACAATGCCACAATAGGCCAACAAGCTTGGGGAATCTCCACAACTCAATTAGAGGCCCCAAGAACACACCACAACTCCACACAACCGTCTAGGGTTCCAAGAACCCAAGAGAAACAAGCCCAAGGGAATGAACTTGCTGAATCTCCGAGGAGAACTCAAACCTATGCACCAAATGCAAGAGGCAAGTCATTTTGTCTCAAATTCCACCAAAGCTACAAAAGCTGTTGGGGGAATAAGAGAGGAAGAACACAAGAGGAGAACACAAAACTCTCCAACATCTAGATCCCAAGGATTCCTTCACAAAGAAGGGATTTGGTTTGGTGGGGGTTGTAGATCTAGATCTCCTCTCTCAAATCCCTCAAAAAGATGCAAGAATCATAGGAGGGGGAAGGAGAGAGGGCAAGCTCATCAAGTTCAACAATGGAGGAGAGAGAGAAGGGCAAAAACCAAGAAGAACAAGTTTCCCCATGAAGGGGAAGGGGAGATCCTTTTAAAGGGCTCCCCGATCTGCCCGTTACTCATAGTTTCGCGCATGACCGGTAGTACCGGTGGGTGGCCAGTACTACCGGTGGCACCCAGCCAACAGTCCAAAACGGCGATGCGAGCGAACAAAAAATATCTTGGCCAGTACTACCACATGTCCACCGGAACTTTCGACGAGGTCGGTACTACCGCCCGAAATACCGATCCAAGTTCCATCAAATAGATGCGACCAAGATAGAGAGGTTACTGAACAGAAAACAGGGTTACCGGAAGTTGGGCCGGAAATTACATCGGTACTACCGGCGGCAAAATGCCGTAGCGGTACTACCGTTGGCCCGCCGGAACTACCGGTCAGGCAAAAATTCTAGAACCAAAACTGCCACAACTTTTGCATCCGGACTCCAAACAATATGAAACCAATTTTATTGGAAAGATAACGACGTGTAGAATCCAACAAGATAAAAACGCAATAGGATATTCAAGGGAAATCTGTTTTTGATGAACTAGATCTTGTTATGATGATAACCACAAGCTCTAGATCCTCACATGGACAAGAACCAAACAACAACCAAGAAAGATGATGTTATGTATGCAAAGGTTTGAGCTCTCTCCGAAATATACGAATGAGTCACCCACTCGAGAGCCCCTCTTGATAGTACGGCTATTTATCCTAAACCCGGTCTCCCAACACTACAAGATACCAGTAAAATAGAAAACCTATCAAGATCATACCTTTGCCTTGAGCATTCCACTTGAGCTTGATATAGACCATGCATCTTGTCCTTCTCAAGATGGATCTCCTTTCTTGATTGCACTTGCTTGATCTTGCTTGATGAAGACTTGAGAAATGCTCCCCCATACTCCATAGGGAGGCCTCTTCTTCGAACTACTCTTCATTATTCCATGATTGCTGAGGATGGCAAGCTTCAAGCATGAGATCTTCTAGAGATGACGCATCTTGATCTTGCACATCAATTCTTGATGATGTATTGAAGATAGCCATGGGGAACTCCATCTTCTTCTTCTTCTTCAAGACATACTTGATCTTCTTATTCTTCTACTTGATTCCAATAGGCACAAAGCCCTTGGACATTGCTTCTTCTTTTTCATCCTTGAAACCAACACATGGTCCAAGCGATGCCAATGGACAAACCTACAAGTGAAACTCAATTTGCACATTACTCCATAGGGATTGTCATTAATTACCAAAACCACACATGAGGGCCATACATGCCCTTTCAATTTCCAATCAACAATATGTCTTATACACAATATATTAGAAATATGTCTCAGTGCTCCCACTTAATTTCTTGCAAATGCAAGCATCTTCATCGTCTCTGATGAAATTAAATATTTTAACATTTTCATCACGGTGAAGATTCCAACTCTGCTATGCTTACTTCAACTAATGAAGTTTGCATGCCATTTTAGCATCCTTTGATTCAACAAAACCCTTCAGACCATGTCACGTACACGATCTTAGTAACCATTTTTAGAAGAACGTTGTTTTATTTGTTCAACTAGCATATACAACAATTGACATATGTAGTTGTTGCTACATTAATCCGTCTAGACTAAATATCACGAATCTTGTCGTATTCAACTCCTTGAACATTGTCGTAAATTCTTTACCGACATGTCGACTATTTCATAGATGTGAAACATCCATATCTGTTTCTTTATAGATCCAAATACGACTGATAGAATTTATGCCTTTCAGAGGGTCTTCCAAGTTCAGTAACTTGGTTTCTCATGTATGGAACTATCACAGATTTTATGGCTTCAAGCCATTTTACGGAGTCGGGGCCTATCATTGCTTCTTTGCATGTAGTCGGTTCATCATTGTCAAACAATAATGATTTAATCTCAAATCTTAGTATTTGATTGTTTACCCGACCTATGTGGTTCAATATGAACTTAGATCTCCGTGACAACAAATTATAGCTGCCCCCGGGACACTTTTCGGTGTTGCACAACTCAGCACATATAGATAAAGTTCAATAACCTTATAAAAGTTCTATTGTCCTCCCACTTAACTTTTCGCCAAAAATTCCTTCTCAAGAAACTTGACGTTCTAAGTGACAAACACTTTTGTCTTCGGTGTTATGGAGGAACACCCAACGGTTATTTGTGATAACCTACAAAGACATGCTTATCTGACTTTGGTTATAAACATTTTAATTATGCTTAGCATACAAAAATTTAAGAAAAGACAACTTGGGTTTTATCCTAATCCATAACTCATATGGTGTCATTTCAACGGATCATGATGGAGCTCTTTTCATAGTAAAAAGCGAGTCACTAAAGCTTAATCTTTAAAATATAATGGAAATTTTTATAGATAACACCATTGATCCTACCATGTCAAACAAGGTTTGATTACATCTCTCGAATACTCCATATTCCTATGGTTTATTGTGAAACATAAATCCATGGAACGATTCCCTAAATCTTAGGTGTTCTTGATAAACTTGTAACTCAGATATTTCCTTTATGATCCACTCATAATTTTTTTATTTTCCCGTTACAATGATTTTCCTCTTCATGTTGAAATCATTTGAACATTTTCAAATGTTTCATACTTCTCGCTGATTAAGTAAATATACATATATTCTCAAATCTTTGGTTAAAGTATATGAAGTTTGAAAGATCCATCGCATACGGCTACACATAATGAACTATATGCATCAATATGCACAATATCCAATAAGCACATAATGGACTATTGATGGCTCAATGCACGACGCCCAGAAAAATGCTTGATGGCGGTGTTGATGTAGAGCTCGTTGGGAACCCCAAGAGGAAGGTATGATGAGCACAACAGCAAGTTTCCCTCAGTTATGAAACCAAGGTTTAATCAAACCAGTAGGAGCAAGGAAACACCCCAAAGGTGTTACTAGCTGAGCTTTGGTAGGGTGCACTACCGGTGCTAGTAGCAACTTGGAGACCTGCACAGCACAACCACAGAACTTTGTCCCCAACTTGCGATGAGGTTGTCAATCTCACCATGTTTTGCGGAAAACAAAGGATTAAACGTATCGAATGGAAAGAAGTAAAAGTTTGCAGAAAGTAAACACAAAGCAGTAAACAGTTTATAGATTGTATGTAAAGAAAAGGACCGGGATCCATAGTTCAGTAGAGGTGGCTCTCCTTAGATAGATAACATGCTGGGTGAACAAATTACAGCGGGGCAATTGACAAACATCGAGAAAGCAATACATGCATATACTAATCATCTTGACTCCTTTGAGACTTGATTGGGCATTACAACATAATACATAGACTGCCATCCAACTGCATCTATGACTAATAATCCACCTTCAGGTTATCATCCAAATCCCCTCCAGTATTAAGTTACAAGCAACCGATTATTGCTTTACGAACTGCGTGTAAAGTAAACAATACGATTGTTCTATGAATAAAGGATTGTTGTTTTCTCCCTAGTAGCAACAGTACATCTAGTACCTTAGAGATTTCTGTCACTTCCCAAGATTACCAGAGGCATGAACCCACTATCGAGCATAAATACTAACTCTTGGAGTTGCTAGCATCTACTTGGACAAGATAGCTACTAACAACGGAAAACATGCAAGATCACAAATAACAAAGACATGATAGAATCAATAATCATCCTGAAATAGCATCTCAATATCCATCGGATCCCCGCAAACACAACATGCAGAATTACAAATAGATGATCTTGATCATGAACGGAGCTCACAAGATCTAGACATGAAAGCACAAAGGAGGAGAACCAGCCATCTAGCTACTACATGGATCCGTAGTCCAAGGATGAACTACTCACGCATCACACCGGAGGCTTGCATGGTGATGAAGAAGTCCTCCAGGGTGAATTTCCCTCTCCGGCAGGGTGCCGGGAAGAGCTTCAGATCCCTCCCGATCTAGAGATGGAGATGACGGCGGCTACAGACTCTTTCGTGGATTTTTGATCGGGCACTTAGGGTTTTCGTCCCGAGGGCAATATATAGGCGGAAGGAGAGGACGAGGGGGTGGCGGGAGCGGCCACACCACCCCCTGGCGGGGGCCAGGCCTGGCCGTGCGGCCAGGTGGTGTGGTGGCTTCCTGGCCCCTCTCCGGCTCGTATTCTGGCACTTGATGACATCCGGAAAAATAGGCACTTTGGCTTTTGTCCCATCCAATTCTGAGAATATTCATTTTCTGACTTTCCTGGAACCAAAAACAGTAGAAAACAGGCAGTTGGCACTGTGGCTCTTGTTAATAGGTTAGTCCAAGAAATCAAATGAAAAGTACTCCAAAGTGTGGACAAAACACAAGAAAGTGGATAAAACCAAGCATGGAACATCAAAAATTATAGATACATTTGCAATGTATCAACATCCCCAAGATTAACTCCTACTCGTCCTCGAGTAGGTAAGTGATAAAAAGAAAGAATAATTTTTGAGGTGACATGCACCATCAAAGACTTGATCAAACTATTTGTAAAACATTCAAAGCTGGGATCATAGTACTTCAATCATAACATGAAAGACAAAGTTCTAGCAATAAGCAAAGAAACTATGATGCAACATGAAAAGGCACAAACAAAAGATTCATGAATAACAATGCTTTTGCAAGACGTTTGTTTGTTTCACATAAAGAAAACGTAGCATAATAGTATTCAGCTTGTCCCTCAATAGAGTAGCAAATATAAATGCATAGGACACCTTCAAAGTTCATAAGAGTGACTAGATACAATAGTTTAAAACAAGCAATATCAAAGTATGCATCAATCAACTAGTCTTGGGACAATGCACATAGAACTAAGAATGGCCACTATGCTCTCAAAGTAGGTGCATAAAGATAGAAGGTGGAGACTCAATATAATGGTGGAAGAAAGGCCTTTTTATAAAAGGAAGTAGGGATTCAAGTCTCATAAAGAGCTTCCAAAAATTATGGTACTTATAGCTTTCAGCTCTCATTGCCCCTATCATAAGCATCTTGAAGTGATTAAGGTTAAAGTGAACAAACTATGGTGTACATGCTTGTCAAAGTATAAGTCGGAAATCTCATGTCCCTTGTATACGAGGGTCGCTCCTCATGCTACTCAAGTTTAGTCACCGGTAAGTTCTTGTCATCGTAAGTATATGCGTATCATAGAGAACCGCCAGCAGGTACCCCTTGTCCGATGATACGGAAGAATCCCCATATCAAAATGACAAGGCAAGCAGACAACGAGCATCTCAGCATTCTTCTTATTTACCATGGGAATATGGTGCTTTTTTCTCTCTTTCCTCTTTTCATAGTATCTCTTTTTTTCTCTTTTCTCTTTTTTCTCAAGATAGGACTCTTTTTTATAAGAAGAATGCTTCATAGACAACTCATATGGTTACGCTGCAGGTTTCCACCATGTTAGCATGGATTAGACCAGCAACCCAAGCGTTTCTCTAACACATATACATAACTCCATGGACTTACATGCTCCCCTTTCATTTCACACTGACGACATCCATATACAAAAGAGCATGATATCAACTAGGTACAAGTACCAAGTGCAATGTTGAAAGCGTTCCCCATGAAAGCATGGTTCTGCTAATTCCCAACAAATAAGTGCAAGCATATACAACATAGAAGACACAATGGTTCAAGTTTATTAAGGGCAAGTAAAGTAAAGTGTGCCATCAAGTTCGTGAGAGCTTTAATCACTAGTTTTCTCATAACAAGTTTAATTTGTAAGGTAAACAAAAGCATGAATATACTTGAAATATCATTTGCTAGTAGGTAGGTATGGTGGACTCTTTGGAATAACTTGGTTTAGGGAGTTGGATGCATGAGTGGAACTCATACTTTGTTGTGGAGGCTAGCAAAAGACTGGGAGCGACAAACTAAGAGAGCAATAACGGCCATAATCATGCAGAGCGACAAAACATCATTGATCAAAGCATAAAGTGATACTACAAGTTGAAAACTAAAGGATCATAAAGGCTATAGTGACTTGATATAGTCATAACATGGTGTGAGCATGTGCCAAGTCAACCCAAATAAAGCACCAAAGGAGAATACCACTATACTATGCTTTAATATGCTAAAAGAACGCATGATTCATCCAAGGCACATTAAGCAATCTCAATTGTTTATAACAAGTCATGCTACAACAAAGAATACTAAGCATAAGGCCAAAACAATATCAGGCATGGCATGACAAAGCATAGGCCACAGTCAAAAACAAGCTCTTTTTACCACAAAAGCATGAACTTTCCTACTCTTTTCCAAACCAAACCGAACTATTTGCAAACCAATGTATGAAAAAGGGGGTCCAACCAATTCATTCAGAAAACTAAGAAAATCAAGCAAACGAAAAACCAAAACTAAAACGAAAAATAAGACGCTCCAAGAAAAACACAACTGTGCATGAAACAATAAAAATGAAGCGTTTGGAAGAAACCTGGGATTTTTATTGATGAAGAAGGGGATGCCTTGGGCATCCCCAAGCTTTGACGCTTGTACTTCTTGGATATTTCTTAGGGTGACACGCGTGGCATCCCCAAGCTTGATCTTTAGTCCATCCTTCATCTCATTACTCATTCCTTCCATACACCTAAATTTTTTCTTTCATACAAAACTTCACACAATCTTTATTAGCAACATTAGTGCACTCAAGATAAAAGGTCTTAAGGTTCAGTTCTAACACCAAATAAACTTCCATTAGAACACTAGCTACTGTAGCACTTCCCTCAAAAAGCTCAATTCCCCAAAATAACTCAAAAAGGAACCAACAAGAAGCAAATGCAGAAAATGGCAGAAATCTGTCACAACAGACCAGCAGGTAAAGATGAATTTTTTCGAAGACATTATGTTGCTCAAATCAAAAAGTGTCTAACTAACGAAAGTTAGATAACAACCTGGGGAAGAAGCACAAAAATTCACGCCTCAAAAAGACGTTCAGAGATTTTACACAAATTTGTACGGTGAAGCACAGAAATCTATTTCGGGACAGCAACTTTCCCAATCATTACTTCACTCTCATTAGAGGTTACTCTTGACACAAAAAGCAAATAAAAAGGATAAGGAGAGGTTATTACAGAGGTAATAACTTCCAAGACTCATCTAAAACTTTTTGGTTATCTCCCAATAAGTACTTTTCTTTAACGCCTTTAAGTTAGGCATAAGAAGCAAAGAAAGAATCAAGTGTTCTCAAATGAAGAAGCATTAAGACCAAATTTTGTTCTCATAGGAGAAGCAAAAAAAATCTTTTCTCTCTTTTTAGGGAAGTGTTATATACCTTTCTTGAGTGGGATTTGATATTTAATGGTGCCTTCTTTCATATCAATGATGGCACCAACAGTTCTAAGAAAAGGTCTTCCCAAAGTAATAGGACAAGAAGCATTGTATTCAACATCCAAAACATAGAAATCAACGGGGACATAGGAATTGTTAACCATAATAAGAACATCATTAAGACTCCCCATGAGTTTCTTTTTAGCATTATCATCAAGTGGGACATTCAAATAACAATCTTCAAGAGGAGGCAAATCAAGCATATCATAAATCCTTCTAGGCATAATAGAAACACTACTATCAAGATCACATAAAGCTTTGAAATCAAAGTCATTTATTTTCATATTAATGATGGGTTCCCAACCATCTTCTTGTTTTATAGGAATAGAAGCTTTATGTTTCATATTTTCTTCTTTAATCTTTATGAGAGCATTAGTAATGTGTTTTGTAAAGGCCATGTTCATAGCACTAGCATTAGGACTGTTAGCAAGCTTTTGTAGGAACTTAATAACTTCAGAGATGTTACAACCATCAAGATCAAAATCAAATTTATCATATAAAGTAGTAGAAGTATTATTAGCCTCAACACTAGTAGTGGTACTAGTAGAAACACTAATGTTTCTAGCAATTTCATCTTCTCTTTCCCACTTAGTATGTAATTCAGCTAATAGTCTAACATTTTCATCAATTCTTACTTGTATAGCATTAGTAGCTGCAAAGGGATTCTCATTATTTTCAGGTTTAGCAGCCATTTTATTCAAAGTAGTTTGAGCTTCAGCTAAAGATGTTATATTTCTTTCAGCATTAGAGATTTTTCCCTCAATAGTTTTATTGAAGGCAGTTTGTTTACTAATAAACTCTTTAAGCATAACTTCAAGTTCAGCGGGAGCACTCTTATTATTATTGTAAGAATTACAATAAGTATTACCATTGTTGGGAGGATATGGCTTATAATTGTTGTTACCAAAATTGTTCCTATAAGCATTATTACCATAAGCATTATTGCCAAAATTGTTATTTCTTATGAAGTTCACATCAACTTGCTCTTCTTGAGCAACCAAAGAGGCTAAAGGAACATTATTTGGATCAATATGGGCTTTCCCATTAACAAGCATAGACATAATAATATCAATCTTATCACTCAAGGAGGAAGTTTGTTCAACAGAATTTACCTTCTTACCTTGTGGAGCTCTCTCCGTATGCCATTCAGAATAATTAACCATCATATTGTCCAGAAGTTTTGTTCAGCACCCAAAGTGATGGTCATAAAGGTACCTCCAGCAGAAGAATCCAATAGGTTCCTTGAAGAATAGTTCAATCCTGCATAAAAAGTTTGGATGATCATCCAAGCAGTCAGTCCATGAGTGGGACAATTCTTTACCAAAGATTTCATTCTTTCCCAAGCTTGAGCAACATGCTCATTATCAAGTTGTTTAAACTTCATTATTTCACTTCTCATGGATATAATATTAGCAGGAGGATAGTATTTTCCAATGAAAGCATCTTTGCATTTAGTGCAAGAATCAATACTATTCCTAGTTAAGGAATTCAACCATTCTTTAGCTTTTCCTCTCAAAGAGAAAGGAAACAATTTCAGCTTAATAATATCACCATCTATATCCCTATGCTTTTGCATCTCATAAAGTTCAACAAAGTTATTTAGATGGGAAGCAGCATCTTCATTACCAATACCAGAAAATTGTTCTCTCATAACAAGATTGAGCAAAGCAGGTTTTATCTCAAAGAAAGTATCTTCAGGCATAGGTGGAGCAATAGGTGTGCTCATAAAATCATTGTTGTTGGTGTTAGTGAAGTCACACAACTTAGTGTTTTCAAGAGTAGTCATTTTTTTGGGTTTTCAAATAAGAAAGGAAACTAGTAAAACTAAAAAAATTGTGTTTTTGAATAACAAAACAAGCAAACAAAGCAAAAAAGAAAACTAAGCAAAACAAAAACAACAAAGTAAAGAGATTGGTTATGAGGGACTCCCCTTGTGAAGATGTCCTTGACTCCAGCAGCGCCCGGAAAAATGCTTGATGGCTCAATGCACGGCGCCCAGAAAAATGCTTGATGGCGGTGTTGATATAGAGCTCGTTGGGAACCCCAAGAGGAAGGTGTGATGATCACAGCAGCAAGTTTCCCTCAGTTATGAAACCAAGGTTTAATCGAACCAGTAGGAGCAAGGAAACACCCCAAAGGTGTTACTAGCTGAGCTTTGGCAGGGCGCACTACCGGTGCTAGTAGCAACATGGAGACCTGCACAACACAACCACATAACTTTGTCCCCAACTTGCGATGAGGTTGTCAATCTCACCGTGTTTTGCGAAAAACAAAGGATTAAACGTATCGAATGGAAAGAAGTAAAAGTTTGCAGAAAGTAAAAACAAAGCAGTAAACAGTTTATAGATTGTATGTAAAGAAAAGGACCCAATAGAGGTGGCTCTCCTTAGATAGATAACATGCTGGGTGAATAAATTACAGCGGGGCAATTGACAAACATCGAGAAAGCAATACATGCATATACTAATCATCTTGACTCCTTTGAGACTTGATTAGGCATTACAACATAATACATAGACCGCCATCCAACTGCATCTATGACTAATAATCCACCTTCAGGTTATCATCCGAACCCCCTCCAGTATTAAGTTGCAAGTAACAGATTATTGCTTTATGAACTACGTGTAAAGTAAACAATATGAGTGTTCTATGAACAAAGGATTGTTGTTTTCTCCCTAGTAGCAACAACACATCTAGTACCTTAGAGATTTCTGTCACTTCCCAAGATTACCAGAGGCATGAACCCACTATTGAGCATAAATACTAACTCTTGGAGTTGCTAGCATCTACTTGGCCAAGATAGCTACTAACAACGGAAAGCATGCAAGATTACAAATAACAAAGACATGATAGAATCAATAATCAATCTAAAATAGCATCTCAATATCCATTGGATCCCCGCAAACACAACATGCAGAATTACAAATAGATGATCTTGATCATGAATGGAGCTCACAAGATCTAGACATGAAAGCACAAAGGAGGAGAACCAGCCATCTAGCTACTACATGGATCCGTAGTCCAAGGATGAACTACTCACGCATCACACTGAAGGCTTGCATGGTGATGAAGAAGGCCTCCAGGGTGAATTCCCCTCTCCCAGGTGCCGGAAGAGCTCCGATCCTCCCGATCTAGGGATGGAGATGACGATGGCTCTGAGACTCTTTCGTGGATTTTGATCGCACTTAGGGTTTTCGTCCCGAGGGCAATATATAGGCGGAAGGAGAGGCCGAGGGGTGCCGGAGCCACACCACCTGGCGGGCGCTGGCCGTGGCCAGTGGTGTGGTGGCTCCCTGGCCCCTCTCTGTCTCATATTCTCGCACTTGATGACATCCGGAAAAATAGGCACTTTGGCTTTTGTCCCGTCCAATTCCGAGAATATTCATTTTCTGACTTTCCTGGAACCAAAAACAGCAGAAAACATGCAGTTGGCACTGTGGCTCTTGTTAATAGGTTAGTCCAAGAAATCATATGAAAAGTACTCCAAAGTGTGGACAAAACACAAGAAAGTGGATAAAACCAAGCATGGAACATCAAAAATTATAGATACATTTGCAATGTATCAACTATATGCATCAATATGCACAATATCAAATAAGTTAGTCGTTTGTTCCTCTTTGTCCTATGAACGAAAATTTAAATCATTTCCAGGAAATTCTCACAAGCGTCAATTGATTCAAAAATCAAACAGACTCCAAAATTCTATCAACATGGAGTTTCTTCATGTTTTATTTTTGATATGATTTAAACTGCAGTGTTACTCATAAGTGATCTTCTAATAATTCGTCTTATGATACTTTAGCATCAGTGTTTATGGACGTGATTTATCCAACTAGATTTGTAAGAGTTCATCCATCTTGAATGGAATACGGTGATTATTTGAACGATCATCATTCTCATAATACCAGAACAAAATAACAACTATTAAAATAGAAATCTTGAAGGGAAGCTTTGATATCAACGAGAAACACAATAACACTTTATTTGGTTTCGATGAACATCATCACATATTCTCTTGCTAGTTACATAGGCCATTGAAGTTCATGAATTGTGTTGCTCTATGTGACATTTTACACCAACCAATTTAGTATCCAATACGGGTATCCAATACCCAAGAACCACATTGTTTAAAAAGCAAAGAATACCCCCATAACGTGTATATCATTCAAATACCTAAGTTGGCCAGTCTTTTTCTTTTCTGCCAAATATTTCCAAGATTCTCTTTTAGCATTTCCTTTTATCTTTTAAAAGAAACTATCAACATGAAAGTGGTGCCATACACATGACACATAGTCCAAAGCGTTTATAGTCAAATACTAATACATTTGGACTTGCACTTTGAAGTAGATCACTATTATCAAATGACTGGCATTCTTTCAAAATTTCATTCCTTTTAGTAATCCTTTTAATGTAGTAAACATTTTACCTACATCTTCTATCCATCCTTATCATGACAACTTTCATGATCAAGCTACTATAGCTCATAAGGATGAATCGTGAATATAATGTTAATTCCCAAAACCTTTTTGGGTGATCATGACGCCTAGTGTCTCCAACCTTTGCAAATTCTCATACAATACGAGAATATGTATTTTATTAAATTATACTCTATCATATTGCAACCAAGAATTTTTTCAGATATCACAATATCTTCTACAGATGATGGGTCCTAAAACAATTTTCAGCTCCTAGATAACACTGATATTAATTTTTTCAATATCAAGAATAATGTAGGCAAGCATGATACTTAGATAATAATGCTAGAATTTTTTACTCTTGATTCAATGCAACTTATTGAATTTCATGGAGTAAGTGAGGTTTTGCTGAAAGTTTGTAATAGTACTTTAAACTTTATATTCATAAAACTATACGATACCAGCTCTTAAAGTAAAATATCCAGAATCTATAGTTCTATTATCTCAATTATAGCTAAAAACAAGGTAGTCACCGAATGCGAATGACTACAACAAACTATGGAAATTCACTTTGATTTAGTATATGATAAATTGAGTTCAAATTAATCCAAATTACTAAATTGAAATATCACTCAAAACAACATCCCTCCAGTCGTTTTGGTGATTACACAGACCAAATTCACTACACCACGACTGATCATCATGAGTGGTGGTGCAACTCCAATGGCGAGCATCATATGGACACCATATCATTCATATGACTTGTGCTTTACATTTCTGTTCATGTTCCGAGGCCATGTATGTATATGCTAGGCTTGCCAATTAAGAACCTTAGTACCCACATGTGTAAAACTGTCTTACACCAATTGTATGCGAACGTATATTCTATCACACCCGATCATCACGTGGTGCTTCGAAACGATGAACTTTCTTAACAGTGCATACTAAGGAAGAACATATTATTATCTTGATATTTAGTGAGAGGGATCATCTTATAATGCTACCGTCAAGAACTAAGCAAGACATAAGCATAAATAAGATGCAAATAAACATCATATGCATAAAGTGATTGATATGGTTCTTGCACTTGATCACTATCTTGTGCATCATGGTATGATCTCTATCATTCCATTTCTGTAGCACCAAGGTCTATGGCGCTCCCACTTTGTTATAATTCCCAAGAGTATCTCACCTACTAAAATTATAACGTTTACCATATCATGACACATGCCCAATAAAAATAAAACTAGACGCTTCTAATTTATCTTTGCATATTTTACGTGGCTTTGGGATTTCAAAGATAGAATCATTCTTACCTACGAAAAAGGAACCACAATGATGATAATGAGCAACCCGTTGTAAATTAGATATCAACTATAGTGGGAGAGACAGACACCCGCTAGCCACTTATGCAAAACTAGTTGCATGTCAAACGTGGAACAGGTCTCATGTGCGAGGACATGTAAAGTTTTTCTGGGCTGCTTCATCCCACTATGCCACCAATATCCAAAATACATGAAGGATGTAATAACATGATCATCAGTGCCCACATATTCATGTGTTCTAACCATACAAAGCATCTCCGCATAGACATAGCTCTGATACCACTTATGGGGTTTGTTGCATGGAAAACAAAAAAATCCTATGGTTGCAACCACCAAGATCATATCTAGGAGATACATGTAATGGTTTTAGATGGACTCACCCTGGAAGACCGTAACGCGGGATAATGTTCCCACAAATAAACGTGGTTGTTGTATAGTGTACATGGCCGTCCTCAAGGAAGCGATGACAGTGTCACACGTGTAGCACCTCTGTAGTCGGTCACACATACGGTGTGTCGAAGACTTTCGTCCCTCGCTCTAGCTCAGTAGCGGAAGTAGTGGATCCTTGGGAACTCCACCAACACTACGACATGGTGGTGATGGTGGTGGAGAATATCTTGAGCAGGGCTTCGCCTAAGCACCTAGCTCGTGTCATTGGACAAGGCTAGAAGGGGAGGAATATGCCAACCAAAGGGCAATGAGAGGAGAGGTGAATGGTGTGTGAGAGAGAGGAGAGGAGGGGGCCTTTTATAGGTGAGGGGGGCAGCCCAAGGGGGCTAGGTGCACAGCCATATGGCTTCCCCCACCTCTTCCCCAATTATGTGGGTGGACTGTCCACTCACATAAAAACACTCTCCACTTTCTCCCATTTATTTTCCACTCAAAAATCAAGAGTCTCTTCATTAAAACCACTTTTAATTCACTTGATTTAATGTCACTCATTTAATGAATACTTCATTTAATGAGTACTTCATTTAATGAACACTTTATTTAATAAGCACATTAACAATTCAATCCTCGATGTTATTCCGATACACCGAAACCATTCCGGCAGATTTATCAGAACAAATTCCTGCGATGTCCATTATCTTGTCCTACGTTCCCTATCCACTCAATTGCATCGACTACCCTTAAGTGTGTCTCCCTACAGGACGCAAACTGTGTGGACATGATCAAGACATTCTCCAATCAATAATCATTAGTGGGAACGCGAGATCCATAATGACTCCCACCAGTTCATGCGACGACTTAGCAATCGCGTGACCTTTTATTCGCACTAACCAATTCCTTTTGTCTCATGATATATTACTTGTCTGGGATTCGATCATTCGGTATCAGTCATACCTATTTCGATACTGTTACTAACAAGTAATTTTTTCGCATTCCCGTGATATAGCATTCTTAATGATCGTTATCACTTGCTTGCAAGCTATGTCAATGTGATATCACCGAGAGGGCCTTGAATATATCTCTCCATCTTCAGGATGGACAAATCCCACTCTTGATCCACGAGCCTCAACTAACACTTTCCAAGTACCCGACGAGACCTTTATAATCACCATGTTATGGTGTGACGTTTGATGCAATCGAAATACTCTTCCGGAGTCAGTGATTGACGTGATCTCATGGTCTAAGAATTAGGGTTACTTTGAATGACGTTATAGCAGTGTAAACATAATGGCATGATCATGTCACTATACTTTGGGGGTATGTTCATCACATCATTCAATCAATGTTGTGACCTTGTTATTAACAACATCCAATGTCATGATCAGGAAACCTTGATCATCTGTTAATCAACAAGCTAGTGTAATGAGAGGCATCACTAGGAACATTTTCTTTGTTTATTAAACACACATGTATTAATGTTTCCAGTTAACACAATTATAGCATGAGAAATAAACATTTATCATAAACATGGAATAATATAATAACAACTTTATTATTGCCTCTCAAGCATATTCCTTTCAATTATTAAGTAGATTCTCCGTCAAACCTCGCCTGTTCTTCAACTCAGATAACTCCTTCTTTGCTATGGAGACTACTACATCTGTTCTGTTGGCTTCCTATCCAACTACATCAAGTGCATCTTGGAGTGCAACACCAAAAGTTCTTTTTGCTGGAATGTATGGAACAGTCGACATCGTGTACCTACATGAATAATACGCATTGTCACTGCTGCTCTGTCCAAAGAGATCTACACTTGAGGTAGTTGTTTTTTTTGTTCTGCCTTCGTATTTATATTTGCAACCTGAAATAAAAAGAAACGTCTTATAACATCATTATCAAGGAAAACAAAAACCAAAAAAATTCAAATCAATCCTTTTGCTAAAAGGAAGAAAGCAATTAGTAGCTACAGGGCCTCATACATCTCTTTCTTCTAGAATAACTGGAACAGTAGGCCTCATACATCGCCTTTCCCCTCCCTTTCCGAGGTATTTGTTTCGAATCCGGACGAGCCACAGCAAAATGCAAATTTTTATTAACCAGGAGAAGAAATCTAGCCCATTTCAGCCCCTCTTTAGCCCAAAACATTTTAATTCAGCCTTTTCGGGGTCAGGGGACTACTGACCACCACCTAGAGAAATTTGAGAAAGGAACTCATGGACCATAGCCTAGAACATTTTAATTCGGTCTTTTAGGGGTCAGTGGACTGCTGACCACAACTCAGAAAAATTAAGAAAGGAGCCTATGGAGCATAGGTCTGAACATCTTAATTCAGCCTTTTAGGGATCAAGGAACTGCTGAGCACAACCAAGTGAAATTTCAGAAAGAATACCATGGAGCATAGCCTATGGAGTATAACCGAATAGAGCAGCCTATGTAGAATAGCCAAACTCTTTTTAATTCGGCCTTTTAGGCATTGCCCCCACCTCACAAAATAAAAAACTCTGCCTACCCATGTTTTTAAGAAAATACTCTATTATATGGCATTTTATAAATAGAGGTGCTAGGAGTGCTGCCCTTTTATATTTTAAAATGGATAAACATAGACACACAAAATATTTTTAAGAAGACTAATACATAAGTTGTAGTACTAATAAAAGTTTAATGATATTTTTTCTATAAATATCTTTGTTATAGTGGCAGTTTACGTTTATTTGATTAGATGGTCTTTCGTTCGAATTCCTTGTGTGTGCATATATATCTTGGGTTTACATTTTTTCTTATAGCAATATCACATTACGGAGAGGCTAACATCACGGACCCACCACCCTGCAACATCCCTTGAGTTTTTTTTAGGGTGGGTTTGAAAAAAAAGTTAAATACTTATATAGAGAGGTTGGCATCAGGGACCCACCAGCCAGAACATACTAGGCTGTATCTGGGACCCACAAGGCAGAACATACCAGAGAGGCTGATATAGGGGCCCTAAGACCATACACGGCTGCCAAGGTCAAAACAGCGGACGCAACCGGAGATAAATATGGACAAAGAAAGTCTTTTAAGGATACAAACTCATAGTTATTGAGATTCCATTTAACGCTTTTATGGTACAAAGTGTTTCTTGCGTAATGGTAAGGCATGCAGTTGACCGCTGCTGATTGAGGCCTCAAGTTCGAATCCGAGGCAGTTTTTCTTATTGTAGCCTAACATTTTTTGTACTCTAGGCTGACATCTAGGACCCAAAATAACAGTCCAACATATACACGTTTCTTTTAGGCTATCATCTGGGACCCAACATAGACATGTTTACTGCACAGAGGAGGCTGACATCTGGGACCCAACAAGTTGCCAAGGTAAAAACAACATACACGGCCAAAAAAGTCCATCATACGCACATTTCATTATAAAGAGACTGATATGGTTAAAAAAACGGATGTGGCCAAAAATGTGAGGCTGATATAAGGGACCCACCAGCCTGAATAAATGATTAATGCAACGAGCAACACTAGTTCGGAATAGAAGACGCGACCGAGGGAGAAAATCCATCATACACATGTTTCTTCTAATGAGAGGATGACATGTGGGGCCTAACAGTGTGATTAAACAGTAGATGCATCGAGTATCGCTATCAAGTTTGGAACAGGGTAGCGCGAGCGAAGAAACAATTTTCATCATACATACAATTCTTCTAATGAGTGGCTGACCTGAGGGACCCAACAACATGACTGAACGACTGATAGATCGAGGATCGCTATTAAGTTCGGAACAGGTAGCACGAGTGAAGGAAAAAATTTCATCATACACATGTTTCTTCTAATGAGAGGATGACATGTGGGTCCCAGCAGCCTGATTAAGGGCCATCACAACAAGCAATGTTATCGAGTTCAAATCAGGGAGGCGGGACCGAAAAGTACGGTATGCTAGAGACATTGACGTCCGGGACCCATACGCCCCAAGAGACTTTGGCGAGTCAACATCATGTGAGGAATCAAAAATCTTGCTTCTGCCACGCGCTGGCCGAGCTTCCTCGATGTTTTTAGCGGTTTCGTCGTAGTAGAGGGCCACGAAACCAGAAAAAAATTCTTCCATCATCCACCGTCGAGCGGAGAAATTCGTCGCGGAAGACGCACCTTCTACGATGACCAACGGGCCAACTCGTTGTAGATGGGAACTTTTCTTGTAGTTCCACTTAGAGTTCTGATCTATCGGTTTCAAATAAAATAAAAAGTTTGACCTTGAATTTGATGCATGCACACCAACTGTGTATTTATCAGGAAGTTCTAAACACAGTGCCAACCATTCGTTCAACCGATTAACTATCCATGTTAGAGGAGCCATCAGTTCCAACTCTTTGTAATGAAACTCACATAGATCAACCCCCGATGACTTTTTATGACTTGACCATGACTCTAGTAAAAAACAAACTTAACCATATCTGACATAACCGCTGCCCTAAAAAATACTCAACTCGTCATAAACTAAACAATATAGCATAATACAGTCAAAAAATTACTCCACGACTACCATCATAGATAATATTGTAAGACCATAACTAATCTGCCTAGACCCATATTCACACATGTAACTAACGATCGTCAACACCTAATCCATAGTACACTGTAATTAGCGAGAAACTAGGGTTTACCCTTGACGCATGCGAAGCTCTCGATCTTCAGTGACCGGGTCAGCAGCACCACATAGCTCAGTCAGCTCCCTAGCACCACCCCACAACCACCCCACCACCATCATTGCCATTACTTCTCACCACCACCACCAAAATACACCATCAAATCACCTCCCAAGCTAACCAATCAGTAGATCGAAGCTAAAACTATAGTTGTGGTAAGTTTTGGCTAAAGATCTGGAGGCAAACTAGGTAAAATGGAAGAAATTAGAGCTAGAGAGGGAGAGAGTTGCGGACATGGAAGAGGAAACGGGGGAGGAAGAACGAGTGTGGCAGTAGGGAGGGAGCATCGTCGCACGACCTCCTTTATTTTAGGTCCAAACGGGATGGGCGAGCGCGACTGCGCCAGTCAGTGTCACCTGCCGCGACTGACCCACTCGGTGTGGCCGACAACATGTGCAGGTCTGCACGCCGACCGTTGTGGACCCTGCCACCAACAGTCAAATAGGGTGGCCTACACCGAGTGACTCACTCGGTGTGGCCAGCACCGTTTACGTGCTAGATTTCACTAGTAAAAACAGGGCCTTTTATCCCGGTTTGTAAGGGGCTTTAGTCCCGGTTGCCCAATCGGGACGGGACAATCGGGACTAAAGCCCCAACCCTATAGTCTCGGTTGGGCTGCAAACCGGGACAAAAGGGTGGTACCCATGGCCGCTGGCTGTCGCAAGGGGGGAGGAGCATTTGTCCCGGTTCATAATACGAACCGGGATCTATATGTCTTTAACGCGGCAGCATTTTGGGCATTTTTTGTGCCGCGGTGGAGTTTTTTTGTATATTTTTCATTTATTTTGTTTCACCTTTATCTATTTCCTTTTTGTGTTTTGGGCAGCATTTATTTTGTGACACTTACCCCAACACTATGTTGTGAGGAATGCTCGTCTTCATAGTAGATGGTGCGAGGTTGATGTTACCGAAAGTGGATTCCATATGTCTCTCAAATCCGCACCATGCCTCCATGCGAATCCACTTTCGGTAACATCAACCTCGCACCATCTACTATGAGGACGAGCATTCCTCACAACATAGTGCTGGGGTAAGTGTCATCTACCTTAAGGGAACCATTATATTATAAAACATCTCCCGATTATATTACACAGCAAGTATCGAATATATTACATTCATGCATATTTACAATATAAAGTCTTTTATGATCCTTATTACATTATCATAATCTTCCGATAGTATTCTCCTTTTGGATCTAGGACCTCTGCATCTAAGAATCCTCTTGGATTGCTTGCATGCAATCCTTTGATAAAAGATGGTCCCGCAACTGTTCGATCTAATTTAAAAGAAGGAGTCAACATATATGAATGAAACTAAACACACTTGATGGTAATAAAACAAAATTCTGAATATTGTTTACATACTTGAAGTTGTTCTAAATTTCTGCCCTTCTCACAGGTCGTCTGACGAATGAACTTGCAAACATAGTAACCACATAAGTTATTTCCGTCAGCCTACCTCAGACACTGTATGAGAACAAAGTTCAATCAAAATAATAATAATTAAGCATGATAATGGTATCGAAACTAGAATCAAACAGATGCGCAAATCTAGCTAGCAATACTTACATTTAGTGGTTTAAATGTAAGGTTCTCTTTCCAGGCACCCTTAGTCTTGTTGGTGAACCGTTTCCAAGCGCTGCCCGACAAAGAAAATGAATGAAATAAGTTATTAATTACTTGATATAAGTACATGAATGAAAGTTGCCGATGTAGTGTCATAATGACTGAAATTACCGCTGGAGCATATCCTGCATGGGGGCCCTCGTCAAGGGGTTTACGTTTAGAGTCCATGACTTGTACTACTCTATTGTCAGGTTGAATGATTAGCAGAATATAATGGAATCTGCGCATGCATAACTCATCAATTATACATTTAACATCGAGTAAGCAAAATAGAATGTTTACAAGACAATAACACTCACTTGAAGTTGTAAGGTAATAATATTTTCCTTTTAGTTTCTTGAAACCTTAACGCCATTACAATCTTATCCTCTGTGTCCTTGGGACTTAATTTCACAGTAAGTTCATGAACCCAATATGGGTCAATGAACCCAATGTCATAGATCTGTCCTATTCTGCATTCGAGGATCTTCAATCTGCATAATATAGTGAGTATGATTATACATGCGATATAAACGAGGTGAGCTAACTAGAGACTTAATGTCAACACCCGGATTTTTAATCCTAGATGCCCGTGATGCCATACCTCGCAATCCCAGGATTACCATTTTTGCGAGACATAACGGATTGGATATCACAGTACATCATCCATTACAAACCATACATAAGGTCTTACACGAATAAGGATCTCATGATCCAGTCTTAATACAACAAGCAGCGGAAATAAAATATAAGCGTAGCAGTGGGGTCCATCTTCAGGGGCACAGGCAATGCTGACGAAGGCAGATAGTCCTAGTTATCTTAGCCGTCCTGCGGGCCATCATCTTGATAGTCTCCTTCATAGTCTGGCCATGAGAATAGCCAAGGACAAAAGCCATGAGTACTCTTTAAGTACTCGCAAACTACTATTAACAGGTACTATAGTTCTAAGTTAAAGTGTGAAATCTAAGTTTAACTATAAAGTTAAGTTTGAAACCTAAGCTGAGTTCTGAAGCAAAGAAAGATAAAATAAAGTTCTAGAATCACTTAAGTTGGGAAGCTATTGTCATAAACACAACCCTGTTGTGGTCAAGTCAAAGTTCATCATTCATTTTAAGTTATTTGGAAAACATCTAACAACGAAACAGTATGGCCATTCCAACTGTCCATAATCATGACGCGCTATTCAATAGATTGACACTACAGAGGTGGTACACTTTCACCACAAGATTCGATACATCTGTGGATAACCTCAATCATCATACTTAGTATGCAGATAATCAAACATAACCTTCCCTTTACACACCCTAGTATAAGCACCTCTCCTATGAGCATGGCCTCCCAACCATGACCATCAGTCATCTTGGGCACTGATAGGTGGACATCATGAGAGGTAGCCTCAGCTCAAACCTCTCCCGCGAGGGAACTAATACTAATGCATATAAATTTCCAGCTAAGCCTTACCCAATTCAGGTAGTGTGGTTGTACGGTAAATTTGGAATGGTATCGCATCCGAATCCAACCATCAGTTTTATAAAAGGGTTAAGGCCCATGCCTCATCATTTTCATCCTCATAAACCATGTTTGTTTCTCAACACATGTCGAAACATCTCAATAGAATGACTCATCATTCCAAGGTTTTCACAATTCATTTTCACCAATTGTTCCCATCTAAAGTGACTCAAGTTTTGATCTACTCTAAACTACTAAGTTAAGAGTGTTCACTAAGGTGGAAGGATGGGATCAATCTCATGCCATAGAATGGCATCTAAAGTTATCTAAATAGGTCAAGTTTTATACTTTTTATGCTACCTTCAAAACAAGTAAAGAACTTTGGGTAAAGTAAAGGAAGTAAAGCTTGAAAATAATACTTGGTGTAAATACTAGTCAAAGTGGTATAATGAAAGCATGCTCTAAGCATCCTTGCTAAACCATCTAGTTCAATGCTAGCTTGCTAATGGTAGCTTGCCTTGGTTGGTGCAGTGGTTGAAGTTTTCTTCTTCTTCTTGGTAGAACTCCTCCTCGTCGTAAGCTTGGTCGGTACTATCTTCTATAAATACATACGGAGTACACAATCACCAAATAATACTTAACTAGGATAAATAGCTTTCTAAGACACACAATTGATGATCTATTATCATCACAAGCATCACAAGTTGAATTCAATAGTTTCATTCTTTTTATTTTAGAAAAGTAATTTCTACTCATTGAAAAATTAACTAAGATTTAATATTCACCACTTAAAATATGGGATCATGTGGACACATGTCATCACCACATATTCTAACATGTGGGAATGAGATTTAAAGGTTGGATCATAAGTACTTTGGTTTAAGTTCATCATTTAATGATTTAAAGTGACTAGAAATGCCTATATAGCATCATTTTGGTACTAGTCCAAAGTCACTGCATGTAATTCTTAATATTATTACATATTTGGATAGATATGATGAAATGTGATTTTTGAGAGTTGGAATCAACTCAAAACCTATCTTAGTTGATTTTATAAAAATGTTGCAAGTTGCAAAAGCTTCTGTTATATTATTATTTTTACTAGGAGAGATCTATAACTCTAATTGAATTAAATCCAACGGGTTTGGATATATCATTTCAAGACCTTTCAGAAAAAATTGGTTTCATGCAATTTGGATTTCTAAAACTCTCTGAATTTATTTTTAAACTAGTGGATAGAAACTAGATTCAACTAAAAAGAAAAATCCAAATTTGAACGGCTGGGCTAGCGCGGGAAAGAACATGGGCCGGCCCAGTGGCGATCCGCGGCGCGGGGCTCAGCTGATAGGGGGGTTCCGCTTGTCAGTGGTTCTTAACGTGTGAAACGGTACGCGCGTTGTGGGCCGTAGGATTAGAAGTGGGATCTACGGCTGAGGGTTGTCGTCGATGATGAACAGGTCACCGGCGAGAGTTTTCCCTAGCGGCTCGGTGGGGGTCGACCGGGGACGTACCAGGGCTCCATCAAGGTCGGCGAGGCGGGCAAACAAACTTTAAGATGACGGCGAGGCGAGGCGCGGTTGCGACGGAGCTTGGGGTGCCCTAAATCGCAGGCGCCCTTCTCCTCCTGCTGCGGCTGCTCCGGCTCCAATTCCAGTGAGGCAGAGCTTGCTTGGCTCCGGCGAGAGGGGTGAAAGTATCAGTGAGAGGTGGGGAGTGAGTGGGTGTGGAGAAATGGTGCGGGGGAGGCCGGCTTATATAGGCCCGACGGTGAGACCGAACGGTGTGGGCAGGCGACTCCAGCGAGGGCGGCACAGGGGGCTAGCAGCGTGGCTCGAGGTAGGAGGCGGTGACATGTCTCCTGGCGGTGCTCTAGGAAGTGAATGCGGGCGTAGGGGCATGCGCCAGACGGCCAGTGTTAATGGCGAGCGGTGGCTGGGGTGAGTTGGGCGGCTAGCGGGGGTGTCTAGGGTGTTCCCCAGGTCATGGCGGAGCGGTGGGCGCGAGCTGTGGTCAAGGGGCGGTCTGTGCACGCGGGGATAGTGCGTGCTCCGCGGGCGGCGTCGGCATGGTCGACCGGCTCCGGACGCGGCGGTTATTGGCCGTTCCTGTCTCTGGCTCTGGCCTGGGGCTGGTTGGACGGTGGCGGTGGACCACTGGCAACGTGCTAGACAAGGTGAGGGAGGGGGAAGTGGTTAACTGCGGGTGCATGGCTACGGCCGCCAGAGTGGCTCGGCATGGCAATGCAGTGCAGCTAGGAGGTAGGGGATGTGCTGGTGTGGGTTTGGCTAGGCTTGAGGGGGACAAAGATGATCAAAGCACTTCAATTTGCTAGACAAGATCAGCCCAAAATAGTATTAGTTAGGCCACTTTGATCTTGCCAGCAAGGTGTTTGGTGAAATGGCCCCAAGAGAAAAACTTTTGAATTTTAAGTTCAAAATTTTTGGGTGTTCTCCACTGGTGCTAGGTAGTCTCTAGTTGCAAGGGTTTTGAAAGTGGAGCTCAATTAGATGGTTTTTGAGATAGGGGTGATCTATGCATATGCATTGGATTCAATTTTCAAATACCAATTAAAATAAGTAAAAGAATGTTTTTAGCAGATCAAAAGGTGGGCCTTGGTACCTCATTATGTGTACTAGCAAGGGGTGCAAAGATCATGAATTGTTTCTGTTAAGAAATGAGTGCTAGGAACACTCAAAGTAGTGTAGTGGATTAAAATGGCCAAAATGACCATTCCTCCTTTCTAATTCTTTTTGATTTGATTTTCTTTGGTAAAAGTTTGGGAATGATGTAGATGATGTTTAATTTACCTAAGAAACATTTTACAAGCATTGGATCACTTAAACAAGGCACTTCAAATCAACTCCTATTTTAAATGCACACACATATGAATGCTTTCATTTTTTTATTTGGAAAGTTTTTGTTAACCCTATTTTTGGATGATTTGATCTTGATAAGCTTGGATTAAAGTTTTGGGATGTTACAAACCTTCCCCATTAAACAAAATCTCGTCCTGAGATTTACAAAGAAAACTAAGAACTAAAGAGATCTGGGAACTCTGTCCTAATGTAATCTTCTCGCTCCCAAGTAGCTTCCTCCTCGGTATGGTTGCTCCACTGAATCTTGAGAAACTTGATACTCCTGGTTCTGGTGGTTCTGTAGGCTTCTTCTAAGATACGGATGGGTACTTCTCTATAGGTTAGGTCATTGCTGATTTCCACAGCTCTGTGATCGATGTTCTTGAAAAATCCGTCTTCTCAGGCACTTCCAAACATTTGCGAAGTAACGAGATATGGAACACATTGTGGATGGCTGACATCTCTTCAGGAAGTTCCAGTTGATACGATACTTCTCCTCGACGGTTCAGAATCTTGAAAGGTCCGATATATCTGGGGGCTAATTTTCCCTTCAGACTAAAGCGTTGAGTTCCCTTCAATGGTGAAACCTTGAGATATACAAAATCTCCTACATTGAAAGTCAGGTCTCTCCTTCTCTTGTCAGCATAACTCTTCTGCCTGGATTGGGCGGTTTTGAGGTGCTCACGGACTTTGTGAACTTTCTCTTCTGCTTCTCGGAGAATGTCGGGTCCAAAGATCTGACTCTCTCCTACTTGCGACCAGTTCAAAGGGGTACGACACTTTCTTCCGTATAGGAATTCAAATGGTGCCATCTGCAAACTAGCTTGATAACTGTTGTTATATGAGAATTTCGAAAGGCAGCGCCTTCCCATTTTGATCCGTATTCCAACACACAAGCTCTAAGCATATCCTCTAGGATCTGTTGACTCTCTCATCATTCCATCGCTTATGGGTGATACGCGGTGCTGAAGTTCAACTTGGTTCCTAATCCTTCCTGAACTTTCTGCCAAAATCTCGAGGTAAACTAGGTTCCTCGATCTGATATGATGGTCTTGGGGGTTCCATGCAGACTAACAATCCTAGCAATGTACAGCTCTGCTAACTTTGCACTCTGGTAGGTAGTCTTGACAGGTATGAAGTGAGCTACCTTGGACATTCTATCAACTATGACCCAGATTGAGTCATTTCCCCTACTAGAAGTAGGTAAACCGGTGATAAAGTCCATTCCGACGGAATCCCATTTCCATTCCGGAATCTGCAATGATTGCAACAGTCCTGCAGGTCTCTGATGCTCGGCTTTGAATCTTTGACAGATGTCACATTTGGCGATGTAGCTTCCGATTTCTCTCTTCATCTTGTGCCACCAAAATTGCTCTTTCAAATCCTGATACATCTTCGTTCCTCCGGGGTGGATAGAATCAAGAGTATCATGAGCTTCCTTCATGATAATTTCCTTTAGCTCCAAATCTGCTGGCACACAGATACGTCCTTTGTACCATAGTACTCCTTCGTCTTCGGTGAATCTAGGTACCTTTCCTGTACCAATACGACGTTTGATTCTGTCGATACTTTCATTCCCCTTTTGGGCTTCCTTGATTTGGCTAATCAAAGTGGGTTGAAGTTCAATGCTAGCTAAGAATCCTTTGCTAACTAATTCAGTTCTGAATTGTTCCAACTCCTCATACAAACTTGGTTGCTTCTCCTTGATCATGGTGTTAAGCCTACACGGCAATCTGCTAAGAGCATCTGCTACCACATTGGCTTTGCCGGGGTGATAGTGAATGTCAAGGTCATAATCCTTGATTAACTCTATCCATCTCCTTTGCCTCATATTCAGCTCCTTCTGAGTGAAAATATACTTCAAGCTCTTGTGATCTGAGTAAATCTCATAGTGATTACCCATTAAATAATGACGCCATGTCTTCAATGCTAGAACCACAGCTGCTAGCTCAAGATCATGGGTCGGATAGTTCTGCTCATGTTGCTTCAGTTGTCGAGAAAGATACGCGATGACTTTGCCTTCTTACATCAATACACATCCTAGACCAATCTTGGATGCATCACAATATACATCAAACGGCTTCTTTATGTCTGGCATGATCAATATTGGGGCGGATATCAATCTCTTTTTCAGATCCTGGAAACTGGCTTCACATTTGTCTGTCCATTCAAACTTCTTGTCCTTCTTCAACAATTGAGTCATGGGTCGGGCGATGCTCGAGAATCCTTCTACGAACTTGCGGTAATATCCCGCTAATCCGAGAAATGCACGGACTTGGGTTTGAGTGGTTGGGGCTTCCCATTCTTCGACATCTTTGATCTTGGCGGGATCAACAGATACTCCTCCGGCAGACACAATATGTCCAAGGAATCCTACTTCCTTCAGCCAAAACTCAAACTTGCTGAACTTGGCATATAACTGATGCTCTCTTAGGGTTTCTAGGATCACTCTTAGATGTTGCTCATGCTCTTCCTCTGACTTGGAGTAGATAAGGATGTCGTCTATAAACACAACTACAAACTTATCTAGGAAATTCATAAAGATCTTATTCATGAGATTCATGAAATAAGCAGGGGCATTGGTTAATCCAAAAGACATAATCGTATACTCGTATAAACCATAGCGAGTAGTAAAGGCGCTCTTCAGAATATCCGTTGCACGAATCTTAAGTTGGTGATAACCAGTCCTAAGATCAATCTTTGAGAATACCTGAGCTCCAGTCAACTGATCAAATAGATCCTCTATCTTTGGCAAGGGGTACTTGTTTTTGATGGTGACATCATTCAACTTTCTGTAATCTGTGCACAGACGGTTGCCTCCATCTTTCTTGTCGACGAATAACACGGGTGATCTCCATGGCGATGTGCTTGGCTGAATCAAGCATGTTGCTAACATGGCATGCAACTGCTTCTTCAGTTCCACTAACTCTGAGGGGTTCATGCTATAAGGTCTCTGGGCTATAGGTCCGGTTCCGGGGATTAGTTCGATAATGAACTCAATATCCCTATCCAGGGGCATACCTGGCAATTCATTGGGGAATACGTCGGGGTATTCACAGACTACTCTGACTTGGTCAATGGTGGGCAGGGCTACACTCTTGTTGCACTTGAATTGACGGGGTAAGGTTTTAGAGATATGCTCTACTGTTACTCCAGAACTACTGGTCATGGTGATGGCTTTCTTAGCACAGTCTATCAGTCCTTTATGCCTTGACATCCAGTCCATACCTAGTACTACTTCCAATCCTTTGGTTCCAAGTACTATAAGGTTGGCATCAAAATCTATCCCATGTATTCTGATAGGCACAGCTTTGCAAATTTTTCTAGCTTTTGTAGTTGAACCGGGGATTTGAACTATCATGACATGCTTCAGGTTGGTTGGGTGAATCTTACTAGTGCATGCAAATTCTTCGGTGACAAATGAATGCGATGCTCGTATCAAAACAATACTCTTGCTAAAACTGAGTTGACAAAACATACCCAAAGACTACATCCGGGCGCTCGGCTTCTTCAAGGCTCATGTGGAAGAGACAACCGCTGATTGTGAGGGTTCCCTGGGCAAATCTCCTTCATGGTTGAACACGACGCTGCTGAGCTGGGAATTCACATTGGCATTGGCTGTTGTCTTCTTTGGGACACTCATTGAGTAGTGACCCTTCACTCCACACTCAAACAAGTGATCCGGGACTTGTCCTCGATCATGACCGCACAAAGATTGCTGCCAGTTCTGGGTGCCGTGTTGTTGTTGGTGGTGGTGTTCTTGGGAGGTGCACGGTTGAAATTGTTGGCATTGCCGGAGTTGTGATTGTTTCCTCCGGACTTCACATTGCCTCCGCTACGGTTGGGGTAGCTTGGGCGAGACATTGGGGGTCGTTTGTTCCTTGGTGCATATCCTGGTGAAGGGTTGGGATGGTACTTCTGGTGACTGCTGGATCCTGATTCCTGCATCATACGATGCTTGCGGTTGTCGTTTGCTTGGTTAATCTTCCCTTCCATCTGAATGGCAGAGTCGACTAGCTCTTCGAGATCTTGGAAACGGATGTTGACGAGGACAGTCTGCATCTCATCGTGCAAATTGCTCAAGAATCTCCTTCTTCTTGGCCTCCGTGTTGATCTCATCAGGTGCATATCTGGCAAGTGACAGGAATCTGTCATGGTACTCCACCATAGTCATTCTTCCTTGCTTCAATTCGCGGAATTCATCTCTCATTCTGTTGACTAGTCCCTGCGGCACGTGGGTGCGACTGAACTTGACTTCGAATGCTTCCCATGTAGTAACCTGACCATGGTTCATATTGCAGATGCTATTCCACCAAGCTCTTGCATCTCCCGCCAGATAGTGGGTGGCGAAGAGAAATTTCTCATTTTCATCAACCCCTGCAACTTCAAGGTTGTTTTCCATGGTCTATAACCAGTCGTCAGCATCTAATGGGTTTTCAGATTGGTTGAAGATTGGGGGATTGGTATTCTAATTTTTTTTGAGTTTGGATCCATGGTGATCCTGATTTCCATGTCCTTGGTTGTTGAGAGCCATCTAGGCGATCTGCTGCAATGTTGCTAAGTTGGCTTGGCGCTCGGCCTTGCTTGCTTCACGGTCTGCGATGAGATTCTGCAAGATCTGCAGCATTGGGTCCTGTGACGAGCTGCTCCCTCCTTGGTTTCCACGAGTCATCTGAAGATTGAGATGGATATAGGGGTAAGAGGGAAATTCTAAGGTTCATGGTTTTGGGTTTTCAAAGCTAAAACTTTGAGTTAGACTCAGGTTTTTCAACTAACTTCATTTTCATTCATGCAGACAAACACACGATACAACACACACCACAACCAACAAAGGAAAGTAGATGGTTTGAAGAACCATTCTGCAAGCTACGATACAGTGGGACCGATACAACTCATGCTACGACAGTGTTCTAGTGCATCTACTCATCGTCGATGAAGTCAGAGTCCTCATCATCAGTGTAGAAGTCCACAACATCCTCCTCTAGAAAGTCATCATCGTTGCTGAGGTAAGAATCCATGTCTCCCTGGATGTCTTCACCCTCATCTTCTTCTTCCTTGGCGGCAAGCTGAGCTTCCTGCTCCTTGACGGTCTTCTCGAGGTCGGCCACCTTCTTGTGAAGACGGGCGATGGTGCGTTCCTTCTTTGCACGCTGGCGGCAAAGAGACTAGCGATCTTGGACGAGCAGTGCGAAAGTCTGGGCCTTCTGGTCGGCAATGGCACGGTTCTAGTTGGCTAACTCCCTAGCATTGTCCAGCCTCATTGCCGTCAGGCAAAGAAGAAGTCAAGATTCTCCACTTGATGCCTCAATTCGGGTGACTTGGCATCTCCATCGGCATTCCCATGAAGTCACGCCTTGCATAGTGGGAAAACGGGTTCCTTGGATCTTGTTGACACCGAGGGCACATAGACGCGAGAGCTTCATGCATTGCCCTAGCTAATCCATCTAGCCGCTTGTTCTCTCACGGAGAACTGAATTCTCCCGGAAGTTGGTGCTTCAATGCTTCCTCTAAGATCTGCGGTGACTAGCCACCGAGGTCTCCTCCGGGGTCCCGGAAGTTGAGCTCCAAGAAACTCCGGATGTGGGCGCCCTAGCAACTCCGAAGTGAATCCAGATCCTCTCAAAGATCACCGACCTCCGCTTCCCAACCGGTAGAACTTGTGAACCGAGTCCCCATCTACAAGAATTAAGGATGAGGAAATTAGTGAAGTGATCAAGTGTGTCAAGTTTTAAGTAGTAATGTAAGAATTTTGAGGAACATGAATTTTTTAGAAAGAATGAGTTCACAAGGATAAGAGAGAAAATAGTTTTTCATAAATACTCACTTTGATTTTGAAGCTAAGTTTTTGGTTTGGACGTCCATTCTAACTAGGGTCTCCTATGGTCAGGATGGCTCTGATACCAACTTGTCAACACCCGGATTTTTAATCCCAGATGCCCGTTATGCCATACCTCGCAATCCTAGGATTACCATTTTTGCGAGACATAACGGATTGGATATCATAGTACATCATCCATTACAAACCATACATAAGGTCTTACACGAATAAGGATCTCATGATCCAGTCTTAATACAACAAGCAGCGGAAATAAAATATAAGCGTAGCGGTGGGGTCCATCTTCAGGGGCACAGGCAATGCTGACGAAGGCAGATAGTCCTAGTTATCATAGCCGTCCTGCGGGCCATCATCTTGATAGTCTCCTTCATAGTCTGGCGATGAGAATAGCCAAGGACAAAAGCCATGAGTACTCTTTAAGTACTCGCAAACTAATATTAACAGGTACTATAGTTCTAAGTTAAAGTGCGAAATCTAAGTTTAACTATAAAGTTAAGTTTGAAACCTAAGCTGAGTTCTGAAGCAAAGAAAGATAAAATAAAGTTCTAGAATCACTTAAGTTGGGAAGCTATTGTCATAAACACAACCCTGTTGTGGTCAAGTCAAAGTTCATCATTCATTTCAAGTTATTTGGAAAACATCTGACAACGAAATAGTATGGCCATTCCAACTGTCCATAACAGCGGACGCGGCTATTCAAATAGATTGACACTTTGCAGAGGTGGTACACTTTCACCACAAGATTCGATACATCTGTCAGGGATAACCCTGAATCATCATACTTAGTATGCAGATAATCAAACATAACCTTCCCTTTACACACCCTAGTATAAGCACCTCTCCTATGAGCATGGCCTCCCAACCATGACCATCAGTCATCTTGGGCACTGCATAGGTGGACATCATGAGAGGTAGCCTCAGCTCAAACCTCTCCCGCGAGGGAACTAATACTAATGCATATAAATTTCCAGCTAAGCCTTACCCAATTCAGGTAGTGTGGTTGTACGGTAAATTTGGAATGGTATCGCATCCGAATCCAACCATCAGTTTTATAAAAGGGTTAAGGCTCATGCCTCATCATTTTCATCCTCATAAACCATGTTTGTTTCTCAACACATGTCGAAACATCTCAATAGAATGACTCATCATTCCAAGGTTTTCACAATTCATTTTCACCAATTGTTCCCATCTAAAGTGACTCAAGTTTTGATCTACTCTAAACTACTAAGTTAAGAGTGTTCACTAAGGTGGAAGGATGGGATCAATCTCATGCCATAGAATGGCATCTAAAGTTATCTAAATAGGTCAAGTTTTATACTTTTTATGCTACCTTCCTGCTTCATTACTTCAATTTCCTCCCTTTCCTTTCTCCTTTGATGGCTTCTTTCGGGATATTTCTTCCTATGGTCGGGAAAACCAAGGTTCCATGGTTTGGAGCCTTCTGTGCCTCGTGTTCGTCCCTCGTGTTCCTTGTTCCCAAGGGCAAGTGCGAGCTCGTCATTCTCTCTATCAGGAATGAATTCCCCATCTTCAACAGCCTTTACTGCATTTCTAATGTCTTTGATGGGTATGGGAGTTTTTTTATGTCTTATGGTATATATGCACTTCCCTTCTGAGTCCAACGTGCCCCCATGCCCGTAAAACCAACTCCTTACTCGTTCGATCCAATTGTATGGCCCTAGGGTGATATTGAAATGGATCGTATGGGCACCTAGAGGGGGGGTGAATAGGTGCTACTTCAAATTTTAATGCTTTTTCAAATTTAGGCTTGACACAAAAGGTAAATTCTCTAGATGTACTATTATAAAGAATTTCCCTATATGCAAACCTAACTACTAGCGAGTAAGGGCGAGTGAGATAGAGGAACGAGTAAACCGTAGTGGAGCACGCGGAGACACAGGATTTGTTTTACCGTAGTTCCTTCCTTGTTAAGGGAAGTACATCTGCGTTGGAGGGGTGGGAGGTACTAAGACCACCACACCACAATAGGCCTCACCCTGTTCTCCGATGGATCCCACCACCAAAGGCTTGATCCACCTTTCCACTATAGGAACCCTTCGAGGCAGGAACCGGCGCCTTTACACAACTAGCGGGGCACAACTCCACAACCAACTTGGAGGCTCCCATAATGACAACAAGCTGCCACAAGAACAAGTTATCAATAACAAAACACAAGATCTAGATATTAACGAGAATACTAGATCAGGGATTTCTCCAAGTGAATGGAGAGGAGTTGATGCACTTGATTCGTGATGACGATGTAGGTTGTCTCCTCCTTCAATTCCCCCAAAGATCGAAGCCTTCGGGTGGTTGAAGTGGAAGATCTAGAGAGAGAGTACTTGCAACAGGTCTAGCCTTTTTCGAATGAATCAAGAGTTCTGAATGAAGGGGATGATGGGGCTTTTATACCCCTACCCCAAATGAGCCATTGGAGCCTTTGGGGGCCAGGTTATCCGGCCCAAGTGACGACCGGATTATCCGGCCTGGGGAAAAGTCCACCCCAGACTCGGATTATCTGGCAAATAATCCACCTCTAGTCAGAGCGATGTGCTGAGCTAGCCTTTGCTCGCCTCCTGGGGGCCAGATTATCTGGTCAGGAGAAGAAAATCCGCCCCTGTTCGGATTTTCCAGGGGAAAATCCGCCCCCAGACAGAGTGACGTGCCATGCCTGCCCTTGATCGTTTCTTGGGGGCAGATTATCCGGCCCAAGGTGAGGGCCAGATTATCCGGCCAGGGGAAGAAAATACGCCCCTGTTCGGATTTTCCAGGGGGAAATCCGCCCCCAGACAGAGCGATGCGCCATGCCTGCCTTTGCCAAATGAGTTAGGCCGGATTATCCGGCCTATACTTGGGCCAGATTATCCAGCCTAAAATCTGAAATTCTGTCCAGGGGAAGAAAATCCGCCCCTGTTCGGATTTTCTAGGGGAAAATCCGCCCCCAGACAGAGCAACGCGACATGCCTGCCTTTGCCAAATGAGTTAGGACGGATAATCCGGCCCTTGATGGGGGCGGATAATCCGCCCTCCCAAACACAATATCATTCCCTACACACTTAGCACACATGAGAAAACTCCATGGTATTGTTATCTAACACTCAAAACACGGGGAACCATGAAATGTTCTTTCAAATACCTTTAGCAATCAGCTCGGACTCGCATTTCTCCTACTTAGGCTTGCTAGCCTTATAGCCATCTTGCCCCATAGTATGGTGATACTGATTTTTAGCAGCATTTAGCTTATTCGTTTTAGACCTCTTCTTAGCTGGCGCCGATGTCTTGTACACCACAAAATCAGCCCATTAGTCTTTTATCTTCTCATACGCTCTAGTGAAATCTGGAGTCTTCTCTTTCATGACAAAGTCAAGGTGCAATCTTTTCTTCCAGTTGTTGAATTGCTGGGCCATCTTATTAAGAGCCCACTCCTTGACTTTTTGCTCCATGAGTTTCTGTAGTTCCTCCTGAGTTGGAATCTCATCATCTGCATTGTAGTCATCTGGATCCACCTCTAACGTCGGTAGGGTGAAATTAACCATGAGCTTTTTCCAAAGAGTGTCTTTGGCTAAGTCAATGACATATAGAGACTCTAGATCCTTTGACGACCTATTCCATTCTCTGACGGTGATTGGGATGTAGTCCCTAACAATAACTCTGCATTGTCTTATAAATTTGTTTGCAACATCAATGGGAGCCTTTGGTTCGCCGTCTAGAGAGACTTCTTCGATCCTATACCTTTCATGGTCTCCCAACTTTTTGGCTGGGCCTCATTTATTCTTTGCAGAAGATTTGCTCGATTCGGAGGGCTAAAAGAAGAAAGAACGTTAATATATATGTATATAGACAACATATGCTTCATTAATTAATATATATATATATGCACCTCATCGGCTTCTCCCTCATCGGCTTCTCCCTCACCAGAGCCGTCTGTTCGGTTGAAACCCGGATATCCCTCATCAGAGTTGTTCAGATATAGTGAGGTGACATCGTTATTGATATGTCCTCCCTCGTTGATTATATCCTGAAGCGCCATTTCCTTTTCTTCGTCTCTAGGTTCCATAGTTCTGCAAAAGGGGAAAGCCGATGAGTCGAAGCGGCCAAGCGAGGAGGTTAGGTAGGCGTGGTTTGACGGGGTAGGGATATAAACCATAATTCAAAGAAACCCTAATATATGGCACGCATTGCCGCGCCCGTCAATCGTCCCTATATGGCGCGCGTTGCTGCGCCCGTCCATCATCCATATATGGTGCGTGTTGCCGCACCCATCCCTAACCTCAAACGCCGACGGGGTCGTGTAACTCCAATGCTCATAAGCAATAATGAGGAGGGTTTGGTAAAAAGTTAGACTCGCCAAGTCTAACGGGGCGGGTTTGGGGGTGGCAAACCCGTACCAGAAGACTCGTAGACCCGCTTTAAGCCCTAATCATATCCCTAATAATCCCATGCCTAACTACACGTCCCACGCGGCCATGCACGCACACAACACATATCACATGCAAGTGATGGAATATGGAGTCATGGAGACAACACATGCATGCACGCGTCCATTTTCACCAACTACATCCGCATGTGCTAGCGTTGCTCCCGTCTCACATGCTGGCGGGTACCCGTTGGGGCCTGAACCCGGCTGGGACGCGGGTCTGGTAAAATATGAGACCCGACTAATTAAACGGGGCGGGTATGGGGGGCGGAGCTCCTCCTGGCGGCAGCGGCAACCTGCAGAGAGTGAAAGAGAGATTGGGGAAGGGAGAGGTACGACGCGCGGTTATAAAGGGGAGGGCCTTTAGTCCCGGCTGGTTGATACGTTGCTAATGTATCTATAATTTTTGATGTGCCATGCTTGTTTTATATCTACTTTTTTATGTTTTGTCCACACTTTGGAGTACTTTTATACATTTTCTAGAACTAACCTATTAACAAGATGTCACAGTGCCAGTTGCCTGTTTTCTTCTGTTTTTGGTTCTAGAAAAGCCAGAAAATGAATATTCTTGGAATTGGACCGGACAAAAGCCAGTCGATATTTTATCGAAAGACTCACGGAGCCAAAAGATGAGACAGAGAGGGGCCAAGGGCTGGCCACACCATGTGGTGGCGTGGGCTAGCCCTGGCCACACCACAAGGTGGCGTGGGCCCCTGGTGCACCCATCAACCTTGCCCTTTCGCCTATAAGAAACCTCTGATGCAAAAACCCTAAATAATCAAGCCTCCAGCCACGAAAAGTTCCACAGCACTGCCGCTGCCGAAGGGGAGATTCGGGGGACAGAAAGTCTCTGTTCTGGCACCCTACCGGGACAGGGGAGTGCCCCCGGAGCCATCTCCATCGATCTCCACCACCATCTCCATCGTCATTGCTGATTCCCATGATGATGAGGGAGTAGTTCTTCCTCGAGGCTAAGGGTTCTATCGGTATCTATGTGTTCATATCTCTCTCTATGCATGATCATATTGTGATCATGGGGTTTGTAATCAAGTAGATCTACCTTGCTACTCAAGTGCTTTAATAGATCTCTGCTCTCCCCATGTGTGTGAAAGTGACAGCATGCACACCATGGTGGCACTTAGGCTAGAGATTACAAATACTTGTTATGAGTTATATTTGGAATTGGATGTCTCTATGAAATTGTGGTGTTTGTTGGAACCATCTAGAGCTCAAGGTGATAGTGTGGGGTTATCTAGATGGGGAAAGCGAACTTTGAGGTGTGCTATTATAGCCCTACCATGGATTAGACTGTCCAACCAGAGAGTAGTTAATGGTAGTATCATAAAGAGAAGATATTTATATGAGAGTGTTCACTAGTGAAAGTATGATCCCTAGGCCTTGTTTCTAAGCATTGAAACATAGTTTGCAATTAGATCTGTTACATGTTTGCTTGCTTCCATCTTTATTTTAGTTTGCCTTTAGTCTTTTCCCACGTCAACCACACGCCATCAAGCTATTTGTTGGCACCGTTACCACTTATAATTATCCATACCACTTGTATTTCACTATCTCTTCGCCGAACTAGTGCACCTATACACCTGACAAGTGTATTGGGTGTGTTGGGGACACAAGAGACTTCTTGTATCTTGATTGCAGGGTTGCTTGAGAGGGAATACCTTTGACCACTTCCTCCCTGAGTTCGATAAACCTTGGGTGATCCACTTAAGGGAAAACTTGCTGCTGTTCTACAAACCTCTGCACTTGGAGGCCCAACAACTGTCTACAAGAATAGAAGTGCGTAGACATCAAGCTATTTTCTGGCGCCGTTGCCGGGGAGGTAAGGTAAAAGGTACCCACATCCTCTGGTGTGAGTGCTCGAAGTTATTTTCTTTAGATTCTGCAATTTTGTCTTTTTATTTCTTGTTTCCACTAGTTAGGCTTAATGGAAAACAACAACAAAATTAGAGAGCTTTATAGTGTTTATCTTGAGTTAGGACATGAAGTGTTTGAAGAGAAAATTAAAAAACCTATGGAACTTTATTTGCATGCTAGTAGCAATGTTATTAGTATGAATTCTTTGAACACCATTATTGCTAATGCTATGGAAAAGTCTAAGCTTGGGGAAGCTAGTTTTTATGAAAATGATCTTTTTAGTCCCCCAAGCACGGAGGAGGAAATTTACTTTGATGATACTATACCTCCAATATATGATGATTACAATGATGAATATGATATTTTCAGTCCACCTACCATTTAGGAGAAAATTAATGATTACAATATGCCTCCTATATTTGATGATTATGGTGATGATAATAATAATGACAACTATTTTGTTGAATTTGCTCCCACTATGATTAATAAGAATGACTATGCTTATAGGGAGAGTAATAATTATTTTATGCATGTGGATCATGATAAGAATGGTTTATGTGATAGTTATATTGCTAATTTTATTCATGATGCTACTGAAAGTTATTATGAGAGAGGGAAACATGGTTTTATGTATCTCAACAATATTAAGTTTCCCCTCTTAATGTTGAAAATTTTGAAGTTGCACTTGTTTTGCTTTCCTATGCTTGTTGCTTTGTGCTTTCATGACTTGTTTCTTTACAAGATTCCTATGCATAGGAAGTGGGTTATACTTAAATGTGTTTTGAATTTGCTTCTTGATGCTCTCTTTTACTTCAATTCATATTTCCTATGTGAGCATCTCCTCAAAGTATCATGCCTAACTTAAAGGCGTTAAAAAAAGTACTTATTAGGAGATAACCCAAAAGTTTTAGTTGAGTCTTGAAAGTTATTGCTTTAGTAATAACCTCTCCTTATCATTTTTGTGTGGTTTTTGTGCCAAGAATAACCTCTAATGAGAGAGAAGTAATGCTTGGGAAAGTTGATGTCCCGAAACAGATTTTTGTTCTTCACCGTAAAAATTCGTGTAAAATCTCTGTACGTCGGTTTGAGGCATGAATTTTTTTGCTTCTGTCCCAGGTTGTTATCTAACTTTAGTTAGTTCAACACTTTTCTATTTGAGCAACAGAAGGTGTTAGAAAAAATTGGTTTTTACCTGCTGGTCTGTTTTGACAGATTTCTGCCATTATTTGCATTTGCTTCTTGTTGATTCCCTTTTTGAGTTCTTTTTGGGGAATTGAGCTTTTTGAGGGAAGTGCTACAGTAGATTGTGTTTTAATGGAAGTTTTATTTGTGTTGGAACTTAATCCAAAGACTTATTATCTTAAGTGCACTAATGTTGCTAATAGAGATTGTGTGAAGTTTTATATGAAGGAAAAAAATTTAGGTGTATGTAAAGAATGATGTAATGAGATGAAGAATGGACTAAAGCTCAAGCTTGGAGATGCCACGCGTGTCACCCCAAGAAATATCCAAGAAGTACAAGCGTCAACGCTTGGGGATGTCCAAGGCATCCCCTTCTTCATCAATAAAAATCTCAGGTTTCTTCCAAACACTTCTTTTTTATTGTTTCATGCACAGTTTGTGTTGTTCTTGGAGCGTCTTTGTTTTTGTTTTTGGTTTTAGTTTGCTTAGTTTTCTTGAATAAGTTGGTTGGATCCCAGCACTTCTTTTGGAGAGAGACACGCCCCGTTATTCATTGTTTAGAACACTCTAGTTTTCATTCTTATTGTTTTAAGAGTGTCCCCTTTCGCTAGCACTGTGTTTAGCCTTAATTTTTTTGTGCCTTCAGCTTATAAATGTTTAGTTCTTTTTTTGGATTTGTGAGACAAGCTCACTGATCTTTATTTATTATTATCTTAGTGAGTTCTTTCAAATAAGTTGGTTTGGATTGGAAAAGAGTAGGAAAAGTTCATGCTTAAGTGGTATAAAAGGAGCTTGGTTTTGACTGTGGCCTATGCTTTGTCATGTCATGCTTGATATTGTTTTGGCTATATGCTTAGTGATTTTTGCTGTAGCATGACATGTTATAAACAATTGAGAATGCTTAATGTGCCTTGAAAGAATCATGCGTTGTTTTAGCATATTAAAACATAGTATTGTGGTATTCTCCTTTAATGCTTTATTTGGGTTGACTTGGCGCATGCTCACACCATGTTAAGACTATACCAAGTCACCATAGCCTCTATGATCATTTCGTTTTCGACTTGTAATATCACTTTATGCTTTAATTAATGATGTTTTGTCGCTTTGCATGATTATGGCCATTATTGCTCTCTTAGTTGGTCACTCCCAGTCTTTTGCTAGCCTCCATGCCAAGTATGAGTTCCTCTCATGCATCCAACTCCAAACAAAACCAAGTTATTCCAAAGAGTCCACCATACCTACCTATTAGCATTTGCTATTCCAAGTATATTCATGTTTTTATCTACCTTCCCAATTAAACTTGTTATGAGAAAACTAGTGATTAAAGCTCTCAAGAACTTGATGGCACACTTTACTTTTCTTGCACTTAATAAACTTGAACCATTGTGTCATCTATGTTGTATATGCTTACACTTATATGTTGGGGATAGCAGAACCATGTTGTCATGGGGAACGCTTTCAACATTGCACTGGTACTTTGTACCTAGTTGATATCATGCTCTTTTGTCTATGGATGTCGTCGGTGTGAAATGAAAGGGGACCTTGTAAGTCCATGGAGTTATGTATGTGTGTTAGAGAAACGCCTGAGCCACCAGTTTAATCCATACCTAATCATGGTGGAAACCTGCAGCGTAACCATAATGAGTTGTCTATGAAGCATTCTTCTTATAAAAAAGAGATAGAGATTGAGGAAAAGAGAAAAAGAAAAAAAAGAGATATGAGAAAAGAGGAAAGAGATAAAAAAGCACCATTTTCCCATGGTAAATAAGAAGATTGCTGAGATGCTCGTTGTCTGCTTGCCTTGTCATTTTGATATGGGGATTCTTCTGTATCATCGAGCAAGGGGTACCCCGTTGGTGCTTCTCTATGATACACATGTATTTACTATGACAAGAACTTACCAGTAACTAAACTTGAGTAGCATGAGGAGCGGCGCTCGTATTCAAGGGACATGAGATTTCCAACTTATACTTTGTCAAGCATATACTCCATAATTTGTTCACTTTAACCTTAATCACTTCAAGATGCTTATGATAGGGGCAATGAGAGCTAAAACCTAATAAGTATCATAATTTTTGAAAGCTCTTTATGAGACTTGAATCCCTGCTTCCTTCTATGAAGGCCTTTCTTTTACTTTTTATGTTGAGTCTCCATCTTCTATCTTTATGCACCTATTGAGCATAGTGGCCATTCTTAGTTTAATGTGCATTGTCCCAAGACTTGTTGATTGATGCATAACTTTGATATTGCTTGTTCTTAAATTATTTGTATCTAGTCACCCTTATGAACTTTGAAGGTGTCCTATGCAATTATGATTTGCTACATTATGAGGGACAAGTTGAATGCCACTATGCTATGTTTTCTTTATGCGAAACAAACAAACGTCTTGTAAAGCATTGTTATTCATGAATATTTTGTTTATGCCTTTTCATGTTGCAACATAGTTGCTATGTCTTATTTTTAGAACTTTATCTTTCATGCTATGTTGAAGTACTATGATCCCAGCTATCCATTGTTTTACAAATACTTTGATCAAGCTTATGATGGTGCAGGTCACCTAAAAAATTATTCTTTCTTTTTATCACTTACCTACTCGAGGACGAGCAGGAGTTAAGCTTGGGGATGTTGATACGTTGCTAACGTATCTATAATTTTTGATATTCCATGCTTGTTTTATATCTACTTTCTTATGTTTTGTCCATACTTTGGAGTACTTTTACACATTTTCTAGAACTAACCTATTAACAAGATGCCACCGTGACAGTTGCCTGTTTTCTTCTATTTTTGGTTCCAGAAAAGCGAGAAAACAAATATTCTCGGAATTGGACCGGACAAAACCCAAAGTCGATATTTTACCAAAGACTCATGGAGCCATAAGAAGAGACGGAGAGGGTCCAGGGGCTGGCCACACCATGAGGTGGTGCGGGATAGCCCTGGCCACGCCACCAGGTGGTGTGGGCCCCTGGTGCACCCACCGACCTTGCCCTTTCGCCTATAAGAAGCCTCCGATGCAAAAACCCTAAATAGTCAAGCCTCCAGCCACGAAAAGTTCCACAGCACCGCCGCCACCGAAGGGGAGATTCGGAAGACATAAAGACTCTGTTCCGGCACCCTACCGGGACCGGGGAAGTGCCCCTGGAGCCATCTCCATCGATCTCCACCACCATCTCCATTGTCGTTGCTGATTCCCATGATGATGAGGGAGTAGTTCTTCCTCGAGGCTAAGGGTTCTACCGGTAGCTATGTGTTCATCTCTCTCTCTATGCATGATCATATTGTGATCATGAGCTTTGTAATCAAGTAGATCTACCTTGCTACTCAAGTGCTTTAATAGATCTCTGCTCTCCCCATGTGTGTGAAAGTGATAGCGTGCACACCATGGTGGCACTTAGGCTAGAGATTACAAATACTTGTTATGAGTTATATTTTGAATTGGATGTCTCTATGAAATTATGGTGTTTGTTGGAACCATCTAGAGCTCAAGGTGGTGGGGTTATCTAGATGGGGAAAGCCAACTTTGAGGTGTGCTGTTATAGCCCTACCATGGATTAGAGTGTCCAACTGGAGAGTAGTTAATGGTAGTATCATAAAAAGAAGATATTTATATGAGAGTGTTCACTAGTGAAAGTATGATCCCTAGGCCTTGTTTCTAAGCATTGAAACACAGTTTGCAATTAGATCTATTACATGTTTGCTTGCTTCCATCCTTATTTTAGTTTGCCTTTAGTCTTTTCTCACGTCAACTACACGCCATCAAGCTATTTTCTGGCACCGTTACCACTTATAATTATCCATACTACTTGTATTTCACTATCTCTTTGCCGAACTAGTGCACCTATACACCTGACAAGTGTATTGGGTGTGTTGGGGACACAAGAGACTTTTTGTATCTTGATTGCAGGGTTGCTTGAGAGGGAATACCTTTGATCACTTCCTCCCTGAGTTTGATAAACCTTGGGTGATCCACTTAAGGGAAAACTTGCTGCTATTCTACAAACCTCTACACTTGAAGGCCCAACAACTATCTACAAGAACAGAAGTGTGTAGACAATGGTCCCTAATTACCCTAGCTAACCCTAAAGGGTGTTGGCTACCACTTTTGGCCCCTAATTACCCTAGCCAACCATAAATCTCTAACTAATTACCCTAACTACGGTGGGGTTGGAGCGCGCCATGGCCACTTCAACGCCACCTCGACGCCACCTCGGCTTGCCGATGAGCACGGTCAGTCGGTGGCCGGCGATGTCGCTAGAGGGCTCGGGAGGGGGCGTGCGCGGGCTTGTTCGATAGAGGGTGTCGAGGCGAACCTAACTACGGTGGCACCGCTTGGATTTGTTCACCGGAACAGCACGCACGACGACAGCCATCGACGATGGACGGCGGCACGCGACACGGGAGAAGGCCAGAGCGAGCGGGGAGGAAAGAAGGGGTGTAGGAGAATCAAAAGCTCACCCTCGACGCATGTGCAGCCTCGGTGAGGATGGAGGAGCTCAGAAGAAGCGGTGATGGCGATGGCGAGCCTTTATTCCCAGTTGGTGGCCTTTTTATAATTACGCCAAAAAGATATACAGATCTTTTTCTACAATTTTTATTCTATTTTAAGCCTTTTTATAAACTTAGAAAATTACGTACATTAGACCTGCAATATTATTACGGAATCAAATTCTACGTATTTTTGTGATTTCAACAATATATTATTTGTATTTTTCTGAGCAGTAGATATTTTACTATGAATTTTTGAAGCTTTAATCATTATCTGGAAAAATCTAATTCCTGTAATTCACGAGAGAATATTCTAGGGAATATTCCGGCGGAGTAGTCAAACTGACGTGGCTCCACTGGGGGCAGTCAATGTCTGATCTAGGCCGTCCATCCAGAATCCAAAGGCTGGGAGCTCGAGCTCTGGCTCACCTTGCTTCGACGGCGGTGGCTCGGTGCCGATGGCGGGACGGCGATCCAGTGATCCTCGGCGGCGGAGGAGCGGTCTACGAGGTGCAGCGAGTAGCGACGGTCTTGGGGACGGGGTCGGCGCGAGCGGCAGCTTCCCCAGGCGATGATGATTAGCAGCTGGGCCAGCTCGGCTTGGTGGAGCTCCGGTGACTCTGATGGTCCTGAACAGAAGGGGAAGGGGTCAAGGCGGCGTGGAATGGGGGCGGCGGTGCGATCTAAACGGAAAGGAGGAGGGGGCGGTCAGACATCGTCGACACCGGCACGGTTCTTACCGCGAGCTCCAAGGCGGCGTGGAGGCGGTCCGGTGTGTGGTGCACGCGTTCGACGGCGGTTGCAGACGACGGCTCAGGCGACGGCGCGGGCGACGACGATAGTGGTCTGGTGGTAGCACACACGGATAGCCTGCCGGCGTCGTGGGGATCCTTGGGGTGGCGACGCGGGGTCGAGACTTAGCATAAATGAGATGGGGAAGGAGAAAGGAAAGGGCACGCGGTTATAAAGGGGAGGGCCTTTAGTCCCGGTTGGTGGATCCAATCGGGATGAAAGACCAGAGCATACGTCCCGGTTGGTGCCACCAACCGGGACGTATGATGGCCACCAAAGCGGCGCGCGCAGAGGACCTTTAGTCCCGGTTGGGGTTGGTGGCACCAACCGGGACTAGAAGTCCTTTTCTCAAAAGTTTTTCAAACTTTTCAGATGATCCCACCTTATTTCTTATTTCTTATTTAGGTGTTCACATTTGAAATAATTTCAATTTGAAAAAACTTTTTGTCTTATAAAATAATTATTCAAACTATTAAATTTAAAATGGTTTAAATTTGAATTTAAAAACACTTTCAACATGAAAAGTGTTTGAATTTGAATAACTAATGCAGAACCATTTTCTGTTTCCTAAAATAATTGTTTAAACTATTTTCCATTTTGCCATTTTCAAATAAAAATGCATTACAGAATGAAAACAGTGGATCTCTCGATAATCTTGGGTACACAAACGAACCATTCGTCCTAGCCAATGGATTTAGTCATAATCATGTCTAGCCCTATAGTACACAGCTTCAGGGTCATCTTCCGAATCATCTTTGTTGTCGTTGCTATGGCATATTCCGGGGATCCTTAGCCCTTCTCTGGCTTGTGTAGGGGGGAACCGGGGATCGTTAACCATGACATATTCCGGGGGCACCTACCACTCCGGCCTCGGATGCACGACACGAGGGAAGGGGGATCCCAGATGACGATGCCGCTACGCCCGCGGCCTTCACCAGAGCCACCCTTATTGTGGCTTTGCGGCGGGTGCAAGTGTGGGTACCACAGGCGAGGATGATCTCCCTCAGCGATGTAGCACATCACACTAGAGATAGTCCATTTTGCCCACCACAGGCGACGACCGGTTTCATTGTGATTCACTGAGGGCGGCCGTCACCCTTGTACCTAGCAAGCTTCCTTTCCTGCCAGTTAGCAAAGAAGGCATTTCAGGTGTTATAGTTGTGGCGATCCCAATGAGGATCCATCCGCTGCTCCGGCGTGAGCTCTAGGTAGAAGTGGTTCGTGATGGCCGCCTGGCGGGCGGAATCTTGAGGCACAGGAGGGACAGGAACTCCTCCAAGGCACCCAAGAGTCTCAAGGGCATGGTAGAATGGAGGCGACAAGCTCGGTCTCTTCGAGTGTGGGAATGGCCCAGTATGCGGTGTCCATTATTGAGAGATGAAGGTGTGGATGTGTGGATATTCATGGCATGGTCGGCCTAGATATAGAAGAAAAGGGCGGTAAAACAAAGCAGGAAGCGATGGGAAATGGCGGGAAATATCTTTAGTCCCGGTTAATGGCTCAAAATTTACCCGTTTCCAACTATGGTCATAACGACGAGCATGAAGATAGGGGATGAGCCTCGTTAAAACTTGCATTGGATCTCTAAAGAAACATCACATTATGAGTCTAAAAATGATTTTTTTCAAAAAATCACGAGCATTAGATCATGTACCTGTAGGTCAAACCGGACCAACTTCCTACCGATTCAGTAGATATTTGTCATTTGGACCGAAAGCCATGAAACCTCGAACATTATAGGTCATTTTGTGAAGGTTTTTTTGAGACATAATCAATATACCAAGTTTGGTATTTTTCCTTGCAACTATGTCATATAATATGGCACCACATGAAGGATTTACATTGTTTGGACCGTTTTTGAATTTCTTATGCCCGTTTATGGTCGCTTATGGTCGCTTCGGCCGTAACCATGGAGCATCTTCTTTGATTAACAAGATGCTTGGGTCAATTTTCACTGTGAAGGGCCGAATTTCATCAAACTTATTATAATCTTTTGACATGTCTGTCTTTTCCTCGACTCCCACGATATTTCTTTTCTGTAAAAGAACTATGTGACGCTTTGGCTCTTCATGTGATGTATTCATTTGCTTGTTTTTTTCTTTTTTCGGTATGGAGGACATGTCCTTCACATAGAAAACATGTATCACATCATGGGCTAGGACAAATGGTTCATCTCTGTAACCAAGATTGTTGAGATCTACTGTTGTCGTTCCGTACAACTGGTCTACCTTTACCCCTTCTCCATTCAGGTTGATCCATTTGCACCGAAACAAAGGAACCTTAAAAGAAACTCCATAGTCAAGTTCCCATATCTCCTCTATGTAACCATAGTATGTGTCCTTTTAGCCATTCTCGTCGGTTGCATCAAAGCGGACACCACTGTTCTGGTTGGTGCTCTTTTTATCTTGGACGATCGTGTAAAATGTATTTCCATTTATCTCGTACCCTTGGTAATTCAATATAGTAGAAGATGGTGACCCAACCAACAAGTAGAGCTGATCTCCAAAAGTGGTGTCATTAATTAGATGTGTTCGCAACCAACTGCCGAAAGTCTTCATGTGTTCATCTCTAATCCAGGAGTCTGGCTTTCCTGGGTTGTTGGAGCGTACAATATTCTTGTGTTCCCCGATATACGGAGCCGCCAAGGTGGAATTCTGTAGAACCATGTAGTGTCCTTGCGTGAAAGATTGTTCGTCCCTACATATCATTGTTTTCTTTCCTAGTGTGCCTTTTCCACTCAGTCTCCCCTCATACCGTGATTCAGGAACACCAATCGGCTTAAGGTCGGGAATAAAGTCGACATAGAACTTAATGACCTCCTCTGTTCCATAGCCCTTGGAGATGCTTCCTTCTGGCCTAGCACGGTTATGAACATATTTCTTTAACACTATCATGAACCTCTCAAAGGGGAACATATTGTGTAGAAATACAGGACCGAGAATGGAAATCTCTTCGACTAGGTGAACCAGGAGATGCGTCATAATATTGAAGAAGGATGGTGGGAACACCAACTCAAAACTAACAAGATATTGGACCACATCGTTCTGTTACCTTGTCAGAATATCTTGATTGACCACCTTCTGAGATATTGCATTGAGGAATGCACATATCTTCACAATGGGTACTCAAACATTTTCCGGTATAAGCTCCCTCAATGCAATCGAAAGCAACTGCGTCATAATTACGTGACAGTCACGAGACTTCGGGTTTTAGAATTTTTTCTCTTCCATATTTATTATCCCCTTTATGTTAGACGAGAATCCATATGGCACCTTGATACTGTAAAGGACTTCAAAAAAGATTTTCTTCTCTGCTTTCGTAAGAGCGTAGCTGGCAGGACTTAAGTGACGCCCTTTATCCGTCTTGTTCTGTGGATGCATGTTTTGTGGGTCTTTCATATGTTGTTGGTCCTCCCATGCTTCTAGTGTATCTTTTGTCTTCCCATACACACCCAGGAAGCCTAGCAGGTTCACGCATAGATTCTGCGTCACGTGCATCACGTCAACTGAAGAGCGAACACGTAGGACTTTCCAATAGGGTAGCTCCCAAAATATAGATTTCTTCTTCCACATGGGCGTGTGTCCGGTAGCGACATCGTTCGGAACAGGTTGACCGCCAGGACCCTTTCCAAAGATTACTTCTATCTCCTTGACCATACTAAATACATCATCACCTATATGGAGGCTAGGCTTCTTCCGGTAATCTGCCTCATCTTTGAAATGCTTGCCTTTCTTTCTTACTTGATGATTGATCGGAAGAAATTGATGATTCCCCAGGTACACAGCCTTCTTACATTTATGCAAATATGTAGCTTTAGTATCATCTAAATAGTGTGTGCATGCCTTGTATCCCTTGTTTATCTGTCCTGAAAGGTTACTAAGAGCAGGCCAATCATTGATGGTTACGAAAAGCAGCGCTCGTAGGTCAAATGGCTCCTATTTGTGCTCATTCCACACACATACACCTGGTTTTCCCCACAACTGTAAGAGTTCTTCAACTAATGGCCTTAGGTACACATCAATGTCGTTGTTGGGTTGCTTCAGGCCTTGGATAAGCACTGGCATCATAATGAACTCACGCTTCATGCACAGTCAAGGAGGAAGGTTGTAGATACATAGAGTCACAGGCCATGTGATGTGACTGCAACTCTGCTCCCCAAAAGGATCCATGTCATCTGTACTTAGACCAAACCATAAGTTCCTCGTGTCACCTGTAAAGTCTGGGAACTCTCTCTCGATTTTTCTCCACTGCGACCCATCAACGAGGTGTCTCAACTTCTCGTCTTTTTTACGGTCTTCACTGTGCCATCGCAACAACCTGGCATGCTCTTTGTTTCTAAACAGACGTTTCAACCTTGGTATTATAGGAGCATACCACATAACCTTAACAGGAACCCTCTTCCTGGGGGGCTCGTCATCGCCATCAACATCACCAGGGGCATCTCGTCTGATCTTATACCGTAGTGCAGTGCATACCGGACATTTATCTAAATTCTCGTACTCCTCACCGCGGTAGAGGATGCAGTCATTTATGCATGCATGTATCTTCTGCACATCTAATCCTAGAGGGCAGAGAATCTTCTTTGCTTTGTAAGTACTCTCGGGCAATTCATTATCCTTTGGAAGCTTCGGCTTCATTATTTTCAGTAACTTCTCAAATCCTTTGTCAGATAAACCAGTCTCTGCCTTCCATTTCAGTAATTCCAGTGTGGTACCGAGCTTTGTGCTGCCATCTTTGCAATTTGGGTACAACAATTTTTTGTGATCCTCTAACATGCACTCCAACTTCAACTTCTTCTTCTCTGTTTTACAGTCTCGCTTTGCATTAGAATTGACCCGACCAAGATCATCAACAGGCTCATCTGATGCTCGTTCTTCACCTTCTTATTCTTCATTCTCTTCCATTGCAGTATCATCGTATCCAGGGAACATATGACAATAGTTATCATTATCCTCTTCTTTTGCATTGTCTTCCATCATAACCCCTCTTTCTCCGTGCTTGGTCCAACAATTATAGCTGGGCATGAAACCTCTCCGAACTAGGTAGCCGCGAATGATTTTCGAGGAAGAGTACTCCTTGATGTTCCGACATGGACAACACATAAATCCATTCTCTTTGTTTGCCTTAGCCACATCGATAAATTTATCCACGCCTTGAATGTACACGGATTCACGTCGGTCACCGTACATCCATCCCCGCCGATTCATCTGCATCATTACAGAACATCATGAATAGTGAGATGACCACTTTACGTCGACAAATGCATTATTATATCAATGATAGATGAAAGATAAGGTTGCTAACCTCGATTAAGAAGGAAAGAAAGAGAAGAAAGACTTAAGTGTGGCTTAGGCACCTCATATCATTTTTATTTTGTGTGAAATCAAGCGTATCATTCTCTCAGACATTTCGTCGAACACCTAATGTGCATAGGAAAAAAACTAGCACACACACACATCACTCCTTTAACCAAGAGAAAATGGAGGGATGGTCGGCTAGGATACAAGATTTATATGAACCGAGACTAAAGGTGTGCGGCAGACCACGTGTCTGGGTCCCAACCTTTAGTCCCGGTTCGTAATACGAACCGTCACGAATAGCCCCTTAAGAACCAGGACGTACCCTTAGCTCCCGCGCGATGGCTTGAGCCCCTCGAACCGGGACAAATGCTTACATTAGTCCCGATTCATGGAGGAACTGGGACAAAATAACTGAGAGGCTGCGAATGAAAGGCAGTTTTTCTACTAGTGTTTGAAAATTAATAAGACGCATATTATATTTTTCGAAATGAATAAAAAATATATTATTAAAAAAATAGCGCAAAACCTCTATTGTGTGATATGAGCTAATGGGGTGATGGTATGGGCCGCCAGCCAACCAGCGCGACGCCAGCCCAGCATAGCCCGAGCCGTAAACCCGTATCTTTTATTTTGCAAAGGAAAAACCCGTGGTTCCTCTACAAATCCTCAAGCCGCGCCGTGCTCCTACCGACCTAGCCCCGCCTTCGGCGCGATGCTGCAATAGGGCTCCCCCGCCTTCCTCCTCCTCCTCCTTCTCTTCCTCGGGTACTCTCTCCGCCGTGCTCCTCCTCCTCCTCCGCCGCCGCTAGCTCCCCCTCTGCCGTCCTCCATCTCGTGTGGACGGAGCGGGTGTTGGTGGTAGAGTGGGTGTTGGTGGCGGAGCGGCGTACGGCGGCGCTCGGGGGGAGGGGTAGTGGTCGCTCGCCCAGAACCTTCTGATCGAGGACAACCAGCACGACACCGCCGCCGCAGAAGCCCAGGTCGTGCTCTCCTCCGCCCGTTCCCCTCTCGGACCTCCTTCACGCTAGCCATGCTTTTGTTGCTAGGAATGATCTCTTGCGTAGTTGCGATTTTAGTCTAATGCAATGCTATGTTGTTCGTCCTTTCAGATCTGACATCTGAGACGCTTACTTTTGATGTTCAATCATTAGAGTTCACCATCGAGGGTATCCAGACGATCAGGAAACGGTAAGATTCTTCGTGGTGGATTTCATTATCCATACGGTTTCAATGCCATTTCGGTGCAGATTGATCGGACCAAATGGTTCTGCTGCCTCCACTCTGTCGAACTATACAGATTTTGTGCAACCGAGATTGCTTGGAGAATGTCAGAGTTGATTGAAACAAAGGATGCGATAATCATATGATATTGTTTGTTTTTTGCTTCACTGGAAGACATCTGCAATTGCTAATTTGACTGAACCTTTAACTCAGGGAATGGTTTGGATAAATGAGTTCTGTTTCGTTATATGATAGAAACATTGGGAAAATCTGAAACAAGTCAGCATTGAACTTGTGTGATCTCACGTACTTTGCTGCATGTATGTCCTTCCACTGAAAAAATGCTCCTGTTGTGTTGTAGCTATCTCATAAATAGTGTGATTTTTTTTGGCTTCCTAGCTGTCATTGCTGCTATGGCGTATTATAAAATTATTTATAGACTCCATTTAGTTGGGTGCTAGTATGATAACATGAGGTAGAAGTACATTATCTATGATTTATGACATAAAAGTAGATAAAAGCAGAATCATTGAATAATATGTTCTTAGTAGTTTTCGTACATATTATTTTTAGCTTGTCGTCTTCTGCTGTTAGTTTAAGCTCATGTTTGAATAAGTTGTTGTTGATATGTCAAAAGAGATGGAATCATGGAATGCTGCTTATTTTCTCTTGTTCATATTCCCATTTTCTTATGGGGGTTCGGTGGCTTGCATTGTTCCTTTTTGTGCTACTGGCGTCCCAGATCCAATATGTTAACTGTCCTGATCTTGATTCTTCCAAAGACCATTCCTCACCAGTGTCTAATCTGAAAGACCATTGGTAGGTCTTTGTATATGGTGTCATAAGTTTGACTATTCTCTAATATCCTAATGTTGGTTGTAAGTTTAAATTTGATGAATCTTTTCAGCGGAAACACCACAACTGACTGCACTAAGGCAACATCTGAAGAGAAGATTCTATCCTGGATTTCTTCCACCCTGTCCTGCATCATGTTCTTTGCGCCAGTGTAAGTTATGCCAACTTCTGTACACCAATAATGATAAAGTAAAATTAGTTGTTGCTGAAATTCAATCTAATACTTTTCAGCAAACGTGTCCTCGGGTTGCAGTCCAGTGTTCAAGATGATAATGCTGCACAAACACTGTTTCGATGGTCCTTCTTTTTTGGTCTTCAAGCTTATACTCTCTGGATCATTTATTACTTGCCATTTTATCAGTACCCACAGTGTCCTGGGTTTCCCGTTCTTCTGACATGCTCTCTTGGGGTGATTATAAATGCTGTTCTGTTCGTTGTAGTTATTAGCAAGGCTCCAGTTGTGGATGGGGTAATATACAAATTGCTATCTTAAATGTGTCAAAATTTATCTGGTATACATCTAATTGAATTTGATATTTTTATGTGTGATATTCACTTTGTAGGTCCCAAGAACATTTACAATACCACTGTTAATGGTGGTCGGTCTTTGTGCATATCTTTGTAATGACACACGAATCATCGGATGGGTGGCTGTGGCATTTGGAGTATTATCTCATTCCTGTCGGATTGCATCCACCGTATGCTTTATCCTTATACACTAATATTGACTGAAACATTATGAACTTTCTTTCAGTTTGCCGTTCTTTCCTTAGACGTAGGTTTACACTAATACACACAGTTAATGGGGATTCTGCATCATATATGATTATTTCAGGAATATCATTATTTTCACATGTTTTCTTTGATTTTGTTAACTTTTTGTTCACCTATAAATTTACTTATTTGCTGCTCCAGTGTTATCATATCATCCCCCCTCTTCTTGTATATTTTGTGATACCAGAAATAGCAAGAATGTCCTTGTTATTTTGCACATTTTGGTAAAGCAATTTAGAAAGACAACATTGTAATGGTCTCCAGCACATTAAGGTGTTGGATCAGCATAAACTAAACGGGCACCTTAGTGGATTTACTATGTAGTCGTATTTTTCTGAAGTCTTGAAACTTTTCCCTTGGTATTGCAAGAGCCCTAGTTTCATTTTCTTTGATATTTGTGCATAGAAATTCCTGGATAAACAAAATTAGATTTATAGAAATTCGTTTGGTCATATAGTTTTTTTACATGGAATATAAAAGTAGGAACTCTCTGGTTGATAGAATATTCTTGACACTGACATTATGACTACATGAGAATAAATACTTGTCCGAATAATAATCATTCTACATGTTCTATGAAAAATTCTAACTAAAAGAACATGTTATCACTGTGCAGCTATATGTGCTAATCTAGCCGGCTTCCTGGCTACCCTGTACAAACTCTTCATATGAAAATCTAACTTAAACAACATATTCTTCATGTAATAAGCCAGATTTGTCAAATTTTGTATATACTGAAAGAAATTTATATACCGAAAGATGTGACCACCTCTCGTACATGTCTTTGATTTTCCTTAATTGGATGTCATGATATCATAAGTTATCTACCTTTGTTTGCGTAATAGAGAGATTTCAAATTCACAACCTGGTTGTCACTTGACTGCATAGTTTTTATATTTATTTTCCACCTTGTATTGTTGTATCAAACGATTCTTGTTCTTTGAACTGATCACCTATCTGTTGCTTTGGTTTAGGACTACTATGCCAACCTCAACGTTCTCTTGCTTGGTGCTTCTGTGGTGGGTGGTGTGAACGGATTTTTATGGCTTATCCATCCTCAGCTGTGTATTTCTTTCGAATACAAGGTAAGAACTAATTAACTATAGCAGGATAGTAAAGGAGCCCTTTATTTTAAAAATTCGAAAACCATATTTTGACATTTCTAAAAAATCTGAAAAGGCTTTGGATATAGTCAATGATGTATAATACAAGCGTGCAAAATCTCAATGCGAATTACTTTGTATTTTGGGCTACACAGTCACTTTCCGTGTAGCCCAGAATACAAAGAATCAAAATCTCAATGCGAAATACTTTGTACTTTGGGCAATACAGTCATTTCTACGTAGCCCAGAATTCAAAAAATTTCGCATTGACATTTTGCACGCTTGTAGATACATCATTGACTACATCTAATTTTTTTTCTGATTTTTGTAAACTTGAAAGTATGTCTTTCGATTTTTTGAAAATAACGGGCTCCATAGAGCCCGGTCTCCATTTGTCCGGAAAGGAGTTATATGGTTGAGTTTTATACACCATTTATTTGTGTATATGTTTTTTTAACATATTATCTACACAGAATTACGTCCCTCGATTCCTTGATGGGTAAGCCATGGCTTAAACTTTGTGGCCTATCAATATGAATTCCCTAGTGATATATGTGGTCATTTGGACTGAAACACATTGATCACTTAAGTTTTCATTGAATTGGACCAATGTGGAAGAAGCAGTAACTATGAAGTACTATGCATTACTGGTAAGAACCGTCTCACTATTTAATAGGAAGACCATAGTTGGAACATTTGTAACATGAGCATGAGAATAATCTCGACATTACCGAATGGATCTTTCTACTTACAATCGATTGTTGTAGCACTGTAGCTACTTTACGTGCTTGCTATTGTATTTTATTTTTTTGCTATCCACACTTTTGTAGGATGATAGAATTTGTATGTCAATATGCCTTAAAAAGCCATAATAACCTCGTATTCACAACATTAACAAGAAGTGTGCTATATTTTTTTTTTAGGTCGGGTCTTATATCATTGGCTGTCTGCGAGGGCTGGAGGCGTTGTTATGGTTGTCTCGTCTTGTTGCTCCCATGTTGGCGAAGCCGGAGAGGAGAATCATTGCGCCGCCTCAGCCTGATCAGCTTCAATATGAGCTACGTCGACTGTGGTGACTGGTGAGGGTCGAGACTGACGGGGAGATGAAGGAAAATGCAAGAGAAACTGTCTCTTGGACGATGATACTAAAATCCAGAGAAACTAGCCCTTGGGCGATGATGCAAAACACAAACAAATAGGCCTGTGGGCCTGACATAATTGTAACTCCAGTTTTCGTATCGCCGATTGTTAGAGAGGAAACAAGCTTGTAAGGTCGTCGCACATTTCAGCTTCGTCTCTGCCACCTTGCCGCCTAGCGCTAGCACAGTCCGTACAGTACTGTCCGAAGACCATGACAATGGTGGAGTTCTGCCACGAATATGTAACAGTATCTTCATGATTCGTGAGTCATGAGCTCATAGGTACTACCTCCGTTCTAAATGTAAGGCTTTTCATTTTGAAACGGAGGTTAGTTCATACTACTATTGTTAAACTGGGGTGATTTTGCCCAGCCGCTTTTCCGATGATGCTCGCACACTTGCCTCCACTAAGTCCTCCAACAGCTGGTGTGAGACAACCTACGTCAATACCACCAGTTATAGTCGATGGATAAGAATCTGACCATTTGGCGAGCGAGCTAAAGCTCAAAGACGATGATGCCTTCGGGCGCCCTTTCCCTCCCTCCCCTGGAGGCTGTGCGATAGAATGGAACCCTCCTCTCTTGTCGCTGCCTGTTCGCGGCTTTGGGCATGCTGGTGTCAGCTAGAGGTTTTGGTTGTGTTTGGAGGAGGATAGGGTCCGGGTAAACTCTGCTCTGACTCTTGAGTTAGCCGGTGACGACAACACCTTTGTGTGTTGTGTTCTTCCGTGGAAGCGTTGTCGTGGATTTAAATTCCTCCCTCCAACATTTGGCGTAGGTGCCATTGTCAATCTCCTGTCTTCGTACTATGGCTTTGTGACCCGCCCCAAGCTAAGTCCCCTGTCCACCCCGGCCCGTGGGTTGACCACCACTTTCACGGATGTTCATGTCGGTGGTGATGTATCGATTGATCGAGGTCCTTCGACGGCCTACAAGGTTCGTGTCGCCTTGCGTAGTGCTCAGGATTGCTCATTTGGTGATGGCTCTCGAGTTACAGGCTAAGAGGAGGTGTGGATGATGTCTCGGTGTGGAACATTCCCCTTAGCTAGCATTGGCGGCTCTTGGTGTCGTCATGTGACTTCGGTGGTGTGAAGCCCACTCAACTGACTCCAATATCTTCTGGTGCTGCGTGTAGAGTGATTACTGGCCACTGGGCAAGTGGGCGATGATATGCGGTTACTTGCCTCGATCACGGGACTTCCTTCGGCTGATCCAACAAAACTCCTTCGTGTTAGCTTTGCGACAAGTAAATAACGAAGAACGGAAAAATAAAATCGCAGCAAGGGGAACACAGATTTAATGTGGAAAACCCTCTCTAACAAAGAGAGGAAAAAACCACGGGCGTCAACCAGCGAGACTTTACTATAACGGAGAGTGTTTACACAACGTCAGGAATTTCACAGATGCAACTTATCCCAACCGGCGGCTTACAAGAGGTATATATAACGGTGGCAACCTAGGTCATCAACGATCCGTACCGTGGGGGCTGTCGCTGTTGGGCACGGAGTGGGCCTCGCTCCGCTCCGTCAGAAGTTGGTCTTTACTTTATAGAATTTGGATCAACATATAACAAACTCCATCTTGAGACAAATTCCTTCTTGTAACATCAACAATAATCATCTCCCTGAACAAACAAAGAAAACACTTTTGGCGCCAACAGCCACTTGGGCTAAGTAGTTATACCAACTAAGCTTGAGCATAGCTCAAACTTAGCAACAGGAACAGGCTTTATCATCATATCAGCAGGATTATCATGAGTGCTTATCTTGCATACCTTCAGCGTACCTTGTGCAACAACATCACAGACATAATGGAACTTGATATCAATGTGCTTTGTTCTCTCATGGAACATCTGATCCTTAGTAAGGTAAATAACACTTTGACTGTTACAGAACAGGTTAATGCAAGAATCATCCTGACAAAGCTCAGCATACAAACCTTTCAACCAAACAGACTCTTTGCAAGCTTCAGCAACACTCATATATTCTGCTTCGATTGTAGATAAAGCAACAACTGGTTGCAACGTTGCCTTCCAACTCACGGCGCATCCACCTACCGTGAACACATAACCTGTGAGGGACCTCCTCTTATCCAAGTCGGCAACAAAATCTGAATCCACATAGCCTGCGAGTCCCTCATCAGTCTTGCCAAACTTTAAGCAAGCATTGGATGTGCCACGGAGGTACCTGAAAATCCACTGAACAACTTTCCAATGTTCTTTACCAGGATTAGCCATGTAACGACTCAGCAAACTCATAGCATATGATAAATCATGGCGAGAGCAAATCATGGCATACATCAAGGAACCAACAACACTAGAATAAGGAACTCGAGACATGTACTCAATATCTTCATCAGAACTAGGACATTGCAATGCTGACAATTTAAAGTGAGGAGCAACAGGAGTACTAACAGACTTTGCATCATGCATATTAAAACATTGAAGAACTTTCTCAACGTAACTTTGCTGACTAAGAAATAGCAACCTAGATTTTATGTCCCGTTTAATTTCCATACCTAGGATTTTCTTAGCAGCACCAAGATCTTTCATCTCAAATTCATTACTTAGGTGTGTCTTCAAAGTAGTGATTTCTTTCATGCTCTTGGCAGTAATTAATATATCATCAACATATAACAGCAAGTAAATAGGTGATCCATTAACAAACTTTATATAACACAGCTATCAAACTTAGATCTCTTAAAACCTTGTGAGATCATAAATGAATCAAACCTTTTGTACCACTGTCTTGGAGATTGCTTCAAACCATAAAGCGACCTCTTCAATTTGCACACAAAATCCTTTTTTCCAGAAACTATGAAACCTTCAGGTTGGTCCATGTAAATCTCCTCCTCTAGTTCACCATGCAGAAAAGTAGTCTTTACATCTAGCTGCTCAAGCTCAAGATCATGCATAGCAACAATACCAAAGAAAGCACGAATAGAACTATGCTTCACAATCGGAGAGAAAACATCATTATAATCAATACCTGGAATCTGGCTGAAACCTTTTGCTACTAACCTTGCCTTAAACCTTGGAGGCTCATTAGGAGAAAAACCTTCCGTTCTCTTGTATATCCACTTACAGCGGACAACCTTCTTCTGTTTAGGCAAGCACACAACTTCCCATGTGCCATTCTTATCAAGCGATTGCATCTCTTCTTGCATAGCAGAAACCCACTTCTCGCGATCAACGGATGTAACAACCTCGTTGTATGTAGAAGGTTAAGTATCATGCTCCACCTGTTTAGCACAACTCAGAGCATAATGAGCAAGATCACACTCTTCAATCAAACGACGAGGTGGAACAATGTTACGTCTCGGTCTATCAGCAATAATAGATTCCTGTGGCTGCTGCAAAATAGTAGGTGAGTGCTGAACAACATCATCATCAATATTTTCCTCATTAGTATCATCAACGCCAACATTACCATCAACAGATTTCTGCAGGTGCTCCACCTGCACACGAACTCCCTCCTCTCCAATAGCAACAGGAGAGGGATCTGATGGCAAGCTGTCATGATACATAACGGATTCATTGAAAACAATGTTCCTACTCAACAAAATCTTTTTAGTTTCAGGATTCCATAGTTTATATGCCTTAACTACTAAACCATAACCAAGGAATATGCACTTAACAGCTCTAGGCTCTAACTTTCCATTATCAACATGAGCATAAGCAGTGCAACCAAACACTCTCAACTGTGAATAATAAGCAGGCGAACCTGACCATACCTCGATAGGAGTTTTCTTCTCAAGTGGAATAGAAGGTGACATGTTGATGAGGTAACACGCTGTGTTGGCTGCTTCAGCCCAGAAACGTCTATGCATACCTGCATTGGACAACATACAACGAGCCCTCGAGATGATGGTCCTGTTCATGCGCTCAGCCACGCCATTCTGCTGAGGAGTGTAAGGGATGGTGTGGTGCCTGATCATACCATCATTACTGCAAAACTCCTCAAACTCATTAGAACAGAATTCCATACCATTGTCAGTACGTAGTACCTTTACCTTCTTTTCGGTTTGCTTTTCTACCATAACTTTCCACTTTTTAAAAGCATCAAAAACATCAGATTTATGTTTCAGAAAATATGGCCACACTTTTCTTGAGTAGTCATCAATAATAGTAAGCATGTAATTAGCACCACCAATAGATGTCTTACGGGAAGGCCCCCATACATCAGCATGCACATAATCTAAAATGCATTTGGTGGTATGAACGGAAGCATTGAATTTAACTCTTTTATGCTTACCAAAAACGCAGTGCTCACAGAACTCAAACTTACCCAAGTTGCAACCATCAATCAGCTCTCTCTTAACCAACTTTGCCATGCCATGTTCGCTCATATGCCCAAGACACATATGCCACATATTTGTTTTACCACAATCATCAGAATCATTAGAAGTAACAGCAACAGCAATACCATGCAAAGTGCTACCTCTAAAAACATATAACTTAGCAGAATTCATATCACATATCATGTGAATAAGAGAACCTTTTGATACCTTCAACAATCTACGCCCACCGGTGTACTTGTGTCCATCAACGTCCATGGTACTCAGGGAGATCAGATTTCTGGCCATGTTTGGTATGTGCTTCACCTCAGTCAACGTACGCGTCACGCCATCATGTGTCTTGATCTTAACAGATCCAACTCTGATAATATGGCACGGGTTATCATTCCCCACACGTACAAAATCTCCAGTCTGCACAGACTCATATGAACTTAACCAATCTTTGTTACAGCAAATATGAAACGAACATGCAGTATCAAGTATCCATTCATCATCACGAGAAGCACAAGCAGCAAAAACGGCTAAACATTCACCGTCAGAACTATCACCAGAAACAACAACAACAGCCTTACCATTACCTTAATCCTTATCTTTCGGTTGGTAAGTACCGTTCCTTTTCTCCTTATTCTGCAGCTTCCAACAATCATCAATAACATGATTAGATTTCTTACAATACCTGCAGAACTTGTCCTTTCCCTTGGACTTTGAACGACTTCTGTCGTCCTTGCTCTTATCTCAGTTTCCATTGTTGTTAGATCTCTGCTCGGTCCTGCCACGAACCTGCAGAGCTTCAGCCTTTGATGACGCCCCATCTGCCTGCACCATAGATTTCATCTTTTCCCTCTATTTGAGGGCATCTTGTGCTTCATCAAGGGTTATTTTACACGGCTCAACAACATTGTATCATGAAAGTGTGTATAAGAACTAGGCAGCGAGCATAAGAGTAAAAGAGCTAGATCCTCATCATCATATTTTACTTCCATAGATTGTAAATCAGAAATAATCTCTCTAAAGAGAGATAAGTGATTCATTACCGATCCACCTTCCTGCAATCTATGCGAGAACAACTTCATCTTCACATGCATCTTACTGGTTAGATCCTTTGACATGCAGATCGATTCCAGTTTCCCCCAAAGGGCAGCAGCAGATTTCTCTATCAAGACTTCCTACAAAATATTATTGGATAGATGAAGTTGAATCATAGACAAAGCCTTACGGTCCTTCCACTTCTCTTAGTCAGACCAGGTCTTAGCATCCTTTTCCCCGAATCCATCCAGCGCATCATCCAGATCTGAAGTTTGAGCGAGAATAGCCCGCATCTTCACCTGCCACAAGCAGAATCTTGTGGAGTAGTCCAGCTGCGGTAGATCGAACTTCAATGACGACATGTCACAAACCCTAGATTAGAACATGGGGCTCTGATACCACTTGTTAGCTTTGCGACAAGTAAATAACGAAGAACAGAAAAATAAAATCGCAGCAAGAGGGACACAGATTTAACGTGGAAAACCCTCTCCAATAAAGAGAGGGAAAAACCACGGGCGCCAGCCAGCGAAACTTCACTATAACGGGAAGTGTTTACACAACGCCGGAGATTTCACAGATGCAACTTATCCCAACCGGCGGCTTACAAGAGGTATATATAACGGTGGCAACCTAGGTCATCAACAATCCATACCATGGGGTCAGCCTCAAGACTTCCACAAAGGCCCCTCGTAGCGGAGAGCCTCTCTCCACTCCGTTAGAAGTTGGCCTTTACTTTGTAGAATTTGGATCAACATATAACAAACTCCATCTTGAGACAAATTCCTTCTTGTAGCATCAACAGTAATCATCTCCTTGAACAAACAAAGAAAACACTTTTGGCGCCAACAGCCACTTGGGCTAAGTAGTTATACCAACTAAGCTTGAGCATAGCTCAAACTTAGCAAGAGGAACATGCTTTGTCATCATATCAGCAGGATTATCATGAGTGCTTATCTTGCATACCTTCAGCGTACCTTGTGCAACAACATCACAACCATAATGGTACTTGATATCAATGTGCTTTGTTCTCTCATGGAACATCTGATCCTTAGTAAGGTAAATAGCACTTTGACTGCCACAGAACAGGTTAATGCAAGAATCATCCTGACAAAGCTCAGCATACAAACCTTTCAACCAAACAGACTCTTTGCAAGCTTCGGCAACACCCATATATTCTGCTTCGGTTGTAGATAAAGCAACAACTGGTTGCAACGTTGCCTTCCAACTCACGGCGCATCCACCTACCGTGAACACATAACCTGTGAGGGACCTCCTCTTATCCAAGTCGGCAGCAAAATCTGAATCCACATAGCCTGCGAGTCCCTCATCAGTCTTGCCAAACTTTAAGCAAGCGTTGGATATGCCACGGAGGTACCTGCAAATCCACTGAACAACTTTCCAATGTTTTTTACCAGGATTAGCCATGTAAGGACTCAGCAAACTCATAGCATATGATAAATCAGGGCGAGAGCAAACCATGGCATACATCAAGGAACCAACAACACTAGAATAAGGAACTCGAGACATGTACTCAATATCTTCATTAGAACTAGGACATTGCAATGCTGACAATTTAAAGTGAGGAGCAACAGGAGTACTAACAGGCTTTGCATCATGCATATTAAAACGTTGAAGAACTTTCTCAACGTAACTTTGCTGACTAAGAAATAGCAACCTAGATTTTCTGTCCCGTTTAATTTCCATACCTAGGATTTTCTTAGCAGCACCAAGATCTTTCATCTCAAATTCACTACTTAGGTGTGCCTTCAAAGTAGTGATTTCTTTCATGCTCTTGGTAGCAATTAACATATCATCAATATATAACAACAAGTAAATAGGTGATCCATTAATAAACTTTATATAACATAGCTATCAAACTGAGATCTCTTAAAACCTTGTGAGATCATAAATGAATCAAACCTTCTATACCACTATCTTGGAGATTGCTTCTAACCATAAAGCGACCTCTTCAATTTGCACACAAAATCCTCTTTTCCAGAAACTATGAACCCTTCAAGTTGGTCCATGTAAATCTCCTCCTCCAGTTCACCATGCAGAAAAGCAGTCTTTACATCTCCTCCTCCGGCGACGGGCCTCGCTCCGCTCCGTCAGAAGTTGGACTTTACTTTGTAGAATTTGGATCAACATATAACATTTTGTGCTTCTCGGTCTGTCTCCGTGGTGTTGGGTGCTAACTTTCAGGGGTGGTGCTGTTGTATGATTTTGTTTTTTTTTCCAAGTTTACTTTATTTCTCTTTTTTTCTTCCCGTGTGTGTGGTACCGTTCATCATGTTGTGTCTGTATCTTCGTTTGCCTTATTTAATGAAAATGATTAGGCTGGCTAACGTCCACCGTAGTTGCCTAAAAAAAAGTATTCGTTACGCTACATCTATAAAGTGAAGGAGACTACTCAATACTCCCTCCAGTCCATATTAATAATCTCAACATTGTCTAGATACGAATGCATCTAGTCTAAATATTTAACTAGATACATACGAATCAAGATAAAGTTGATATTATTAATATGGACATGAGGGAATATAAAAACATGAGTTAGAAAAACATTATACTGATATACTTAGAAAAGATTCTTGAACATTCTGGATGACGCTGATCCCATACAATCATAGCCGAAGTAGGAAAACGTACGAAAGAAAGAAATAGTGTATCGATGATAGCGGAGCTAATGTAGCCCTTCATTTTCAAAAATCATACTACTGTTGTTCTACAATAGAGGACGTTTTGGTAGGCTAATTTAGCCTAGCAAAACATCTTATATTTAAAAACGGCGGGAGTATTTACAAATTTCAAAAAAAATGGTTTGGATGTGTTCAATGATATCCTTCAAGCGTGCAAAATCTTGATGTGAAATTTCTTATATTATAGGCTACACAAAAAAGTTACAGAAAATCTAACAAATTTAATAGTTTGAAATGTATGCACTATTCACTATACCCAGATCCACACTTTTGTTATTTTCATAGCCTACAATACAAAGTAGTTCGTATTGAGATTTTGCACATTTGTAGCATACATCATTGGTTAAATGTAGGATTTTTTAAAAATTGAAACTTGGAAATATGTCTATTTGATTTTTTTTTTAAAACGGCTACATGTAGCTCGGCATCCCTTTGAAGTTTCCAACCAAAGAAATTCCTATAAATCTTCCATACATGCAAATACAGTATATACAAATATGTCAAACCAACAAGATGACAACATTCAAGAGCATTTTCTCATCAGGAACAACTGTAGCCAGCACACTAATAATTGAAGCAGCTGCTGAGTGAAGTTTTTACCAAATCGAGGGGTTAAAACCTACTCCCTCCGTTCAGAAAGATAAGACATTTTAGTTTTATGAAATGAATGTAACTAGACGGCTTGTAGTGTATAGGTGTAGTGTATAGATTCATGACCTATACACTACAAGGCGTCTAGATACATTGATTCACAAAGCTAAAACGTCTAATATTTCTTAACAGAGGGAGTAGAATAGTTTATCTTCCAAATAAACGGTTGCCGGTGCACATGAATAGATCACACGATTAGAGTCAAATGATGGGCTGTACCATCAATCTCACCATTGTCTTTCTCTGTCCCATAAGAAGAGACGAGATGTTCTAAATATTAAGGAGTATTAGAATTGGTCCAGGAGTCTATATTATGGTATATTTCCTTCCTTGTGCCCCAAGTCGTGTACTATATATTTGTCCCTTTGGCTATTCAATAGAGATAAGTTGGATCAATAACATGGTATGGAGCTAGGTTTAGGGTTTGGTTTTTCCCTAAACGTGCAACTCGTCAGTCTTTTGTAATTGATTTCTTGGTCTCCGACCTTCAACCGATATTTTTTTGGTCTCCATATTTCGATCAGTTCGATTGATTACACCCTAGATTGACCCCTATTTGGCGTTCGATGTTGCCTAACACCGAAGGAGTCCCAGGTTGTCATCCTAGTTTGATCGTTCTTCTCATCCCAGAACTATGTTCCCGAACGGAGCTGCAGGCCACCCATCCCGCTTGACCGAGCACCTCCGCATTGGCCAACCATTTTTTGAAAAAAAAAATGGTTGGTCAATGCATAGTTGATCTAACAGTCATGCATGTCGCCGCATGAGTAACTCCTACAGTCCAGACCACAATCGACCTGCTCCACGAGTCCTGCCTGTCGATCAAGCGATATTGTGTTTTCACATGACCGTCTCTTCGTTCGTTCTCATAACATGAGATGAAAATGATATATATTCTAATTTTTTTAATACATGCTCCGACATCGAAATGACTATAAAATCAACAGTTCTCTTTACCTTTCTAACTTGGATTTTTAGAATTATCATTTTAGATGCATGGTAGTAATTGTGAACTATAGTCATGCATGTTTGTGATGACTGATGAATATACGAACTGTGTTCACATCATATGAATCTGATGAATTGGATTTGTATGTTTGATGTGAAATTAATGCCTTTGAATTTTTTGTCAATATATTTGCCATGAAAGTTTATTTTAAATGTTGTGAGTCACACGGCAACCAACCACCCCTGAGTTATGTGACCTTGACATGTCTCCATATGCATTGTGGCCTCAAGGGACATTGTCGATGTTGAAACTTGAAACACCGACTCCGACGTGGTATTACATTGCCAACGGAGATTGGTCGAGCTTTGTTCCCGGTGAGAGGCACATCGGAACGGTCGTTGCCATTCAGCACTCCACTTTAGTGACAAGATTCTAACGATGGGAACTATCTCCGTTCGATGAGGGTTTTTACCCTTATCCAGTAGAATTGCTCTTGTACTAGTGCCTAGTTTGAACTCATCACTTGGTATCATCCGCAACGATGAATTTTTTTCCTAGATAAATAAAATAGAAACTGTGTTTGTGGGTTTTGGCCATCCCAAATCCCAATATAGTCAAGTAATATAACAAAAAGGCAATATATATACAGAGAGAGCTTCCATTGTGATGTTAATTATTCTTTCCGCTCGATTGTCCTATCTCCAAGCATAAACTTGAAGCTATTAATTGGAACGAAGCAAATGTAAGACAATAATTGTCGCAAAGCAGTCATGAGTTTGTATGTGATGTACACACTAAAATAAAGTATAAATGTTTAGACTGGAGTCCATTACAACAAAGTACTGAATATATACCGAATTCATCTCCCCCTCCCGGGTCGCTGTGCATGGCGACTCCGAAGGGTCCAAAAAAATCCTTGGTCCATCCGCCGCCGTCCGATTCCTCTGGCCACTGCTGCCGCTGCGCCGGCGGTGGCGGCCTCGCCCTGGCTGCCGAAGGCGAGGGGGGGGGGGCTTCCTCTACGTGCCTCGTCAGACTCCTATGCGAAGGAGGTCGGCTTATGGGCGGGCGGAGGCCGTGCGGTGGGGCAGCGGCGGCCGTGACGGTGGGGCGGCAGCGCCTTCTCCGGCGGGGTGGCGTGGAGGAGGATGAAGAAGGTTGCGTAGATGGTAGGGGTGGTGGCGGCTATCCTGGCTTGATCTGCGTGCCGGATCTGGGGATTCCTCGGCCTTGTTTGGGCTAGAGGATGACCTACTCATTCTGATCGCTGGGACCAGCCAACGGTGTGGGGACTGCTATGCTGGTTTGGCTTGAATAAAGGTGGTCATCCTTAGATTTCCCTTTCGCCGTGATGGAGAACTACCTATCACTAGTCGTCATTGATCTTGGGTGGACTACCGAGTTTCGGAAGACTCCGTCGGTGCATTCCAAATGGACGACATGCCTAGAGTTCGTCGGTGCAGAAGGTGTTACGGTCACACGCAACCATGTTTTTTGCTGGCTGTTTGGTTTCAGAGGTGGTGTTGTGAAGCTCTGCAGTATATTGCCACTATGGGATATTCTTGGTTACACGGTGAAGTCAAACACGGAGAATGGCACGGAAGCCAGGAACTGAAGACTTACAATGGAAGTTTGAGTCCTAGAGATGTAGGGTTTCTAACTTGGTGTTTTGTGATTTGTGTAGAACGATAGAGAGATTGGAGGAATATGATGGATGTATTATTGAGCCTCATGGACGAGTATATATAGACGTGCAGAGATCATCTTAGAGTGCAAGACACGTTAGGCTAGAATCCTAACTATCCTAAACTACCATAATAACAGTGTATGTACAATACTCTAACATCCCTCCCGCAGTCGTAGCGGTAGCGTCGTGAACAACTGAAACATCGCGGACAGTCATACTGGAGATAAATTGAAGTAGAACCAGTTGGCTAACATCCCCTCGCACTCGTAGGGGGAACATGTTGGATGGTGTCACGTCACGGTAGTTTGGACTGCAGAGGAAGCTGGTGATGCTCAAGTGAGGTGGTAGCCCTTGTGCCGATGTCAAGGGAGCCGAGAGCGTGAAGTGGTGTCGAGGTCGAGGTGGCCGTGCGAGGGGTCTCTGTGGTCGATGTTGTGGTCGGGGATGCCAATGTCGAGGTAGACGCACATGAAGCCGCGGGCGTATAGTGCGGGAGGAGAATGACGGAGACACGTCGAGGGTCCGTGGAGGCTTGCCGAGGGTCCGCGGAGGCTTACTGAGGATGCTTGAAGAGGGTCCGCGGAGGCTTGCCGAGGGTCGATGCAGTCCGATCCATCGAGGACGAGGTGAAGCCATAGTTTTTCCAGAACTAGGCGCTCGTCGGGGATGAACGCACACTCCGATTTTGCCAGAACCGAGTATGCAAAGAAGAACTCGTCGGTGACGTAGTCAAGGCAGTTGTAGAGGGATCGATGCCAAAGAAGACGTTGTCGAAGCCGATGAATACGAGGTGCCGATCCGAGCTTGCCAGACGCGGGAATGCGTCGGGGACGAAGGCACTCCCGGTGTTGCCAGTACCAGGCGTGCGAGGGACAGGTACCATCATGAACTTGTCGCCATGTCAGAGAGACTAGAAGAGGAGGCCTCCAGAGCGGTTGCAAGGCGCAGAGTAGGCCTCCAGAGTGGTTGCGAGGCGTAGAGCGGCGAAGGGAGAGATGCCAATGTTGTCTACGGTTGTCAGAGTAGAGTAGCAGGTGGTGTAGTCGGGGACGAGGCGATGACACAGGCGGCAAAGTTGTAGTGGACGAAGATGTAGAGGGCGGCGAAAAAGTGGCGACCTAGGGTGGTCATGCTGGATGCCTAGAGTGGCGATGGGGTAGTCGGTGGGACCTGTGACAATGAGAGGGTGGCCTGCAGGTTACCTTGTGAATCGCGGCGATGGTGCTCGAAGTAGGTGAAGAAGAAACCCGGCGACGTGACGAAGACCATGTGAAGATGGTGGCTATCCGTGCCATAGGAGGTGACGCGGTGGAAGCCGAGGACGTTGATGCGCGGGGACGGCGAAGTAGACTGCGTGCAGCGGTGCTACGACCCGAGGGGGCGGCATAGCTACAGAACACGAGTCAGTGCAGCCGTCGGGAGACCACCAACGACGTTCACGTCAAAGAAGACGTGTTGGAAGCCGGCAACATGGACCAAAGGCAGTGGCGCTGCAGCCCGAAAGGGCGACACATCGGCATCCCGTAGCTCGATCGGTGGTAAGCGCGTGCTCGGGGACGTGCTTGGCGTAGAAAGGCGCGAGATCGGTTGATCAGACCGACGATGCGCCATATGCGCCATGGCGTGGACGACACGTAGATCGGAGTCGATGGCGGCGTTGTCGGTGAAGTCCCGGCGATGACGACGAAGACAATCCGAGGGGGGGCAGCGGCAGCCTTCCAAGGAAGGCGTAGCAGCCGTCTGTGGTGCGCGGCAGCCTGCCGTGAGGCCGCAATAGCCTGCCGGCTCGACAGTGGAGAGGGCAGGCGCACAGGCGTGATGTAGATCGTCGATGCCGATGGTCGGAGTAGAGGCGCGGCGATGGCGACGATGGTGGATGACTCAATCCGATCTTAGATCGGTAAACAAAAAAGAAAACTGATTAAGAGATAAAAAAGACTTACAAGACAGTCGATCATGGATCGGCGGACGAACCCTACGTACGGGTTACGCATCCTCCGGTGGAGATCATGGAGATCGACCTCCCCGGAGTGGCGCGGTGTGGAAGCATGTGTGGTGGCTAGGTCAAGGATCTTGCCGCGCTGATACCATGTAGAATGATAAAGAGAGTTTGGCGAAATATGATGGATGTATTATTGAGTCTCATGGGTGAGTATATATAGGCGTACGGAGATTATCTTGGAGTGCAATACAAGTTAGGCTAGAATCCTAACTATCCTAACTGGTTGTGTTTGGTAATGACCTTATTGAAAGCATTGTTTTATGCATGTGAATTTTCCCTGTGGTGAAAACCTATAGTCTTTTATCATGGCGATGACGGCGCTTGAGCACTGTTCCTTTCTTGGAGGCATTGCTTTTGGAGTTGCTGGATTTCTAGTACTGTTTTGGCGGTGTTTTGTCCGTTGTTTCAAGAATCTGATCACTGTATTGAGGCATTTTTTTTATAATTTTTTTGTTAATTATGTGCATCCATAATACCAATAGGGTATTGCGTTATTGTAAAGGCTGGCTATAATTGTATCTCATGATATTAAAAAAATATGTTTAGACTACATATCGATGTTCTAGTTTGTTGGACCGTCGTCTAAAAAAGAAAGAAAATTTTGTTGGACCATGGTAAGACACGGATGTTCGTTAATTATTATTGCTGCCGCTCGTTGTGCTGTCTCCAAGCATAAACTTGAAGCTATGCAAGGACGTACCAGCGTGGTATGAATCTCTTGAGGAATGCATCCAATGAACCAGGTGGAAGATCTTCATCTCCACCAATACCTGAGCAGTGCCCGTGCGCCACTCCGACACGAGATGCCGGCGCAGGTCATCGGGCAGCCCAACCTCCCTCCCCCACGGCAGCATCGTCAGCTCCGCGGCGGCGCTCCTTCCCACGCACAAGACGGGCACATGGCCCCACGCGAGGGCGACGTCCGCGTAGGAGACCACCACCTCCCCGCCGTTTAGGCACCACCGTTGTAGGGAGGAGGGGTTCTGGACGCGCACGGTGAGGTTGAACGCCGGAGAGACCGTCGTGCGGCCGACCGCCGTGGCGTTGAGGCCCTCGACGGCGGCGAGGTCCACGGAGAACTCGCCCAGCTCGTTCGGGTCCACGGAAGAGAAGCAGACGATGACGATCATCACCGGTATGGCCCCCGTGAATATAGCAGCGACGATATGTCGGGCTCTGTTCAGGATCTTCTCCCGGCGCATGAGAGCTGCTGTATAAGGAAAATCGCCATCGCCGACAGTAAGAGCAAATTGAACTCAACAATCACGTGCACCCATTGGTAGGTAAATAATCAAGGGAGTGGAGAGCTCACCGATGTCGTCCATCGTCGCTGCAGCAAGCCGGAGACGTGGAAGCGCGTGTTCAGTCTAGACTCCAGAGCGGCGGCGCGCGTAAGGGGACTCGGAGAGCTATCGCCGTCCCCGTTTATTTTCCTAGCCTTATCTGCAACAGGAATCCTGTTAGGTTTTGTGAATTACAAGTTGTGCGCGTTCGGTAAACAGTGTTGGTACATCTGCGCGCGTGCTCAGTTACAACTTCCACTTCCATAAAACCCTAGGAGCAAGTATTAAACCGTATCGATATCTGTAAGTTTTGGTGGACGAGCTATGCCGTAGTTAAGGTTTAGGGTTTAGGAAGGATTCATCTTGATTCATTCTTGCATAAATATAAGATGTTTTTATAAATTTTAATTTAGGGTTTAGGGTTATCGACAAGGCTAATTACAATTTAAGGTTTAGGGTTATTGTTCAAAATATAAGATATTTTATATATTGAAATTTGAGAAGTTCAACTAAATTTGTAATTTAAGATGTGTTCAACATAAATATAAGATCTTTTTACAAATTTCAACTTATAAAACCTAACAGGAATCCTGTTAGATTTTTTAAATTTCAGTTGAATCCTCTTAGGTTTTCTGAATTATAGATAACGATAAGGCTAAAATATCTTATATTTTGAGCGGAGGGAGTGTTCGTGAATCAAGATGAATAGGAGGGGCGCAAACTAATTGATTTCGACCTTAACTCAGCTTGTACTATTAGAAAGATTCATTAAGAGCGTCCCGTACCACGTGCCCTCGATGTCCGGCAAAAGCCTTGAATAAGCGCTATGTTGGGGCGTCTGGGTGTATTGGCTGGCTGCTCAACGGTGATCCCAAGTAGACCCTCTAAATAGATTTTTGGCTAATTTTGCATTTCTACCCTAAATATATAAATAAAATAGTTCCTACAATAATTTTTATAAATTGAAATTTGAGAAGTTCAACTAGATTAAGACACATGTTGATTTCTTTGAGTACCCACAAATGTTTAACTAGATCACTGAAATGATAATATTACATCTCATTGGTTTGGACCTCTTTTTTTTTCCATAACACTAGCTTTCTCAGATAATACAACATGTACTCTAGCTTCTTGTTCTCCTTTAGCTTAGTTCCTCTCCTTCTCCATCTCCTTCAACTCAGTCTCACAGCTTCCTCCTCACTACTCTCCTTCAACTTCGCTATGTTTTGTTCCTACGTATTTTTTCAGTTACATTCGTTCACATCTTCACATCAGCTAATAAAGAGGTTCATTTATTATCCACCTTATTCTCCTATTCCAATATATTCTTGACCAATTCAACATTCTTAATTTTGTCAACAATTGTGGCACTCCCACAGTTCTCATACACGCGCCATAAAATAGATAGTGCATTTTGTAGTGTTACATGCCACTTAGGATCAACCCAAGATACAGAGTCATAGTTTATGATATTTTACAAATATGATTTGTGAAATTTAGTTTAACAAGTGTGCAAACTAATTATTTGTTCTAACAAATATTTATCACTAAAATCGAGCACATTATACCATTGTGTTGCATATTTATTTAACTCTGAATAGTTAACAAAAACATAGCGTATGCACAAATCTACAAGCAAAGTAATAAATAGCTAACAAATAAATAACCAAGTCCCACTTACATTTTTTTATGCACAAGCATAGAACTATCTTCCTATGTTCGTCGCTTCAAAAGCAATGACTTTCTCCGGCACATATTTTGTGGGCGCGGTAAAGCTATATTGAATCGGCAATCAATCCAGCGGAATATTGGGTCGTGAAAGACCGAGATGTTGTCTAGAGGAGGGTGAGTAGGGGTTTTAAAAACTAATTAATACGGATTTGGCTTGAAATAATGCGGAGTGAAACTAACGTTTATTTTTCAAACACAAAACCTAAATAAGCTAGGTTTAACAAAGTGCACCAACAACAAATAGAGCTAAGCAAGATAGCACACGAGATATGCTACAAGTGATAAACAAGATATAAATACTTCAAGCTCGGTGACTATCACAAATAAATAAACTCGGGTATAGAGATAACCAAGGCACACGGAGATAAAGACATATCCTGATGTGTAAACTCGTACCACTCCCACAAGTTATTATTTCTCACACCTGGATCTAAATTCTAGTAGTCGTTTTACAAAAAAACATCGTTTTCACGATTATAAAATGGAAAAGAATTTCCTCAAACAAAGTGGAAAATAAACATGCCAAAACTGTTTGCAATGCCAAGACACACATCTCTGCCAAATTTGAGATTATTCCGACAAAGCTTGCAATGGACATGGTTATCACCTAGCTCATCTGTCTAATAAGCCATGAACCTTTCACTTCGAAACTAGTCTCTGAGAAGAGATGCATGTAAAGTTCCACATATCCCATATTTAATATTTTTCATGGAAAATAGGAAACAAACAAAGATAGAAGGCCAATGTTTTCCAGTTTTTTGAATTTCTAGTTGTCTGGTCAAGGTTAGGTTAGAATCGCGACATCTTCTATGGTTTCCTACGGGTTGGATCTTGCTAATTTGAGATTAGATCCATGAAGAAACATCAACTCATCTAGCTGAAAGTGATTTTATAAAAATCCATGAGCAATATATCTAGTGGTTGCAGTTCAAATTTACCGAAGTCCACTCAACTTTGACCAAACTTTGACCAGAGAAAAAATCACATCCATCTAATCTTTCACATTCCACCACCTGGTGAAATGTGCCTCTAGTGTGTTCTATCACTCCCACAAGTTATTGTTTCTCACACTTGGATCGAAATTCTAGTAGCTGCTTCACAAAAAATGTTATTTTCGTGATTATAAAATGGATTTTTTCCTCAAACAAAGTGAAAATAAACATGACAAAATTGGTTGCCATGCCAAGACACATATCTCTGATAAATTTGAGATCATTTCGACAAAGTTTGTAATGGACATTGTCATCACCTAACTCATCTGCTAGTAAGCCATAAACCTTCCACTTTGAAGCTAGTCTCCGAGAAGAGATGCTTGTAAACTTTCACATATTCCATGTTTGCTATTTTTTTATATGGAAAATAGGGAATAAACATAGGTAGACGATCAAGATTTTCCAATTTTTTAATTTTTTCTAGTGGCCCGGTCAAAGTTGGGTCAAATCGCAGCATCTGCTATGGCTGCCTAGGGGTTGGATCTTGCTGCTGCCTAGGGGTTGGATCTTGCTGATCTGAGATTAGGTCCATGAAGAAACACCACTTTCTCTACCTAAAAGTGATTTTGAAAAGAATCCATGACTATCATATCTAATAGTTGAAGTTCAGATTTACCCAAGTCCACTCAACTTTGACCAAAATTTGACGAGAGGCAAAACCACATCCATGTAGTCACAGTACATAGCAAGTACTAATTTTATTTTGTTTCACTATGTAATTAAAAGACAAATATTTAAATGGTTTAATAAAGTAATAGAAGTAATAGAAGTAATGTATTTCAATTCAAACACAAAAATTGCCAAAAAATAATAAAGATCACAAAATAGCCCGCCTGGCTCACACTAGGTTTTGTTGTCCAAAGACTGGGCCCATATCAAGCCGATTATAGGCGAACCAGGCATAGGCCTGTAATGCAACATGGACCTAGTGGCCAGGCCCACAGGGCACTGGTGGGATAGTCATTCGTTCAAAAACAGTTGGGTCAGAGGATCTTGTGATGTCTCTCTCATATCTCGTATATAAGTTGGTGTGAACACCCTCGACTAGCGAGGTGGGAATAAAACTCCCAGCCACATCGGCTCAACACGGTGTAGCGCGTTAATGAGCTACAATTTCAGCCGGCCCATGAGAATACCCCTCTGGCCGAGGAAAAAAGGTCTTCCTGGCCAGCGATAGAAGGGTCTCAATATTGCACAGGCCGGCCCATCTGCAGGCGAACCGGACACGCACTTTTTTCTTTCTATATTATACAAAAATTCCAAAAATTTGCCAAGTTTTCAAATAATTAGGTACATAAAGTTCACTTCTTCAATTTATTCCTTGCGTTCCAAAATCAAATATAAAGATAAGTGAAGAAATAAACTTTATTACACTAATAGTATTACAATAAGAAAAAAGAAAAGGCCTAAACTAATTTCTGAGTTGCTTTCTTTATCTTCTAGATTATTTTGTTCTTCACTTTAACCCTGCAAAATGAACAAAAGAAAACATAAAGAGGGGATTTTTTGTTATTGTTTACTCTCAGACTAAGCATAGAATTGCTATGCTAAATTCCTCATTGAGTTTGTTGAAGGGGTCATATATGAATCTGTTCTTATCAACAGTTTTTCCTCAGCCTTTTGCATCATGTAGGCTAGAAAAATTTACATTTAGAAAGCTCAAAATAAATAGCCACATAGTAATATCAGATCAGCCGATACAATCCACATGATCAAGTCACCACTAGATGAAACTTGCACCTGAGAGACCCAACTGTAAGAAGTACTATCACCAGTTCTTCACTAGACTACCACAAATCTTAGATTCAAACCACTGAGTTCCATAGTAGCAAACAAGTAGAAACATAGTTCAAAACTTACATATAGCAGTTCGAGCACAAACCGACAAGTTCAGCTAGTAGAATTATACTTACATAACAGTACTAGAGTTCTCCAAAAGAAACATCATCAATACATATATTTGATGATGTGCCATCATCAACCTGCTTCATTTACTGCCCAACTCAAGAACCATCATGACGGCAAGATGCTTACACTTCTTGCGCAAATATTTACCATGAGAGGCTAACTCTCAAGCATGCAACTGCAGTGCTACCCTTAGGCCATCCCTTGGCTTTTTGGTGTTCATGCAGAATGGGCACCTGTAAGTCCTGCAATCATCCATGAGATAGGCAACGACTCTCCGAGCCCATAACTTCTCCAACTCCTGAGTAGTATAAGTATTGTAGTTCCAGTCCTTCATAGAATCATCAGAATGAATCTACATAAAATAAAAAATAAACAAAAGTTAAAATAAGCACCGAAAAGAATAGTATTTTGCTCGGTTGTAAAATACTCTACATATTTTAGAAATCTCACCAAGTAATTGTCGTATGAATCATCCTCCCTCTTCCTCCTCTCCCCAATAGCATGTTGCCACTACCAGCACATCAACATATAATAAAGTTAGGCTCAAAATGGCATATATACTGCCATATGTATTGGTAGTAAAAAAATTGGACTGGAACAGTGATACTCATTCAATTTTATTACTGAGAATCTGCAACTAGCAGATGATATCTCCAAGACAAAAATGCTTTATACTAAGCAAAATATGAACTATTTTGGCTCCTATTGGTACTACAGTGGATTTTGTAAATTACAGAATTTTACTGCATTCAGTTGAAGGAAAGAACAAACAAGTGCTTCATAATGCAATTTCTATTGTGAAAGCACCTTACAATCATGCACAATACACTAATAAAATGATTTAGAACACATAAAATATGTTTAGCTTTTTAGCTTTAAATAAACAACAGTCTATACTACCCAATTAGACTAAATAAAGCTATACAGGATTTGCACTACAAGAGAATAGTACATGGTCGTGCTAATCATTTGCTCTAACACATAGAAGAAACACACATTGCTATGTCATTGTCCAAGAAAAATTGGTCTAAAACAATAAACTACTTGATCATGCCAAACTAAATTTGATAGTTGCGCCGAAGTAGCTAAATTTGATAGGATAGCTAAAGTTGGTCTAAGACTCAGGAGGGTGAAAGCAATCTGGACATATTCATGCACTAATTTAAGAGCAAATTGAAGCTCTCAAGATCTAATACTAATCAAATATTCCTAGTAAGTCTAGGCTGCACAAGTCGGTATTTTTGTATGGTCTAAAGGGTGGAGGAGAACGAGGTGCTAGATCTATGAAATCCTAACAACCAAAACAACGAATCTAGAGATATGAAACCCTAACAAGCAAACCCGGCAAATCAAACCTTCAGAAGAAAACCCTAAAGATAGATGTCATCTACCTCGACCATGAAAATATGTGGGGGGTTCACCACCAGATGCATCGGATCAAACACTCCCACCTCGCGGACTGCCATAGCCTCATCCTCCTGATACGGCACCGCCACAACGAAACCTCCCAATGTGGCCGCTGACATGGGTATGACCTATCGGGTTCCCATCATTGGCATACCTAGTACAAATCTAGGATAAGGCCCATAAGAAGCAAAAGTTTCTAGAATCATCTGAAACCCAGAAACCAGATGTGACAAACAAGGCAAAGCCCAAGACGTAGCTGACATAGTCATAGAGTTACTTTTTTATTATGTAACCGACCCGGATTGGACTCTTAGACCCAACCTCTCATATAAAGGCTAGGATGAGCCGACGGGGAGGGAACCTTGACAATCGATTCACACCAACCCACTATAATCTAGATCACATCTAGCAATCTGGCGACTTTGTACTCTCTATCAAAAAAATCAGACAAGCAGAAACTAGGGTTTTCTCTACAAGGGGTTAAACCTGGGTAAATCTCGCTTACTTTGTCTGTTTGATAAGCCAGTGAAATCACCAGTGCACCCCTTTTCCCTGAAACCCAATTCCATAACAATGGATATTGCCAAGGTTACCCCTCGTCAACCGCACCTTGATGGCAACAACTCCGTGTGTACCAACTCGTTGGAACTCCAAGTGAGTGTTGTAGCAAGCATGTTTTTCCCATAAGGATGACTCGAGGGTTTATATCGAACTCTCAGGGAATTGGCTTAGAGTTTATTCTTATTCTCCTCTTCAAGCAACCTGCAAAGCAAAGTGAAGAAAGTATTTTGTATTTTTGAAATATTAAATTGTAGAAAATATAAAGTGTGATAATGGTGTTGGAAAGGTGTTTCTAATGGTTTAAAATGGACCAGGGTTCATGGGTTCACTTGTCTACTCTCTTTTTGGGTTGTAATGGACATAAACAATTAATCAAAGACATAATATTGGTGGACTTCAACATGTGTTTGATAAGCATTCATATGGATATCACGTCCTAACATAGAGATGATGCAACACATCTCTCTTATACTCCTCAAAAAAAGAAATATCTAAGCCTTCTTGAATTAAGAACCAAAAGAGTATAGTCTTAAGTAATTTGACATGATATTTGAATCACGAATATGCTACCTTGACTAAACAAGATTATCTATCTATCACAAGATAATTATAGCGCATGAATTCACTTTATCCATAGTGAGGCAACAAAAGAAATGTAAATACCATAGTAGATCTTGAATTTGTTGTCACTATTCAATCACTACCACCATGTTACTCCATCTGATACACACTTCTCTCCACACATGCTCTTGCATACAAGTTGATCAGAACAAGTACTTAAGAACGGGGTACATGATATGCATCTATCAATACATCCTACATATAATAGGTTACAATCTCATATATCAAACCATAAACTAAATATCCACCACATAGTAATTACATATATGACCATAATCATGTTGGGCAACTCATATGGTACTAGATCTATGAAGAACAAGAGATAAATAGATCAAGCTACTGCCACAAACCCATAGTCAAGAGGTGGATTACTCCCTCTTCATCATGGTGATGATGGTGGCGACGTTGGAGAAGGTAGAGATCCCTCCGGTGGCGGCTCCAGCAGAGTTTCTCCTGCAATCTTCCCTGGTTCTGGATCTGTTTTGGTGTTTCGCTGTTTATATGGCGCCTCTCTCGACGAACTCCTGAGGGAACCTTTATATATTAGTTTTTAGGTCATATGGAGGTGGTGGGTGAAAGATCGAAGTAAATCAACGACAAAGGAGGAAAAGAGCCTGGGTGGTGCGTAGGGCCAGCCCTGACATGCCAGAGGCCCGGTGCAAGAATTTTTTTGGGCCCTGTATATAAGAAATTATAGAGGTGTTTGCATATTACACTTTGTGTATTGAACAAAAATACTCAAATAATGTTTTTAAAAAGGCACCCGGAGAAGCCAAAAATTCTACTGGACATTGCAGACTGAGGAAGAATTTATAGGAAAATCAACTCCTCCATTAATCACCTCGAAACGGGTATTTTTTTTGGTTCAATATATGTTATATTTATACTTTCTGTCCAAAAATAATTGACGTGCATTTGTCTAGATTCACATATATCTATACACTAAATGCGTCTAGATACATGCAAATCTAGACAAACTCAAATCGGTTATTTTTAAATAGAGACACTAGGAAAATCAACTCTATTACTTAAGGGGAGAGGACGCCCAACATCGGCGGTGGAAACCAAAAGAGGAGACTGAGAGGAGAAATAGATTTGGCAGGCATAACACTCTTCTTCGTTAGTGATACATTCATGCGTGCGTAGGCCTGAATGGGTGAGCTTCTAGCAGTTGAACTGATCGGTTGATCAATTTCCTTCTATGATTTAACATGCATGCATGTGCGCCTGGGTGGGACCCCTAGCAATCGGAGGCCCTGTGCCACCGCACTGGCTGCACAGGCCTAGGGCCGACACTGGTGGTGCGCCTACCCTTACTAGGCGCACCACCTGGTCTATTTTGGCCTCCTGGTCTATCTAGTGAGGTCCAAGTGCTCCAGGTGCTTCTCTTGATGAGATATTTACGCTTCTGAAATCTCAGCTCTATTTGACTTTGTTTAGGTCTCTGAAAGGTAAAAATACACAAAACAAGATTTTCCTGTCCTGCAGAGTTATAACTAAAATAAAAGGGATCATTAGTAAATCCCCATAAATTAATGTAAAACATGGATATAACATCATATATGTGGGAATTCATATCAACAAACTACAAAGTTCATGTATGCATTTACATGCATCAACATCCCCAAGCTTAATCTATGCTCGTCCTCGAGCATGAAGGTGATAAAACTAACATGGACTTTGGAGTTTGGTGCTTCTTTTCACTAGCAAGTATCACAAAAAGTTAAAAGGTTCATTTGTTTAGAGAATAACAAAAAGAAAGCATATCATAAGGTGATACTTCTTATAATATCATACTTTACAACACAATGTTCATATTGACTAACACAAATAGATATAGTGGCGGTCCTATGGTCAGAATATTTGGCAAAGGAGGTTAGATAGAGTGTATGGCTGGCAAGTAGGGAATATCTTATGTGAGACATAAGCTATCTTCCAAACACTATCCATTAAGTTTATGGTTGAAGCATAGTTCATCATTAGTGTTTGGTTCCATTGCCCCTCATTACTTAATTCTTTTTGGCATTCTTGTTTTGGCACTTTTTATTCTTTCCTCTCTTTGCTTTTTTATTTCTATGTCACTTTTTTTATTTTATTTTTATTTTTGGGAAGGCCTAGCCTCTGCATACTCACTCTTCTCACCTTTTGATATCATATAAATATTTGGAGGGTTTTTTCCCGTCTTAGCGGTGGTACCCCTTCTATGGAGGGTTTTTGTCCTCATCTTTTAGTGTATGCATTCTCTTATTGCTTCTTGGTAAGGGGTACTCTATGCCCAATGAGTTCGTGGACACCCCACGACTAACTTCTGCATGTCACCCATACCCGTAATAATAGTGTTTGGAAGCTAAATAATGACTCACACATGATAGTATACTTTGGGATATAGCTTGAGCTATTTGGGTAGGTGTTTCCTATATAAATGCTAAGTTTGTTTTGCTAAAGTAGGTTGTTTCAATATTGTGAGGCTAGCAATGGTAACCATTTGACATTCTACAAGAATGAAAAATGCCCATAGTACTAAGTCATTTCTAGAAGACAATATAAGCATTGAGCACCATTTATGTTGAGTATAATAACTAGCATAAGATGGTACACTTGTAAGTTATTACTCCATAAAGCATATGAACAATCCAACCTAATGCAATAACATGCATAGTTTGGTTTCCCCTTTTTCTATTTTAATCAAGGCATTCAATCAAACATGGCATTTATTCAAACATTGCATTCATGATAGTTTATTTCAGTAGCTCTTTCCTAAGCATGCAAAATATCTATCATGATGGCCTATTTATTTCCAAGCATCTCAAACAAAACTAAACATACACTAAGTAAAGACACTCCTAGTTTTCTATGATTATTCTATGTTGTTCAAAAAACAAAGTTTAGAGGTTTGCAAACTGAGAGTTTTATAGGCCCAGTAGGGTGCCTTGGGCATCCCCAAGCTTATGGTTTTTACCATTATTGGATAGCTCTTGGTGTGGTGTTCCTTCATTCCCTTTCACAAAACTTTCTCCCATTTCTTTTTATATAGGGTGACATTAGTGATACAAGATTATGATAATACCAACCATATATATCAAAGAAAAAAAATCCTTAGTATGCCAGCAATAATATAGTGTACTAAAAATTCCTAGCATATCAAAATACTCATGGAAAATCATTTTGGGACCCAAAGGAATGGGTCAAACACTAGTGGGCAGAATTTGTCCAGATTTTCAGCAGTAGCAAAACAAATTTATTTCGACCACCTAGAAATGTCGAGAATTTTGGCCATTTTTTGAATATATAGGATGAAAAGTTGCAACTACAGTGTAAATATGAGAGTAATCAGACTTACAGAAAAAATCAGGGAATTATTCTTCTAAAAAGTGTTGTGCAAGAATTTGCTACTCCATGTCTTCTAACAACTTTCTAGCATCCAAAATGGGGTCTACTTGTTACTTTATTGCTAAACTATAGCAAAGACACTAAAAGGACTCTTTTACTACATCAAGCATGCATAAAAATAAATAACTAGGTTGCCTTCCGGAAAGCGCTTTCTTTATAGCTATGTAGCTAGGCTTACTTACTTGTTCCAAGTGATGTGGAGATCATGTGGTAACTTGTACCTTGGTGCTACCTCATTCTTCCTTGGGAAGTGTTCCATGCATTTCTTATGTGGGAACTGAAACTTCACGTTCCCTTCCTTTAAATCAATGATTGCACTTGTAGTTATCAAAAAAAGGTCTTCCAAGAATTATAGGACTAGCGGTTTTACTCCCCATGTCCATTATAACAAAATCAACAAGCACAAATGTCATATGTAACTCAACCTTTATATCGTTTACTTTTCCTAAAGCATCTTTAGTTGAGTCATTAGCAAGCAAAAGATCTATTGAACATTTTTCCATGGTTTTTATTTCTAGTAGATTATATAGTTCTTTTGATAACACAGAGACACTAGATCCTAGATCTAGAATAGCATGATGGGTCCCTTTGCCAATAGTGATTAATATCTTGGAGATTCAAGCATCCCCAAGCTTTGGTGGTATGGCGGCTTCGTTATTGTATCTTTCTATCTTTTCTTTGATGACATGGTTTGCTATATGGGAGCAAAAACCTGCTTGATGAATATTAATAGATGGGTCGTTAGAAAACTTTTGCAAGATATTGATAAGTTCATACAAGCTGCATTTGTCAAGGTCAAATGGAGGTTATTTTGTTTCACTTAGGATTTTAACTTCCTCTACTTGTATGTTATTTGTGATCATAAGTGTTTCTTTTTCTCTTTCTTCCATCATATTAACGGTTTCCCAAGACTTGTCTATTACTTATTGCACATATTTAATAGTCTTCTCATGGTTAATTTGGGTTTGGATGAGGTTTTTAAAAAATATAACTTCTTATGTTAAGTGGTCCACTTTTTCATTGAAGGCATCTTGTCTTTCAAACTTGGCTATGAAATCTTTATTTAGTTCCTTTTGTGTTGATATAAAAGATCTAATGGTATTTTCTAAATCATTAGAGTTACTATTACAACTAATGTATTTATTAGGAACATATGGTGGCCTACCATAGGATTTATTGTAGTTGTTCCCATATCCATGGTTACCAAAATTTATTATGTAGTTGACATCTACATTTTGATTGGTGTTTCTAACTAGTTCTTGTAGGGAATGTTATCAGTATTTTGCTTAGATATGTAGGTAAATATAGCATTTATCTTGTTGGACAAAATATCCATTTCTTCGATAGAGTTTATCTTTCTTGATGATGGGTTTGGTGCCCTTTTAGTGTGCCATTGACTATGGTTATGTAGCATGTTTTCTAGGATGGCTTTAGATTCAGGAATAGTTTTACTCATAAAAGCACCCCTGCAGCAGAGTCTATCATGCTTCTTGACATATAATTTAAACCATTGTAAAAAAGAGTGTAAGATTGTCCATTCATTTACTCCATGTGATGGGAAAGTTCTAAGCATGTTTTTAATTCTTCCCCAAGTTGTTGCTACATGTTCATTGTCATTTTGCCTAAATGATAGGATACTATTTCTGTTTTGCAAGATTTTCATAGGTGGGTAATATTTCTTTATAAAAGCTTCTTTGAGGTCATTCCAAGAGTTTATGCTACCAGTAGGTAGTGCTAATAGCCATTCTTTAGCTTTGCCTCTAAGTAAAAATGGGAATAGTTTAAGTTTGAAAATGTCATTTTCCACATTTTTAAATTTTTGCATGTCACAAATTTCATAGAAATCATGCAAGTGCATGGAGGCATCCTTACTAGCACCTCCCCCAAATTTTTCTTTAACTATGAGGTTTAATAGGCCAGGACTTACTTCAAAACTTTCAGCAGTTATTTCAGGTGTTGTGATAGGCCTAGGAATGAATTGATCATTGGGAGAGTTGGTGTAGTCACAAATTTTGGTAGTCCTTTCTTCCATATTTACCAATAGAGTTGATACTATTTTTTATGTGTTTTTGTGTTTTAAAGGAAAATTAAAAACACTAAAAATAATACAAAGAAAATTACTTTGAAAATCTAAAGGAGAAGGAAAATCTCACAGTGGTGCAACCTCCCCGAGCTTAGGTGTTTACACAAACTTAGTGTTGACGATGCCAAAAGATGTGCTCACTCTAACTTGATGAAGATGCAGTTATGATGTCCCTCTTGCAACTTCCTGGAAACAGCAGCAAAAAATGTTCTTGATAACAACAACTTCATGTGTACCAACTTGTTGGAACTCCAAGTGCAGAGTGTTGTAGCAAGCGTATTTCCCCCACAAGGATGACTCGAGGGTTTATCGAACTCTCGGGAAATTGGCTCAGAGGTTTGATGACCCACAAGTATAGGGGGTGTATCGCAGTATTTTTGATAAGTAAGAGTGTCGAACCCAACGAGGAGCAAAAGGTGCTGGCTAGTGGTATGAATCAGGAATTCTCTGCAAATACTTAGCAAACAGATTTTTAGGGGTTTTCGATAAAGCAAGTAAACAAAGTACGAGTAAATAAAAGACAGTAGCAATAAATGCAGCAAGTGGCCCAATCCTTTATGAAGCAAAGGACAAGCCAGTTGTATTTCTACAGATGACCAAACGTTCTCGAGGACACATGGGAAGACTGTCAAGTGCTTTCGCTTCATATAGTCGATTAATCTTCTCTAGCTTGCTAAGTGTTGTGCGGGTGAACCTGTGCTAATGTACCGTCCTATCCAAGACTTAATACATACTTATGATTATATCCCTTGCAAACATCCGTAAGTACAAGAAAGTAATTAAGTTAAAACCTAACCACAGCTTTAAACTCTAAGACCCTTACGTCCCTTGTGCAATGGTTTCCTAACGGGGGTTCAGGTTTCTGTCACTCCGGCAACCCCTACGATTAGTAGCCAAATACACAATGCATTCCCCTAGACCCATATAGGTGAAGTGTCATGTAGTCGACGTTCACATGACACCACTAGAAGAAGTACACCACAACTTAAATAACAATCTATTGAATCTTTCTCAACGCAACTCCACTACTAACAACAACACTTCTCCCATGTCCTCAAGAACAAAACGAACTACTCACAAGACATCATATGGATCATGATCAGAGATGGAATAATGATGTATAACAATCTTAATATAAACAATAATTCAAAGGTTCACTCAATAGCATCAACTACAAAGAGTAATCAACACCGGGAAAGTTTTCCCTATGAACTATGCAAGATTCAACGCAATTGTTACAGCAATATGGAGATGATGATGAGGGTGCTGATGATGATGGTGGTGATGATGATGATGATGATCCCGATGAAGTCCATCTTGATGGTGGTGTTGATGGCGACGATCTCCCCTCTCCGGGAAGGAATTCCCCCGGCAGAAATCTGTCTGCCGGAGAGATCTTTCTCTCTCGGTGTTTTCCACCCCGCAGAGGCGGCGGAATCTTTCTGTGGTCGCTCTCCGAGTCTTAGGGTTTCGGGAGGAAGATATACGCCAGAGGGGAGAGGCCGGAGTGGGCCAGGGTGGCCACACCACTCCCTGGTGCGGCCTAGGCCTGCCCGCGCCATGGGGTGGTGTGGGCCCCCTGTGGCCCACCTCCACTCCATCTTCTGGCATCCTGAGTCTTCTGAAAAATAGAATTTTCCGTATATTTTCCCGGATTTTCTGATCTTCGCGAATTTTGCCTCCAAACAGCACCTTTTCCATCAGAATCCTGACTGCAGCGGTCCATGCTCCAGAAGTCATCAACCATGCAAAAATAGATGAAATAACATAAGTATCACCTCTCAATACGAAATATATCAATGAATAATAGTGAATTAAGACATAGAATAGTGATGCAAAATGGACGTATCAACTCCCCCCAAGCTTAGACTTCGCTTGTCCCCAAACGAAACTGAGCTCAATAAACATGACCTCAAGTTTATGGAGTGAAGAGTCGATAAAAGAATACGGACAAGAAGCATCACATTCATCAAATACATAGATCATAATAGAAAACAACTCACTATTATACAACTCAACTTGCAACGAGTAAAGGAAACACAAGAAAGATACATAGAGTAAATCATCATTGGTAATGGCAAACTTAGCTCTTGGTCGAAGAATAGTTGATAATTTGCTGGAGTTCACAAATAGCTGGTTTTTCAATGAAAGCTTTCAAAGTAGTAAACATCAAGATAAGAGCAATGCACAAAGCAAGGAACATAAGAAACATGATTGCATAAATCATCATATGAATGAATGAAACACATCAACTCAAGATACTTGCTGAGATAGAAGGGAAAAGGTTTACTGACTCAACTACAAAGTACAAGAAGGGCCCTTCACAGAGGGAAGCAGGGATTGCAAGTCTCATAAAGAGCTCCCAAAAATTATGATACTTACTAGCTTTCAACTCTCATTGCCCCTATCATAGGCATCTTTAGGTGATTAAGGTTAAAGTGACACAACTAAGAGGATATGCTTGACAAGTTATAAGTTGAAATCTCAAGCCCCTTACTTATGAGTACCGATCCTCATGCTACTCAACTTCAGTCACGAGCAAGCTCTTGTCATTGTAAATACATGTGTATCATTGAGAACCGCCAACGAGGTACCCCTTGCACATGACACAGGAGCAATCCCATAATCAAAATGACAAGGCAAGCAGACAGTGAGAATCTCAGCGATCTTTTTATTTGCTATTTGCATAGGTTTTTATTGAGGATGCTTCATAGAATGCTCACTATAGTTATGCTGCAAGTTTCCACCATGATTAGGCATGACTTAGGCTAGCGGCCCAGGCATTTCTCTAACACACATATAAACTCCATGATCTTACAAGTTCCACTTTTATTTCACACCGTCGGGATCCATAAGCAAAAGAACATGATATCAACTAGGTACAAGTCCCAATGAAGTGTTGAAAGCGGTCCCCATGATACATGGTTTGGCTAACTTCAACTCATAAAGAGCAAGCATATACGCAACAAAGAAGGACCCAATGGTTCAAGTTTATGAAATGCAAGAAAGTAAAGTGTACCATCAAGTTCGTGAGAGCTTTAATCACTAATTTTCACATAACAAGTTTAATTTGGGAGGTAGATAAAACAGGAATTTACTTGGAACAGTAATAATGCTACTAGGTAGGTATGGTGGACACAAATGGCAAAGGTTTTGGTTTAAAGGAGGTGGATGCACGAGAAGAATACCCTCTCAGTACTGGTTTTGGCTAGCAAGGCTGGGTAGCAAGTAAAAGAGTTGAAGGAAACAAACAAACATACAAGTGATAAATACAAACATGCAATCTTCCTTGGAAGCACAAAAGATCTTAACTAGAGAATACTAGACTTATGAGCAAATCAAGAAAGAAAGATGATGAAATTATTTTTCTTCTCTAGAGTACTTCTAGCCTTTTCTTTTCAACTCCCAAAAAGGTGTTGCTATTGACCGAGCCAGGTTTGCCAAAACCAACTAAATTAACTCAATGATCCCAAAGTGCTACCAATACTAACAACAAGATCAATCATATAACCACGAATTGAAAACTAACATAAGCTATGCAAAAGAGTCGATGATAGAACTTCTCATTAATATTCCATAACGGAAACTCACACCAAGGGATACAAATCTAACGAGAGAGGGGACACTTCCATAATGCAAACCATACTACACAATAACTCCTCTATTCATGATATGACTCTACTAATAAGGTAAAAAGATAGAAGATAGTGATATGATACCGCGGCACTCCCCCAAGCTTGGAACAAACCAAGGGGATGCCAAACCTGATGACGAATTACTCCTTTGGTGGTGGTGGTATCCTCTTGATGAGCTCCTTGATCAGTTTCCCAAGGTCCTCAATCTCGAAGGTGAGAGTACGAATCAACTCCGAGTTGTGCTCAATGAGGCCCATAATCATTTCAGTTTGTGGATCCCAGCTCTTGTGATTCTTCTTCCATTCTTCCCACTTGGAGTCTTCTTTTCCTGCATGGTTATGGGTAAAGGTATGGAAGGTACTCTTGGTGTTTGGAGAGGGTGTCCTTGGTGCCAAACAGTGACGCGGAGGCTTCCCTCCAGTTGACATCCGTGCCGTCCTTCTGATCTTGGTAGGTTTCACCACTCCAATGCTTGCAATGGTGGTGTCACGCTGGCCTTGCTCCTCTTCACCTTCACTCTTGATCTCCTTCTCCTTCCTAGGGTCTTGGAGGTCTTCCTTCATGGGCTCCTTCCCTTTATCCTTGGCGGACACCATTGTGCTTCTAAGCTTTCAAAGAGTATGTCCTGGCAGTAATAGATCGAAACAAAAACACGACGAAAACACAATATACGGACCTCGGGGGATCCGGGGGGTTATATATTACGAAGTTTCATATCAAAAGGAAGGTACTGGGAGAAAACGAGTCGGAGGCGGAGTCCTGGGTGGCCTCACCACCTGGTGGCGTGTCCAGGGGTGGGCCCACGCCATGGGGTGGTGTGGGCCACCCTGGCTCTGTTTCCATCCCCTTTTCGCTTCGTAGCTTTCCTTATTTACTGAAAACTACAAAAATATAGTTGGATTGTATTTCCGCGGAACTTTTCTTACCAAAACTGTTACCTAGTTGGAAACGGACTCTGCAGGTCTCTGAATTTGGTATTAAGTGGATCCTTCCGGAGTAATCACTTGAATATCATCGATATCTTCATCTTCATATACTTATTACTTGAGTCATAAAACCTTTCTCTTCCTTATTACACCAATATCTCCACTTCCTGGAAATTTCATTCACACAAAACTTCACACAGTTCTCATTAGCAACATTAGTATAAGTGAAGTGATAAAACCTTTTGAGTCTAACTTCAACTGAAAACCATCAAAGCAAAAGCCCCTGTAGCAACTCCTTCCGAAAACCCAAAAATAATTCAAAAAGGAAATCGAATAAAGAAGCAAATGCAAGATTGGCAAAATCTGTCAAAACAGACCAGCAAGTAAAGATAATTTTTTTCAAAAATCTTCTGTTGCTCAAATAAAATATTGCAAAACTAACGAAAGTTAAATAACAACCTGGGGCAGAAGCACAAAAAATTACAGCTTAATCCGACATACAGAGATCTCTCACGAATTTTTACGGTGAAGCACAAAAAATCTGTTTCGGGACAGCAACTTCCCCAAATCTTACTTATCTCTCATTAGAGGTTGATCTTGACACAAAAACCAAACAAAACGGATAAGGAGTGGTTATTACTGAAGTAATAACTTCCAAGACTCAAAGAAACAAAAACAAACTGAAAGCAAAAACAAATTGGGTTGTCTCCCATAAAGCACTTTCTTTATAGCCATTAAGATGGGCATGATAATTTTGAAGAAGCTCTCATAGGGATATGATTTGAAGTGAAAGAGAGCATTAAGAAGCAAAAACACACGCACATTTAAGTCTAACCCACTTCCTATGCAAGGGAATTTTGTAAACAAACAAGTTATTGGAACCAAAGGCAACTTGCATAAGAAGGCAAAAGAAGTGCAACATAAAAACTTTCAGCATAAAATGAGGAAACTTGATATTATTGAAATGCACAAGAACACTTTTTCCTCTCTCATAATAGCTTTCAGTATCATGCATAAACTTAACAATATAGCTATCACAAGGACTATCATAGCAATGATCACTTATTCTAACAAAAAACACAGGAATACTAGCTCTCATAACACTACTATGTGAAACAATATTAGAGGTATCCTTACAAAGGATAGTGTGTCCCTCTTTTTCATATTTAGCAACAAAGTCCTTCACATTTTCTACAATAGGTTCATCAATCATTTGTTTATCAGGTTGCAGCCTTACTCATACTTTTATTAACCATACTAGCTATCATAGAATGTTCCTTTACCTTAACTGGGAAAGGCATTTTCTCAATATAAGGTTTAGGTAAAACATGACTAGCAGTGTAAACTTCAGTATTTCTTGAAGGAACACTCTTAGCAATATCTTTATAAGGTTCATGATACTTATTCCACTTCTTTTTAGGCACTTCAATATAGGAAGCAAAAGCCTTAAAATAAGAAGCAATAGCTTGAGAGTCTAGACCATAAGCGTTTTTAATATTTTGAAAGTCATCAGTTCCCATAAAATATTCAATGCATTCATAATCATAATTTATACCTGACTTTCTACCTTTGTCATTCTCCCAAGCTTCAGCATTGTCTTGAATACGATCTAGAAGGTCCCATTTAGCTTCTTCTTCCATACGAGTGAATGATCCAGCACAAGAAGCATCCAATAAATCTTTGTTATGTAGAGGGAGCCTTGCATAAAAGTTATTGATAATAATATTGTTGGGGAGCTCATGAATGGGACATTTGAGCATTAGTAACTTCAGTCTCCCCCAAGCTTGAGTTGTACTCTCTCCATCAAGAGGCCAAAAGTTGTATATTTGATTCCGATCTTTATGAATCTCACTAGGAGGATAAAACTTTGAATAAAAGAGAGGCAGTATTTCCTCCCATTCCAGAGCTTGACCATTCTTCAGTAGCTTATACCATTCCTCATCTCTTCCTTTCAGTGATAATGAGAATAACTTCTTCTTAACTTGATTTGTAGTAATACCTGCACACTTGAACAACCCACATAATTCATGTATAAAGAGCAAATGATCACCGGGATGGACAGTTCCATGCCCAACATAGTAGTTATCCATAACACGACCAATAATTCTTGTAGGTATTTTGAAAACATCTTTCTCAGCAGGTGGTGGCTTATCTACTACCTTAGCAGTGGTAGTAGCATTACCAAATAAGAAACTCAGTGAATTATCCATCACGAAAATAAAGCAACTAGCAGAAGTAAACAATACTCATACTAGAAGTTTCCTTTACCAGTTCCACTCTCCAATAGCGCTTCACTCCCCGGCAACGGCGCCAGAAAATAGTCTTGATGATCCACAAGTATAGGGGATGTATCGCAGTATTTTCGATAAGTAAGAGTGTCGAACCCAACGAGGAGCAGAAGATGCTGGCTAGTGGTATGGATCAGGAATCCTCTGCAGATACTTAGCAAACGGATTTTAGGGGTTTTCGATAAAGCAAGTAAACAAAGTACGAGTAAATAAAAGACAGTAGGAATAAATGCAGCAAGTGGCCCAATCCTTTATGCAGAAAAGGACAAGCCGGTTGTATTTCTATAGATGACCAAACGTTCTCGAGGACACATGGGAAGACTGTCAAGTGCTTTCGCTTCATATAGTCGATTAATCTTCTCTAGCTTGCTAAGTGTTGTGTGGGTGAACCTGTGCTAATGTACCGTCCTATCCAAGACTTAATACATACTTGTGATTATACCCCTTGCAAACATCCGTAAGTACAAGAAAGTAATTAAGGTAAAACCTAACCACAGCTTTAAACTCTAAGACCCTTACGTCCCTTGTGCAATGGTTTCCTAACGGGGGTTCAGGTTTCTGTCACTCCGGCAACCCCTATGATTAGTAGCCAAATACACAATGCATTCTCCTAGGCCCATATAGGTGAAGTGTCATGTAGTCGACGTTCACATGACACCACTAGAAGAAGTACACCACAACTTAAATAACAATCTATTGAATCTTTCTCAACACAACTCCACTACTAACAACAAGACTTCTCCCATGTCCTCAAGAACAAAACGAACTACTCACAAGACATCATATGGATCATGACCAGAGATGGAATAATGATGTATAACAATCTGAACATAAACAATAATTCAAAGGTTCACTCAATAGCATCAACTACAAAGAGTAATCAACACCGGAAAAGTTTCCCCTATGAACTATGCAAGATTCAACGCAATTGTTATAGCAATATGGAGATGATGATGAGGGTGCTGATGATGATGGTGCTGATGATGATCCCGATGAAGTCCAGCTTGATGGTGGTGTTGATGGCGACGATCTCCCCTCTCCGGGAAGGAATTCCCCTGGCAGAAATCTGTCTGTCGGAGAGATCTTTCTCTCTCGGTGTTTTCCGCCCCGCAGAGGCGGCGGAATCTTTCTGTGGTTGCTCCCCGAGTCTTAGGGTTTCAGGAGGAAGATATACGCCAGAGGGGAGAGGCCAGAGTGGGCCAGGGTGGCCACACCACTCCCTGGCGTGGCCTAAGCCTGCCCGTGCCATGGGGTGGTGTGGGCCCCCTGTGGCCCACCTCCACTCCATCTTCTGGCATCCTGAGTCTTCTTGAAAAATAGAATTTTCCGTATATTTTCCCGGATTTTCCGATCTTCGCGAATTTTGCCTCCAAACAGCACCTTTTCCATCAGAATCCTGACTGCAGCGGTCCATGCTCCAAAAGTCATCAACCATGCAAAAATAGATGAAATAACATAAGTATCACCTCTCAATACAAAATATATCAATGAATAATAGTGAATTAAGACATAGAATAGTGATGCAAAATGGACGTATCAAGGTTATTCTTCTTCTCCTTTTCAAGCAACTTGCAAAGCAAAGTTTTTGTCTTGTGTCTCCAACTCTACTGTGTGCTTGTGAATCACAAGGTTTCGTATTAGTAATATAAAATATAAATATGAATAAAGTAAAGTAAAACAAGTAAAACTAGGCAAGCAAGATAAAGCAATAAAATATAGTTGTTTTAGGGTTTTTTGTGTGTTTGCAAGTGAAGAAAGTATTTTTTTATTTTAGAAATAATAAATTGCAGAAATATAAAGTGTGATAATGGTGTTGGAAATGTGTTTCTAATGGTTCAAAACGGACCAGGGTTCATGGGTTCACTTGTCTACTCTCCTTTTTGGTTGTAATGGACACAAACAATTTATCAAAGACATAATATTGGTGGAACTTCAACATGTGTTTGATAAGCACTCATATGAGCATCACGTCCTAACATAAAGATGATGAACCACATCTCTCTTATACTCCTCAAGAAAGGGAAAACTCCAAGCAATCTTAAATTAACAATCAACAGAGTATAGCCTTAAGTAAGTTTACATGATGTTTGAATCACAAATATGCTACCTTGACCAAACAAGATTATATAGTTGTCACATGATAATTATAGCACATGAATTCACTTTATCCCTAGTGAGGCAGCAAAATAAAGGCAAATACCACCATGCTACTCCATCTAATACACATTTATCCCCACACATGCTCTTGCATACAAGTTGGATCAGAACAAAGAACATGATATGTATCTATCAATACATCTTACATATAATAGGTTTCAATCTCATATATCAAATTATAAAATAAAGATATACCATATAGGAATAACATATATGACCATAATCATGTTGGATGATACATTGCAAATGTATCTATAATTTTTGATGTTCCATGCTTGGTTTTATCTACTTTCTTGTGTTTTGTTCCAACTTTGGAGTACTTTTCATATGATTTCTTGGACTAACCTATTAACAAGATGCCACAGTGCCAGTTGCCTATTTTCTGCTGTTTTTGGTTCCAGGAAGTCAGAAAATGAATATTCTAGGAATTGGATGGGACAAAAGCCAAAGTTACTATTTTCCCGGAAGACTCACGGAGCCAGAAGGAGAGTCGGAGAGGGGCCACAGGGTGGCCACACCCCCTTGGCGCGGGCCAGCCCAGGACGCGCCAGGGCATGGTGTGGGCCCCCTGGCTGGCCACCGACCTTGCCTCCTTCGCTTATAAGAGCCTCCCGATACCAAAACCCTAGAGAGTCAATCAGAAATCCATGAAAAGTTCCACAGCGCCACCGCCACCAAAGGGGAGATTCGGGGGACAGAAAGTCTCTGTTCCGGCACCCTGCCGGGACGGGGAAGTGCCCCCGGAGCCATCTCCATCGATCTCCACCACCATCTCCATCGCCATTGCTGATTCCCATGATGAGGAGGGAGTAGTTCTCTCTCGAGGCTAAGGGTTCTACCGGTAGCTATGTGTTCATCACTCTCTCTATGCATGATCTTATTGAGATCATGAGCTTGTAATCTATAGATCTACCTTGCTACTCAAGTGCTTTAATAGATCTCTGCTCTCCCCATGTGTGTGAAGTTGACAGTGTGCACACCATGGTGGCACTTAGGCTAGAGATTACAAATACTTGTTATGAGTTATATTTGGAGTTGGATGTCTTTATGAAATTGTGGTGTTTGTTTGAACCATCTAGTGCTCAGGGTGACAGTATGGGGTTATCTAGATATGAAAGGCTTACTTTGAGGTGTGCTATTATAGCCCTACATGGATTAGAGTGTCCAACCGGAGAGTAGTTCAGAGTAGTATCGTAAAGAGAATATATTTATATGAGAGTGTTCACTAGCGAAAGTATCATCCCTAGGCCTTGTTTCTAAGCATTGATACACCGTTTGCAATTAGATCTGTTACATGTTTGCTTGCTTCCTTCTTTATTTCAGTTTGCCTTTAGTCTCTTCCACGCCAGCAACCTATTTTCTAGCACCGTTGTCTTATATCCATACCATTTGTATTTCACTATCTCTTTGCCGAACTAGTGCACCTATACACCTGACAAGTGTATTGGGTGTGTTGGGGACACAAGAGACTTTTTGTATCTTGATTGCAGGGTTGCTTGAGAGGGGATACCTTTGACCACTTCCTCCCTGAGTTCGATAAACCTTGGATGATCCACTTAAGGGAAAACTTCCTGCTGTTCTACAAACCTCTGCACTTGGAGGCCCAACAACTATCTACAAGAATAGAAGTGCGTAGACATCATTGGACAACTCATATGGTACTAGATCTATGAAGAACAATAGAGAAATAGATCAAGCTACTGCCACAAATCCATAGTCCATAGGTGGATTACTCCCTCTTCATCATGGTGATGATGGCGAAGATGTTGGAGAAGGTAGAGATCCTTCCGGTGGCAGCTCCAGCGGAATTTCACCCTCCAATTTTCATTAGTTCTGGCTCTATTTTGGTGTTTCGGTGTTTCTGTGGTGCCTCTCTCGAGGAACTCCCGAAGGACCCTTTATATAGTAGTTTTAGGTCATACGGAGGCGGTGGGCGAAAGATCAAAGCGAATCAACGGTTGAGGAGGAAAAGAGCCTGGGTGGCGCGCCCAGTAAGGTCCCGACCTCATGTGTGCATTTTCACATGCATCACACCTCCAGTCGCACCTCTATGGGAACCACCAACCTCCTCCGCCGCATCTAGGCTAGTGAGGCCACCCCAACCAGCAACGGCAGCGTCCGCTACACTGGTACCCCATCCATTGCCTACGGAATTGGTGAGCATGCGGGAAGAGGGAGATGATTGGAGTGGGAGGCGAGGATTTTTTGTTTCTCAATCTAGTGAGACAAAGGGGGAAATGGGTGAGGGAAGAAGGGGATGCGGCCGAAAACCATTTCATATGTCCTTCTGATGACGCCACTAGTGTATTCGTACACCGTACATTTGTTTAAGTGTGTATGCCCGCACCGTACACCGCACCTTACATATGACCCGTAGTAGGTTTTCACGGGGAATCCACGAGCGCCCGAACCCTTCAACCCGAAGCGGTACCAACATATCCTAGTCATCCGAGAGAAGATCGTGGCCGTTCATCCTTGCAGTGCTTGCAACCTTTTCCCCACGGCAGGACACTAGAGCAAAAGTGATAATTTCCATGGATTCAGATCAAGATCTAACAGAGCAATAAAACAATGCAAACCTCCACTATTTTAAACAAGAATTCCACTATCCTTTTATGATTATATTGTGTAAGAGTAATCTAAGCTAGAGGAAATCCCGCACGCTAGCCCGTGAAGGATCATATATAAGCATCTTACATGAATATGCACATCTTACGTTGTATGGAGTGCTCTTGAGAAACATATCTATTGAAAATATATTTTTTGGCAATAGACAAGGGTTTTGACGTTCTTTGCTTTTCTAACAAAGCGCACGGCTATAAAGTTACCGTTTTAAAGATCAGATGTTGATTTTTTCAGGCTGCTACAAAAAAAGATGACAATTGTCTAGGCCACAACTCATTTTCTTGTTTTCTTAATTGTCTAGCTATTTCCCTATTGTACTTTATTTCGTGGTTAGATAGAGTTCATATTGTGTTCTCCACATTGAGAACATGATTTGGAAAACAAACTTGTATGCAATCTAATTTTATCTCGAAGAATCAGTAGAGTGTAGGATTGAAGTTTGGGGACACCCCACCAAGAATTTACCTAAATTTTGTCCGACTCTCGGAATCTCACTCTTGTTATATTATCTACCTCGCCATGAAAATTTAACAAATTCCACTGTATAAGTAACTTTTGCTTGAATCCCAATGAGTTCACATAATAATCATGTAACTTTCTTTACCATCAATACCACGTATATTCATAATAATAAATAGTACATGGTAGAGATACATAAATTTTCTTCAATGACTACAAAATAAAATTAAAAAAAAACGAGCAAATCTCGAGGTATTCAAAATCTTCTTCTTTCGTAATGTAATCGTGCACTTGTCTAAAGTCAGCTCAATAAACATGACACAGATGTCAAACCATAGACGTATAGAACTTTAATCTTACAATACCACCATTTACAAGAACGAAGCACAATTGAAAATAATGTATCTAGACTTTTAGTATATAGATTCGGGATGAACTTACACATTAAAAAAGCTCTAAATACATTCATTCACAAAAGCTAAAATATCATATTATGAAACAGAGGGAGTAGATGCTTCTTGCTTAGCCACCTGTGTCTCTCATCGTTAAAGTGCAACCATTTGTAGATTTTGTTTAATTATGTCAATATTTCAAGACGCCAAAATTTTATATATGCACCGTGCATGCTTACACGCGCTACGATGATTCGATTACCCGTGGCAACACACGGACGTTCAACTAGTTCTATCTAAATTCAAAAAGAGAGTCACTATATATCGAGAGCTTCCATTAATTATTCTTTGCCTCTTGCTATCCCATCTCCAAGCATAAACTTGAAGTTGTACAAGGATGTACCAATGTATGAAAGTTTTGAGGAATGCATCCAATTAATCGGGTGGAAGATCTTCATCTCCACCAACACCTGAGCCGTGCCCATGGGCCACTCGGATAGGAGACGCTGGCGCAGGTCCTCCGACAACCCGACATCACGCCCCCACGGCAACACCGTTAGCTCCGCCGCCGCGCTCCTTCGGACGCAGAGGGCGGGCACAGGGCCCCACGCGAGGGCGACGCCCGCGTAGGATACCAGCACCTCCCCGCCGTTGAAGCACCACGGTTGTAGGCAGGGGTTCTCGACGCGCACGGTGAGATTAAACGCCGGAGAGACCGTCGTGCGGCCAACCGCCGTGCCATTGAGACCCTCGAGGGCCGCGAGATTAATGGAGAACTCGGCCAGATCGTTCGGATCCCCGGCAAAGATGCAGACGGCCAGGAACATCACCGGTATGCCTACCATGTATATAGCAGAGATGGTGTTTCGGGCTCTGTTCAGGATCTTCTCCCGGCGCATGAGAGCTGCTGTATAAGGAAAATCGCCATCGCGGATAGTAAGAGCAAATTAAACTCAACAATCACCGTGCACCCATTGATAGGTAATCAAGGGCGGAGTGGAGAGCTCACCGATGTCATCCATCGTCGCTGCAGCAGGCCGGAGACGTGGGAGCGCGTGTTCAGTCTAGACTCCAGGGCGGCGGCGCGCGTAAGGGGACTCGGAGAGCTATCGCCGTCTCCGTTTATTTTCCCCTCCCACGCGCGCAGCCTTATCTGCAACAGGAATCCTGTTAGGTTTTGTGAATTACAAGTAGTACGCCGCGTTCCGTAAACATCGTAGTCGTAGGTGCAATCTGCTCACCTCCTCGGTAAGACATCTACGTGGAACGAATGTATATAAACGTTTTTTTAAGTGTACACAGGTTTACTCCAAATGTCTACAAACCTATATACTAAAAGATGTCAAGATACATTCGATTAATAAAGCTAAAACGTCTTATATTTTATAATGGATGAGTATCTATACTATTAAAAAGACTAGCACAATACCCGTGCGTTGCAACAGAAAGTAAAGATCGGCATCGCAGAGATGCACATAATAATATCTAAATATTACTCTCCAACTCGTAGCATGTTCTAGGATTTCTTTTGCCAACAAATATTTCTTTCAAAGAAAAACTTGATCATATTTACAAGATGTCCAAATACATTCGTTTCACAAAACTAAAACATCTTATATTTACCTGACTTTACATTTTTTGATACATAAATTAGTATCACTTTTTGCTACAAATTTCTCTTCTAAATTGAAAGAATAAATGTTACCTGACTTTTTTTCGGAGGTCAATTTTTATTTTAATCATCCTTTCAAGGTTGCCCACACAATCCCCGTTTGATTCCAGCGAATCATCATCACTCACGTAAACTCATTATGCACCATTTGCACCAAAGCCCACACACGGTCAACTTCCTTCCCTTTTTATTTATAGCTCACAAACACCACATGTGGCAAGCCCACATTCATCGATACATTAGGCAACTATATTGTTTCTTTTTCAAACCAACGAACCGTGCGAACGATAGGTTCATACTTACTGGTGGTACCTGGATAATTTTGTGTCTGGTGGGAGGATAAAAAGATCCAAAAAAATGTTAGACCGGGAGAAACAATCCTAGATCTGAGTAGGCGCACGATGAGCGGATCTGGTCCAGGGCGACGGAGACTCAGCAGCAGGTGGCCACGTTCTGGGATATCGAGGGCCACATGCGGCTAGCAGGGCAGAACGGGGGCTGGCCATGGAGGAGAGACTCGGGTGCTGAAGGTGGGAAGGTCCGACGGTGCCGCTCGCCCGTCTCCTCTCTCTGAAGCTCTAGCCATGACGAAGTGCTTACGGCCGACGACGCCCTTGACGAAGCGTGTCCATCCGATCTTGCAGCCTGTCTAGAGGGTCGGGCCCTGGCTGTTGGGTGTTGGGGCGATTGAGGCGCCGGCGACCATGACATGCGAGCGCGGCCGGACGGACTTGATTCTTGGACGCGATGGCGCGATCTAGAGAGAACAACTTGATCGATCGGCCACCTAGGTTTTCGCGTCGAGGGATACGAGTTAATTGAGAGGTCCCATGCCGAGGTGGAATTTATATTGCTAGGATGCGCCGACTTGCGAGCCAGCCCTTCCGATCGCGCTAGGAAAAAAACGGACCCGTTTGACTTGGCGGTAGCAGTTGTGGGTAATACTTGGTTTTGTGGGAGGGTAAAACCGTCTAAAAGAGTGTTGGACCGGGAGAAACAATCCGTCATTTATTATTAGTATATATATAATATATATAATATTTATATATATATATTTATATATATATATATAGCTCTGCTATTCAAGAATCGGTTTCTGAATAACTATTCAAGAACCCCTGCTTCCTTTCACGTGAACAACATGAACGTCTTGTTAACTTCCACGCGAACACGAGTTAACTTTATTTTCTTTCGAAGTTAACTTCCAGTCTGTAGCAGTAATAATAAATGTTAACTTTCTTTTGTGTAAGGTAACTTTCGCGAACTTCTTAACTCCCCCCGTGTATACAAGTTAACTCCCACTTTATATACTAGTTAACTTCCTGACGGAGCACATGTTTTCTTTCATGTGAACACACAGGAACCGCTTGTTAACTTTCACGCAAACACAAGTTAACTTATTTTTTCTTTTCAAGTTAACTTCCAGTCTATAGCAGTAATAATGAATGTTAACTTTCACATTTGCAAGTTAACTTCCGCGAACTTCTTAACTGTCCCGTGCGTACAAGTTAACTCCCTCTTTCTATGCTAGTTAACTTTCTGACGGAGCACCTTTTTTTTGTTTTTTAGCAGACTGAATGTTAACTTTCGCGTGTGCAAGTTAACTTCCGCGCCCCTTCTTAACTTCCCCGTCTGTACAAGTTAACTCCCTTTATTCTATGCTACTTAACTTTCTGTCGGAGCACTGATTTTTTTGTATTTTTCTCAAACTGTGCAACTTAACTTCCGCGGCCTTCATTAACTTCCATGTGTGTGCAAGTTATCTTCCGCCCGATGCACTTCTTATTTTCTGCGGCCCTTATTAACTTCTCTGTTTATGCAAGTTAACTTCTAGAGAGGAGGCACTGGTGGTGCGGATCACCTGGAGGTAGCTTCAGGCAGTGGCGGTGATGTGGATCTATGGCGAGGCGGTGCGGGGGCGGGGACGGAGGAGCCCGGCAACGCGTGGGGAGGAGGGCGCGGCGGCGCGCAAGGGAGATGGTCAGTTGTGTGGGGGCGGGGGCGGAGGAGGCCGGAAGTGCTGGGAGGAGGCCCTTGAGGAAGATGGTCGGCGAGGCGGGGCGGAGGAGGAGGCCGGTGCACGAGGGAGGGAGGCAGGCAACACGAGGGAGGAGGTGGCGTGGGCGGGGGAGATGGACGGTGATGACCCACAAGTATAGGGGGTGTATCGCAGTATTTTCGATAAGTAAGAGTGTCGAACCCAACGGGGAGCACAAGGTGCTGGCAAGTGGTATGGATCAGGAATTCTCTGCAAATACTTAGCAAACGGATTTTTAGGATTGTTTGATAAAGCAAGTAAACAAAGTACGAGTAAATAAAAGACAGTAGGAATAAATGCAGCAAGTGGCCCAATCCTTTATGCAGCAAAGGACAAGCTGGTTGTATTACTTAAGATGACCAAACGTTCTCGAGGACACATGGGAAGACTGTCAAGTGCTTTCGCTTTATATAGTTGATTAATCTTCTTTAGCTTGCTAAGTGTTGTGTGGGTGAACCTGTGCTAATGTACCAACCTTCCTAGGACTAATACATACTTGTGATTATACCCTTGCAAACATCCGTAAGTATAAGAAAGTAATTAAGATAGAAACCTAACCACAACTTTAAACTCTAAGACCCTTACGTCCCTTATGCAATGATTTCCTAACGGGTGTTCAGGTTCCTGTCACTCTGGCAATCCCTACGATTAGTAGCCAAATACACAATGCATTCCCCTAGTCCCATATAGGTAAAGTGTCATGTAGTCGACGTTCACATGACACCACTAGAAGAAGTACACCACAACTTAAATACCAAACCATTGAATCTTTCTCAACACAACTCCACTACTAACAACGTGACTTCTCCCATGTCCTCAAGAACAAAACGAACTACTCACGAGACATCATATGGATCATGATCGGAGATGGAATAATGATGTATAACAATCTGAACATAAACAATAATTCAATGGTTCACTCAATAGCATCAACTACAAAGAGTAATCAACACCGGAAAAGTTCCCCGTAAGAACTAATGCAAGATTTAACCCAATTGTTACAGCAATATGGAGATGGTGATGAGGGTGCTGATCGTGATGATGGTGGTGATGATGATGATGATCCTGATGAAGTCCAGCTTGATGGTGGTGTTGATGGCGACGATCTCCCTTCTCCGGGAAGGAATTCCCCCGGCAGAAATCTGTCTGCCAGAGAGATCTTTCTCTCTCGGTGTTTTCCGCCTGTGCAGGCGGAATCCTTCTGGTCGCTCCCGAGTCTTAGGGTTTCGAGAGGATAATATCGCCTGAGGAGTGCAGGGTGGACAGGCGGCCACACCACCGGTGGCGCGACCTAGGCTGGCCCGTGGGGGTGTGGGCCCCCTGTGGCCCATCTCCAGCCCCCCTTCTGGCTTCCTTTGTCTTCTGGAAAAATAGGATTTTCCGTATATTTTCCTGGATTTTCTGATCTTCGCGAATTTTGCCTCCAAACAACACCTTTTCCATCAGAATCCTGACTACAGCGGTCCATGCTCCAAAAGTCATCAACCATGCAAAAACAGATGAAATAACATAAGTATCACCTCTCAATATGAAATATATCAATAAATAACAGTGAATTATGACATAGAATAGTGATGCAAAATGGACGTATCAACTCCCCCCAAGCTTAGACTTCGCTTGTCCTCAAGGGAAACTGAGCTCAATAAACATGGCCTCAGGTTTATAGAGTGAAGAGTTGATAAAAGAATACGGACAAGAAGCATCACATTCATCAAATATATAGATCATAATAGAAGACAACTCACTATTATATAACTCAACTTGTAATGGGTAAAGGAAACACAATAAAGATACATAAAGTAAATCATAATTGGTAATGGCAAACTTAGCTCTTGGTCAAAGAATAGTTGATAACTTGCTAGAGTTCACAAATAATTGGTTTTGAATGATAGCTTTCAAAGTAGTAAACATCAAGATAAGAGCAATGTGCAAAACAAGGAACATAGGAGACATGATTGAATAAATCATCATATGAATGAGTGAAACACAACAACTCAAAATACTTGCTGAGATAGAAGGGGAGTAGGTTTACTGACTCAACTAAAAAGTAAAAGAAAGGCCCTTCAAAGAGGGAAGCAGGGATTGCAAGTCTCATAAAGAGCTCCCAAAAATTATGATACTTACTAGCTTTCAGCTCTCATTGCCCCTATCATAGGCATCTTTAGGTGATTAAGGTTAAAGTGATCAAATATGAGGATATGCATTGACAAGTTGTAAATTGAGAATATCATGTCCCTTGAATACGAGGGCCGCTCCTCATGCTACTCAAGTTTAGTCACCGATAAGTTCTTGTCATCGTAAGTATATGTGTATCATAGAGAACCGCTAACGGGGTACCCCTTGCCCGATGATACGGAAGAATCCCCATATCAAAATGACAAGGCAAGCAGACAACAAGCATCTCAACAATCTTCTTATTTACCATGGGAATATGGTGCTTTTTCTCTCTTTCCTCTTTTCATAATCTCTTTTTTTCTCTTTTTCTTAATATCGGACTCTTTTTTTATAATAAGAATGCTTCATAGATGCTCGTTATGGTTACGCTGCAGGTTTCCACCATGTCAGCATGGATTAGACCACCGTCCCAGGCGTTTCTCTAACACACATGCATAACTCCATGGACTTACAAGCTCCCCTATCATTTCACACCGACGACATCCATAGACAAAAGAACATGATATCAACTAGGTACAAAGTACCAGTGAAATGTTGAAAGCGTTCCCCATGACAGCATGGTTCTGCTAATTCACAACTTACAAAGAGCAAGCATATACGCAACATAGGTGAGCACAATGGTTCAAGTTTATTAAGTGCAAGAAAGTAAAGTGTGCCATCAAGTTCGTGAGAGCTTTAATCACTACTTTTCACATAACAAGTTTAATTTGGGAGGTAGATAAAACAAGAATTTACTTGGAATAGCAATAATGCTACTAGGTAGGTATGGTGGACACAAATGGAAAAGGTTTTAGTTTAAAGGAGTGGATGCACGAGAATAAATCCCTCTCAGTACAGGTTTTTGGCTAGCAAGGCTGGGTAGCAAGTATAAGAGTTGAAGGAAACAAACAAACATACAATGATAAAGACAAACATGCAATCTTCCTTGGAAGCACAAAAGATCTTAACTAGAGAATACTAGACTTATGAGCAAATCAAGAAAGAAAGATAATGATTTTTTTTCTTTAGAGTACTTCTATCTTTTTCATTCAACTCTCAAAAATAGTGTTGCTACTGACCGAGCCAGGTTTGCCAAAACCAACTAAATTAACTCAATGATCCCAAAGTGATACCAATGCTAACAACAAGATCAATCATATAACCACGAATTGAAAACTAATATAAGCTATGCAAAAGAGTAAATGATAGAACTTCTCATTAATATTACATAACGGCAACTCACACCAAGGGATATATATCTAACGAGAGAGGGGCCACTTCCATAATGCAAACCATCCTACATAATAACTTCTCTATTCATGATATGACTCTACTAATAAGGTAAAAAGATAGAAGATAGTGATATGATACTACAGCACTCCCCCAAGCTTGGAACAAACCAAGGGGATGCCAAACCTGATGACGAATTACTCCTTTGGTGGTGGTGGTGGTAATATTTTCTTAGTTGACACGAGGAAATCTTCCAGCATCTTGCGAAGCCTATTATTCTCCCATTGAAGCATGTCCACCTTCCTCCTCAAGTCTCGGTACTTATCGCAGAACTCCTTAGTGACTCGTAGGGCTTCCGTTGATGCAGGGCAAGAGACTAAAGGTACCAACCCTTGCTTGGGGTCTTGGAGATCTTCCTCTGTAGGCTCCTTTCCTTTATGCTTGGAGGACACCATTGTGCTTCTAAGCTTTCAAAGATAGTTCCTGGCAGAAACAGATCGAAACGAAAACACGATGAGAACACGATATACGAACCTCGGGAGATCCGGGGGGGGGTTATATATTACGAAGTTTCACAACAAAAGGAAGGTACTGGGAGAAAACGAGTCGGAGGTGGAGTCTGGGGTGGACTCACCGCCTGGTGGCGCGGCCAGGGGAGGGCCCGCGCCACAGGGTGGTGTGAGCCACCCTGGCTCTGTTTCCGTCCCTCTTTTGCTTCGTAGCTTTCCTTATTGACTGAAAACTGCAAAAATATAGTTGGATAGTATTTTCGCGGAACTTTTCTTACCAGAACTGTTACCTATTTGAAAACGGACTCTGCAGGTCTCTGAATTTGGTATCTAGTAGATTCTTCCAGAGTCACCACTTGAAATCATCAGTATCTTCATCTTCATACACTTATTACTTGACTCATAAAACCTTTCTCTTCCTTATTACACCATTATCTCCACTTCATGGAAATTTCTTTCACACAAAACTTCTCATAGTTCTCATTAGCAACATTAGCATAAGTGAAGTGATAAAACCATTTGAGTCCAACTTCAACTGAAAACCATCAAAACATAAGCTACTGTAGCAACTCCTTCCGAAAACCCAAAAAGAATTCAAAAAGAAAATCGAATAAAGAAGCAAATGCAGGAGTGGCAAAAACTGTCAAAACAGACCAGCAGGTAAAGATCAATTTTTTCGAAAATCTTCTGTTGCTCAAATCAAAAAGTGCAAAATTAACGAAAGTTAAATAACAACCTGGGGCAGAAGCACAAAAGTTTACAGCTCAATCCGATATACAGAGATCTCTCACGAATTTTTATGGTGAAGCACAAAAATCTGTTTTAGGATAGCAACTTCCCCAAATCTTACTTCTCTCTCATTAGAGGTTGATCTTGACACAAAAACCAAAAAAACCGGATAAGGAGCGGTTATTACCGAAGTAATAACTTCCAAGACTCAAAGAAACAAAAACAAACTGAAAGCAAAAACAAGTTGGGTTGTCTCCCAAAAAGCTCTTTCTTTATAGCCATTAAGATGGGCATGATAATTTTGGAGATGCTCACATAGGAATATGAGTTGAAGTGAAAGAGAGCATTAAGAAGCAAAAATACACACATTTAAGTCTAACCCACTTACTATGCAAGGGAGTTTTGTAAAGAAACAAGTTGTTGAAACCAAAGGCTACTTGCATAAGAAGGCAAAAGAAGTGCAACATAAAAACTTCAGCATAAAACGAGGAAACTTGATATTATTGAGATGCATAAGAACACTTTTCCCTCTCTCATAGTAACTTTCAGTATCATGCATAAACTTAAGAATATAGCTATCACAAGGACCATCATAGAAATGATCACTTAACCTAATAGAAAACACAGGAATACTAGCTCTCATAACACTACTTTGTGAAACAATATTAGGGATATCCTTACAAAGGATAGTGTGTCCCTCTTTTTCATATTTAGTAACAAAGTCTTTCACATTTTCTAGTATAGGTTCATCAACCATTTGTTTATCAGGTTCAACAGCTTCATTCGTACTTTCATTAACCAAACTAGCTATCATAGAGTGTTCCTTTATCTTAACTGGGAAAGGCATTTTCTCAATGTAAGGTTTAGGTAAAACATGATTAGTAGTATAAACTTCAGTATTTCTTAAAGGAACACTCTTAGCAATATCTTTATAAGGTTCATGATACTTATTCCACTTCTTTTTAGGCACTTCAATATAGGAAGAAAAAGACTTAAAATAAGAAGCAATAGCTTCAGAGTCTAGACCATAAGCATTTTTAATATTTTGAAAGTCATCGGTTCCCATAAAAGATTAAATGCATTCATAATCGTAATTTATACCTGACTTTCTACCTTTTTCATTCTCCCAAGCTTCAGCATTGTCTTGAATACGGTCCAAAAGATCCCATTTAGCTTCTTCTTCCATGCGAGTGAATGATCCAGCACAAGAAGCATCCAATAAATCCTTGTCATGTAGAGGGAGCCTTGCATATAAGTTATTGATAATAATATTGTTGGGGAGCTCATGAATGGGATATTTGAGCATTAGTAACTTCAATCTCCCCCAAGCTTGAGCTGTACTCTCTCCATCAAGAGGCCAAAAGTTGTATATTTGATTCCGATCTTTATGAATCTCACTAGGAGGATAAAACTTTGAATAAAAGAGAGGCACTATTTCCTCCCATTCTAGAGCTTGACCATTCTTCAGCAGCTTATACCATTCCTCAGCTCTTCCTTTCAGCGATAATGAGAATAACTTCTTCTTAGCTTGATCTGTAGAAATACCTGCACACTTGAACAACCCGCATAATTCGTGTATAAAGAGCAAATGATCACCGGGATGGACAGTTCCATCCCCAACATAGTAGTTATCCATAACACGATCAATAATTCTTGTAGGTATTTTAAAAGCATCATTCTTAGCAGGTGGTGGTTCATCTACTACCTTAGCAGTGGTAGTAGCTTTATCAAATAAGAAACTCAGCGGATTATCCATAACGAAAATAAAGCAACTAATAGAAGTAAACAATGCTCACATTAAAAGTTTCCTTTACCAGTTCCACTCACCAATAGCGCTTCACTCCCCGGCAACGGGGCCAGAAAATAGTCTTGATGACCCACAAGTATAGGGGGTGTATCGCAGTATTTTCGATAAGTAAGAGTGTCGAAACCAACGAGGAGCAGAAGGTGTTGGCTAGTGGTATGGATCAGGAATTCTCTGCAAATACTTAGCAAACGAATTTTTAGGGGTTTTTGATAAAGCAAGTAAACAAAGTACGAGTAAATAAAAGATAGTAGGAATAAATGCAGCAAGTGGCCCAATCCTTTATGCAGCAAAGGACAAGTCGGTTGTATTACTTAAGATGAACAAACGTTCTCGAGGACACATGGGAGGACTGCCAAGTGCTTTCGCTTCATATAGTTGATTAATCTTCTTTAGCTTGCTAAGTGTTGTGTGGGTGAACCTGTGCTAATGTACCGACCTTCCTAGGACTAATACATACTTGTGATTATACCCCTTGCAAACATCCGTAAGTACAAGAAAGTAATTAAGGTAGAAACGTAACCACAGCTTTAAACTCTAAGACCCTTACGTCCCTTGTGCAATGGTTTTCTAACGGGGGTTCAGGTTTCTGTCACTCCGGCAACCCCTACGATTAGTAGCCAAATACACAATGAATTCCCTAGGACCATATAGGTGAAGTGTCATGTAGTCGACGTTCACATGACACCACTAGAAGAAGTACACCACAACTTAAATATCAAACCATTAAATCTTTCTCAACATAACTCCACTACTAACAACATGACTTCTCCCATGTCCTCAAGAACAAAACGAACTACTTACAAGACATCATATGGATCATGATCAGAGATGGAATAATGATGTATAACAATCTGAACATAAACAATAATTCAATGGTTCACTCAATAGCATCAACTCCAAAGAGTAATCAACACTGGGAAAGTTTCCCGTAAGAACTAATGCAAGATTCAACCCAATTATTACAGCAATATGGAGATGGTGATGAGGGTGATGATGGTGGTGATGATGATGATGATCCTGATGAAGTCCAGCTTGATGGTGATGTTGATGGCGATGATCTCCCCTCTCCGGGAAGGAATTCTCCCGGCAGAAATCTGTCTGCCGGTGAGATCTTTCTCTCTCAGTGTTTTCCGTCCCGCAGAAGCGGTGGAATCTTTCTGTGATCACTCCCCGTGTCTTAGGGTTTCTGGAGGATAACATAAGTATCACCTCTCAATACGAAATATATCAATGAATAACAGTGAATTATGACATAGAATAGTGATGCAAAATGGACGTATCAGCCGGCGGCATGGGCCAGGGCCGTGTGGGGGCGGGTGGGAGCGGGGAGATGGCCCGACGATGCGCGGGGATGGGGATGACGATGAAGAAGGTAGTTAAGTTGAGGGGTTGCTGAATAAGCTTATTTAGGAATCTCTTAAGGGGGTTCTTGAATAGTCCTGTCCTATATATATATCTACTAATTTAAGCTGTCGTACGTTCGTCGCCCCTGAAATCCGTCTGCCTTTGATTGACACTTTTGCCCCCGGTAGTTTGAGGATATTACAGGTATTGCCACCGCCAAGTGACCTGTCTCCTCCGTCTCCCTCCCGATCCCCAGCTCTCCTCTGCCTCCCTCCCGACCGGTCCGCCTCTCTCCCGAGAAGCGACGAAGACAAAAGATGGTGCGGTCCTGGAGAGAAAGGGAACCTCCTTCGCCGCCCCTTTTCTGGGCCTAGACGGGAAGGGCAGTGGCGGTGCACCTCCTGACCGGTCCACCTCTCTCCCGAGCGGAAGCTCTGCTCAGCCTCCCTCCTGATCCCCATATCTCCTCCGCCTCCCCCCAAGCAGGAGCTCGAGCTCCACGGCATAGCACCGGCGAGATCCCAGGAAGATGGGAAAGTCGAGTAGGCCAAGAGACGCCACCCATGGCACACGACGCATCGCCTCTCTTTGGCCGGCGAGATCCCCATGAAGAGGGGCAAGTCGAGCAGGCCAAGAGACGCCACACGGGAACCGGAATTGACGTGTTTCTTGTCGGGGTCTCACGCGCTTGCTCACGTGGAACAGAGACGAGGCGTCCGGCCCGGTGAGCAGGTAGGGGCTCGCGGAGGAGTGATGATAGGCTCCTGCAAGTGAGCGGGATCGACACTGCCGTCATGGAAAAAGAGGGCCCGTAGTTGGTGACGAGGTCGGAGGACAACTTCAGACTCAACTGCTAGAGAAGGCTGCGAACGTCTATGCGCGTGCAGGCAGGAGGCAGCCTCGTTCTGGAGCAGAGTGTTAGAGATCTTAACACCTCCTATACGTATAGGTTGGCGTATAGTATACCGACCTATACGTATCCCCTATGTATGTGCTACAGGTGGGGCTCTTCCACCTCTATATAACACGAACCCGATCCCTCCAACGAGGGCATCATTTTCCGCCTAGTTCAATATGGTATCAGAGCTCTCCTCTCCCATACACTAGCCGCCGATCCCAAAACCCTAAAAGCTGCCGCCGCCGACCTTCCTGGTCTGCCGCCGCCGCCTCCACTCCACGACCCAAAAACCTACAAACCCTAGACCCTACCGCCGCCGATCTCCACGATCAGCCGCCGCCTCAAGCCACGATAAAGCCCACACCAACCTACGACACAACACAGGCGCCGCTGCATCGATCTCATCTCGATCTGTAGCCGCCGCCATAACCTCACGACCATGACCAAAAACAACCAAAAACCACCAACGCTGCTGCCGATCTCGGCCACCGCCTCCACGACACGACGATGTCTTCATCAGGATCTAGTGCGGCCCTCAGCGCTGCCCTCGGATCCCCTCCCTCGATGAAGCTGACATGATCGAACTTTCTGTTCTAGAAGACCATTGTATTCCCGGTTCTCCGTGGTGCGTAGGTCTTTGATCTGCTCGATGGCACTGATGCCGCACCGCCTGAGTTCCTCGACCCCGATGACAAGAAGAAGGCCAACCCTGCCTACGCGGCCTGGGTTTCTCGTGACCAGACCGTGCTGTGTGGCTCATGAACACGCTGGTGCCCGAGATCGTCATGCATCTGGTAGGTCTAAACTCCTGTGCTGCAGTTTGGGCTGTGATCATGTCAATGTTTTCTGCCCAGTCCAAGTCCAGGATCTCCCACCTGCATGGTGCCCTCAATAGCGAGAAGAAAAACAACCTCTCCGCCGCTGCGTTCTTTGCCACGATAAAGAACTTCGCCTCCAAGCATGCAGCGGTGGGCAAGGTCGTGGATGAGGACGAGCTGGTCGCCTAAATCTTGAACGGCCTCAACGCGACAAACAACGATCTGGTGGCGGATGTCCGCGCCAACCCCGCTACCACCCTTGATGACCTCTATGGCCAGCTCTGCGATCATGACATGTGCCAGAAGATGCTCTCCTCCATCGGCTAGGACGCCGGGTTCTCGTCCTCCGCCAACATCGCTCGCCGTGGCCACCAGGAGGGTGGCTGCCAAGAACGTCGTGATGACTGTGGGCGCCATGAGCACCGATATGGTGATCGCGGACGTCAAGAGCACCGTGATGATGGGCGTGGCCGTTAGGAGCGCCGCGTCGACAACCGTGGCCACCAGGAGGGTGGCCGCTACGATGACCATGGCCTCCAGGAGGGTGGCTGCTACGACGACAACCGTGGCCGTCGCGACGATCACGTTGACCATGGCTACTACGCACCTCGCCGGTGATGATCGTCCTCTTCGTGACGAGGGACGTCGCCAGGATGATCGCCGCGGCCGTGATGATGGACGTGGCAAACGGGGCCGCAAGCCTACCCCGTACATCGACGTCACCTGCCAGATCTGCCACATCCATGGCCATCCTGCCTCTGAGTGCTGGTGGCGCTACAAGAATGATGATTCTAATGATGACGATGCTCGTGATGAGAAGACCACCAACATGGCGTCCTATGGAGTTGACACCAATTGGTACTCCGATACGGGTGCCACCAACCACATCACGGGGGAGCTGAACAAGCTCTCCGTCCATGAGAAGTTAATGGCCGCGATTGTGTTCAAATCGCTAGTGGAAATGGTATGCAAATTCAACATATTGGTCATTCTATTTTACGCACCCCAACTAGTTCATTGCATCTCAATAACATCTTGCATGTTCCTAGTTCCTAAAAAAAAATCTTTTGTCCATTCACAAACTTGCTCTTGATAATCATGTGTTCATTGAGTTTCATGCCTTTTTCTTTTTGATCAAGGATCTGGCAACAAGGAAGATACTGTTTAAGGGGGCCATGTCATGGTGGTCTCTACCCGCTAGTGCCATTCTCTACCGGGTCATCCAAGCATGCTTTTCTCACAATAAAGCCCACGTCATCCATGTGGCATTGCTGTTTAGGACATCCCTCTTCATTTGTGGTTCAGCAAATTATTAGGAAACATAAACTTTCTCATTCTCCAGAAATAAATCCATATATTTGTGATGCATGTTAATGTGGCAAGACCCACCAGTTGCCATTTCCTGTATCCACTAGTATTTCCACTGCTCCTTTGGAGCAAATATTTTTTGATGGCAAACGTTCATATTATGTGAGTTTCATTGATAATTATAGAAAATTTACATGGATCACTTTACTTAAGGCTCGGTTTGATGTCTATCAAGATTTTCTGAATTTCCAGCAATTTGTTAAGCGCAAATTTGAGAGAAAAATTAAAACCATGCAAACTGATTGGGGAGGTGAATATGAAAAACTCAATAGTTTCTTCCAAAAAGTAGGCATTTATCATCATGTCTCTTGTCCTCATGCACACCAACAAAATGGCTCAGCTTACAGAAAACAACGACATATTGTTGAAGTAGGCTTCTCCTTGCTTTCAAATGCATCTATGCCTCTTAAGTTTTGGGATGAAGCTTTTCTCACAGCCACATTTCTTATTAACTTGCTTCCTAGCAAGGTAATTAATCATGACACTCCTATAGAACGTCTCCTTCACACCACATCCAATTATGAGTCTCTTCGCACTTTTGCTTGTGCTTGCTAGCCAAACTTGCACCCATACAACAAAAGGAAGCTTGCTTTCCATTCCACTAGATGTGTCTTCTTGGGTTATAGTCCCCTTCACAAGGGTGTCAAGTGCTTAGATGTTTCACTGGTAGAATTTATATCTCTAGAGATGTGGTGTTTGATGAAAATGTGTTTCCTTTTGCCTCTCTACATCCCAATGCTGGTGCCCAGCTTCGCAAAGATATCCTTTTGTTACCCTCTCATACACCCTCTATGCATGATACTAATGGGGATGCATAAAATAATGACTATATGACTTTGCCCATTATTCCAATTGTTACTAACAATGGCCAGGAACAATGTGAAAGTGATGTTGAAAATGACAGTGAAGATGACAATGCTTCTGATGATCGAAGTGCCGAAGAAAATTTGGGCCAAAACAATGAACAAATGAGCTCAAATCATGAAGAAACCAGTCCTGGAATAGGACAAATGGGCGCCAGATCCCGTGCTGATCCGAAATCCTCCTCGGATTCAGTACCCCTAGATCCCCATCTTTGCTCCGCTGGCAGTTCCTGCCGCTTTGCTCGGAGGGCGGAGCCCTCCTCGTCGCCCGCCGGTCTCCACTGGGCCCCTCATCGACCAGTGCCAGGCGATGCACCCGTCCGTCTTGCGGTCCGTCGCTAGCTGGCGGTCCTCGCCTTCTGGCCCGACCGTTCTCGGTCGAAACGGCCGCTCGACCACAACGTGCGTGCCCCTGCCAGCCCGTCCTCGCCTGCCATGTCGCTGATGACATCGCCTTCGGCGTCTCCCCCACCTGGATTGTCTGTGGATGGGTCTGGTGCGGCCCAGGCTGCTGCTCACCGCTTGTCCCGTCCAGGATCTTCTGCGCCCCTACACGTGTAGCACCTCCTGCACTTGGTGTGCGCACATGACTAATGAAAGGTATAAAACATCCCAAAATCTATAAAGATGGTACTATTCGCGATGGGTTACTCACCTCCACAGGAGAACCAAGATCTCTCTCGGATGCTCTTAGTGATGCTTGTTGGCGCCAAGCTATGGAAGATGAACACAATGCTCTACTTCAGAACAAAACATGGCACCTTGTTCCATCCAGTCATGGTAAAAACTTAATTGATTGAAAATGGGTCTATAGAATCAAAAAATGTGCAGATGGTACTGTTGACAGGTACAAAGCTCGACTTGTTGCTAAAGGCTTCAAGCAACGTTATGGTATTGGTTATGAAGATACTTTTAGTCTAAAGCAGCTGCCATCAGAGTTGTCCTTGCTATTTCAGTCTCCAGGGGTTGGAAATTGCGGCAGCTAGATGTAAAGAACGCGTTTTTGCATGGTATTTTGGAAGAGGAGGTTTACATGCGTCAACCCCCAGGTTTTGAGGACCCTAATGCTCCATATCATGTGTGTAAACTGGATAAAGCTTTGTATGGCCTCAAACAGGCGCCTCGGGCTTGGTACTCTCGGCTTAGCTTGAAGCTTTAGGATCTTGGCTTTACACCTTCCAAAGCAGACACATCCTTGTTTCTCTATAATAAGGCAGGTATCACCACCTTTGTTCTCATATATGTTGATGATATAATAGTGACAAGCTCCTCCAACAATGCCATTTCTATTCTGCTTCATGATCTCAATGCTCACTTTGCCATTAAGGACCTTGGTGATTTACATTACTTTTTGGGTATTGAGGTGACCAAGTTACATGATGGTTTGCTGTTGACACAACAAAAATATGCCATAGATATTCTTGCTAAAGTTGGTATGCAGGACTGCAAAGGGGCCCCTACTCGTCACCGACAAATCCTCTCTCCCTTGCCGAGGGGGAGCCACTTGCCTCTAAAGATAGTACTCGATATCGCAATATAGTTGGTGGTCTACAGTATCTAACTCTAACACGACCTGATTTATCTTTCTCAGTTAATAAGGTGTGTCAGTTTCTTCATGCTCCTACCACAGCTCACTGGACAACAGTCAAGAGGATCCTCAGATATGTCAAAGACACCATCTCACTTGGTATTACCTTTCAGAAATCCCCTTCTACATTGTTGAGTGCTTTTTCAGATGCAGATTGGGCAGGTTGTATTGATGACAGACACTCCACAAGAGAATTTGCAATCTTTATTGGACCTAACTTGGTCTCCTGAAGTGCCAAAAAAAAAGCTACTGTTTCACGCTCTAGCACAGAGACATAATACAAGTCCTTGGCAAATGCTACAACAGAAGTCATATGGTTGAATTCGTAGACCGGCTCTGCCCGCTGCCAGCGCCCCGAATCCCCGTATCAGCTCCGGGATCCCCACAGATCCCATCGCCGCAAGGCTCGCTGCTGGACCTACCTCCACCGTCGGCACTGGCAACAAAAACGAAGGCTCGTAGCGACCACCGCTGACCCACTACTGCGCCATGTGCCTTGCCTCACCATCGTCCATATCCTGAATAGCAGATGGCGTCCCATCTGGGAAGTCACTAGCGGAGATGCAACACCAACCTGCAAAGTTGATGCGCTCGATTCTTCATTTTTCTTTGTCTAAATCGAACTTGCTGCTCTCCGCTCCACTATGATTTCTTTGTACGAGTCAATTATCTGCTTCTTCTATGAATTTCGTACACACTAAAAGAATGTAACGAAGAGAGAGAAAAGATGCGGTGGGGGAAGATAAGGAACTTGTGGTGGAGGAGAAGAATGGCCCACCTATATTCTTTACTGTTTATGTTAAAAGAAATGGTTAAATCCATCGTTATGTTAGATTTAATCTCTAATATTTAATGGGACCGTATGGAACTTTTTTGTTTAAAAATGTAACACAAAAGTACACAAAAATGAACAAGCATAAACTTTTTAAGGCCTTCCATAGCGTGTACTAAATCGGTGCCCAAACTTCTTTTCCAGGCATCAAGCACCGGTGCTCTCGGCTGCTTAGGAGGTGCCCCAAACTTTTTTCAAGGAATCGAAGCAGTTAGGTGCTCCGATGCCCAATTCCCTCATGCAATAGAATAGTACTAATTTTCAGCAGTTGGCCACAAATCTGTCCTATTTCAACTACCTGCCAAGCGAGAGAAGCGGTGATTGTTGAGCTGTCTTGAGTATTTTGTCCATTAGTGGGTCGCGTGTTTTTGTATGCAGAAACTATACGTAGTGCCCGTGCCAAACTATTTTTCCGAGGCATCGTTGAGGACATGGCTATTTTTTGGTGTTTTGGGCACCAGTAACGCTGTGGAAGGCCTAAGAGCGTTTCCGCACGCCGGTGCCCAATAAACTGCTTTTTACGGTGCTGGCATGTCAAAATGCGTCTCTAGCAGTTGCTAGCGCTCAGTAATTATTTTGGGCCTACCGGGAAAAGTCGGCCATGCGCTGGATATTTGCGGCACATCGTCGAGCATGACATAAAATATCCAACCGTGCGCGCATGCGAACTGCCGTTGAAAATTACTCACAGCCTCTCGCGTCGCACCAGACCCTGCCCAACCACCGACTATTCTAGCCGTCTCCGTCTTGTCCGCCTAAATAAATTGTAGATCCGGTGGCGCCCAGCCTTTCCTTCCCCCGCTGCCTGTTCCTTGCCCGATTTCGGCCACGGGAAAACCCTAGCCATCGGTTGCCATTGACGACATGCCGCCACGAGTTCGGAACCACAACAACTGGCAAGGCGTCCGCGAGCGCTCCAGCCGTTTCTCGACGGAGATTGCTTCCCGGTACAAGGGCCTCTGGCTCGGCACCTTTTAAACGCCAGAGCTTGCCATGCATGCCTTCGACGTTGCTACGTGGCGGTTCGACCGTCCGTGTCGGCTGATGAATTTCCCGGAGTGCCAAAATCTGGCCTAGGCCGAGCTGCTAGCACCGGAGCTGCGTTACACCACAGCTGTGGAGGAGAGGGAGCATCGATGGGCGATGCACCAAATCGTGGAGAACAAAGCCGAGGAGGAGGAGGGATCCTCGTCGCGCCTGGTGCCGGTGGACTTCGAAGACTTCCAGGGGTGGCTTGACTACTACATCGACTCCTCCGACGACTCCAAGAAGTACAAGTTTAGGTTAAATTATGGTTTAATTTTAAAGGTTAGGTTAAATTACGTTTTAATTTCAAAGGTTAGGTTTGAAATAGCAGCACAATGTTTTTTACCAAAAACTATAAAAGTGGTGTCCTATTTTAGGTCACATGTTGGAGATGCTCTGAGTTAGAAAGTATTGTTGGCAAACTATACAACGACGAGGAGAGACTGTTCTCCCCTAGCTAGGAAACAGCACCGAAGATGTAGCCCAGCAGTACGGCCATGACATCCTATGTTCCAAGCCTCCACATGATGTTTAAATTTTTTTGTGTATTTGTTTTTGTAATGTGCATAAAGCTCCATTGAAAGGCAATAGAGACCTGGAGATAAGGTGTCGATGAAAGAAGTCGGCGACTAAAATACCGTACTCGTAGGTTTGCTGAAGAGTAGATAAGGTGTCGACAAAAAAGTTGACGATTGAGTAGCTATTTGTCGTCGTATGAATGAAAATCAGATGATATCATGTTAAAAATCATTTTTTTAATTTAGCATAATTGTTTAAAATGTGTGTATGTATTTTTAGTTTTATTCCGTAGAAACGCACGGGCATTCAGCTATATATAATAATTGGGTATAGATTCACCTCACTCGTCACCTGAAAATTTCTCTGTCTGCCGATATTTGGACGTTTTTGCCCCTGGTGAAAGAACATTTCATGATTCCCTGTGTTTTAAGTGTTAGATAACAATACCGTAAAGTTTTCTCATATGTGCTAAGTGTGCAGGGAATAATATTATGCTTGGGGGGCGGATTATCCGCCCCCATCAAGGGTCGAATAATCCGACCTAACTCATTTGGCAAAGGCAGCCAGGACGCGTCGCTCTATCTGGGGACAGATTTTCTCCCTGAAAATCCGAACAGGGGAGGATTTTCTTCCCCCGACCGGATAATCCGGCCCTCGCCTTGGGCCGGATAATCCGGCCCCCAAAAGACGATCAAAGGCAGGCAAGGCATGACGCTCTGACTGGGTTTAGATTTTCTCCCAAAAAATCCGAACAGGGGCGGATTTTCTTCCCCTGATCGGATAATCCGGCCCTCACCTTGGGCCTGATAATCCGGCCCCCAGGAGACGATCAAGGGCAGGCTCGACGCGTCGCTCTGACTGGGGGCGTTTTTTGTGCCGGATAATCCGAATCTAGGGCGGAGTTTTCCCCAAGCCGGATAATACGGCCCTCACTTGGGCCGGATAATCCGGCTCCCAAAGTCTCCAACGGCTCAGTTGGGGTAGGGGATATAAAAGCCCCTTCATCCCCTCCATTCAGAACCTTTGATTCATTCGAAAAAGGCCAGACCTGTTGCAAGTGCTCTCTCTCTAGATCTCCCACTTCAACCATCCGAAGGCTTTGATCTTTGGTGGAATTGAAGGAGGAGACAACCTACATCGTCATCACGAATCAAGCGCATCAACTCCTCTCCATTCACTTGGATAAATCTCCGATCTAGTATTCTCGTTAATATCTAGATCTTGTGTTTTGTTATTGATAACTTGTTCTTGTGGCAGCTTGTTGTCATTACGGGAGCCTCCAATTTAGTTGTGGAGTTGTGCCCCGCTAGTTGTGTAAAGGCGCCGGTTCCCGCCTCGAAGGGTTCCTATAGTGGAAAGGTGGATCGGGCCTTTGGTGGCGGGATCCATCGGAGAACAGGGTGATGCCTACTGTGGCGTGGTGGTCTTAGTACCGTCCACCCCTCCAACGCAGATGTACTTCCCTTAACAAGGAAGGAACTGCGGTGAAACAAATCATGTGTCTCCGTGTGCTCCACTACGGTTTACTCGTTCCTCTATCTCACTCGCCTTTACTCGCTAGTAGTTAGGTGCATATAGGGAAATTCTTCATAATAGCTTATCTAGAGAATTTTCCTTTTGTGTCAAGCCTAAAATTGAAAAAGCATTAAAATTTGAAGTAGCACCTATTCACCCCCCTCTAGGTGTCCATATGATCCATTTCAATTGGTATCAGAGCCCCGGCTCTTTATTCGGGCTTAACCGCCTACGAGAAGTATGGGTACCAAGGAGAATGGGAATGAGGCTGTGGACAAGGTCACAATGGATGACCTCAAGACGTTGGAAACAACCTTGTTGAAATCTTTTGAGACCAAGATGGAGGAGATGCAACAAATGATTGCTCGCCTCACATCACCCGCAACCCCATCTCCATCCTCCTCTGAGGTTACCACTCCTTCATCCAAGGATAAGGCTAACACCGGATCTAAGAAAGATGAAGTGGTAGGTGAAAAACATAATGGTTCCGCCTCCAAGAAGGGGAGCGGTAAGGAGGACTATAGTGAGGTTCATAACCTATATTCTCCTGACCCACCTATCCCTCATCCTCATATAAACAATAGGGGTGATCCACCCACGCTTACTGCATCTACATTTAATCAATGGCAATTCTTGATGAAATCCCATGTTTGCAGTTCGTCAATTGAACATTGGAGGATTATCGAAGAGGGTCTTCATATTGGAAATCACTCTAACTTGACAAGAAGGGAAGTTGTGGATAGTCAATTGAATGCAATGGCTCTCCACATGATACAACTCGGAGTGGGTCCCAAGGACATGCCCCACATTGAGCATTTCAACACTGCCAAAGAAGCTTGGGATGCTCTCACCGATCTCTTTATTGGCAATGAAAGCATGAGGAGGAATAGATATGATGCCCTTAGCAATGAAGATGAAGGATTTTATATGTTGGATGGTGAAGACCATGAAGACATGTATAGAAGGCTCAAGGGCATTGCAACAACTTTTAGAAAGCATGGAGTCACTCACATTGATGATGCATGGATAAAAAGGAAATATGTGAGTGCTCTAATGCCTTTTGAGCCAACGGACCTAAAGAGCTTGCAAGGTAGACACAACTACCATCAAATGACTTCCAATGAAGTCATGCAAGAAATGTCATCATTCAAGGTTGTCTCCAAGAACACTGAAGATGCCCGTGCTTGGGCCATTGGAATGCAAAGGGGAGTCAATGTGGCTCTAAAAGCAAATGTTGTTGAACAAGATGAAGATGAAAGAGGATACGATGTTATATCCATGGGCTGTCCCGAAGAAGTCAAGCGGGCTCATGGTGAGTACATGGATTTTTATGCAAGGAATTTTTGGAAGGATCCAGCCAAGGCCAAGTCTGAACTTGAACGGAAGAATGGGTCAAGTGGACGAAAAGAGAATGGGCCAAAGCTAAGGACATGCTACAATTGCGAAGATAGGTTACACTTTGTGGCTGAGTGTCCATATCAAAATAGAGAAGATAATGGTGGTAGGCTCATCCTTAAAGAAAAGTCCAAGGCACCTCGAAAGAAGCCATTTATCAAAAAGAATGGTCCTTACAAGAAGCAACCCAAGATTGTCTTGTTAGCACAAGAAGAATATTCCTCTGCAAGTGAAGATGAAGAGGATGAAGATAGTACTCGTGAGGTGGCTGCAATAGCCACCACATCTACCGCATCATCACTCTTCGACTCACCAAACGGAAACGTCATCAACACCAATATCACCTGTCTTATGGCAAGAGGGTCCGAGGTATCATCTTCTATTTCTTCATTTCCCAAGACTAACATAATTATGGATATGAATGATCATACTAGTCTTAAGATAAAGGAAGAAGTTATAGCTTTGGCCAACTTTTTCACTAACTTGCAAGGTGAGCACAAACTTCATTTTGATGCTCTTATGAGTCAACTTGCCCAATCCGAAGATCTCCTCGAAGAAAAGGGCAGAATTGAAAGAGAAGATGCCTTGGAGATATCCTCCTTGAAGAATGCCTTGGAAGAAGAAGAGGAAGCTCGAGCATCCTTGGAAGAGAGACTCGAGTCAATTGAGGAGTCCCATGAAGGGGTTGTTTCTAAGCTGATCAAAGAATGTGACAACGCTCTTGCTAAGGTAAAGAAACTAAAGAAAGAAAAGATTGAATTTGGGGCTGCTCATGCTAGACTCTTGGAGAAGTTTGAGAAACTTGACATTGCTCACAAGGCATTGGAGAGTGAACATTCTACTCTAAATGAGTCTCGTGACCAGCTCCAAACTCAATTGGAGAAGTTTGATATGCCCAGCACCTCCACTCCATCTTGTGGACAAGAAGAACTTATAAAGGGATCTGAACACAAAGGTAAAGAAGTTCTAGATGAGGTGCTTAGCAAGCAAAGGACAAACAATGGAAAAGAGGGTCTTGGTTATATTCCCAAGACAAAGAACAAGAAGAACAAGAAGAAGAGCAAAACTTCTCAACCAAAGACTAGAACCACCACTAATGACAATTCTAACTATGATGGTTTTGCAGGGGCTAATAATCCTAACTATGAATTATATTGTGATTATTATGGTGATGTTTATGCTAGTTATGTAGGTCCTTATGATTGTTACATTCCTTGGTCTATTTGGGTTCCCAGGACCCTTGTCACTAACATGAGAGGACCCATTGAAAAATGGGTACCTAAAACCAAGAAGTAACTTTCTTGCAGGGCTATGCTTCCGGTGGGTCTAAATGGGTACTCGATAGCGGGTGCACAAATCACATGACCGGAAGCAAGGAGATCATCACGGAGATGTGGCCAAATCATGATCATATAACCGTCTCCTCTGGTGACAAGTCAAAATCTGAGGTATTGGGTCTCGGCAAAGTTGTGGTTGCTCACGATATCTCTCTCGTGGACATCATGCTTGTTGAGACCCTCGGTTACAATTTACTTTGAGTTCGTGCCCTTGGTAAGAAGGGCTTTGCAGTTTTTATTGATGCCGATTTGGTGGTACTCTTGTGGAGCAAGTCTCTAAAAGTCGCTTTCGTGGGATATATCGAAAATGACCCGTACGTGGTGGACTGATGACCCACAAGTATAGGGGGTGTATCACAGTATTTTCTATAAATAAGAGTGTCGAACCCAACGAGGAGCAAAAGGTGCTGGCTAGTGGCTTGGAGCAGGAATTCTCTGTAAATACTTAGCAAACGGATTTTTAGGGTTTTTTGATAATGCAGCAAGTGGCCCAATCCTTTATTCAGCAAAGGACAAGCTAGTTGTATTACTTAAGATGACCAAACGTTCTCGAGGACACATGGGAATATCGTCAAGTGCTTTCGCTTCATGTAGTTGATTAATCTTCTTTAGTTTGCTAAGTGTTATGTGGGTGAACATGTGCTAATGTACCGACCTTCCTAGGACTAATACATACTTGTGATTATACCCCTTGCAAGCATCCGCAAGTACAAGAAAGTAATTAAGGTAGAAACCTAACCGCAACTTTAAACTCTAAGAACCTGGCATCCCTTGTGCAAAGGTTTCCTAACAGGGGTTCAGGTTTCTGTCACTCCGGCAACCCCTACGATTAGTAGCCAAATACACAATGCATTCCCCTAGGCTCATATAGGTGAAGTGTCATGTAGTCGACGTTCACATGACACCACTAGAAGAAGTACAGCACAAATTAAATATCAAACCATTGAATCTTTCTCAACACAATTCCACTCCCATGTCCTCAAGAACAAAATGAACTACTCACAAGACATCATATGGATCATGATCAGAGATGAAATAATGATATGTAACAATCTGAACATAAACAATAATTCAATGGTTCACTCAATAGCATCAACTACAAGGAGTAATCAACACCGAGAAAGTTTCCCCTAAGAACTATGCAAGATTCAACCCAATTGTTACAGCGGTATGAAGTGGAGATGATGGTGGTGATGAAGATGATGATGGTGATGATAATCCCGATGAAGTCCAGCTTGATGGTGGTGTTGATGGCAATGATCTCCCCTCTCCAGGAAGGAATTCCGTGATACATTGCAAATGTATCTATAAATTTTGATGTTCCATGCTTGGTTTTATGTACTTTCTTGTGTTTTGTCCACACTTTGGAGTACTTTTCATATGATTTCTTGGACTAACGTATTAACAAGAGCCACAATGCTAGCTGCCTGTTTTCTGCTGTTTTTGGTTCCAGGAAAGTCAGAAAATGAATATTCTCAGAATTGGACGGGACAAAAGCCAAAGTGCCTATTTTTCCGGAAGACATCTGATGCCAGAATAAGAGACGGAGAAGGGCTAGGGGCCGGCCACACCACCTGGCCGCGCAGCTAGGCCTGGCCCGCGCCAGGGGGTGGTATGGCCGACCCCAGCACCCCCTCGGCCTCTCCTTCCGCCTATAAGATGCCCTCGGGACCAAAACCCTAAGTACCCGATCAAAAATCCACGAAAGAGTCTGTAGCCGCCATCGTCTCTGTCCCTAGATCAGGAGGGATCTGAAGCTCTTCCCCGCACCCTGCCGGAGAGGGGAATCCACCCTGGAGGCCTTCTTCATCATCATGCAAGCCTCCGGTGTGATGCGTGAGTAGTTCACCTTTGGACTACGGGTCCATGTAGTAGCTAGATGGCTGGTTCTCCTCCTTTGTGCTATCATGTCTAGATCTTATGAGCTCCATTCATGATCAAGATCATCTATTTGTAATTCTGCATGTTGTGTTTGCGGGGATCTGATGGATATTGACATGCTATTTCATATTGATTATTGATTCTATCATGTCTTTGTTATTTGTGATCTTGCATGCTTTCCGTTGTTAGTAGCTATCTTGGCCAAGTAGATGCTAGCAACTCCAAGAGTTAGTATTTATGCTCGATAATGGGTTCATGCCTCTGGTAATCTGGGGAAGTGACAGAAATCTCTAAGGTACTAGATGTGTTGTTGCTACTAAGGAGAAGACAACAATCCTTTGTTCATAGAACAATCGTATTGTTTACTTTACACGCAATTCATAAAGCGAATCGCTGCTTGCAACTTAATCTTTGGAGGGGTTCGGATGATAACCTGAAGGTGGATTATTAGTCATAGATGCAGTTGGATGGCGGTCTATGTATAATGTTGTAATGCCCAATCAAGTTCCAAAGGAGTCAAGATGATTAGTATATGCATGTATTGCTTTCTCGATGTTTGTCAATTGCCCCGCTGTAATTTGTTCACCCAGCATGTTATCTATCTTAAGGAGAGCCACCTCTAGTGAACTATGGACCCCGGTCCTTTCTTTTACATACAATCTACAAACTCTTTACTTCTTTGTGTTTACTTTCTACAAACTATTACTTCCTTCCATTCGATACGTTTAATCCTTTGTTTTCAGCAAAACCGGTGAGATTGACAACCTCATCGCAAGTTGGGGGCAAAGTTATGTGGTTGTGTTGTGCAGGTCTCCACGTTGCTACTAGCACCAGTAGTGCGCCCTGCCAAGGCTCATCTAGCAACACCTTTGGGGTGTTTCCTTACTCCTACTGGTTCGATTAAACCTTGGTTTCATAACTAAGGGAAACTTACTGCTGTCCTCATCATACCTTCCTCTTGGGGTTCCCCAACGAGCTCCACATCAACACCGAGCCATCATTCCCCCGGCAGAATTCTGTCTACCGGAGAGATCTTTCTCTCTCGGTGTTTTCCGCCTCGTAGAGGCGGCAGAATCTTTCTGTGGTTGCTCCCCGAGTCTTAGGGTTTTGGGAGGATAACATACGCCAGAGGGGAGAGCCAGGGGTGGACCAAGGCAGCCACACCACCTGGTGGCGCGGCCTGGGGTAGCCCGCGCCAGGGGGTGGTGTGGCCCCCGGTGGCCCATCTCCACTCCTCCTTCCGGCTTTCTTCGTCTTCTGGAAAAATAGGATTTTCCATGTATTTTTCCGGATTTTCTGATCTTCGCGAATTTTGCCTCCAAACAACACCTTTTCCATTAGAATCCTCACTGCAGCGGTCCATGCTCCAAAAGTCATCAACCATGCAAAAACAGGTGAAATAACATAAGTATCATCTCGTAATATGAAATATATCAATGAATAACAGTAAATTATGATATAGAATGGTGATGCAAAATGGACGTATGAACTCCCCCCAAGCTTAGACTTTGCTTGTCCCCAAGCGAAACTGAGCTCAATAAACATGACCTCAGGTTTATGGAGTGAAGAGTCGATAAAAGAATATGGACAAAAAGCATCACATTCATCAATACATAAGTCATAATAGAAGACAACTCACTATTATATAACTTAACTTGCAATAAGTAAAGGAAACACAATAAAGATACATAAAGTAAATCATAATTGGTAATGGCAAACTTATCTCTTGGTCGAAGAATAGTTGACAATTTGCTGGAGTTCACAAATATTTGATTTTCACTGATAGCTTTCAAAGTAGTGAACACCAAGATAAGAGCAATGTGCAAAACAAGGAACATAAGAAACATGATTGAATAAATCATCATATGAATGAATGAAACACAACAACTCAAAATACTTGCTGAGATAGAAGGGAATAGGTTTACTGACTCAACTAAAAAGTAAAAGAAAGGCCCTTCGCAGAGGGAAGTAGGGATTTCAAGTTTCATAAAGAGCTTCCAAAAATTATGGTACTTATTAGCTTTTAGCTCTCATTGCCCCTATCATAGGCATCTTTAGGTGATAAAGGTTAAAGTGACACAACTAAGAGGATATGCTTGACAAGTTATAAGTTGAAATCTCATGCCCCTTACTTACGAGTACCGAACCTCATGATACTCAACTTCAGTCACAAGTAAGCTCTTGTCATTGTAAATACATATGTATCATAGAGAACCGCCAACGGGGTACCCCTTGCGCATGATACAGGAGCTATCCCATAATCAAAATGACAAGGCAAGCAGACAATGAACATCTCAGTGATCCTTTTATTTGCTATTTGCATAGGTTTTTATTGAGGATGCTTCATAGAGTGCTCATTATGGTTATGCTGCAAGTTTCCACCATGATTAGGCATGGCTTAGGCTAGCGGCCCAGGCGTTTCTCTAACACACATATAAACTCCATGATCTTACAAGTTCCCCTTTTATTTCACACCGCCGGGATCCATAGGCAAAAGAATCATGATATCAACGGAATATAAGTGCAATGTTGAAAGTGTTCCCCATGATGCATGGTTCTGCTAACTTCAACTTATAAAGCGCAAGCATATACGCAACAAAGATGGACACAATGGTTCAAGTTTATTAAGTGCAAGAAAGTAAAGTGTGCCATCAAGTTCGTGAGAGGTTTAATCACTAATTTTCACATAACAAGTTTAATTTGGAAGGTAGATAAAAACATGAATTTACTTGGAATAGCAATAATGCTAATAGGTAGGTATGGTGGACACAAATGTCATAGGTTTTGGTTTAAGGATTGGATGCAGGAGAAGCATTCCCTCTCAGTACAGGTTTTTGGCTAGCAAGGCTGGGTAGCAAGCATAAGAGTTGAAGGAAACAAACCAACATTCAAGTGATAAAAACAAACATGCAATCTTACTTGGAAGCACAAAAGATCTTAACTAGAGAAAACTAAACTTATGAGCAAATCAAGAAAGAAAGATGATGAAATTATATTTCTTTAGAGTACTTTTATCTTTTTCATTCAATTCTCAAAATAGTGTTGCTAATGACCAAGCCAGGTTTGCCAAAACCAACTAAATTAACTCAATGATCCCAACATGATACCAATACTAACAACAAGATCAATCATATAACCATGAATTGAAAACTAAAATAAGATATGCAAAAGAGTAAGTGATAGAACTTCTCATTAATATTCCATAACGGCAACTCACACCAAGGGATACATAAATATCTAACGAGAGAGGGGACACTTCCATAATGCAAACCATCCTACATGATAACTTCTCTATTCATGATATGACTCTACTAAAAAGGTAAAAAGATAGAAGATAGTGATATGATACCGTGGCACTCCCCCAAGCTTGGAACAAACCAAGGGGATGCCAAAACCTGATGATGAATTACTCCTTCGGTGGTGGTGGTATTCTCTCGATGAGCTTTTTGATCAATTTCCCTAAGTCCTCAATCTCGAAGGTGAGATTATGAATCAGCTGTGCGTTTTGCTCAATGCGGCTCATGATCATGTCGGGTTACGAATTCCAGCTCTTGCAATTCTTTCCCCACTCTTCCTCCTTGAAGTCTTCTTTTCCTGCATGGCTAGAACGAGGCAAATCCCAATTGGAGGGTAGTTTCTCCTTGGGCATATTCTGGTATTGATGCTCATGGATAAGGGTATGGAAAGGATTCTTGGTGCTTGGAGGAAGTGACCATGGTGCCGAACAGTGATGAGGAGGCTTCCCTCTAATTGACATATTCCTGGTAGGGTTTTCCACCACTCCAATGCTTGCAATGGTAGTGCCAGTGTGCGGGTGTTGGCTTTGCTTTGCCTCCTCTTCATCTTCACTCTTGATCTCCTTCTCCTGCCCGGGGTCTTGGAGATCATCCTCCATAGGCTCCTTTCATTTATCCTTGGCAGACACCATTGTGCTTCTAACTTTCAAGAATAGTTCCTGGCAGAAACAGATCGAAACGAAAACACGACGAGAACACGATATACGAACCTCGGGGGATCCGGGGGATTATATATTACAAACTTTTACAACAAAAAGGAAGGTACTGGGAGAAAATAGGTCGGAGACGGAGGCCGAGGTGGCCACACCACCTGGTGGCACGGCTAGGGGTGGGCCTGCGCCACAGGGTGGTGTGAGCCACCCAGGCTCCGTTTCCGTCCCTCTTTCACTTCGTAGCTTTCCTTGTTGGATAAAAACTACAAAAATGTAACTGGACAGAATTTTCGTGGAACTTTTCTTACCAGAACTGTTACCTATTCAAAAACGGACTCTGTAGGTTTCTGAATTTGATATTTGATAAATTTTTCCAGAGTTATAACTTGAAAAGCATCAACATCTTCATTGTAAGAATCTCCAGCCATATAGTCCTTGAGTCGCTGCCCATTCACCACTTGTGTAGTGTTATCTTTTAAAGAAGAAATTGTTATTGCTCCTGAATGGTACATTCTTCAATAACAAAAGGTCCTTCCCATTTTGACAGTAGTTTCCCTGCAAAAAATCTGAGACGAGACCTATACAATAGAACTTTCTCACCAACATGGAATTCTCTCTTAAGTATTCGCTTGTCATGCCATCTTTTAACTTTCTCCTTAAAGATTCTAGCATTCTCATATGCTTCACTCCTCCATTCATCCAACGAACTTAAGTCAAATAATCTTTTTTCACCAGCAAGTTTACAATCTCTATTAAGTTCTTTAACTTCCCAATAAGCTTTGTGTTCTAATTCTAAGGGCAGGTGACAAGATTTCCCATAAACCATTTTATAAGGAGACATCCCCATAGGGTTTTTATAGGTAGTCCTATAAGCCCATAAAGCATCGTTCAACTTTTGAGCCCAATTTTTTCTAGATCTATTAATAGTCTTTTGCAAGATGGATTTAATTTCTCTATTTGATAACTCTACTTGTCCACTAGTTTGGGGATGATAAGCTGAAGCGATTCTATGATTAACATCATATTTAGCAAGGGTCTTTCTAAAACCACCATGAATGAAATGAGAACCTCCATCAGTCATAAGATACCTGGGAACTCCAAACCTAGGAAAGGTAACATTCTTAAGCATTTTTAGAGAGGTCTCCCCATCAGCACTCTTCGTAGGTATGGCTTCTACCCACTTAGTGACATAATCAACGGCAACAAGAATATGGGTATAACCTTTTGAGGGAGGAAAAGGACCCATAAAGTCAAATCCCCAACAATCAAAGGGTTCAATAACTAGAGAGTAGTTCATAGGCATTTCATTGCGTCTAGAAATATTACCAACATGCTGACACTCATCACAAGATAAAACAAAATTTCTTGCATCTTTAAAAAGGCTAGGCCAGTAGAAACCTGATTGTAGCACCTTTTGCGCAGTTCTATCTCCTGCATGATGTCCTCCATAGGCACTACCATGACATTTCCGCAATATCTCCTTTTTTCTCATATTCTGGAACACATCTTCGCATAATGCCATCCACTCCTTCTTTATATAAATGTGGGTCATCCCAAAAATAATGCCTCAAATCATAAAAGAACTTCCTTCTTTGCTGAGCTATGAAAGTTGGAGGCAAATACTTGGAGACAATAAAGTTAGCATAATCAGCATACCAAGGGATCCCTCGCAAGCTCACCCCTACTGCAGCCAACTGTTCATTTGGGAAACTATCATTAACAGGCATAGGATCAAAAGAGATGTTTTCCAATCGGGATAAATTATCAGCTACAGGATTTTCAGCACCTTTCCTATCTACAATATGTAGGTCAAACTCCTATAAGAGTAGCACCCATCTAATAAGCCTAGGCTTAGCATCTTTCTTCGTCATAAGGTACTTAATAGCAGCATGATCAGTATGAATGGTCACTTTTGAGTCTACAATATAAGGTCTAAACTTATCACAAGCAAAGACAATGGCTAGGAATTCTTTTTCAGTAGTAGAATAATTCCTTTGAGCAACGTCGAGAGTCTTACTAGCATAATGGATAACATTTAAATTTTTATCAATTTGTTGCCCAAGGACAGCACCTACAGCAAAATCACTAGCATCACACATTATTTCAAAGGGTAAACTCCAATCAGGTGGTTGAACGATAGGAGCTGTAGTTAAATCCTTCTTTAGAGTTTCAAAAGCTTCCTTACAATCATCATCAAAGACAAAGGGTACATATTTTTGAAGAAGGTTAGTGAGGGGTTTTGATATCTTAGAGAAATCTTTAATAAACCTTCTATAGAAACCAGCGTGACCAAGGATACTACAAATACCTTTGATGTCTCTTGGACAAGGCATTTTCTCAATTGCCTCAACTTTAGCTCTATCAACTTCTATGCCTCTTTCAGAAACCTTATGTCTAAGTACAATACCTTCATTCACCATGAAGTGGCATTTCTCCCAATTAAGAACAAGATTAGTTTCTTCACATCTCTGCAAAACTTTATCGAGGTTGTGTAGACAATTATCAAAAGAAGTTCCATAGACGGAGAAGTCATCCATGAACACTTCCACAATTTCCTCACAAAAACCATGAAAGATAGCAGACATGCATCTTTGAAAAGTAGCGGGAGCATTACATAAACCAAAAGGCATACGTCTATAAGCATAGGTTTCATAAGGGCATGTAAAAGTAGTTTTTTGTTGATCTTGTTGTTTAACAGCAATTTGAGAGAAACCACAATATCCATCAAGAAAACAAGAATGGGTCTTTTTAGACAACCTTTCTAACATTTGATCAATAAAAGAAAGTGGGTAATGATCTTTCTTAGTAACTTTGTTAACTTTCTTGAAATCAATACACATTCTATAGCCTACTACTATTCTTTGGGGAATAAGCTCATCATTATCATTAGGGATGACGGTAAATCCCCCTTCTTTAGGGACACAATGAACAGGAGTGACCCATTCACTATCAGCAATAGGGTAAATAATACCAGCATCAAGGAGTTTCAATACCTCATTTCTTACCACTTCCTTCATCTTAGGATTTAAACGCCGTTGGTGCTCTACTATAGGCTTTGCATCTGGTTCTATATTGATAGCATGCTGACATATAGTAGGAGAAATCCCTTTTAAATCATCCAGAGTATATCCCCTCGGTGTTTCTTCAGTACCTCCAATAACCTTTCTTCTTCCTTCCCTAAAAGTTTAGAGCTAATAATAACATGATATATCTTAGTATCATCGATGTAAGCATATTTAAGATCGCCAGGTAAAGGTTTTAGATCGAAGATCGGATCCTTTTTAGGTGGCAACATGGTACCCAAGTCTTCTACAGGCAAGTTATGCTTAAGCATCTTAGGTTGACGACAGAGAATCTCGTCAATCTCATTTCTTTCTTCCATGAAGATTTCACTTTCATGATCTTCCATAAATTGCTACAAAGCATTGTTAGGAGCAAGAGAAAGAGAAGCAAGTTGTTCAACTCTAAAATCCTCATTATGGGTTTCATTTTCACAAGGTTCTTTAGTAAATTTCAAAAAATTAAACTCATAAGATTCCCCATCAAACTTAGTCAAGATCTTCTCCCTTTGGCAATCTATAATAGCTCCACAAGTACTCAAGAAAGTGTTGGGTCCGCAGCATGGAAAACAAAAAATTTCCTACGGTGTGAACTACACGCCAAGATCTATCTACAAGGTACAAAGCAACAGGTGGACATACATCCAACAAGAACTTACCCTCGTAGACAACGAGCTTTGTTAACGAGTAGGAACTCGTGGTTGATGTAGTCGTACACTTGCCGATATCAAGATCGTGAGGAAGTCCGAGCGCCGCAACTCAGCAGCGCATCCGCACTCGCACACACGTTCAAGCCACCGGACAACCTCCACCTCCTCGCTCCAGCGATCCAGAAGCAAAGAACTCCTTCCAGACGAAATGCCACCGGGAACATGTATCTCGCTAATCCAAGACCATGGGGGAATAATTCTAAAGGGGGAGAGAGATCCTTCACAAGGAGGTGTGAGGATGAAGGAGGGAATGGGTGGCCTTTTATAGGAGGAGGGGGGGTGCCCCCTCTCTCCATGGCCGGCGCATGGGGGGGTGACCCCTCACCTCCCCCATTCATGTGATGGTAAACCCCTCCACATTAAAATGCCTCTTCACATTCCCTTTTAAAGTCTCCACTTTAAATGCATTAGATTTCTCCAAACTTAATGCTCTCTCATTTAATAAAACTCTTTTTATTAAATTTATTCATAATTTTGTTAATTACTTTAATTAACAAACATTCACATATAGCCCTTGCAATATTTCAATATCACATGCAGAACCACCTTCTACAATTTCACGAAACAATTTCGGTTTCTATTGAAACAATTCCTCGCTTTGCAATTCTTTTCGTCGAAAACATATGTGCTCCAAAATGGTGTCCGGTAACTCTTAAGTGTGCCACCCTATGGTTCGCGAATAATGCGTACATGATCGAGACCCTTCTCCGATCAATAATCAGCAGGACACGGAGATCCGTCGACTCCTACACATTCAACGATGACTTCGTGATCGTGAGAACCTTTAACGCTTGTAACTAAATCCCTTTGTCTCTCGATATATTACATGTCCGAGATTCGATTATCGGTATCTCCATACCTAGTTTGATCTCAATCGACATGCACGCTTTTCTCGTTCCGTGATATAACATTCTAGTGATCACATCACTTGCTTGCAAGCTATCCTAATGTGATATCACCGAGGGCCCAGTATATCTATCCGTCATCCGGATTGACAAATTCCACTCTTGATCCATGAGCCTCAACATAACACCTTCGTAATCTGAACCCATCTTTATAGTCACCTTGTTACGGTGTGACGTTTGATGTTATCAAGATACTCTTCCGTGTCACAATTAACATGATCTCATGGTCTAAGGATAAAGATTACTTATGATGTTATAGCAATATAAACATAATGACTTGATCGTAATGCTATACTTCGGATGAATGTTCATCACATCATTCCACCAATGGTGTGACCTTGTTATTAACAACATCCAATGTCCATGATCAGGAAACCTTGATCATCTTGTTAATCAACACGCTAGTCTATAAGAGAGGCATGACTAGGAACCCTTTTTGTTTATTAAACACACATGTATTGATGTTTCTGAATCAATACAATTCTAGCATGTAAAATAAACATCTATCATGTATAAGGAATATATATAATAACAACTTTATTATTGCCTCTCAGGGCATATTTCCTTCAGTCTCCCACTTGCACTAGAGACAATAATCTAGTTCACATAGTGATAAATCTAACACCCATGGAGTTCTGGTGTTGATAATTTTTTGCCCTAGGGAGAACTTTAGTCAACGGATCTGCTACATTTAGGTCCGTGTGTACTTTACAAATCTTTATATCTCCATCCTTGACATGCTCGCGGATGGAGTGAAACTGGCGCTTAATATGTCTGGAATTCTTGTGAGACCTCGGTTCCTTTGCGTTGGCTATAGCTCCATTGTTGTCACAATAGATCACCATCGGGTCCAACGCACTGGGAACCACACCCAGTTCTGTAATGAACTCTTTCATCCAAACTGCTTCCTGCGCCGCTTCTGAAGCAGCAACATATTCCGCCTCCGTCGTTGATCCAGCCACCATAGGTTGTTTGGAACTCCTCCAACTAACTGCTGCTCCATTCAAGAGAAATACGTATCCGGATTGATACTTAGAGTCATCCGGATTGGTGTCAAAGCTAGCATCGACATAACACTTAGCGACTAGCTCTTCTTCACCTCCGTATATAAGAAACATATCCTTAGTTCTTCTCAAGTACTTGAGGATGTTCTTTGCCGCTATCTAGTGTTCTGAACCTGGATCAGATTGGTACCTACTATTCCAACTAATAGCATGTGCCACATCCGGTCTTGTACATAGCATGGCATACATAATAGAGCCTATGGCTGAGGCATAGGGGATCTTATCCATCATCTCTCTTTCTTTCGCCATAGCCGGACTTTGAGTCTTACTCAATGTCTTGCCTTGCAACATAGGTAAGAACCCCTTCTTACTTTCGTCCATATTAAACTTCTTTAATATCTTATCAAGGTATGTACTCTGCGATAGCCCAATTAGGAGCCTTGATCTATCTCTATAGATTTTAATGCCTAATATATATGACGCTTCACCAAGGTCTTTTGTTGAAAATTTGCTGTTTAGATAACTTTTAACACTGTTTAAAAGATCTACCAATCAATAATATGTCATCCACATATAATATCAGAAATGCCACATTGCTCCCACTCACTTTCTTGTAAATACAAGCCTCTCCATAAGTTTGGACAAATCCAAACTCTTTGATCACCTCATCAAAGCGGAGATTCCAACTCCGTGATGCTTGCTTCAGTCCATAGATGGATCGCTGAAGTTTGCATACCTTATTAACATCCTTAGGATCGAAAAAACCCTTAGGTTGTATCATATACAACTCTTCTTCAATCTTACCATTGAGGAACGCAGTTTTGACATCCATCTGCCATATTTCATAATTGAAATATGCAGCAATTGCTAACAAAATCCTAACCGACTTAAGCATCGCTACGGGAGAGAATGTCTCATCGTAGTCAACTCCTTGAATTTGTCGAAACCCCTTTGTGACAAGTCGAGCCTTATAGATGGTCACATTACCATCAACATCAGTTTTTATTTTGAAAATCCATTTATTCTCAACGGCCTTTCGGTCGTGAGGTAAGTCCACCAAGTTCCAAACTTGGTTCTCGTACATGGATTCCATCTCGGATTTCATGGCTTCTAGCCATTTGTTGGAATCTGGGCTCATCATCGCTTCTTCATACGTCGCAGGGTCATCCATTTCATCAACCATGAAATTCACAACAGGATTGCCGTGAGTTCAGAGCTGCACGTGTCCCGCTTGACTGCAGGTACGGTAGTTTCCTCTTCGAGTTTCATGATCATTATCATTAGCTCTCTCTTCATCGATGAAGTCAACTCGAAACAACTTCCGTGCTGCGCCACTCGCCATTCCATGAAGAGAAGGTTCAATAACCTCTTCGAGTTCTACCTTCTGACTACTCACACCTTTCGCGAGAAACTCCTTCTCAAGAAAGGATCCATTCTTGGCAACAAAAACCTTGCCCTCGGATCTGTGATAGAAGGTATACCCAATTGTTTCCTTAGGGTATCCTATGAAGACGCGTTTTTTCGCTTTGGGTTCGAGTTTATCCGGTTGAAGTTTTTTCACATAAACATCACATCCCCAAACCTTAAGAAATGACAGCTTAGGTTTGTTTCCAAACCATAATTCATACGGTGTCGTTTCAACAGATTTAGATGGTGCCTGATTTAAAGTGAATGTAGCTGTTTCCAGTGCATAACCCCAAAATGACAGAGGTAAGTTAGTCAGAGACATCATAGATTGAACCATATCCAATAAGGTACGATTACGATGTTCCGACACACCATTACGTTGCGGTGTTCCGGCAGGCGTGAGTTGTGAAACTATTCCACACTCTTTCATGTGTGTGCTAAACTCGTAACTTAGATACTCTCCTCCATGGTCAGACCGTAGAAATTTGATCTTTCTATTACGATGATTTTCCACTTCATTCTGAAATTCCTTGAACTTTTCAAAAGTTTCAGACTTGTGTTTCATCAAATAGATATACCCGTATCTACTCAAATCATCCGTGAAAGTAACAAAATAACGATATCCACCTCGCGCCGACACACTCATTGGTCCACACACATCAGTATGTCTGATTTCCAATAGATCTGTCGCCCGTTCCATTGAACCGGAAAACGGCGTTCTAGTCATCTTGCCCATAAGGCATGGCTCACATGTATCAAATGATTCAAAATCAAGTGATTCCAAAAGTCCATCAGAATGGAGTTTCTTCATGCGTTTAACGCTAATATGACCTAGACGGCAGTGCCACATATATGTAGACATATCATCATCAAGTTTAATCTTTTTAGCATTAACATTATGAATGTGCGTAATATTACTATCGAGATCCAACAGAAATAAACCATTCAACATAGGTGCATGACCATAAAAGATATCATTCTTATAAATCGAACAACTATTGTTTTCAGATTTAAACGAATGACCACTTTGCATCAAACACGATCCAGATACAATGTTCATGCTCAGTGCAGGCACCAAATAACAATTATTTAGGTTTATAACTAATCCCGATGGCAAATGGAGAGGTAGCGTCCCGACGGCGATCACATCAACTCTTGATCCATTGTCGACACGCATCCTGACCTCATCCCTTGCTAGTTGTCGCTTGTCAGTAGCCCACGAACCGAGTTACATATATTAGCAACTCGATCCGGTATCAAATACCCGGTGCTCTTGTGAGTACTAGTCAAGTACACATCAATAACATGTATATCACATATACCTTTGTTTGCCTTGCTGGACTTCTTGTCCGCCAAATACTTGGGCGATTCTTGGCTTCAATGGCCATTCCCTTGCAATAGTAGCACTTTCGGTGTCAGACTTAGGGCAAGCTCGGGGTTTCTTTTCATGCGTGGCAACAGACTTGCCACCCTTCTTTCCCTTTTGCTTGCCTTTCTTGTCCTTCTAGAAACCGGTGGTCCTATTGATCATCAACACTTGATGTTCTTTCCTAATCTCCACTTCGCAGTCTTAAGCATTGTGAAGCTCGAAGAGACTTCTTCATGCCCTGCATATTATAGTTCATCACGAAGCTCTTGTAGCTAGGTGGCAGAGATTGGAGAACACGATGTATGCCTAAGTCAATGGGAATCGTTATTCCCAAGGACACAAGCTTATCGGCGTACCCAGACATTTTGAGTACGTGCTCACTAACAGAGTTGTTTTCCTCCATCATGCAGCTAAAGAACTTTTCTGTAGCATTATAACTCTCTACGGCAGCATGGGTATCGAAAATCATTTTCAATTCTCCCATGGTATCAAAGGCATTGCCATTTTCGAAACGCTTTCGAAGTTCTGGCTCTAGCCCATACAGTATGCCGCAATGAACTAAGTTGTGGTCCTCCTGACGAGTCACATAGACATTCTTTTCCTTGTCAGGGGCATCAGGAGCTGGTGGGGGGCCTAGCGGCGCATCTAGCACATATTGCTTTTGTGCAGCAGTGAGGAGAATCCTCAAATTCATAGCCCAGTTGGTGAAGTTGCTACCATTCGCAGCAAGTTTCTCTTTCTCCATGAACACATTGAAATTAAAAGCAGGTGGTGCCATCTACAACAGAATTTGTAAAGTTTATTTAGACTAAGTTTATGATAGATTGAGTTCAACTAATCCTAATTACTACTGAACTCCCACTCAAAAACGACATCCCTCGTGTCCTTTTGGTGATTACATGAACCAAATCCACTACACCAAGTCCGATAATCACGTGAGTTGATATAGCTTCAAAGGCGAGCATCTATATGGGCATCATATCAACCATATGACTCATGCTTAACCTTTCGGTCCATGTTCCGAGGCCATGTCTGTACATACTAGGCTCGCCAAGTAAGAACCTTAGTATTCGCATGTGTAAAACTGTCTTACACCCGTTCCTATGAAAGCGTAGATTCGAGTACACCCGATCATCACGTGATGTCTCGAAACACGATCCATAGAACGGTAAATACTCAAGGAAGAACACATTTTTATCTTGATATCTAAGTGAGGGATCATCTTATAATGCTACCAAACGCGCCAAACTAGCAGTATAAGATGCTAACATCTAATGTGTAAAGTGAGATGATATGGTCCATGCATTTGATCTCTATCACTTGCATCGTGGTATGATCTCTATCATTCCTTTGTGTGTAAGGCCAAGGTCTATGGAACTTACACGTTGACTGTGTTGTAAGAGTATCTACCATATATCTACTTACAACAATACCATATCAATACACTAGCCCAGCAACGATCTAAACTAGACGCCTCTAATTTATCAATTGCAAGTTTTACGTGGCTTAGGGCTTTCGGAGATAGAACCGTTCTCACCTACGAACATGAACAACAACGAGGATAACTAAGTTATTAGCAACTCGTTGTAAATCAGATATTGACTATAGTAGGAGAGACAGACACCTGCCAGCCACTTATGCAAAACAAGTTGCATGTCAGTCGTGGAACCGGTCTCATGTACGATGACATGTAAGGTTGGTCCGGGCCGCTTCATCCCACTATGCCACCAATATCCAAAATACATAGAAGATGCAATAACATGATCATCATCGCCCACATATCAACATATGTGTACTACCCGTGCTAAGCACCTACGCATAGATCAGGCTCTGATACCACTGTTGGGTCTGCAGCATAGACATACATCCAACAAGAACTTACCCTCGTAGACAACGAGCTTTGTTAACAAGTAGGAACTCGTGGTTGATGTAGTCGTACACTTGCCGATCTCAAGATCGTGAGGAAGTCCTAGCGCTGCAACTCAGCAACGCATCCGCACTCGCACACACGTTCAAGCCATCGGACAACCTCCACCTCCTCGCTCCAGTGATCCGGAAGGCAGAACTCCTTCCTGCATTTAAATGCCACCGGGAACATGTATCTCGCTAATCCGAGACCATGGGGGAATAATTCTAAAGGGGGAGAGAGATCCTTCACAAGGAGGTGTGAGGATGAAGGAGTGAATGGGTGGCCTTTTATAGGAGGAGGGGGGTGCCCCCTCTCTCCATGGCCGGCGCATGGGGGGTGACCCCTCACCTCCCCCATTCATGTGGTGGTAACCCCTCCACATTAAAATGCCTCTTCACATTCCCTTTTAAAGTCTCCACTTTAAATGCATTAAATTTCTCCAAATTTAATACTCTCTCATTTAATAAAACTCTTTTTATTAAATTTATTAAGAATTTTGTTAATTACTTTAATTAACAAACATTCACATATAGCCCCTTGCAATATTTCAATATCACATGCAGAACCACCTTCTGCAATTTCACTCGAAACAATTTCCGGTTTCTATTGAAACAATTCCTACACTTTGCAATTCTTTCGTCTGAAACATATGTGCTCCAAAACGGTGTCCGGTAACTCTTAAGTGTGCCACCCTACGGTTCGCGAATAATGCAGACATGATCGAGACCCTTCTTCGATCAATAATCAGCAGCGGGACCGGGAGATCCGTACTGACTCCTACACATTCAACGATGACTTCTGTGATCGTGAGAACCTTTAACGCTTGTAACTAAATCCCTTTGTCTCTCGATATATTACATGTCCGAGATTCGATCATCGGTATCTCCATACCTAGTTTGATCTCGTTACCGACATGCACTCTTTTCTCGTTCCCGTGATATAACATTCTAGTGATCACATCACTTGCTTGCAAGCTATCCTAATGCGAAATCACCGAGAGGGCCCAGAGTATATCTATCTATCATCTGGATTGATAAATTCCACTCTTGATCCATGAGCCTCAACATAACACCTTCGTAGTACTGAACCCATCTTTATAGTCACCCTGTTACGGTGTGACGTTTGATGTTATCAAGATACTCTTCCGGTGTCAGCAATTAACATGATCTCATGGTCTAAGGATAAAGATTACTTCGTATGATGTTATAGCAATATAAACATAATGACTTGATCGTAATGCTATACTTCGGATGAATGTTCATCACATCATTCCACCAATGGTGTGACCTTGTTATTAACAACATCCAATGTCCATGATCAGGAAAATTGGATCATCTTGTTAATCAACAAGCTAGTCTATAAGAGAGGCATGACTAGGGACCCTTTTTGTTTATTAAACACACATGTATTGATGTTTCCGAATCGATACAATTCTAGCATGTAAAATAAACATCTATCATGTATAAGGAATATATATAATAACAACTTTATTATTGCCTCTCAGGGCATATTTCCTTCAGAAAGGTCTACCAAAAATGATGGGATAAGTTTTACTAGCAGCTGAACCAAATACTAGAAAATCAGCAGGATATTTAATCTTACCACAAAGAACTTCTACATCTCGCACAATACCAATTGGAGAGATGGTCTCTCTATTAGCAAGGTGAATAACCACATCAATCTCTTCCAGTTCGCAGGGACTAATTTCATGCATAATTTCTTTGTAAAGCTCATAAGGAATATCACTTGTACTTGCACCAATATCACATAAACCATAATAGCAATGATCACCAATTCTAACATAAAGCACAGGGACACTAGCCTTTTTAGTTCTATTAGGATGTGAGACAATATTAGAAGCATCCTCACAAAAGACTATGTGTCCATCTTCTACACTTTTAGTGACAAGGTCTTTCACAATTGCTACAACAGGTTCAATGTTTATTTGTTCACAATTTGCACTTTTATAGATTACACTAGTTATCATAGGATGATCCTTTACCTTATCCGGGAAGGGTATTTTCTCAATATAAGGTTCAGGTAGGATGTGATCAATAGTGCAAAATTCAGTACTCCCAACAGGAACACAATCAACATTATCTTTATAAGGTGCATGATACTTGTTCCATCCCTTTTTTGGAATTTCAATATAAGAAGCAAAAGCCTTAAAACAATTTGTAATAACTTGAGAATCAAGACCATAAGCATCACTAATATTTTGAAAGTCATCAGTTCCCATAAAAGATTCAATGCATTCATAATCATAATTTATACCTGACTTTCTTCCTTTGTCATTCTCCCATGCTTCAGCATTGTCTTGAATACGGTCCAGAAGATCCCATTTAGCTTCTTCTTCCATGCGTGTAAATTATCCAACACAAGAAGCATCCAATAAATCCTTATCATGAAGAGAAAGACTTGCATAAAAGTTATTGATAATAATATTGTTGGGGAGCTCATGAATGGGACATTTGAGAATTAGTAACTTCAATCTCCCCCAAGCTTGGGCTGTACTCTCTCCATCAAGAGGCCAAAAGTTGTATATTTGATTCCGATCTTTATGAATCTCACTAGGAGGATAAAACTTTGAATAAAAGAGAGGCACTATTTCCTGCCATTCAAGAGCTTGACCATTCTTCAGCAGCTTATACCAGTCCTCAGCTCTTCCTTTCAGTGATAATCAGAATAACTTCTTCTTGACTTGATCCGTTGTAATACATGCACACTTGAACAACCCGCATAATTCGTGTATAAAGAGCAAATGATCACCAGGATGGATAGTTCCATCTCCAACATAATAGTTATCCATAACACGATCAATAATTCTTATAGGCATTTTAAAAGTATCATTCTCAGCAGGTGGTGGTTCATCTACTACCTTAGCAGTGGTAGTAGCATTATGAAATAAGAAACTCAGCGAATTATCCATATTGAAAATAAAGCAACTAATAGAAGTAAACAATACTCACATTAGAAGTTTCCTTTACCAGTTCCACTCTCCAATAGTGCTTCACTCCCCGGCAACGGCGCCAGAAAATAGTCTCGATGACCCACAAGTATAGGGGGTGTATCGCAGTATTTTCGATAAAGAAGAGTGTCGAACCCAACGAGGAGCAGAAGGTGCTGGCTAGTGGCTTGGAGCAGGAATTCTCTGTAAATACTTAGCAAACGGATTTTTAGGGGGTTTTGATAATGCAAGTAAATAAAGTACGAGTAAACAAAAGACAATAAGAATAAATGCAGCAAGTGGCCCAATCCTTTATTCAGCAAAGGACAAGCCGGTTGTATTACTTAAGATGACCAAAGATTCTCGAGGACACATGGGAATATCGTTAAGTGCTTTCGCTTCATGTAGTTGATTAATCCTCTTTAGTTTGCTAAGTGTTGTGTGGGTGAAACCGTGCTAATGTACCGACCTTCCTAGGACTAATACATACTTGTGATTATACCCCTTTCAAGCATCCGCAAGTACAAGAAAGTAATTAAGGTAGAAACCTAACCACAACTTTAAACTCTAAGACCCTGACATCCCTTGTGCAAAGGTTTCCTAACGGGGGTTCAGGTTTACATCACTCGCAACCCCTACGATTAGTAGCCAAATACACAATGCATTCCCCTAGGCCCATATAGGTGAAGTGTCATGTAGTCGATGTTCACATGACACCACTAGAAGAAGTACACCACAACTTAAATATCAAACCATTGAATCTTTATCAACACAATTCCACTACTAACAACATGGCCTCTCCCATGTCCTCAAGAACAAAACGAACTACTCACAATAAATCATATGGATCATGATCAGAGATGAAATAATGATGTGTAACAATCTGAACATAAACAATAATTCAATGGTTCACTCAATAGCATCAACTACAAGGAGTAATTAACACCGGGAAAGTTTCCCCTAAGAACTATGCAAGATTCAACCCAATTGTTACAGCGGTATGAAGTGGAGATGATGGTGGTGATGAAGATGATGATGGTGATGATGTTGATGATGGTGATGATGATCCCGATGAAATCTAGCTTGATGGTGCTGTTGATGGCGACAATCTCCCCTCTCTGGGGAGGAATTCCCCTAGCAGAATTCTGTCTGTCGGAGAGATCTTTCTCTCTTGGTGTTTTCCGCCCCGCAGAGGCGGTGGAATCTTTCTGTGGTTGCTTCCCGAGTCTTAGGGTTTCGGGAGGATAATATACGCCAGAGGGGAGGGCCATAGGTGGACCAAGGCGGCCACACCACCTGGTGGCGTGGCCTAGGGTGGCCCTCGCCAGGGGATGGTGTGGGCTCCCTGTGGCCCATCTCCACTCCTCCTTCTGGCTTTCTTCGTCTTCTGGAAAAATAGGATTTTCCATGTATTTTCCCGGATTTTCTGATCTTCACAAATTTTGCCTCTAAATAACACCTTTTCCATCAGAATCCTGACTGCAGCGATCCATGCTCCAAAAGCCATCAACCATGCAAAAACAGGTGAAATAACATAAGTATCATCTCTTAATATGAAATATATCAATGAATAACAGTAAATTATGAATGGTGATGAAAAATGGATGTATCATGGACTTCTCGGGGAAAACCACTACAGGCCCGATGTGTCTTTTCGGAAAGGATGACGCCGGTTGATTATGGCATCGCCGACTAGCCCACGTTAATATGAGAACTTTGCAAAGTCTCCACAAGGGTGGCCACATCCTTAGACTAAAATAAAATGTTTCCTTTGCCAAAGATCGTGTTTGCAGGGGATGTGTTGAAGGGAAAATGCATGACTCTCCTCATTGAAGGAAGACCATTATTTCGTCAAAGAGGATTTTATAGCTCCTTCATGTGGACCTCTTTGGACCTCCATCACATGCAAGCCTCGGTGGGAAGAAGTACTGCCTCGTGATTGTTGATGATTACTCAAGATACACTTGGGTCTATTTCTTCAAGTTGAAGAGAGAGACTCAACAAACGGTCATCGGCTTCGCCAACGAGGTTCAACATCAACACAATGTCCCTATATTGGCAATAAGAAGTGATAATGGCTCCGAGTTCAAGAACTACACCTTAAATGAATTCCTAAGTGAAGGGGGGATAAGACATCAATATTCCGCTGCGTACACCCCTCAACAAAATGGTGTTGCCGAGAGGAAGAACTGGACCCTAATGGATATGGAAAGGTCTATGCTAGCTGAATTCAAGTCTCCATATAACTTCTGGGCTGAAGCAATCTCTACCGCTTGTAATTCATCCTACCGGCTATACCTCCGTAAAATCTTGGACAAGACTCCATATGAAATACTTACCGGTAACAAGCCAAACATCCCATACTTCCGGGTATTTGGTTGTAAGTGTTTCTTTCTCATCAAAGGAGTTTGTTTATCTAAATTTGAGTCTAAGGCTTTAGAAGGTATTTTTGTTGGTTATGGTGCCGAATCCCACACTTATAGAGTCTACAATAAGCTCTTCGGAACTGTTGTAGAATCTTATAGTGTGGTGTTCGAGTAAAATGATGGCTCCCATGCGGGGCAAGTTGCTGTTTGTGATGCAGATGTTGAAGTACCCCAAGATGCCATAAGAAGAATGGGTGTGGGATTTTTCCACCCCATTGAGGAACCCCTTGTGGCTGATCAGGAAGGACAATGCTCTACTCATGTAGAGCCCTCATCGACACAAGCTCAACATGCTCCAACATTCGAAGAAACTTCTACACCAACTCCACCAAATGCTGAAGGTCAACATGCTCCTCAATGATCCAGGCCGGATTATCCGGTCGACACCGGATTATCCATCCATCCCTCCACTGCCGACCAAAATGATCAACATATTGAAGAAACAGCTACAAGTCCCAGGCCGGATTTTTCGGATGACCTCGGATTATCCGGCCACACTCCAAATCGAGCAAGATCCAGTCAAGTTAGCAAAGATGCTTCAGGTTCTCCTAGGCCGGATTATCCGGCCTCACACTCGGCCAGATTATCCGGCCCTGAAACTCCTAAAGAACAGTAGCCTCCTGTTATGGATGTTGATCCACTTCAAGGGCAAAATTTATCATCTCCTACTCCTGCTAATCAAGCTACTGATCAAGGCCAAGCCAATGATTCCAACAAAGACTCAAATGATGAAGCCATTCCACCAAGAGACAACAAACTTATTGAACTTCGTCACAAAGCTCGTGCCGATAGGAACCTTGAGTTAAGGGGTCATACTCTTGACAAAGTTGTGGGTGATCTTCGACGAAGGGTTTCCACAAGAAGGGAGTTGGCAAGTTTTGGTGAGCATCAAGCCCACATCTCAATGGTGGAACCCAATAAAGTGTTTGAAGCTCTTGAAGATCCGGACTGGGTTGTTGCTATGCATGAAGAGTTGAATAACTTTGAACGCAACAAGGTTTGGAAACTAGTGGAGAATCCCAAGGATAGCTGCAATGTTATCGGCACAAACCAAGCAAGATGAGAATGGCATTGTTGTGAGGAACAAAGCAAGACTCGTGGCACAAGGCTACTCCAAAGTTGAGGGCATTGACTTCGGCGAGACCTATGCTCCTGTGGCTCGTCTCGAGTCAATCCGTATCCTTCTTGCTTATGCCACTCATAATAATTTTAAATTACAGCAAATGGACGTTAAGAGTGCTTTTTTTAATGGTCCTCTACATGACTTGGTATATGTAAAGCAACCCCCGGGATTTGAGGATCCTAACTTCCCAAACCATGTCTACAAACTCGATAAGGCACTCAATGGCCTTAAACAAGCCCCACGTGCGTGGTATGAGCACCTTAAAGAGCTTTTGCTAGATCATGGCTTCAAAGTTGGGCAAATTGACCCCACTATTTTTACTAAGAAGGTTAAGGGGGAGCTCTTCGTATTCCAACTATATGTAGTCGACATTATCTTTGGCTCTACTAATAAAGCTTTTAATGATGAATTTTCAAAACTTATGACTGACAGGTTTGAGATGTCTATGATGGGGGAGTTATAGTTCTTTCTTGGATTTGAGATCAAGCAACTTAGAGAAGGAACCTTCATCAATCAAGAAAAATACATCCAAGACATGCTCAAGAGATTCAAGATGACGGATCTTAATGGCGTTGCCACTCCAATGCAAACAAAATGTCATCTTGAACTTAATCCCCACGGTAAAGATGTGGACCAAAAGGTATACCGGTCCATGATCGGCTCTCTTCTTTACCTATGTGTATCTAGACCCGATATTGTGTTGAGTGTAGGGGTGTGTGCAAGGTATCAAGCAGCTCCTAAAAAAGCCACTTAGTGGCGGTCAAGAGGATCTTCTGATATTTGGTTCATTCCCCTAATTTTGGTCTATGGTATCACAAGGGCTCCAATTTCTCTCTATGTGGTTATACTGATTCAGATTGGGCTGGTGATAAGGATGATCGGAAATTAACTTCTAGAGCTTGTCAGTTCTTGGGAAGGTCTCTAGTTTGTTGGTCTTCTAAAAAGAAAAATTGTATATCTCTCTCCACCACAGAAGCTGAATATGTTGCTGCTGCTAGTGCTTGCACTCATTTATTATGGATGAGGCAAACTTTAAAGGAATACGGTGTCAATTGTGACAAAGTGCCTCTTTTATGCGATAATGAAAGTGCAATCAAAATTGCATACAATCCGGTGCAGCACACAAGGACGAAGCATATTGAGATTTGGAATCATTTTATTCGGGACCATGTTGCTCGAGGCGATATTGATCTATCTTTTGTGAGCATGAAGAACCAACTTGCTGATATTTTCACGAAGCCACTTGATGAAGCAAGGTTTTGTTACTTGAGGAATGAGCTAAATATCATTGATTCAAGGAGCTTGTCTTGATTACCCATGCACTCACTCTTGCATCTTGGTCTTATTTGGTCTAGGTGTGGGCATGGAAATAGGGGGAGTGTGGTCCTAATTGATTGGGCCAACCCTCCCCCCATAATGTCGAAAGCAAGTCAAATCATTTCTCTTAATATCATTTTGTGATATGTGAGCTTATTGATGAGTATTGGTCATGAACCCAAGATATATCTTCGCGGTGTCATACCATGCACTCCAACAAGGTGGCTTCGGCCACCGCCCTCTTCCATGAGAAGAGTTGATTTTTTGTGCATCTTTTTGGTTGTTTTTCTCCCATCTCTTGTTCTTATGGGAATCACACTCAATTTTGGCTTTTAGTTAATTTGTTCTTGCAATTTTGAGCGTGTAGTACCATCTCAGTTTGGAACTCTTAATACTAAGCCTTTCACTACACCTAAGCCATCCTTTCTTGCACACAAGTCCCTTGTACACCTTGTGGGGGTTTTGTTTGGGGACGCGCGGGCCTGAATCTGTGTACAATAGAAATTCAGAATTTTGGCCGGATAATCCGGCCCAAGTATAGGCTGGATAATCCGGCCCTGGCGGATGCAGTCCTTAAGGGCTGGGGTCGGGGCAAGGGCTCATAACGAGCAGCACTTCTCCCCCGACCCTCTCTCTCTCTCTCTCTCTCCCCAGTCGCCGCCTGCTGTCCCCCACCCTCCCCGGAGCCTCTCCGGCCGCTGGATTCTCTGGGCCTCCCCGGATCTTCTTCTCCGCGCCTTCGGGTACCTTCTCCTCCGCGTTCTTCCTCCAATGAGTGAGGGTAACTCCCTCTCTCCTCATCTTTGGCTAGATGTGTTACTTGTTGGGTGGAACATTGTCTAGAAGGATGTTGCTTCCCGTAGAAACTGTAGTCTTGCAGTATCTCGGCCCGATCTACGTCTTTTGCACTCAATCTAGGCGGTTCTGAAATTTTCTGCTAGGGCCAGATAATTCGGCCTGACAGAGTCAAAACTGGTTCAGTTTCGTATGGATTTGTGCATTGCGTATGATTGGACTATGAACTGTTTGCCTACTTTTTCTATGTTCTCTCTTGGACTTGTGTGTATGCTTATCCCCATGCTATCCGTCTTGTTCGCTTCACAGGTGGTTCCAACGCTCCCAAGACCTACAAGTGCCATCCTCGTGCTAAATACTTTCGGGACGACGGACAAGGTAACTTAGTGGACGAGGCTGAGTTGAGGAGAAGGTAGAACGAGGAGAAACGCATGGCTAAACAAGCAAAGAGGGATAGGAGGGGTGTGTCCAAGAGGAAGGGCAAAGAGCCCAAGGTTAATTATAAGATGCTGGATCCCGTTACCTACTCTTCTATTCGTCACCGTGATCTATTGCTGAGTTAGCACATGATACTGAGATGGGTGACTCTTGTTTTTGGTGTGTTGAGCAAAAGGGGATCTATGAAGATGTTTATGCTCGGCAGAAGATTCAGCCTATGCATCCTCCTATTCTTGCTGGGGACTTGGAAAAGCCTCACCTTGTTGATGCAATGTATGTGTCTGAACGGATGGGGCTGCACCATCTCATGGATCTTCAATGCTCCTATGATTCTCAGATTGTGAAGCGGTTCTTCTCCACCTTGGTTATCTGCGGTGATGACCACCGCACCATGAAGTGGATGACTTGTGACCGGCCTATGCAAGCTGATTTTCATGTGTTCGCTGAGGTGCTTGGCTATTCTTTCCGCAGCAGGGATCGTGCTAGTGGCCACTGTATCATCACCCAACTCAAGCCCAATAAAGATGTAGTCCTCTCTCCGTGCACCATGGACAATGGTATTGTGGGCACCCTTGCTGGTCTTTCTCCAATTTATGCTTGCTTGGTAGGTCTCTTCCATGATTCTATCACCCCGAGTGGAGGCAACAATGACATCATCCGTGGTCACTGATACGTCGTAAATGTATCTATAATTTTTGATGTTCCATGCTTGTTTTATATCTACTTTCTTATGTTTTTCCATACATTGGAGTATTTTTATACACTTTCTAGGACTAACCTATTAACAAGATGCCACGGTGCCAGTTGCCTGTTTTCTGCCTGTTTCGAGACGGAGAGGGGCTAGGGGCTAGCCACACCATGTGGTGGCGCGGCCCACCTGGCCGCGCCACCAGGTGGTGTGGGCCCCTGGTCCACCCTCTGATATCGCCATTTTGCCTATAAGAATCCTCTGATGCAGAAACCCTAAATAAGCGAGCCTCCAGCCACAAAAAGTTCCACAACACCGCCGCCACCAAAGAGGAGATTCGGGGGACAGAAAGTCTCTGTTCCGGCACCCTGCCGGGATGGGGAATTGCCCCCGGAGCCATCTCCATCGATCTCCACCACCATCTCCATCACCGTTGCTGATTCCCATGATGATGAGGGAGTAGTTCTTCCTCAAGGCTAAGGGTTCTACCGGTAGCTATGTGTTCATCTCTCTCTCTATGCATGATCATATTATGATCATGAGCTTTGTAATCAAGTAGATCTACTTTGCTACTCAAGTGCTTTAATAGATCTCTACTCTCCCCATGTGTGTGAAAGTGACAACGTGCACACCATAGTGGAACTTAGGCTAGAGATTTCAAATACTTGTTATGAGTTATATTTGGAGTTGGATGTCTCTACGAAATTGTGGTGTTTGTTGGAACCATCTAGCGTTCAAGGTGACAGTGTAGGGTTATCTAGATGGGGAAAGCGAACTTTGAGGAGTGCTGTTATATCCCTACCATGGATTAGAGTGTCCAATCGGAGAGTAGTTCAGAGTAGTATCATGAAGAGAAGATATTTATATGAGAGTGTTCACTAGTGAAAGTATGATCCCTAGGCCTTGCTTCTAAGCATTGAAACACCATTTGCAACTAGATATGTTCCATGTTTGCTTGCTTCCATCTTTATGTCAGATTGCCTTTAGTCTTTTCCTACCCGTCAAACTCTTTTCTGGCACCGTTACCACTTATAATTATCCATACCACTTGTATTTCACTATCTCTTCGCCGAACTAGTGCACCTATACACCTGACAAGTGTATTGGGTGTGTTGGGGACACAAGAGACTTCTTGTATCTTGATTGCAGGGTTGCTTGAGAGGGATACCTTTGACCACTTCCTTCCTGAGTTCGATAAACCTTTGGTAATCCACTTAAGGGAAACTTGCTGCTGTTCTACAAACCTCTGCACTTGGAGGCCCAACAACTATCTACAAGAATAGAAGTGCGTAGACATCAGTCACCTGGTTCAGCTCCTAGCCTTCTCTCATGAGGTTGCATCTTGCGAGGATGAGTCTGTTAACTACAAGCTGGATGTGATGGACTTCATTTACCATGAGTTGATTGATGCAATGTTCAACATGCTATCCATCCCTTATGCTCCTTACATCATGATGCTGATCAAGCACCTTCTCCCCACTAAAGAGTTCAACATTGATGTTGTGCACAAGGCAAAGAAGATCTACACCAAGGTTAGGAAGACCTCTCACCCCTCCTCTGCTCCTGAGGGGTCTCATGAGGGATGCCCGTGCTAGTGCTCGTAGGCCTCCAGTGCCTCCTATTGCTCGTGAGATCAAGCAGCTAAATTGGTTCCAGCGGAACATTCTTTGCATGGGCGTGGACACATGCAAGGGACAGTATGAGGCTTACAAGCAACGCCATGAGTTGGCTCACACTCAGCAGGTCATTCTTCACCATGTGTCCGGTGCTTCGGGAGATCCCCCTTCTCCTACTACTCCTACACCATATACTCAGTGGAACTCTTCCTCTGGGCTTAACTATGGAGAGCTGGAGCGTCACCTGTTTCCTTCCACGGCCACTGCTGCTGATGAGGAGGAGGATGAGGACGAGGATGGGGACGAGGACGAGGATGAGGACTACGAGTGATCCCCTGGGGTGTTAGCATCGCTCTTCTTCCTTTTTGGCGTCTCGATACCAAAGGGGGAGAAGTAGTTCTATTAGGTCTCTGAGGATTTGCATGGGTCGGCCACAAGTATTTGCACTTTAGTGTTTCGTTTTTTCTCTCGCTTGTGCCCATTTAGCATCGAACTTTTATGCATGTTTTGTGCCATATAAGACTATGTTTGTGTGGCTCTAGATTTATCTTGTGCACTATTCATATGGAGTCATCTATCATTCTGGCTATATTGGATATCTATATCAAGGGAGGAGCTCACTATGGCTATCAGTGGATATTGTTATAATATTTTGAGGACGCATCTATCTCTCTCCCGGTGGTATGAGCTTTTCGGATATGCTTCAATGAAATAGAATTTTTCCTTCTTATGTGTATTTGTATTCAAATGCAAATTTTATTATGCACACATTGAGGGGGATTCTTTTTCATTCATTAAATATTGTGTCATCTGAACTATCCTACAAATCCTAGTATTGTCATCTAACACCAAAAAGGGGGAGATTGAAAGAACATTTCATGGTTCCCTGTGTTTTGAGTGTTAGATAACAATACCATGGAGTTTTCTCATGTGTACTAAGTGTGTAGGGAATAATATTGTGCTTCGGGGGCCGGATTATCCGCTCCCATCAAGGGCCGAATTATCCGGCCTAACTCATTTGGCAAAGGCAGCCAGGGCGCGTCGCTCTATCTGGGGACAGATTTTCTTCCCCTGACCGGTTAATCCGGCCCTCGCCTTGGGCCGGATAATCCGGCCCCTAGAAGACGATCAAAGGCAGGCAAGGCGCGACGCTCTGACTGGGTTCGTATTTTCTCCCAGAAAATCCGAACAGGGGCGGATTTTATTCCCGTGATCGGATAATCCGGCCCTCACCTTGGGCCGGATAATCCGGCCCCTAGGAGACGATCAAGGGCAGGCTCGACATGTCGCTCTGACTGGGGGCGATTTTTGTGTCGGATAATCCGAGTCTAGGGCAGAGTTTCCCCAGGCCGGATAATCCGACCCCCAAAGGCTCCAACAGCTCAGTTGGGGCAGGGGGTATAAAAGCCCCTTCATCCCCTCCATTCAGAACCTTTGATTCATTCAAAAAAGGCCAGACCTGTTGCAAGTGCTCTCTCTCTCTAGATCTCCCACTTCAACCACCCCAAGGCTTCGATCTTTGGTGGAATTGAAGGAGGAGACAACCTACATCGTCATCACGAATCAAGCGCATCAACTCCTCTCCATTCACTTGGAGAAATCCCCGATCTAGTATTCTCGTTAATATCTAGATCTTGTGTTTTGTTATTGATAACTTGTTCTTATGGCAGCTTGTTGTCATTACGGGAGCCTCTAATTTGGTTGTGGAGTTGTGCCTCGCTAGTTGTGTAAAGGCATCGGTTCCCGCCTCGAAGGGTTCCTATAGTGGAAATGTGGATCAGGCCTTTGGTGGCGGGATCCATCGGAGAACAGGGTGAGGCCTATTATGGCGTGGTGGTCTTAGTACCGTCCACCCCTCCAATGCAAATTCCTTAACAAGGAAGGAACTGCGGTAAAACAAATCCTGTGTCTCCGCGTGTTCTACTACGATTTACTCGTTCCTCTATCTCACTCGCGTTTACTCGCTAGTAGTTAGGTTTGCATATAGGAAAATTCTTCATAATACCTTATCTAGAGAATTTACCTCTTGTGTCAAGACTAAAATTGAAAAAGCATTAAAATTTGATGTAGCATCTATTCACCCCCTCTAGGTGCCTCTCTAGGTGTCCTTACGATCCATTTCACGTGCCAAATTTGAGAAATTGCACTACATGCCACCGCAAGTGAACCAATACCCGAACCTTTCCGTCCTTGCTCTCGGCCCCCGCACCACTGTCCACCGCCCCTCCTTCCCGTGACCACATCAAGATCCCGGCCACCGGCTGCCTCGATATCCTCCAGCAGCGCCGTACCAACGTCTGCATCACGTCCAGCTGGCGCCGCCCCAAATTCCTTGCATCGCGAGATGGCGGTGGCCAAGCGAAGCCACACCTGGATCCCGGCAACCGGAGGCGCATCTCCTCTACGTCGAGATAAACTGGCGACGCTTCTCCCTGCCTCAGGATCTAACAGAGCGGCCGTCCCCATCCCCTGCATCGTGCTTACCCCGGCCGTAGTGGGTGCTGGTGGGGCAGAGATGGGGGAAGATTGGAGCAGCCGCAGGAGAAGGCGTGGCTCATCCCGATGGGCTATCGGGGGCGCATCTGAAGGGGGAATTGAGGGAGCGGCCAGTGGTGGGAAGGAGCATCGACGGTGTCGGGGTGGGTTGCGGCTTCGCTAGGGAAGGGAGAAGGTGTCGACAGTGTCCTGGGAAGCGGATGACCACCTATGGGCTGGTCGGGCTCGACTACGACCTCGAGCTGCAGGTAGAGGAGGGGCGCTTGTCTAGGCCGATGTGCGCCACTACCTGTGTACCGCGACTTGGTCGATTCTCTTCAACAGTATGGTCGACACACTGGTGGTATCCCTCGTCTGGGGCGAGGGCTCTGCTGCAGTCGCGATCAAGAGCATGGCTCGCAAGGCCCGTGTCTCTGCTTAATCTCTCCCTACCTGAGACAATGAGCTGGTCGTTTTCTGTAGCTGGTCGTTTTCTGTAGGGACAATGAGCTCTCTTAATTGTGTGAAGAAGGTTTTAAAATTATTCATGTTTGTGCATTTTTTTAAAAGTTATAACATTAAAACTATAAAATCAGGTTTATGTCATTTTAGCATAGTTACGCATGGGCACGACAACATCGACAGAGACGGCCGCCGAGCGCCGAGCTAACAAAGAACTAACCAACTTTCACCTGATTAACTTTTACACAAATTATCTCTTATGATCCATGACTTTGTTGCACTAAGTCATTTTTAAATGCCATCTTTAAAGTCTGGTCCACCAATGCGACAACAAACTTTTGGAGTTGGTGAATTTGTATAATTTTGCAATGCAACAAGAAATCTGTTATCAAATGAAATTTCTAATTGGAGCATGTGTGCATCTATTTGGGACGGCATAGCCCGTGCCAAATAACCTGAAAATATGCAATGTTGTTGTAAGATGTCGCATTGATCATAATATGTCATATAATTTTGTTCCGCGGATGTAAATCATCCAAACAGTGATGGAAGAAATGCAATTTCCATTTTTCTATCACTTAGCTGATTCTCGTGTGCTTGTTCATTCATTTGAATCCATTACAACATGGAAAAAATCAGATTCTCTGTGAACTGAAGATTGAATATTTTTATTTTAGTATTGACAAAAAATATTTAATATTCGTTGACCCGTTGCAACACACGGGTATTGTGCTAGTTAATTTGTAATAACAATATGTATAAGTTCTGGTGGACGAGCTATGCCGTACCTAGTTTTTTGAGGTAGCTATGCCGTAGCTAGCTAGTATTCGGCTGATGTGGTTCGTCGTATCCGTGGTGCGGGGTATTGGAGATGGTGTTAGCTCGCTGTCAGAATTGAAGGAGACACCATCGTGCAGATTGGCCAGATCCCCAAGATCCCGACAGAGTCGTAGTTGCTCATGGTGGTTGCTGGAGATGAGTGTATCCCTTTAGTGGAGCCCATGGAAGACGTTGTGATTGGTGATGAGATTGATGTCGACAGATCCGAACATATTAGATCCGAAAGGCGGAGAGTACCCATTGACCCGATGTGGAAGCTGAAGCTTTCGAGCATCAAATTTATCCCTCAGTCGAGGTTGTCGAAGGCCGGGAGAAGTGCGGGCAGGTGTGAAAGAACGTTGACGGAGCTGAAACGGATCTGGCCACTCCTGACCATCGAGTTGTTGCTTGGTGAAGAGGGAGCCGCTGAATTCATGACTCCAGCATCCAGAATTCCCATAGACAACACAAATTGACGAGGGTTAATTTCGACAATATCCATTATTATGGATTTAGGTTTTAGAGAAAAGGGCTGTGCTGGTGATTTCATCGGCTTATCAGACAAACAAGGGAGGCGAGATTTACCCAGGTTCAGGCCCTCGTAGAGGAAACCCTACTTCTGCTTGTATGACCTTTATTGATGGAGAGTACAAAGTCGTCGGGTTGCTAGATGTGATCTAGCTTACACCGGATTGCTAAACTATGGTACGTTATGGTGCCCTGTTCGTTCGCTCCTCCCAGCCTTTAGATGAGAGGTCGGGTCCTGTAGTCTAGTTTGTATCAGTTACAGATTAAATATAACTCTAGGACTATGTCGGTTTACATCTTGGGCTTCTGTCTTGATCATCACGTCTGTTTCCTGAGCTTCGGGTGCTTCCAGAACCTTTAGCTCCTTATGGGTCTAATGGGCCTTGTCCTGGATTCGTACCAGGTATACTAACAGTGGACACCCGACAGGTCATACCCATATCACCAAGGCCATTCGACATTTTTCTCCGGTGGCAGGTCATGTTGGACAGTCATTCCTAGGAGATTGGGATTTTTCTTGTGGTGGAGCTATATACTGATTTTCTTCTTCAGTAATGCTTACATAATTCAAATTAAAACTTAAACTGTAGGTACCATACATATTGCTCTCAAAATTAAAATAAAATGGTTTTGGGTGTCCCAGAGGTGTCCTAGGCTGGACGAGCGCGTAGGGTTCATAATTTAGACCCTCATGAGACGGCACACACCGACATATTTGGCCTTTTTTTGAACCAGACCAAATGAAATTCAAAAAAAATCAAAAAAATTGAAAACCTGACCATGGAGTCCTTATCTGTGACCTATAACCCGGGAAATTATAAACAAGACATCACAATATTTTGGACAAGTAAACCTTCAACTGCATGTCTATCAAGTAGGAGTTCAGTTAAGTTTCAATCCTAATTATCATGCTCACTGCCAAAATCATGGCACCTCTATATTGAATGAGCCCAAATTTGACAGGTTGGTACCTCTTGGTATTGCAAAGAACTTCTCCAACTAGGCATTTCGAGTTCTATGGAAAACACTTGATTTTTCATTTTTTAAATCAATTAAAATTCTGGGTGAATTTTTCCAAAGGAGGTGAATGAAATTGACATGCCGAAGGCCATACGAGTGACAGGTCATGTTGGACGGTCATTCCCGAGAGATTGAGAATTTTTCTCGTGGTGGAGCTATATACTGATTTTTTTCTTCTGTAATGCTTGCATAATTTAAAACTTAAACTGTAGATATCGTAAACTCTTAAAATTCAAAATAAAATGGTTTTGGGGTGGCCCGGGTGTGTCCTAGGTTGGACCAGGCGTCGGGTTCAAAATTTAGATACCCTCACGAGGCAGCGCACGCCAACAATTTTGCCATTTTTTAACCAAACCAAATGAAATTCTAAAAAAAAATCAAAAGTCGAAAACCTGCGTATGGAATCCTTATTTGTGACCTATTACCCAGAAAAAAAATCATAAACAAGACACCACGATAAACCTTATGTGTGTCGTCCTATTTGAGCCAGACAAGTCATACCGATTTAGGTGGGGCTCACGTTGTATACATATGTGTACGATTAAAATACAAGTGTATATGGTACATTATATTGTTTAAGTGGGCATAATAGCATATATGATATGTGCAAAAGAATTATAATGGTGTTTTTAAATGGTGAAAGATACAACGACGTTTCTCAAATAGATGAAAATTACAGTTGCACATTTTTCCAATTAACCCATTAAAAAATTGTTTTGCTTGCAAGAGGCTATCTCTATCGCAAAAGGACGTTATAGCTAAGGAATAGTACGTGAGATCCTGACGTATGGATAAATAGGATTTATAGGTACTCATATCAATAAGTTGCAATATATTTTATGTGTCTCATCAATAATTAAGCGTGGTTGGCCTGAAGAAATTTGTAGATGGGTGACCAACCGGTAAGTTATTTATGAATGCGCACGATTAAAGATAAAGTGTGCAGAAAAGACTAGTTCTGGTGTATGAGACTAGTGCAGAGTCCTAATGAGCTGTCATGATGACAACCCAAGGCCAGGGTGACCGGAGTGTTACAAGTGGTATCAAAGCAGATACATTTATACCAAAACATACTTATCACATACATACACATTACATTATACCACCATGTACATAGAAGATATAGTTTCAACAAAAAACGTTACATATACAAATACAATACCGTGTGAGGTCCCAACAAGTAAAAATAAAAACCCATACAGCACTCACAACATCCGTTTTTACCTTCACATTTTATTCTGCTACATTAACACATCATTTATGCCTCTAACTAAAACATCAAATACATTGAAGAGACACGTGTGGATACTTGAGCGATTAGAATTTTTAATCACACCCGATGAATTTTTTATTATTTTATAAATTTATTTTCCAACCCATGACAAAAGATAACTACATCGCCAGACAAAAGTTGGTTATCTAGCAAAGAAAATTTTAAACTCTGATCATGTTACTTCACCTTAATTGTCTAAGGGATTTGATTCAAATGAACCTCATAGTAATTTTTGAGAACTGAAATTCCTATACAACTTCCTATGTGGATTGTTCCATCCTTTATGAACTTTTTGTAAGATTTTTCTTACCTATTTTTAATCAAAGGAATATTTTGTAGGGAGGATGAAAGGAACTTATTACCAATAAGATACCAGTTACATCAGGATTTGCAACATTGTAACGTGAAGAACTAGTGAAGACATAAAAGATGCACAACCAGAAGTATAGAAAACAAATATAAAAAGAAAAGGCCACAAGTGATCAGGGACTCACATAAAAAATAAAACAATCACCACCGTTGACAACATCTGAACCGTGAAAGAGGTTCCCCACTAGAAACACCTACATAGGAATCCTTTCTACTACGTTCTATTTAAAATTCAACATATCCCAATATTGTTAGTAAATAAAACTTGTAAAAACCATTTGCTCCTCCTATGTAACAGCTAGGTAAATTTTACTACAAATAAAATCTTGGATTGAAATGAGCATGACATTTGTAGAAAATCCTAATGAATCAAAGATGCCTAATGCTATAGAAGGAATGACATTTGTAGAAAATCCCAATGAATCAAAGATGCCTAGTGCTATACAAGGACCATATAGACACGGAATACACAAACGGGAGCCAAGCCAAAAAAAATATCACACTATATGTATTTCTACCATGATTTACGTACATTTCAACAAGATCAAAAGATTACACAGCAAAGTATACAATACAAAAACAAAATATTACACATCAAACTATACCATACAAAAACCGTGCGCAAATCTCAACAATTAAACATAAGGACCCATTATCCCGCTTAGCAATAATGTCTACGATGACCTGAACCAGGATGCATCCAGGATTTTATTCTTTCTCGTGTATCCTATCATGATTTAAACCATTAAAAATTCTTTTAGATCTTACGCTACATGGAGCCCTTTAAAAAAAAATTGAGAACAAACATTTCAAAGTGTTAAAAATATCTAAAGAATATCCTAGATATAGTCAACTATGTATTCCACCACCATGAATATCTAGACATCTAAACATGTCTTATATTCTAGGCTAGGTAAGAAATGACTAGCAAAAATAAATGTGCGTTCGTACAGGTAAACTCGATGGCTTGATAAAGAAAATGATATTATATTGAGTAACCGTTTGGCTTTTGGTCGCCACGCAAAACAAATCTAACAAAATATGAAGATTCGAAAATATTTGAAAATCTGCACGGTTCACTAACTGAGATCCACTCGGATTTTTATGTGATCTGAGTTATACAGAGACCAGGTGTAATACTTAAACCTATTAAGTAATAAATCACCCATTACAAAAAATAAACTTCAGATTCACAATTTTATCAATATTGCATAACAGAAGAGTATTTCACATTGAATTTTTGCATACTAGGTTTTTTGGCAAGTTTTTGAATCTTTGAAATGCCATTCTCGAATTGAATAAACCTCCTCCATTGAGCTCGAGACCCGAAACGCCGCAGTCGTTATATGATGTATATTTTCTTTATATAGAAGGGGAGTTTAAACTATTCGTTGTATAGAAGGAGAGGTTAAACTATTTTTGCTTGCGAAGGCTATCTATATCGTAAAAGGACAGCCATGGAACATACGGATAGGAGCAGACAAAATTATACAAAAACATACACGTCACATTATACCACCATGTACATACAAGATAATAGTCTCAACAACAAGAAGTTACACATACAAGTACAATAATACCGTGCGAGGTCCCGACTACTAAAAATAAGAACCATACAACACTCACATCGTCCACCTCAAACAACCAAGTGTTCTGAAGGCATTATGGTGGAGATTTTATTCTTCCGTTTATCTTATATAAGTATGCAAACGTGGCCGAAGGGCACCTCTCAACCTTCACAAGTACTAGAAGAGGCCACGAGGCTAGCTCAGTGCTGGCCGGGCAGCTTCTCCTTGATCTTGTCCATGATACCCTTCTTCTCGCCAGTTCCGTGCGTCCCTGTGTGTCCCTGCTGCTCATAGGTTCCTCCGGTAGCCGTGGTGTCATGCGCTCCAGTGCCGGTCATCCTAGTGTGACCCTGCTGTCCGTAGGCGCCACCAGTTGCCGCGGTGTGCTGCTGGTCACCATGGCCACCGGGCAGCTTCTCCTTGATCTTCTCCTTCATGCCCTTCTTCCTCCTCCCGCCCATGCCATCATCCTCATCAGACTATAAATAATAACCATTTGACGTTATTTATTTCTTACAGAGAAATACCGATATATGCGTGTACTAACTAATGATAGCAGGAATATGTACCGAGCTGGAACTGGAGCTGCCGGAGCGGTGCAGGATCCCGCCGGCCTTGTGCTCGTCCTTCATGGGCTGGAAATGCCCTCCGGCGCCCGCTCCGGTGCCGACGCCGCCGTGCGCTCCCATGCCGCCACCAGGCATGACGACAGGGTTGCCGTACTCGTCAACCCGGTTCGTCGCCTGGCCGTGATGCTGCTGTCCCTGGTACTCCATCTTGCACAAGAGCGCTACACTGAACTTCTCACGGGAAATCGATCTAGTGTTGTTAGTTGGTCAGTACGCTGCAGCTCGTGGCTGTGTAAGCTGGTGCAGGCCCGAGGCACTATTTGTAAACCGTTTTGAGAGGATGTGGATAGCGATAGCCGCGGATGAGGCGCCACGGTAGGGCGCTACGTGTGCTTGCACGAGTGGGTTGGTAGGCGGAAGCCGGTGACTAGCCAAGAGAGAGAAGGGGACGTGTGCACGCACTGGGCGCGTCGGAGTCGCCACGTCTCGGTTCATTCTCGAAACATATTTAATTCCTTATCGTCGATGTATATCAAGGTACTCCACCAATGTTGCGAACTCTACTCTCCTTCTCAAAATAAGATGCATGTAGTTTTCAGAATTTCAGTTAAAGTCAAACTTTTAAAATTTGATCAACTATATTGAAAAGAATATGAATATCTATAATACCAAGCGTACACAAAATAAAAATATATTTCATGATAGTTCTAAAAATACTGATTTGAGATTATAAATAGTCATAATTTTTTCTATGTAGTTGATCAAACTTTAGAAAGTTAAAACATGGCTAATTTATCATTTGGTTAGCTTATCTAGATTCATCAATAATGCAACTTTGCATGGTGCTAGGAGAATTTCGGTTTGATAAGGGAACCTGGTGACAGAAGCAAGCCAGGGGTGATGCAAATAATATGATACTTTTCAATGTTGTAATTCAAACACATGACTTGGAAAAAATTCATTTAAAAGAAAGAGCCTTCACTTGGAGTAATATGTAGGAATCACCATTGCTTGAGAGACTTGACTAGGTTTTTACCCCATCTAATTAGATTATTCAATTCTCTCATAATGTTTATTTTCCCTTGGCAAGGATGGGATCTGGCCATATCCCAATTTACATCCAGATTAACACTGACATTCCTAAGTCAAATATTTTTAGATTTGAAAACTACTGGTTTGATTTCAATGGATTTGAGGAGACTGTGACAGCACACTAGAAAAATGCTCCCTATACAAATGATGCATCCAAAAATATAAATATCAAATTCAAATGCTTGAGGAAAGGTATGAAAAAATGGAGCAAGAACCTTTCTAATCTGAAGAAAATAATTGGCAATTGCAGTTATATTCCTACCTTATTAGATGGATTGGAAGAGCAAAGAAACCTTTCCACTATAGAGAGAAATTTCATAAGAAGCCTTGAAGGCCACACAAGGAAATTATAAGAAGCCAAGAGAATATATTGGAGAAACATAACTAAAATAAGGTGGGCTAAATTAGGAGATGAAAATTCCAATTTTTCATGCCATTGCTACACAAAGCTACAGAAGAAATCTTATCACCTTTTTCTCTTCAAGAAAACGCAAAGGATCTTTGCGTTTCATTGCATTGAACAAGTAGAGTTTTGGTTACATCCTCCTAGGAAGCAGGTTACAAGGTGGTCCTATCATGTCAGTGCACATCCCAGGTGGATGGAAAGACTACTCTAAGCCCTTTGGCTCCAGCTCTAACCCACAACCTGATCTCCTCCTTGTTCTTTGCAGTGGGGGAGGACACTGATTCAATGTTTCTAATCATCAAGTGGATCAAAAGGGATGTGGAGGTGAGTGCACTATGGAGTTTCTTTGGTGTATCCTGCTTAGCCGTGATCCATCATTCCACGAGAGTAGCTTGGATAGACGACATTGCTGTCATGCGCAGCCAGGCGAGGATCTTGTGCCAAGTCACTTTGGTGAAAGGGCATGTCAGCAGCAATTGTTGGATCGTCTCAGGATTCTAGTCACATAGTAGGCAACAGGGGTGGTGTTGTAGGTCATGTTGTGCTAGACGCTCGATAGTCCAACATCTATCCTAAATGGCTAGCCAGTGGAAAAACTTCACCCGTGCCGATGCCCACGTCTTCCAGATCAGTTTCTAGGTGCGGCAAGATGTCAACCCATGGAAGGTGGCTAGATAGCATGAGCTTGCAGTATAGGTTATGTCCACAATCCACTTCCATTATAGCGTGCCGGGGTATTCCTGGAGGATTGTGCCCTGTATTAGGTCCCATATCTTGAGGTACTGGACGATATCGTGTAGCCCGATAATGCCTTATATGTCCCATGCCCAGCTATTGCCTTGCAGTGCTTTAGCCACTACACTGATTTTGAGGCGCCTCTTGGGTATGCAGTTGTAGAGTAGAGGCGCAATTTCGCTTATGGTGTGGACATTGAGCCAGCGATCTTCCCAGAATAGTGCTCTTTGGCCATTTCCAAGTGACATGGTTGTCTAGGCAAAGAACAGTTGGCGTTATTCCGTGGAGAAGTGTAGGTCCATGGTGCTCCATGCTCTGTCCTCATTAGTGCGAGCTAGCAACATCCAACGCAACCTTAGGGCTAGCCCTGTTCACTCTAGGTCACGGACCCCCAGGCCTCCATGCTCCATGGGGCGGCGGATGCGCTACCATTTGACGTGGCAGTGGCCTCCCCAGGCCTCGGCGCGCCCTGCCCATAGGAATCCTTGCTCAATTCTCTCGATCTGTTTGATGGTCTTCTTTGACTATGTCTATGGCTGTGGCAGTGAATCATGACCACAAAGCCTCAATTATCGAACTCATATAAAGAAATATTGGATGCATTAGAGAATACAACTATGAAATTTGACCTTGATAATATCATCTAGCAGCATGATTTATCCCACTTGGATTATCCCTTTACCTCTGCAGAAATAGAGAAGGTGGTCAAAGAAATCCCAATTGATAGGGCTCCAGGGCCTGATGGTTTTAATGGATCTTTTCTGAGGAATGTTGGCAAACTGTCAAACAAGACTTCATCAGGATGGTAAATGACTTCTAAACTGGCAATATTAACCTAAAAAGCATCGACACTGCCTTCATTACTCTTATTCCTAAAATTGGTAGTCCTAAAACTATGAATGATCTTCGGCCAATATCTTTGGTCAGTTTGCCTCTCAAATTCATCACTAAGTTGATGGCAAACAAAATGCAAAATGAGATTATTCCCATAGTTCATGAGAACCAGTATGGATTCATTAAAGGTAATAATATAGAGGACTACATAGGCTGGACATTTGAATATTTAAACATTTTCCATAAATCAAAAAATCCCATCATCATTCTAAAAATTGACTTTGAGAAAGCCTTTGACAAAGTGGAATGTACATCTATTATTTCCATGTTGAAAGCAAAATGTTTTGGACCGAAGTGGATTTCTCTTGTTACTAGAATTCTATACTCTACAACCACATCAGTCCTTCTGAATGGGGTTCCAGGGAAAAAGTTCCTATAGGACGAGAGGTGTCAGACAAGGTGACTCCTTATCACCTCTTTTATTTGTGAATATTGTTGATCTTCTTCAGGCAGTTGTCAATTAGGCATGGCAAAGGGGTGACATTAGTCTACCAATTGATGATGTTCTTTGCTTGAAATTTTGGATAGTCCAATATGCATATGACACTCTCATGATCATGAGAGCTGACAAAAATGATTTAACCAGCTCAAGTCCTTATTGATAATATTCAGCGTTTCAACTGGACTAAAAGTCAGTTACAGCAAAACAAGCCATGTTCTAATAAATATTGACTTTGACCAAGCAAATAGTCTAGCAACATTATTTGGATGCAGAGTTAAAAGTTTGCCATTTTCTTACCTAGGGCTTCCCCTTGGAACTACTAGACCTTCTATGGATGATCTAATTGAAGGGGTTCCGTGGAAGAAAACAATAAAAATTTCTACTACTAGAATGCACTAACCCAAGATCTATCTATGGAGAAGTACAGTAACGAGCGGGATACGATGATCATACCTTTGAAGACCGAGAAAGCGGGAATACATTCCCGCACAAACGTTGCTGATGAAGCCGAGCGTTATAGACCTCAAGGTCTAGAAGGATTCAAGCGTCCAACACCACTTTGTGATGCCTCGTCGAGCTTTACAGGCCTTCGGTGTAAAGGACGTCTCCCGAGCCCTAGTCCAGGAAGGCAGTGGAAGAAGAAGATACAGACTGATTCCAGTGGCACGACGACGTGCGCTAGGTGGAGAAACCTCTACCTCATGTAGCACGTTCCTAACTTGGGAACAGCTGAGAGGGAGAGAGAGGGAGGGAGAGAGAGAGAATGGCCTTTGCCAAATTGTGGGATCGAGTTTTTTTAAAATTGGGGTGAAACCCACCCCTATATATAGGAAAACTAAGCTACTCCCACCCTCCAAGTCCTAGGGTGGGACTAAACCCTTGGAGAGGTGGGAGGAGGGGCCACCGGCGGTGAGGATAGGCTCGAGCCGCTCACCCAAGCCCACCAAGGGGGCAGCAGGGGCTGCTGGCCCTTCCCTCTTGGGTCCTCTTCCCTCCTAGGGAAGGCCCATGTGGGTTTTTTTCCTTTTTCCTTTTATTTATATAATTTGCATATTTAATATTAATTCATAATTAAATATTACATACATTATTTAATTACTCCTTGTTCAAACTCCTTTTGAACATACTCCGTACACTTCGGTATTCTCTCCGGAACCATTCCGATTCTCTCTACGTATTTCTCTATCGGTATTAGATCAACTCGCAACGTCGATTAACCTTCAGCATGACACCCTTACGATTCGGGAATGTTCAGGTATGAAGGGTATCTCTCCTTGATCATTGGTCATCCGTGCTATCTGGAAATGCATGATGATCCCTGCTTATTCCATGACACAGTGTTGTTTGCTTGAACCATATAAACGTCGAGTCTTATTCCCTTTGCACAATGATACCTGGTTTGTCCAAGACCTGATCTCATGTATCTCATACAGTTTAATCTTGTCACTAACAAACACTTTTACTCGTTCCTGTGATAACACATCCCTGTGACCTAGTCACATGCTTGAAACTCATTGATGTGGTCTCACCGAGTGGGCCCATAGTATCTATCCATCACTCGGATAGGCAATCCCAACCTCGATCACACGTCTCAACCATTCCTCTGGAATACCTAAAACACATCTTTATTGCCACCCAGTTATGGACACGATGGTTGATGTGATCAAAGTAGCCGACGGGAGATAGTGATTAAACACGATCTCACGGTCAAAGGATTAAGTTACTATGCTTTTCTAGATATCGCAACATTGAACTTTGTGACTGGATCATGTTGCAATTCTTTGGTCGGGTGCATCCATCACTTCATTAAGTGACCGCGTCGTCAGGTGACTATTTTATGTCAAGTCCATGATCGGGAAACCACGATCATCATTTGCGAATAAACTAATACTAGAGGATACTAGGGACCTGGTTGTTTATATAGCACACTTGTATTAATGTTTCCTCTTAATATAGTTATAGCATGATACAAAAATATTATGAACATTTAGATATATAACAATAAAACACATTATTTAATATCATCTAGGGCATATCTCCTTCAGTCTCCCACTTGCACTATAGTATAATTGCACTAGTTTGTAATAGGCAATAATCTAACACCAATAGCATCCCGATGTTAATCATTCTTTGCTTGTGGAAGAGGCTTAGTGAATGGATCAGATACATTCACATTAGTATGTACTTTACAAATCCTGATGTTGCCTTTAGCAACAAAATCTCTTATCACATGATAATGCCGGTCAATATGCTCGGCTGTGGAGTGGAACCGCTGGTCCTTTACATTTTCAATGGCCTCTGTGTTGTCGTAGTAGATGCACACATGGTCTTGCGTGCTTGGGAACACTCCAAGTTCAATAATAAACTTCCTCATCCATACAAGTTCATTAGCTGCATCTGTGGCAGCCATGTACTCTGACTCCAGTGTAGATTGATCCACCGAGCTTTGCTTCTCGCTCCTCAGCTGACCGTGCTGCCATTAACCATGAACATGTACCCAATTTGATATTTCATGTCATCTGGATCATTGGAGAAGATTGCATCCACGTAACCTGTTACGACAAGTTCTTCTTCATGTCCTCCAAAGACTAAAAGCATATCCTTAGTTCTTCTCAAGTACTTGAGGATATTCTTAACTACATTCGAATGAACTGTCCCTGGGTCAAGCTAAGAGCCAAGGCTATGTCTGGTCTAGTACTCAGCATGGCATACATGATGGATCCAATGGCCGAGGCATATGGAACACCTCTCATTGCTTCCTTCTCATGTTCCATTACTGGGCAATGAGTCACACTCAACTTATCACCTTTTATGATTGGCAAAGAACCTTTCTTTGACAGATCCATGCTGAACCGCTTTAGAATCTTTTCTATGTAGGTGCTTTTACCAAGAGACAGCAGACGCTTTGATCTATATCTATATATCTTAATGCCTAATATGTAGGCAGCTTCACCCATGTCCTTCATAGAGAATTTACTATTTATATACTCTTTCACATTATTCAAAAGATTCACGTCATTTCCTATCAACAATATGTAGTCCACATATAGTACTAGGAATGCCATTGAACTCTCATTCACTTTCTTATAGATGCAGGATTCTTCCGTGTTTTGGACAAATCCAAAACTTTTGAAGACTTCATCAAATCGAAGATTCTAGCTCCGAGATGCTTGCTTCAGTCCATAAATGGACCTCTAAAGTTTGCATACTTTACCAGCATCCTTTGGGTCAACAAAATCTTCCGGTTGCATCATATACAACTCTTCCTCAATGTTGCCATTTAGGAAGGTGGTTTTTACATCCATCTGCCATATTTCGTAATCGAAATATGCAGAAAATTCTGGTAGAATCCGAATAGACTTTAGCTTCGCTACGGGAGAGAAGTCTCTTTTTAGTCAATTCCTTGAATTTGCCTGAAACCTTTTGCGACAAGTCGAGCTTTATAGATAGTGATGTTTCAGTCAGTGTCCGTCTTTTTATTGAAGATCCATTTATTCTCGATAGCCTTTTGGCCTCCGGTAATATCTACCAAGGTCCTTACCTGGTTGTCATACAAGGACTTCATTTCTGATTGCATGGCTATTCGCCATTTCTTGGGTTCATGGCTTTCCATTGCTTCCGTGTAGGTTGCAGTCTCATCATGCTCCACAGTCATTGACCATGTTCACAAGATAACTGTACCATTCACGGGCAACCCGTTTTCTTGTCGACCTGCGAGGTTCGATAGCTATGTCCTCATGTGGTTCGTGGTCATCATCATTCGTGTCCACTTCAATTTATAAGGGTGGATCCGGAACAGCTTCCATTGTGACACTCGGTATTTGAAGACCGGGATCGATAATCTCACCGAGTTCTATATTCCTTCCACTTACACCTTTCACAAGAAACTCTTTCTCGAGGAAGGTATCGTTCTTTGCGACAAACATTTTGCCCTCAGCTTGGTTGTAGAAGGTATATCCAATAGTTTCCTTTTGATATCCTACAAAGATGCATTTTTTGCTTTAGGTTCGAGTTTGTCAAGCCATAGTTTCTTAATGTAAGCCTCACATCCCTAGACCTTTAGGAAATACAACTTTGGCTTGGTGCCATGCCATATCTCATATGGAGTTGTCTTCATAGACTTGGATGGTGCTCTATTTAAAATGAATGCAGTAGTCTCAATAGCATATCCCCAAAAAGATATAGATAAGTCGGTAAGAGACATCATAGACCGTATGCTATCCAATAGGGTGCGATTACGTCGCTCAGATACACCATTACTCTGTGGTGTTCCAGCCGATGTAAGTTGTGGTACAATGCCATAAGCCTTTAGACATGTGCCAACTAGTAACTCAAATACTCTCCCCTCGATGAGTACGAAGGTGCTTGATTTTCTTGTTGAGTTGATTCTCAACTTCACTTTGAAACTCTTTGAACTTTTCAAAGGTTTCAGACTTGTGCTTCATTGAGTAGATACCTGTATCTACGCAAATCGTTAGTGGATGTGACAAAATAACGATAACCATTGCGCGTGGAGATGCTCATTGGTCCGCATACATCAGAATGTATGACCCCCCCAATAGGTCTGCAGCCTGTTCCATCATATCATTGAATGGCGTCTTGGTCATTTTTTCCATGAGGCTTGGTTCGCATCTATCGAGGGATTAGAAATCCAACGATTCCAAAAGTCCATCAGAATGGAGCTCCTTCATGCGTTTTACACCGATATGACCCAGACGGCAATGCCACATGTACATGGAATTATCGCTATCATGCTTACATCGTGATGCGTCCAAAATTGAAGCATATTTACCTTTTGTTTTTGCATAAATAGAGTAGGGATTTTTGTATTTCACTGTGCCTACGTGCGCTATTTTGTTCATGTTTAAACAAGATCCCAAATCATGGAGTCATATATGAACATATCAATTAGAGCTGTCATATTGTGTAATTATATGATATTTCTAAGTGATAAAAGTCATTTTATGAATATTCCTTCGCACCTAGAAGAATGCCAATCGAAGAGGAGGCATCCGTATGGTTAACGACCACTGGTACGGGTGGAGCCCGCCCGTACCAGGCGCCATCACGACCGCCTTGTCAAATACTTCTCTGTGGCAAAGACAAGAGGGAGATCCGACATTCACAACCACCAGAAACCATGAAACTTGGCTGGGGTAAAATCCATGATGATCCACGGATCATTGGAGGACAATGCATCATCCCCTTTAATCATCAACCGCTGCATCTTCATCACCACCATTACTCCATCTTTCATCAATTAGATCTCTTAGAAAATTCCAGATCCAATTATGGTTTGCATTAGATCTACCCCCACACTTTAATCCATTCATTTGATTATGATGATGTTGTTGATTGCTTCCATGAGTGAGTAGTTCCTTTGTTCTTGGGGAGATGGAGAAATCCTAGCACAATTATGAACTTGTAATAAAGATGATCTATTCTTGTGTCCGTATGACTGGCTTTTCTATGATATAATTATGATTTGTGTTTGATCTCTCTCTTTAGATGGTATGCACAGTCAGCTGCACATCATTTGCCCTCGGGACTAAAGGGAGGGAGAAATCCTTTGGACGTGTCTTGGAAGCATACCCGGAATGCCCCGTGACAGATTGGCGCTAGCTCGTAACCTACACGGTCAAAGCGTGATTAAAGAGGGACTCCCTAAGCTAATTATGATATCCATGGGGAAACCCTTAATTGTGGTGGTTTGTATGGGTGATTTCTCTCAGACGTCGCAGTGGTTATTTAGAGGTGATCTCAAACTTGGCTCAACAAAGTGGCTTCCTACGAGCCTTGTCGTGAACATCTTATTATGGGGCTCTCTCCACACATATCATGACACAAGGATTATGTTATCTTGATTACATATAACAATAATACTATGCTAGTGGTGTATCCTACATCCCGAGAACGTCTTAGCCCTATTGAGTTCAACCACGCTTTCACACAAACTTGTTACTTGTTTTCTTTTACTTGTTTTAATTACTTTTCTACAAAAAACCATAAACCATTCAAACACCCTTTACTTGATATCAAAGATAGCTTACAAGTATACTTTGGTAGAGAGTAATGAGGGGCATAAAGACTTTACCAATATCTCTCTGTGGGTTAGATATCTTTACTTCGAAACTAGCTACAATTGGTCTACGCACTTGCAGTCATCAAGCTATTTTATGGCGTCGTTGTCGGGGAGATAAGCAATTTTGGTCTTTGTTCTTAGTTACTTATTTTACTCATTGTTTTACTAAAGTTGTTTACTAGTTTCACGTAAGCACCATGACTACACTCGGACTGATTAATCAACTTGATGCTACTAAATACCTTGGGAAATTCAATAGAGGACTAGTTAAAGAATTTCCAAGTGGAGCGGACCATAGTACGAGGTTAACCCTTCTTTTATCGCTATTATTAAAGAGAAAACTTTTGCAGGAGATGATCCCGATGAGGATCCTTATAATCATTTAATGCATTTCATCGAGCTATGTTGGACTCTTAAATTGAGAGGTTATTCTGATGACGAATTGAAACTTAAATTGTTTAGCCAATCTCTAACCAACACTGCTTTGGCTTGGTATAGAATTTGCCCTACAGAGAAACTTGATACCTAGGAAAAACTTAAAGGAGAATTTGTGTCTCGATTCTTTCCCAAGGTGAAAACTGCTGAAGTAAGGAGGACAATTACAAACTTCAAGAACCGCGCAGGTGAAGGTTTGGTAAGAGACTACAAAAGGTACAAGTCTCTACTTCACAAATGTCCCCATCATGATTTACTAGAATGGTATGTTTTGCATATTTTCTATGGAGGACTTAATCAAGAAATTAAACATGAGCTTGACACGAATTCAGGAGGTTCTTTCATGGAGTTAACTATAATAGAAGCTTGGGAACTTTTAGAACGAATTCGCCGTAATATAGAAACATGGCGATTTGATTTAGGAGGCAAAGGAGGTATAGAAATTGAATATGACTGTCTCACTTCTTATAAAGACTCCGGTAAGGTATAAGAAAATGCTAATGAACTGCAACTTGATGATGATATTATCTTGCAAATCCTTTAGTCTTTTACAGAACATATTGAAGCTCCAAAGAAAGACTGGCTTCATTATACTCCGCCACCCGAGCTAGTTGTTGAAGAAGATCAATAATCATGGCCCCTATCGAGCCAATAAGGGAGGTACCCCCATATGTTGAACCCTTTCCTTTTCCAAGGACGGTGAGAAGACATATGATGGCTCAGCAACTTGAGGATCAACACAATGAGGAAGAATTATTTCTCAAGGAGCTGGAAGAGGAAACACCAATAAGGAAAACTAAAGAAGAGCGTGTACAAAAGGCAGAAGCATTAATAAAGGAAGATATTTTAACCATGTTTGCACATTGCAACATAATCGAAATAGATACCGAAGCTTCGCAATTTGTTGAAGGAAAGGTAAAAGCTAGAGAATGGGGTAAGCTTGTCCTCCCTTGCACTTTTCGAGGAACTTCCTATTATGGTCTCTATGATATTGGTACAACTATTAACGTTATCCCTTTTAATTTTTATTTAAAAATTCAAAACGAATTAGCTCCAGCTGAATTGGAAGATACGAATATGACTATAATGCTTGCAGATAAGACTCTCAGAGTCCCTATGGGAAAAATTAGGGACATACCAATCTATATTGGACCTTACAAATATCCTATTGATTTTGTGCTTATTGATATGCCCAGTGATGTTTATTGTCCCATCATTTTTGGAAGAACTTTTCTAAATATCGCAGGAGCAAACATAGACTGCAAGAAGCAAACTGTGTCTCTCAAGTTTGGTGAAGAGAAAATGGATTTTCATTTCTCCAAATTTGACCATAAACTGTCTATTGAAGAATTAGATGATGATGAGTATGAATGTGAGGAAGAAGGTAATATCACAAACTTAGCCTCAATGGTCATCGAAACTCCAGATGATGATCTAGCAAGAAGTTTAGTCAACAATAATAACATTCTTCAAGATGTAGAAAAACTGAAACAGATAACTATCTCGACTCCACACCGGAGGTGGACATCGAGATTAATCAAAAATATGAAGAACCTATAAGGAAAGGAGATGAGGCTCTTCCTCCTACAACTCTTAAAACTCTACCAGAGGAACTAAAATATAGATTTCTTGATGAGGCAAATAATTTCCCTATTATTGTAAGTGCTAACCTCGTAGAGAAAGAGGAGGAAAACTTAATGAAGGTTCTCCTCATGCATCGAAATGCTCTCGGGTATTCGATGAGTGACTTGAAAGGGATTAGTCCCTCGATAGCCACCCATAGAATATTCATGGAAGAAGGAGCTCTGCCGGTCGTGGACTTTCAGCGACGTCTTAAACCTCACATGAAAGAGGAGGTAAGAAAAGAAATAATACATTTGTTGGATGCAGGCGTCATCTTCCATGTGGAGGAAAGTGAATGGGTAAGTCATGTTTATTGTGTTCCAAAGAAAGGTAGGTTTACGGTTGTGGAAAATGAACATAATGAAATGGTACCTACTAGGACTGTTGTTGGACACATGATGTGCATAGACTATAGGAAACTAAATAAGGAAACTCAGAAATACCATTACCCTTTACTGTTTATAGATCAAACTTTAGAAAGGCTTGCTATTGATACCTTCGATCCGGATTACGGATGTAGTTTAGCTTATTTTTCCCTAGTAGACCTAGATTATCGAATCCTCGGGAAGCGAATGCATAGTGAAGTTACTTTAACAGACCTTCGAGAGTTTTAGAATTCCTTTTGTGTTTTTACCGGACCAATAGCTTGCATCTTTTTGTTGCTGTCGATGATGGAGAGAGAGAGGGCATAGGGCATTTGGTTTCACATGTAGTTGTGCAAAACATCTGATGGGAATAAAAGATAGAAATAAAGTATGCATGTACTTGTTAGAGCAAGATAAATTATATGTGGGCAGTGCATCTATAATTGCTATTGCCTCCGCAACCGCTTATAGCAATAAACTACTAGTCTCATCCGTAGAAGAAAGAGAACTAATGATATGCATAGTGATGTCACCGTTAATCCCAAGTAAATCCCTCACATACAGCCGTACTACCCCTTCTATCATTGGGGTTCCCAACCTGCGGATCAGTCATTACTCATACTCCCTATACCTGGATCAACCCTCGGGGTCTTGGGTACCTGTCAAGTCCTTGGATTGAGGCAAGAGAGGATACAATAATCATCATGTCATACAAACTAATACATGATCCCATCTATGATAAATAACATGCACAATTGCTACATGGCTAGGCCAAAGCCCTTAGCCCAAGGAGAATTACTCACACATAGAGATGAGATCAACAATAACAAACATTGTAATGAAAATCATAAGATTGATAGCAATAGTCTTACAATGTCGCCAATCGGAGAAGAGATCTACTATTACAAGTGGTGGAATATGGCTATGGAGATGGAGAAGGGTTTTGAGATCTGGAGGCGGCTGGAGATCTGTGGCAGAAACTTTTTGGCGAGCTTTGGCTTGTTTTCTCGTTGCCCAAGGCTTCTTTATATAGGTTCCCTTCACGAAAGTTGTTCTGTTTAACCTAACGGTGGGGCATCAACTATACGACCGGAGCTATACAACTAGAATTTTGCTCCCGTCGTATAGTTGGTCGTTAAAGCGTCTGCCTCCGTATTACGGCTCCTAGTTTCTTCTGGTTGTTGGAAATCTCATATTTTTGACTTTAATGTAGTGATTCCCTCCTTTAAACGACATTATATGCGCAGGAAAAATATAAAAGAAAGGATTGCATACCCCTCTAAATATTAGCATTAGTGGCAGGGTGTAGAGAGACATTTCATCAAAATTTGAACAATATCCAGTTTAAACATGGACGTAGATGGCTATATTTTAGAGCCATCAACCTCCCCAAGCTTAAACTTGATCATCCCCGAGCAAGAAAACCAAAATCAAAAAGGAACTCAGCATTTAAACTAAAATAACGAGATGGTGATCTTACTCATGATAAGTAGTCTCATGTTTCCTCCACTTAATAAATATGAAAAAGTTCAACATAGATAGAGTAATGGCAAGCATATTATACGAGTTTCATGCATCCTTATAGTGCAGCAAAATTATTGTAAACATGGATGATTCAAATGAGTAAACTTTATTCCATGTCAAGTAATCAACTCATAGGTTTGCCTTTGAATAAATAAAGTACAATCATGTAAATTAAGAGTGTGAGAGTTGTCATGAAAGCATATACACTAGAGTATCTCAATTCTCCCACATCAATAAATCAAAACTTTTCAAGAACTACTTTTCTATTCATTGTCCTTCAAGAATTTCAGTTTTTAAGTAATTGAGAGCATGCCAAAGTTTTTTATTACTTTATTGGGATGTGATGGACACTCGTGGCATCACTAAGGTTTTTGTTCCTTTTGCATAATGATTACTCATAATAGCCAGAGGAGTGATTCCATCATGATTACAGCTACCCGGGAGTGCCAAGAATCTTACCCACTATAGCATTGCTGCTACAAGTATTTAATCAACTCATAGCCGAAATCTAGGAGTTTCCTCCATGAAGATCGTTCATAGGCCAGCGGAGTTGTTGGCATCCCATAAAGTTTGACACGCGTAAAGCTATATCATTCTTATGATTAACAAGTCAAACTTTGGCATGCTCACAAAAACCGCTAAACATTAATTCAATCGAAAAAATCCTTTAAAAGAGAGCTATCAAGTCAATCAACATTTTCAATGGTGTCGAGTGTATCTAGAAATAAGCCTTCAAGACTAAGCACTACAACACCCAAGCCTTCCATTGTGAGATTTTTTGTTATTACAATTGTTTAGCAATTTTTAGGCAAGACTTGATTGATTACGAGAGCTCGAACAAAACATACCCAATTAAATACCCACGCAAACAAAAATCTTACTACAATACAAAGACTCACTCCACCAATATAATATCTCAACATTTACTACTAACTAGCATGGGTTTCTGATGGCTCAAGATATCTCGAGCTTGTTGCGAACCCCAATAGGAAGGTATGATGAGCACAACAGCAAGTTTCCCTCAGTTATGAAACCAAGGTTATAGAACCAGTAGGAGCAAGGAAACAACTCCAAGGTGTTGCTACTAACTTGGAATCCTGCACAACACAACCACAGAACTTTGCCCCAACTTACAGTGAGGTTGTCAATCTCACCGGTTTTGCTGAAAACAAAGGATTAAACGTATAGTGTGGAAGATAGTAATTTCTTGCAGAAAGTAAACAGTAAACAATAAATAGCAGATGGCTGGTATATCAATGGTAGAAGAATGGACCGGGGTCCATAGTTCACTAGAGGTGATTCTCCATAAGATAAATAGCATGTTGGGTGAATAAATTGCAGCGGGGCAATTGACAGATTTGAGAAAGCATACAATGCATATACTAGACATCTTAACTCCTATGAGATTTGATTGGACATTACAACATTATACATAGACCGTAATCCAACTGCATCTATGACTAATAATCCACCTTCAGGTTATCATCCGAACCCCCTCTAGTATTAAGTTGCAAGCAACGGATAATTGCATTAAGCAAAGTGTGTAAAGTAAACAATACGATTGTCCCATGGACAAAGGATTGATGTTTTCTCCCTAGTAGCAACAACACATCTACAACCTTAGAGATTCCTATCACTTCCCCAGATTACTAGAGGCATGAACCCACTATTGAGCATAAATACTCCCTCTTGGAGTTGCAAGCATCTACTTGGCCAAGATAGTTACTAACAACGGAGAGCATGCAAGATCACAAATAACATAGACATGATAGAATCAATAATCAATCTGAAATAGCATCTCAATATCCATTGGATCCCCGTAAACACAACATGTAAGATTACAAATAGATGATCTTGATCATGAACGGAGCTCACAAGATCTAAACATGATAGCACAAAGGAGGAGAACCAACCATCTAGCTACTACATGGACCCATAGTCCAAGCATGAACTACTCACGCATCACACCGGAGGTAGTCATGGTGATGAATAAGGCCTCCAGGGTGATCTCTCCCCTCCGGCAGCGTGCCTGGAAGAGCTTCGTATCCCCCCGATATAGGGATGGAGATGGCAGTGCCTATAGACTCTTTCGTGGATTTCTAATTGGGTCTTTGATCGGGTACTTAGGGTTTTCGTCCCGGGAGGCTTTTATAGGCGAAGGGGCAAGGTCGGTGGAGCACCAGGGGGCCCACACCCCCTGGTGGCGCCCCCAGGCCGCGCCACCACTACGTGTGGCCGTCCTAGTGCACCACTTCGTCTCCCCTCCGGACTCTATGTTGCTTCGGGTAAAATATTGAGTTTGGCTTTTGTCCCGTCCAATTCGAAGAATATTTCCTTAGTAGCTTTTCTGAAACAAAAAATAGCAGAAAACAGGCAACTAGCACTGTGGCATCTTGTCAATAGGTTAGTTCCAAAAAATGTATAAAAATACCCCAAAGTGTGAACAAAACATAAGAAAGTGGATATAAAACAAGAATGGAACATCAAAAATTATAGATACGTTTACGACGCATCAGTTTCTCAAACTTCAAAAATAGGGAGACATTAGGCATACCTCTCATGTTTGGTTCCACTTATCTCTTCCTTTTTTATTTATTTCTCAGAAACTTGAAGTCGTTCACTCTACTGCAAGTATATATGAAAACCTCGAGGCGGAAAGAAAATAAAGAGGAAAATAAAGATAAATGGAGAAATCTTTTTGTGGTTTTTAAGAGAGGGACTTTAAAGAATAGAAAATTGGCAGCAAAGCTCGGCTAATTTTTTTTGAAAGCAAATAGAAAGAATTAAAAAAAGGTGTTGGGGAAACCAACACAAGTGCTTATAAACTCAAATAAAAACACAACCTCTAAATAAAAGAAAATAAACGCCAAATAAAGATACATAAGGAAACTTCCCCAAGCTTAGGCTTTTGCAAGCCCTTCAAATCATTGTGGGGGCAGGAAAAAGTCGTTACTCCAGTTTGCAAATTGAGTTGAGAGGTTACTAGTTGATTCTTGGAGGTTCAAAGATAGGCTATGCATCCTCTCCACAGTCCCTCCTAGTCCTTGAAAATCTTGGTATGTGGCGAACTGGGTTTGTGGGTGCTCCTCCTGGGTTTGTGGGTGCTCCTCCTAGTACTCTAACATAGTCATGAAAGATATAGTTCTAACAATAAGACATAGCAACTATGTTGTAACATGAATAGATAAAAACAAAAGATTCATGAATAACAATGCTTTGAAAGACGTTTGTTTGTTTCACATATAGAAAACATAATAAGAATGGTATTCAGCTTGTCCTCATGGTATAACAAAACATAAATGCATAGGACACCTTCAAATTTCATAAGGGTGACTAGATACAAATAATTTAAGAGCAAGCAATATCAAATTTATGAATCAATAAATAAGTTTTGGGACAATGCACATTAAACTAAGAATGACCACTATGCTCTCTCAATAGGTGCATAAAGATAGAAGATGGAGACTCAACATAAAAGTAAAAAGAAAGGCCCTTCATAGAGGGAAGCAGGGATTCAAGTCTCATAAAGAGCTTCCAAAAATTATGGTACTTATTAGCTTTCAGCTCTCATTGACCCTATCATAATCATATTTAGGTGATTAAGGTTAAGGTGACACAAATATGAGGATATGCTTGACAACTTATAAGTTGAAAATCTCATGCCCCTTGCTTACGAGTATCGAACCTCATGCTACTCAACTTTAGTCACGAGTAAGTTCTTGTCATTGTAAGTACATGTGTATCATAGAAAACCGCCAACGGGGTACCCCTTTCCCCATGATACAGGAGCTATCCCATATCAAAATGACAAGGAAACAGACAATGATCATCTCAGCGATCTTTTTATTTGCTATTTTCATAGGTTTTTATTGAGGATGCTTCACAGATTGCTCACTATGGTTATGCTGCAAGTTTTCACCATGATTAGGCATGGCTTAGGCTAGCCACCCAGGCGTTTCTCTAACACATATACAAACTCCATGAGTTTACAAGCTTCCCTTTTATTTCACACCACCGGGATACATAAACAAAAGAACATGATATCAACTGAATAATAAGTGTAATGTTGAAAGCGTTCCCCATGGTAACATGGTTCTGCTAATCCACAACTTATAAAGCGCAAGCATATACGCAACATAGATGGACACAATGGTTCAAGTTTATTAAGTGCAAGAAATTAAAGTGTGCCATCAAGTTTGTTAGAGCTTTAATCACTAATTTTCACATAACAAGTTTAATTTGGAAGGTAGATAAAAACATGAATATACTTGGAATAGCAATAATGCTAATAGGTAGGTATGGTGGACTCTTCGGAATAACTTGGTTTCATTTGGAGTTGGATGCATGAGTGGAACTCATACTTGGTACATGTGGAGGCTAGCAAAAGACTGGGAGCGACCAACTAAGAGAGCAATAATGGCCATAATCATGCAAAGCGACAAAACATTATTAATTAAAGCATAAACTGATATTACAAGTCGAAAACCAAATGATCATAGAGGCTATGGTGATTGGTATAGTTTTAACATGGTGTAAGCATGCGCCAAGTCAACCCAAATAAAGCATCAAAGGAGAATACCACAATATTATGCTTTTGTATGCTAAAACAACGCATGATTCTTTCAAGGCACATTAAGCAATCTCAATTGTTTGGAACAAGTCATGCTACAACAATAATCACTAATCATAAAGTCAAAGCAATACCAAACATGACATGATAAAGTCTAGACCACAGTCAAAACAAGCTCCTTTTGTACCACTTATAAGCATGAACTTTCCTACTCTTTTCCAACACAAATCAACTTATTTGAAACTATGTATGAATGCGGGGGTCCAACCAATTTATTTAAGCAAACCAAACAAAAGAAAACTAAAAACAAAAACGAAGACGCTCCAAGAACACAATTGTGCATGAAATAATAAAAATGAAGTGTTTGGAAGAAAACCTGAGATTTTTATTGATGAAGAAGGGGATGCCTTGGGCGTCCCCAAGCTTTGACGCTTGTACTTCTTGAATATTTCTTGGGGTGACACGGGTGGCATCCCCAAGCTTGAGATTTTGCCCATACTTCATCTCATCACATTATTCTTCCCCTACATTTTAAATTTCCTTCATACAAAACTTCACACAATCTTCATTAGCAACATTAGTGTACTCAAGATAATAAGTCTTTGGGTTCAGTTTCAACTCAAGTAAAACTTCCATTAAAACACAAGCTACTGTAGCAATTCCTTCTAAAAGCTCAGGTGATCAAAGATAACTCAAAGAGAAAGAGATTAAGAGGCAAATGCAAATAATGGCAGAAATCTGTCAAAACAGGCCAGCAGGTAAAAACCGATTTTTTCGAAGACCTTCTGTTGCTTAAAGCGAAAAGTGTTAAACTAACAAAAGTTAGATAACAACCTGGGGTAGAAGCACAAAAAATTACAGCTCAATCCGGCGTACAGGGATTTTTCACGATTTTTTATAGTGAAGCACAAAAATCTATTTCGGGACAACAACTTGCCCAAGTCTTACTTCTCTCTCATTAGAGGTTATTCTTGGCACAAAAACCACACAAAAAGGATAAGGAGAGGTTATTACTGAGGCAATAACTTCCAAGACTCAACAAAATAAAAACTTACTGAATAAAAATTTGGGTTATCTCCCAATATTGATTTTCTTTAACGCCTTTGAGCTAGGCATAGGAAGCAAGATTCAAGTATTTTCAAATGAAGAAGAATTAAGATCAATACCAGAAATATCTTCAACAAGGCAAGGTATCACATCCAAATAAGTTCTAGAGGATCCTCTCTCAATACTCTTGGGTACACTCTTTTCATCAAATGGGTTTTCAGGAACAATCCAATCAAAATTCTTTTCTAAGGCTTCATGCATTCCTACAAGTTTAAAAGGTATTGCTATTTTAATTTCCTCTACCTTGGGTTTGGTTTTGTCCTTCATCTACACATGAGCCTAGCATATTAAAACAATCAAAGACCTTTCTAGCTTGCTTAACAACATCATAGAATTCTTTAAGCAAAGTTTCTAGAATAAAATCTCCCTTTTCAGTATCCTCAATATCTTTAAGTTTAAGAAACATTATTTGCATCATGCGGTTAAGGTTAACAAACCTAGCCTCCAACATATGAACTAGAGAAGCTGCAGCAGTTTCATAATTTGGAGCAAGTTCTGCTAAGGATCTATCGTCAATATCCTCATGCTTGCTAACATGATTAAAGAATTCTTCAATATTATCTTTACCAATTATGGAGCCACTACCTATTAAAAGGTCTTTCAGGGTGAACTTAGGGATCAACATTGTGAGCTAAGAACAAGGTGACAACTACAGAAAGAACTAATTTTTTGTGTTTTTGATATAAAGAAGCAAACCAGTACAACTAATTTTTGTGTGTTTTTGATAAAGAGAAAAAAACAAACTAAGCAAAAATAAACTAAGCAAAACAAAAAACAAAGTAAAGAGATTGGTTGTGAGGGACTCCCCTTGTAAAGCTGTCCTTAACTCGCCGGCAATGGCACCAGAAAAAGGGGTTGATGGTTCAAGATATCCCGAGCTCCTTGGGAACCCCAAGAGGAAGGTATGATGAGCACAGCAGCAAGTTTCCCTCAGTTATGAAACTAAGGTTATCGAACCAATAGGATCAAGGAAACAACTCCAAAGTGTTGCTACCAACTTGGAATCCTGCACAACACAACCAAAGAACTTTGCCCCAACTTACAGTGAGGTTGTCAATCTCACCGGTTTTGCTGAAACAAAGGATTAAACATATAGTGTGGAAGATAGTAATTGCTTGCATAAAGTAAACAGTAAATAGTAAATAGTAGATGGTATATCAATGGTAAAAGAATGGACCGGGGTCCATAGTTCACTAGAGGTGATTCTCCTTAAGATAAATAGTATGTTGGGTGAACAAATTATAGCGGGGCAATTGACAGATTTGAGAAAGCATACAATGCATATACTAGACATCTTGACTCCTATGAGATTTGATTGGGCATTACAACATTATACATAGACCGTAATCCAACTGCATCTATGACTAATAATCCACCTTCAGGTTATCATCCGAACCTCCTCTAGTATTAAGTTACAAGCAACAGATAATTGCATTAAGCAAAGTGTGTAAAGTAAACAATATGATTGTCCCATGGACAAAGGATTGTTATTTTCTTACTAGTAGCAACAACACATCTACAACCTTAGAGATTCCTGTCACTTCCCTAGATTACTAGAGGCATGAACCCACTATCGATCATAAATACTCCCTCTTAGAGTTGCAAGCATATACTTGGCAAAGATAGTTACTAACAACGGAGAGCATGCAAGATCACAAATAACATAGACATGATAGAATCAATAATCAATCTGAAATAGCATCTCAATATCCATCAGATCGCCGCAAATACAACATGCAGAATTACAAATAGATGATCTTGATCATGAACGGATCTCACAAGATCTAAACATGATAGCACAAAGGAGGAGAACCAACCATCTAGATACTACATGGACCCATAGTCCAAGGATGAACTACTCACGCATCACACCGGAGGCAGTCATGGTGATGAAGAAGGCCTCCAGGGTGATCTCTCCCCTCCGGCAGGGTGCCTGGAAGAGCTTCGTATCCCCCCGATATAGGGATGGAGATGGCAGCGCCTATAGACTCTTTCGTGGATTTCTAATTGGGTCTTTGATCGAGTACTTAGGGTTTTCGTCCCGGGAGGCTTTTATAGGCGAAGGGGCAAGGTCGGTGGAGCACCAGGGGGCCCACACCCCCTGGTGGCGCCCCCCAGGCCGCGCCACCACTACGTGTGGCCGTCCTAGTGCGCCACTTCGTCTCCCCTCCGGACTCTATGTTGCTTCGGGTAAAATATTGAGTTTGGCTTTTGTCCCGTCCAATTCGAAGAATATTTCCTTAGTAGCTTTTCTGAAACAAAAAATAGCAGAAAACAGGCAACTAGCACTGTGGCATCTTGTCAATAGGTTAGTTCCAAAAAATGTATAAAAATACCCCAAAGTGTGAACAAAACATAAGAAAGTAGATATAAAACAAGAATGGAACATCAAAAATTATAGATACGTTTACGACGCATCAGTTTCTCAAACTTCAAAAATAGGGAGACATTAGGCATACCTCTCATGTTTGGTTCCACTTATCTCTTCCTTTTTTATTTATTTCTCAGAAACTCGAAGTCGTTCACTCTACTGCAAGTATATATGAAAACCTCGAGGCGGAAAGAAAATAAAGAGGAAAATAAAGATAAATGGAGAAATCTTTTTGTGGTTTTTAAGAGAGGGACTTTAAAGAATAGAAAATTGGCAGCAAAGCTCGGCTAATTTTTTTTGAAAGCAAATAGAAAGAATTAAAAAAAGGTGTTGGGGAAACCAACACAAGTGCTTATAAACTCAAATAAAAACACAACCTCTAAATAAAAGAAAATAAACGCCAAATAAAGATACATAAGGAAACTTCCCCAAGCTTAGGCTTTTGCAAGCCCTTCAAATCATTGTGGGGGCAGGAAAAAGTCGTTACTCCAGTTTGCAAATTGAGTTGAGAGGTTACTAGTTGATTCTTGGAGGTTCAAAGATAGGCTATGCATCCTCTCCACAGTCCCTCCTAGTCCTTGAAAATATTGGTATGTGGCGAACTGGGTTTGTGGGTGCTCCTCCTGATAAGGAACTTCTTGCTCCTCCTCTTGGTCCTCATCCTTGTCTGGAATCTCTTCCTTAGGTTGGTGTTTCTCAACCTACAAGTCATATAGCAAACATCCTTCCTTGATAGAGAAAAGACCATTAAGCATAGGAGCTGGGTATAGACGCCCAGCTCCAGCAATATGCAGATAATAAACAGCACCTCTCCTAGTGAGCATTCCACAGGCTCTCAAGGTGGAGAAACCAACATGTCTCTCACCTATCACGAGTTGAAACTCACCTAGATTGATGTCTAGGGCATGGGCAAGCACGGTGATGACGCCTCCTCCTGTGATTGGCCCTTGACTTTGGGAGGCTTGGTGCTCTAGGTAGCGCATAAGGATGGCGCCCAAGTTGAGTGACATGTTGTAGTTGATATAAGCAGCCTTTGCAAGGACTAGGATGTCCTCCTCATTGAGTTGTGAACTCATTATGTGCCTGCAAGGTGTTAGCAATAACATAGAACAAATAGCGAATTGTAGGATGTTGAATATTCTTTCCCTTGTTCACTCTACTAGTGAAGCTCATTCCATTATAGTATTGTTCGGGGGAAGGATTTAAGCCAGTAAAGGATGCGTGTAAATCATGAACATCATTGTTTGGAAAATTAAAGCATGCACAAATGATTCATCTAATGTTAAGGTGTAGTTGTCGTTCATTAGATGGAAATAAATAGTGTCCTCTCATTGACATTGTTTAACGGTGCTTTGCAACAAACTTAGGAATTCAATGGTTAAGCAGTGATAAGTAGGTACATCATTGTACACAAAGTTTTGCAGGCCAGCTCTACTGCAAAGTAAATTAAAGTCATCAGAAATACCGAGTTGGTTCAATATAATGGGGCAAGCCCACTTGGTAGCCTTCACTTCACGGTTCTTGATCCTGTTGAAGCATTCACGATGGGCCTCATCCTTGAACCGTATCCCCATGCGTTCCTGAGCGGCAGCCCGAGAAGCACTAGCGGTGGCACGAGCATGAGTTTAGCTCCTTGTGTTCATCATCTAAAACATTGAAGAAAGGCAAAAATAATTTTTTTGATCCAACAATAGTAAATACAATATATTCCTCATCATAACACACTATGAATCTCCTCAAGATAATAATCTAGGCAAGAAAATTATGGCAATTGGTTCATAGTTGGTCTCACCCTAGATTGATAATAACAATAGATCAAAGACAAATTTGCAAAAAGTAATTAAGGGATCGGAGAAGAAACATACAGTAGATCACTCGTGCACGAGGAAATCGAACAAAATTGACTAGAGATGAAGATATCTTGAGGTTTTGAGAGAGTTTGGAGGTAGAAGAGAGAAAAATGATTGAAGTTTTGGTGTTGGAGGTACTTTCCCGTGCGATTTTGTGGTTGGAAGCAACTATATGGGCGGAACATGTGTTCCCGCCGTATAGTTGGTATTCTATCAAAATATTAGGGTTTCCTCTTGGCAGCGCAGCTATACGGACGCAATGTTCCTGCTGTATAGTTGGTCGTTAAACTGTCTGTCCTTGCGAAAGAAAATATACAAAGTCATCGCTATCTATACGACCGGAACTATATAGCTGGAATTTTTATTCCCGCCGTATAGTTGGTCGTTAAACTCCTAGTACATTAGAAAATAAATTGTACGGAGGCATTGATATCTATACGATCGGAGCTATACGGCCAGAATTTTTATTCCCGTCGTATAGTTGGTTGTTAAACTCCCAGTACATCTGAAAAGAAAATTGTCGAAGGCAAAGATATCTATACGACCGGAACTATATGGCCGGATTTTTTTTTCCTTCTGTATAGTTGGTCGTTAAACTCTCTGTATTCATGAAAATAAAATTGTCGAAGGCAAACATATCTATACAGCCGGAACTATACTGCCAAAATTTTTATTCCCGCCGTATAGTTGGTCGTTAAACTCTCTGCATGCATCAAAAAAACTCTATTTCCTCGAGAATTACTTCTTTTCTTGTAACTTAGTGATATACCTTGTTTATGACAGAAAATTGATAGTAAATATTGTCATCCAACAATAACATGAATAAAGCAGAATTTCAAGTAGTACCGAACTTCTTCTCCTCAAACGGAGTTTTCTAGCACTCTTTATTAAACATAAACTACAACTACAACTAAAAACTTAACTCAAACCTTTATTTAACATGGGTTGCCTCCCATGGAGCTCTCTTTTATGGTCAATAGCTTGACCTTAATGATACTCACTTGGGCCAGATGAGTGGAACACCCACTCCAAAGTACTTGGCCTTCAAAGTGATGGCCTCCTTCTCGTCATGTTTAACTTTCTTTTCCCTGGGGAAATGGATAACAAAAGGATCCCGCGAAGGAAATTGCAACTTCACGTTCCCTTCATGAAGGTTAATTAAAGCCTTTATAGTTCTCCAGAAAGGACTGCCTAGTATTATAGGAGCAACAGTATCTTTAGGCATGTCAACAATAACGAAGTAAATTAGAGCATGACAGCCTTTGATGTAAACTAAAGTGTTCTCCTTAATTCCTACAGCTTGTGTGTAGGTGGAATCTGCTAGATGAAATTTTAACTCACTAATTTCAAAGGAGCCAAGATTTAACTTGTTAAAAAGACTCTTTGGAATTGTTGAGACGCTTGCACCTAGATCACAAAGTGCAGCTATCTCATTGGTTACAATCTTTGTCTTAATAGCAGGCTCAAATATGTCATCTAGTTTAACAGGTAACTTTTCAACGATTTTCTTGTATTCCTATTCAAGCTTGCATACCTTAATTGCTACTTGATCAACAAAGTGTTGATACATGGCTTCACAAAGTGTTGATACATGGCTTCATCGTTACCTTCACTTACCGGAATTTTGACGTTGATCCTCTTTACGAGGTCTTCGATGGTGTAGCTTGGTGAAGGGACATTACTATAATCAAGTTCTTCAGGCTCTTCCCTTTGGATCCTCATCATTTTGAGTTCTTCAACAGGATTGGGCTCAACTTTACCTGCAAATTTAGCTAGAATGAGAGTTTGACTCTCAGTTATCTTACCTAGCTGTGCCTCAACGATCCTCGTTCTTTCTTGAAGGGCCTACAAATCATTTCTCAAACTAACAACTTGGTTAGATAATTTACCAAGCATGGCATCATGGTTCTCTGTTATTTTAACAACAATATTGTTTTGTTCATTTTGCGAGTCTATAAAAGACTTAATTGTTTCTTGGAGACTACCATTACCAGTTCCCATATTATTATTAGAATTACCTGTAGGACTAGAATAATGTTTTTGAAAGTTAGGATTATAACTCTTTTTCCAAACAGGGTTATAATCATTACGAGCTACGAAGTCTAATTCTTCAATATTTGTTTTAGTGGTGGCTCTTACCTAGGTTTCCTTACCTTTTATGGCTAGTATGAGCTCATCCAACTTTGCATTGAGTTCTTTGTTTTCTTGTGGTGAAATAGCATTCACCTTCTTCGTGTTTGATCTTTCCACATGCCATTGGGCATGGTTGTCTTGCATATTGTCTAACAGCTGCTTTGCTTCGGTAATATGCTTACCCATGAATGTTCCTTCAGCTGCAGTATCAAGCATAGACTTAGATACAGGATTAAGAGCATTATAAAATAAATAAAGGATTAAACAATCTTCCATCCCATTACTAGGACAGTTTCTTAGGCATTATTTCATCCTCTCCCATGTAAGCGCTAGTGGCTCATGCTCTTCCTGTCTAAAACCAGTAATATTAGATCGGAGTTGCATAGTCTTTGCAGGTGGAAAAAATTTAGTCATAAATAAATAAGTACATCCCACCCATGATGTAATAGTATTTCTAGGAAAAGGTAGCAACCATTCTTTTGCTCTCCCTCTTAGAGAGAAAGGGAATAGACGTAATTTGACCGTGTCAGGGTCAACGTCTTTTATACGCATCATATCACATATTTCAGTGAAAGTATTTAAGTGCATACCTACGTCTTCAACAGCAGAGCCTCCAAATTGATTCTATTGAACCAAGCTTAAATAATGGGGCTTAATTTCATAGTCATCAACAACAATTGCTAGCTGAGTAATAGGAGTATGCAAATAATCATTGTTGGGAGTAGCAAACTCCCCAAGCTTCTTTTCAGCCATATTTCCTATGTTTTTGCGTTTTCTTAATCAAAGAATTATAATAGTAAAAACAAAAATTTAAAGGCTAACTAATTTTTTGGTTTATCAAAAAAAACTGAAAGCAAACTAACAAAATTAAAAACAAGATTTAAAACTAGCAAGGTTCCTAATAACCTCACCAGGGTAACTATTGCTTCCTTGGCAACGACGCCAGAAAAAGGGTTGATACCTTCGATCCGGATTACGGATGTAGTGTAGCTTTTTTTTTCCTAGTAGACCTAGGTTATCGAATCCTCGGGAAGCGAATGCGTTGTGAAGTTACTTTAACAGACCTTCGGGAGTTTTAGAATTCCTTTTGTGTTTACCCCGGACCAATAGCTTGCGTCTTTTTGTTGTTGTCGATGATGAAGAGAGAGAGGGCCTAGGGCATTTGGTTTCACTTGTAGTTGTGCAAAACATCCGATGGGAATAAAAGATAGAAATAAAGTATGCATGTACTTGTTAGAGCAAGATAAATTATATGTGGGCAGTGCATCTATAATTTCTATTGCCTCCGCAACCGCTTATAGCAATAACCTACTAGTCTCATCCGTAGAAGAAAGAGAACTAATGATATGCATAGTGATGTCACCGTTAATCCCAAATAAATCCCTCACATACAGCTATACTACCCCTTCTGTCACTTGGGTTCCCAACCTGCATATCAGTCATTACTCATACTCCCTATACCTGGATCAATCCTCGGGGTCTTGGGTACCTGACAAGTCATTTGATTGAGGCAAGAGAGGATAAAATAATCATCATGTCATACAAACTAATATATGATCCCATCTATGATAAATAACATGCACAATTGGTACATGGCTAGGCCAAAGCCCTTAGCCCAAGGAGAATTACTCACACATAGAGATGAGATCAACAATCACAAACATTGTAATGAAAATCATAAGATTGATAGCAATAGTCTTACAATGTCGCTAATCGGAGAAGAAATCTACTATTACAAGTGGTGGAATATTGCTATGGAGATGGAGAAGAGTTTTGAGATCTGAAGGCGGCTGGAGATCTGTGGTAGAGACTTTTTAGCGAGGTCTGGCTTGTTTTCTCATCGCTCGAGGCTTATTTATACAGTGGTCCCTTCACGAAAGTTGTTCTATTTAACCTAATGGTGGCGGCATCAACTATACGGCCGGAGCTATACAGCTAGAATTTTTGCTCTCGCCGTATAGTTGGTCATTAAAGCGTCTGCCTCCATATTACGGCTCCTAGTTTCTTCTGGTTGTTGGAAATCTCGTATCTTTGACTTTAATGTAGTGATTTCCTCCTTTAAACGACATTATCTGCGCAGGAAAAATATAAAAGAAAGGATTGCATACCCCTCTAAATATTAGCATTAGTGACAGGGTTTAGAGAGATATTTCATCAAAATTATGAACAATATCCAGTTTAAATGTAGACGTAGATGGCTATATTTCAGAGCCATCAGCTATGCATTCTCATTTTTGCTACTTAGATGGCTAGTCTGGTTTTCCCAAATTGTTGTACACCCTGATGATAAACTAAAAACTACTTTCATTTGTCCTTATGGCCTTGATGCTTATCGGTGTATGTCTTTGGTCTTTTCAATGCTCCTACCACTTTTCAAAGCATGACTGCTATTTTTGACGATTATGTTGAAAGTATTATGGAAGTGTTCGTGGACAATTTCTCTGTTTATGGAACTTCCTTTAATCATTGTCTCCATAATCTTCACAAAGTTTTGTAGAGATGTGAAGACACTAACATAGTCTTGAACTGGGAGAAATGTCGTTTCATGGTCCAAGAAGTCATAGTACTCGATCATAAAGTCTCAGGTAAGGGCATAGAAGTCGATAAGGCAAAGATTGAAGTAATAGAAAGGTTACCCCCTCCTCGAGATATAAAAGGTATAAGAAGCTTTTTAGGTCATGTAGGATTTTATAGAAGATTCGTTAAGAATTTATCGAAAACTGCTAGACCATTAACTAACCATCTTCAAAAGGATGTTTGTTTTAATTTTTATGAAAAATGTCTTACTTCTTTCAACATATTAAAACAAGCCCTTCTTGACTCCCATTATAAAACCACCTAATTGGAAGAAACCTTTTGAGCTATTTTGCGAAGCTAGTCATGAAGCTGTAGGAGCAATTCTTTGTCAGTGTGATGGTGATGACCTTAATATCATTCATCATGCTAGTTGCACCTTAAACGGGGCCCAAAAGAACTATCCTATGGTAGAGAAAGAATTCTTCTTAGTAGTCTTTTCCTGTGATAAATTTAGATCTTATATCATGGACTCCAAAGTTAGAGTACATATTGATCGTGCTGGCTTAAAGGAAATCCTAGAAAGGACTGATGTTAAGCCAAGAATGATCCTTTGGACTCTACTTTAGCAAGAATTTGATTTATAGATCTTACAAAGGAAGGAACAGGTGGAGGAAACATTCATGGACACTCAAGAAGTTGCTCATCCAAAACTTCTATGTATCTTCTTGCAAAGGTTTTGGTGATTTTCTATGACCTGTTTTATTCGAAGAGAGGAAGAAAAGAAACTCAAATGAGACAATATTCCTCGATGATCATGGCTTATGAAATTCTAAACACATCTTTGTTCTGTATGATTTTCTGCTATTTCTTTTTGCATATTTGATTTCCTCTCGTTTTTCTGAGTTCACTGTCGGTTTTACGAGATCGGTACAGGTGGGCCGTACGGCCAGATCCGCCCGTACCGCTGGTCGTTAAGACTGCAGGTGCCTTGGTTTCGTTTCCACATAATCGATACAACCGCACGGTACGGGTGCAGCCCCCACCATACGGCCGGTCGTTATCTATTCTATGGATGCTTCCAGTTTTCGTTCATTTCCCCGTGTAAAAAAATGAAAATTCAACCAATGTGAAGACAGCACAGACGAGTAGTACAAGCGGAGCCTGCCCGTACTACTTAGTCGGTTGACTAATTACCGACTTCGATCCGTGTTGTTTTTAGAAACGACCCGGTACGGGCGCGCCGTACGGGCGTGCCCCTATACCGACTGGTCGTTATGACCCAAAATTCCTTCTTTTGCACCTTTTTGTTTCCATATTTGTTATGATTCTTTTTTTAGGCAACTCTTTTACTCCCAGTATGAATTTTACCTTGCCTCTAACCCTTTATAAGTCTCCTAGAAGGCTTCTATCCTTGCATTGATAATACAGATCTTCTCCAAAATCTACTTCTTCCACATAAACTCTTTGGAACCATGACCTCTACATGGAGCACCCTTCAAGAGAAGGAATATCTCTATGGGTCGTCTTCAAGGATTACGGATGAAGACAACGTTGTTGTACCAGAAGAGAAGAAGTTAGAAGATGGATACAAGCTGATGGAAACAATAAATGATGGATTCAAGCTGATGGAAACAATAAAGGATGGATGCAAGATGTTCAGCCTAGGCATTGGAAAAGAAGGTGACTTCGACGAAGTTCAACTTGATTTAGAAGGAGATGGGGATTTTTTCTTGAAAAGGGTGAAGAGATAAGGGGATGAGATTCAAGCCTCCCTAGACAAGCTCAATCACCGCATCAAGAAGATTGAGATAAAGTCTCCAGGATTTTCTAAATATATTGAAGTGTTGCATCGCTACTTGGACCAGATGGACTTGAAGATAATGAAGGGGATAGAGGCGAATCTCAACATCAGCCTCAGATCCATTAATGCTCAGAAGCAAACAATAGAGATGCACAAGGCCCTTCTTGAGAAATTGGAGAAAGTCAATGAGCAACGCCGGATTCGTATCTTGACCTTGGAGACATCAAACAAGATGCTACGTGCAAGTCTTCGCGATTCCGGAGCCTCTTCACCATGAAGCACGCCACGGTATCAAATAATCGCAAGGGATTATTTGATCCACATGGCTTGACTCCAAGCTTGGGGGATCTATGAGAATCTTGTAATCTATCTTATAGTTTTTGTATATTTACTTTTCTGCACGAATGGTTAGGTTAAATTTCTGAATTTGCATTAGTTGCATCAACTTCGAGTTCACTTTGTTCAAGAGAAGAATTATATCCGTTGATTTATGAGACTTTATGATAATTGAAGTTGTGTTTGATTCATGATTATTATATTAGATGATTTGAACTAGGTTGAGTGTTATGATACTTGTACAACTGTCATAATTTTAGGGACTTCCACACCAATAGAATTATAAGTTATGAGAAGAAGAATTCTGGTAGCATATTATAATTAAGATTTTTCAGAAGCCATTGAAGTAGTGAGCATGATTAAATAGCTTGCTGAAAATAAAAAGAGAAAAGGGAGAAAATAAAAAATATAGACATACAAGTATCAAAACAGAAAAATAAAGCAGCTATTAAAAGAATCAAACCTAGAAAAAAAAGGGAGAGATAAAAAGGAAATGATCATGAATCTTCATTACTAAACTTAGTGTTACATATCTTTAAACTCCGTGATCATATGATATGTTGAATCACTAGTAGCTTCTTATAATTTCATTGATACAGAAAAAGGTGTGGAAGCCTCTAAGTTATGTAATGTGTAAGGGCATGGTAATACCCCCGACATATCTCTACATCTGATGTTATATTCCCGCTTCAATTTCTACCTCATTTATTGTAACGACTCGTGTCTCATGAATATGAGGATCTTGTCCATAAGCCACCATCTTTCTCGGGGATGACCAAGATCCTAGCTTGGGGGAGTTGATGCATCCAAAATTGAAGCATATTTACCTTTTGTTTTTGCATAAATAGAGTAGGGATTTTTACATTTCACCGCGCCTACGCGCACTATTTTGTTCTTATTTCAACAGGATCCCAAATCATGGGGTCATATATGAACATATCAATTAGAGCTGTCATATTGTGTAATTATATGATATTTCTAAGTGATAAAAGTAACTTTATGAATTTGCCTTCGCACCTAGAAGAATACCAATCGAAGAGGAGGCATCATTATGGTTAACAACCATTGGTATGGGCGGATCCCGCCTGTACCAGGTGCCATTGCGACTGCCTCATCAAATAATTCTTTGTGGCAAAGATGAGAGGGAGATCCGACATTCACAGCCACCAGAAACCACGAAACACCACATCCGAGAGGGATCTGAAGGAGGAACTTGGTTGGGGTAAAATCCCTGTTGATCCACGAATCATTGGAGGACAACGCATCATCCCCTTGATCATCAACCGCTGCATCTTCATCACCACCATTACTCCATCTTTCATCTATTAGATCTATTTGTAATTCTAGATCCAATTGTGGTTTGCATTAGATGCACCCCGTACTTTAATCCATTCATTTGATTATGATGATGTTGTTGATTGATTCATTGAGTGAGTAATTCCTTTGTTCTTCGGGAGATGGAGAAACCCTAGCACAATTATGAACTTGTAATAAAGATGATCTATTCTTGTGACCTACATAGTCAAAGGGGAATTAAAGAGGGACTCCCTAAGCTAATTATGATATCCATGGGCAAACCCTTAATTACAGTGGTTTGTATGGGTGATTGCTCTCAGACATCGCAGTTGTTATTGAGAGGTGACCTCACACTTGGCTCAACAAAGTGGCTTCCTACGAGCCTTATCGTGAACATCTTATTATTGGGCTCTCTCCACACATATCATGACACAAGGAGTATGTTATCTTGATTACATATAACAATAATACTATACTAGTGGTGTATCCTACATCCCCGAGAACGTCTTAGCCCTATTGAGTTCAACCACGCTTTCACATAAACTTGTTACTTGTTTTCTTTTACTTGTTTTAATTACTTTTCTGCAAACAACCATAAACCATTCAAATACCCTTTACTTGAGATCAAAGACAGCTTACAAGTATACTTTGGTAGAGAGTAATGAGGGGCATAAAGTCCTTTACCAATAGCTCTCTATGGGTTCAATATCTTTACTTCGAAACTAGCTACAATTTGTCTGTGCACTTGCAGTCATCACATCACTTGGTATCTATTCTATGGATGTGAGTGTCATCACAATCCAGATTTAATAAGAATAAACCTTTACTCTATCGCGCATGAGCATAAAACACATTATTCATATAAATAGAACAACCATTTTTTTCTGATTTAAATGAATAATGGTCTTGCAACAAGCAAGACCCACTGACAATATTCATGTTCAAGGCCGATACATAGTAACATTTATTCAAAATTAAAACTAATCATGAGGGAAGACGCAGAGGGAGAGTGCCGACATCCATCACATCCACTTTGTGGTTGTTGCCGACACGCTTCGTCACCTCATCATTCACCAAGTGTTGGCTATTATGCAACTCCTCCTATGAGTTACAAATATGGGCAACAGAACCAGTATCAAATACCCAAACGTTGTGTTTGGCACTTGTGAGGAAAACATCAATAACATTATATCATATATACCTTTCTCTTTGGCAACAATCTTGCCAACCTTCTTAGCCTCCATATACTTGGAGTAGTTGCGCTTCTAGTGACCCTCACCCTTGAAGAAGAAGCACGTGGCGCCGGGCTTGGCCTTGGGCACCCTAGAGGAGGAGGCAACAGGTTTGTCATCCTTCTTGGGTTTGCCCCTTTTGACCTTGCCCTTCTTGGCGGACTTCTTGAAGTCAACAGTCCTACTGACCATCAAGACGGTGTGATCCTTCTTTATTTCCACCTCAGCGTGCTTGAGCATGGCGAACAGCTCAAACGGGGTTTTTGTCGTACCATGCATGTTGTAGTTCATCACGAAGCTTTTGTAGCTAGGGGCAGAGACTACGACACCCCATCAACCGCTAGCTCATCATTGATTTTGCAATCAAGATTGTTTAGGCGTTGAACGTAGCCAGACATTTTGACCATGTGCTCGCTCAAGCTGTTGTGCTCCTCCATCTTAGTTGAGAAGAAGAGGTTCGAAGCCTCATACCTCTCAGACTGGGCCGGGGGTGCAAAGATGGCCTTGATATCGGTGATGATCTCGAATGAGCTCTTGTTCTCAAAGCGCTTCTGCAGGTTGGCCTCCATGGCGTAGAGCATGCCACTCTGGACATAGGCGTTATCATATGCCTTCTGATGATAAACATTTTTATTAGCCTAAGAGGCAGTAGCAGTGGGTTGGTCACCTATAGCAGCCTCAATTATGTAGGACATCTTCTGGGGAATGAGGAGAATCTTTAGATTACGAGACCAGGTGGTGAAGTTCGTCCCGTCAGTTTTTAGCTTTTCTTTCTCAAGGAAGGGGCCAAGGTTGAATGTGGAGCGAGACATATATAATGGTTTTTGTAAAGTATTTAATCTTAATGTTCATTATATGGGTTCTTATTTATTGAAACTAAAATACCAGAACTCCCACTCAAACGACCATCCCTCAACATTCGTTCGGTGACTACACGATCCCTTTACACCGCATCATCCTCGATCATCACGGCCTTTAATGCAGCTGCCAGGGTAGATATCACCATATTGATCACATATCCATGCAACTCATGCTTGACCTTTCGGTCATCTGTGTTCCAAGGCCATGTATGTATATGCTAGGCTTGCCAACTATAACCATAGTGTATTGCAGTGCATACATGGCTTGCACCCACCATATGCAAACATCAATGTGTTTGCACCCGATCATCATGGCCTGCTCCACAATGATGGACTTTCTTGGTCGTGCGCACTTGTGGGAGAACACGAACATTGGAATTATAGTATGAGTGATTATCTTATTATGCTACCGTCGTAAGTCTAATACTATCACAACAAGATCACACAACAGCTAACATCTAATGAAAATAGTTGTGTATGTGATATGTGGTGGCTATCGTGTCTTGTTCTCCATCGAGAACATCGCCATTTGCACTAGGCTCATAGTGCCACCTTGCCTTCGGTTGTCTATCCCATAAACACAAACTTAACCCACACATATCACTTTCCCTCCTGCAAAATAAAGTTAGACGCTTATACTTTATGTTCGCAAGTTTTAGGTGATTGATTGGGCTTTCACACAAGAACTGCTTCTTACCTATGAATCCAACCACAATGTGGATTAACTAGTTACCGCTTTAAATTCCTTTTTAGGGACATCCTTTGTAAGTGCCATATCAACTAATATCGGAGAGATGAAGAACCACCAGTCACTTATATGGTACAAGATGTATGTTAGTTGTGGAACCGGTCTCGCGTAAGGTTGGTCTGGCCGCTTCATCTGACATTACAGCGATAGTAGCAAGTACATGTGGGAAGGTACCAATTAGAAAATCAACACCCACACAATCCACATGTGTTCTACTCGTACTAGTACATCTACGCATAGATCACTCTGATACCACTGAAGGGGTTCAGTGGCAGAAAACAATATATTTTCCTACTACAAGAATGCACCAACCCAAGATCTATCTATGGAGAAGTAAAGTAACGAGGAGGATACGGTAATCATACCTCTGAAGACCAAGAAAGCGGGAATACGTTCCTGCGCAAACGTTACTAATGAAGCCAAGCGTCACAAACCTCAAGGTCTAGAAGGCTTCAAGCATCCAGTACCACTATTGGTGATGCCTTGTCGAGCTTTACAGGCCTCCAGTGTAAAGGACGTTTCCCGAGCCCCGGTCTAGAAAGGCTACGGAAGAAGAAGATCCGGACCGATTCTAGCAGCATGACGACGTGCGTTGGGTGGAGAAACCTCTACCTCGTGTAGCACGTTCCTAATTTGGGCACACGCTGAGAGGGAGAGAGATAGAATGGCCTATGCCAAATTGTGGGATTGAGTTTTTTTGAAATTGGGGTGAAACCCACCCCAATATATAGGAAAAACTGAGCTACTCCCACCCTCCAAGTCCCGTGGTCAGACTAAACCCTTGGAGAGGTGGTAGGAGGGGCTGCCGATAGTGGGGATGGGCCCCACCCACCCGCCCAAGCCCACCAAGGGGCCAACAGGGTGGGAGCCCTCCCACCCTGGACGCATGGCCCTAGGGCCCTTGGCCCTTCCCTCTTGGGCCCTCTTCCCTCCTAGGGAAGGCCCATGTGGGGTTTTTACTTTTTCCTTTTATTTATAATATTTCCATATTTAATATTAATTCATAATTAAATGTTAAATACATTATTTAATTTCTCCTTGTTCAAAACTCCTCTTGAACGGACTCCAAACACTTCGGTATTCTCTCCGGAACCATTTTGATTCTCTCTTCCTATTTCTCTATCGGTATTAGATCAACTCGCATCATCGATTAACCTTTAGCATGACACCCTTACAGTTCGGGGATGTTCAGATATGAAGGGGATCTCTCCCTGATCATTGATCATCAGCAGTATCTGGAAATACATGATAATCCCTGCTCATTCCACGACATAGTATTGTTCGCTTGAACCTTCTAAACGTCGAGTCTTATTCCTTTTGCACAATGGTACCTAGTTTGTCCAAGACCTGATCTGATGTATCTCATACAGTTCAATCTTGTTACTGACAAACGCTTTTACTCATTCCCGTGATAACACATCCATGTGATCTAGTCACATGCTTTCAAGCTCATTGATATGGTCTCACACCTTTATGGCCACCCAGTTATGGACATGACGGTTGATGTGATCAAAGCAGCCGCAGGAAATAGTTATTGAACATGATCTCATGATCGAAGGATTACGTTACTACGCTTTGCTAGATATCGCAACGCTGAACTTTGTGACTGGATCATGTTGAAATTCTACTGTCGGGTGCATCCATCACTTAATTAAGTGACCTCATTGTCAGGTGACTGTTTTATGTCAAGTCCATGATCGGGAAATCTCGATCATCATGTTCCCAACAAACTAGTACTAGAGGATACTAGGGACCTGGTTGTTTATATACCACACATGTATTAATGTTTCCGCTTAATATAGTTATAACATGATACAAAACTATTATGAACATTTAGAGATATAACAATAAAACACTTTATTTATTGGCCTCTAGGGCATATCTCCTTCACTAATGCCACTTGTGTCTAGAATGGATAGAAAATTATCTAGTATATCTTCACTTATGTCCTACACTGGCAGGCTTACTCTACTGAATTCAGTTATACAATCTCTTCCTTTGTATGACATGTGTTCTTCCTACAACCACCCCAATATTCCTTGGGTAAAATTGATATGGCAAGTATATTATAATGGAAGACTTCCTCCTCATGCAGTCACATCCAAGGGAGTTCTAGTGGAGAGATTGTCTTGTTCTGTTAGATTTATACAGGGGTCTTCCTTCTTGTTCAATTAATAATGGACAATCAGTCTTGCTATGGAAGGATATATGGAACAATGAAGTGAGAGCGAATAAATAACCACAACTATATTGTTTTGCTAAGAACAAGAACCTGATCATGGAAAAGGTAATCATGCATACCAATGAAGACATATATGATATGCATAATTTACCCCTGTCCACTGTAGCTATTGAAGAGCTGCAGGATCTCAATGAAGAAATCAATATTATCCCAAGAACTGATGAACGAGAGTCATGGTCATTCCTATGGGGTTGATCATATTACACTACTAGAGAAAACCCTACCCGAGACGCACCTGGAACCCCATCCGAGGCGCATATGGTATGCGCCTCTAGTGACGCGCCTCTAGTATTTGCTACGCGAGTCGCATATCATATGCGCCTCAAGTATCTGTATAGGAGGCGCCTATATGGGTACATGCGCCTCGCGTATATGAAGTATAGGAGGCGCATGTGATATGCGCCTCACATATGTTATGGTATGTGCCTCCGGTAGTACCCAATATACGCCTCCTATACTTCCCATATGCGCCTCGGGTATATTTTCGAAATTTCAAGTTTTACAGCAATTTTCAAATTACAGTTTACAGGTATTCAAATATACAATACAGTCCAGCATACAATATAAACATCACAGAATTTTCCAAAAACTTGCAATTGGCAAAAGCATAATAGAACCAGCATGAATACAAGTACATTACACATCAATCACGACATACGAGTTCATACATCAATAAGTGACAAGTTTTCACACAACACCAAGTGTTTGTGCCACAAGTTCATACCTCTGAGTACAAGTTCACAATCACATTACAACTCCGACAACGGAGCTCTATCTAGATGAAGTAGAGCACATAACCTACCATGAAGAGCAACAAGGTTGTGATCACGAGGAAGTTCCTCCATTTCTTCCTCACGTGCCTCCTCCAGTTCTCTTCCGCCACCTCTCTCGTCTTGTAGTCTTTGTAGTTGTTGCCCGAGAATTTGTTCACTTGCTTCTGGCAGTCTTTCCACTCCTCGTACACACCTGGAACCTTGCCAGCGTACATGACATAACACTTCTTCGCCATCTCCTATACACAAGATAGATGATATTATCTATGTCAGTGCAAAGCAATAGCAGTTCACAAGATAAGATCATGCATATATATGGGTGCAACAAGATGTAAGAAATCACGTTCTAATCATCGGCATTTCGAAGAAAGACAAAAAACCAAACCAAGAATGACTTGCATTAGTGCCTCATACTTAGGTTGGGCATGGAAATAACAATGCTCGCTGTTTGATCTCGTGTGGCAAGTAGAGTATATGCCCAAATTACTAGTCTACTTGGCACACGAGATCAAACAGCGACATAGTCATACACATGACGCCACAACACGTTCTAATCATCGGCATTTCTAAGAAAGCCAAAAAAAGCAAACCAAGAATGACTTGGATTCGTGCCTCATACTTAGGTTGGGCATGGAAATAACAATGCTCGCTGTTTGATCCTGTGCGACAAGTAGAGTATATGCCTAAATTACTAGTCTACTTGGCACACGAGATCAAACAGCGGCATAGTCATACACATGTGCCACAATACGTTCTAATCATAGGCATTTCAAAGAAAGACCAAAAAAATCAAACCAAGAATGACTTGGATTCGTGCCTCATACTATTCATATCGCCAAAGACAAAAGAAGAGAAATACTTCCACGATTCATATAGCATGGGCATGATATGTCAAGTGGCAAAGCAAGGAAAGGATTCGGTCTCCACGGCAACGACTCATTTCGAGTTTGGTGTGTCTAAAGGAGTCGTTGCCGTGGACCCAGAACCCTTTCCTTGGCTTGCCACTTAACATATTATGTCTTATGTATATGAATCTTGAAAATATTTTTCCTCTTTCAACTTTGGGGCTACGAGATGAAATAGTTTATCATTTCATTGTATCGCTAAAAGGAAATAAATCATTCCACGATTCATATAACAATGTTGCCAATGCTATACGAATAGTGAAATAATGTCTTTCCTTTCGACTTTGGGGCTACAATGAGATATTTGAAACTACATAATTCACCATTTCATTTAATTCATGCTATCTAATATATTCGTATCGCCAAAGACAAAAGAAGAGAAATACTTCCATGATTCATATAGCATGGGCATGATATGTCTAGCGGCAAACCAAGGAAAGGATTCGGTATCCATGGCAACGACTCATTTCGAGTTTGGTGTGTCTAAAGGAGTCATTGTCGTGGACCCAGAATCCTTTCCTTGGCTTGCCACTAAACATATTATGTCTTATGTATATGAATCTCGAAAATATTTGTCCTCTTTCGACTTTGGGGCTACGAGATAAAATAGTTTATCATTTCATTGTATCGCCAGAGACGAAAGGAAAGAAATCATTCCACGATTCATCTAACAATGTCGCCAGTGTTATACGAATAGTGAAGCAATGTCTTCCCTTTCGACAATAGGGCTACAATGAGATATTTGAAACTAAATATTTCACCATTTCATTTAATTCACGCTATCTAATCTATTCGTATTGCCAAAGACAAAAGAAGAGAAATACTTCCACGATTCATATAGCATGGGCATGATATGTCTAGCGGCAAAGCAAGGAAAGGATTCGGTCTCCGTGGCAACGACTCATTTCGAGTTTGGTGTGTCTAAAGGAGTCATTGCCATGGACCCAGAACCCTTTCCTTGGCTTGCCACTAGACATATTATGTCTATGTATATGAATCTTGAAAATATGTGTCCTCTTTCGACTTTGGGGCTACGAGATGAAATAGTTGCCTCATACTTAGGTTGGGCACAGAAAATGACAATGCCGTTGATGGATCTGGTGCGGCAAGTAGAGTATATGCACAAACCTCTAGTCTACTTGGCACACCAGATCTAGCAACGACATGGTGACACACATGACACCACAACATGTTTTAATTATCGACATTTCGAAGAAAGACAAAGAAAGCAAACCACAAGAAGTAGGGCGGAACTAACGAATGAAAAGCAACAAGCACTTAAAATAGTTCATAACACAAATAACTAGCTAGTGTCGCTCACAATCAAGTTCAATGGTTGACGAAACATACTCTAGAGGTTTTGCTAGGCAAGTTTAACATAGTGATAAGAGGTTACAACATGAGTTTGGAACTAATAGCTAACTACCCAGGCAATGCAATCATCAAGACTTCTTCGGCTGTTGAGTCGGCTTTAGGGGAAAATTGATGAAGCCTGACCGAGTTTTCGCCATCTGCATGAACGTCCTATAGTCACCCTGCTGCGCTAAGCGTTCGTCTATCTCCCTATTGGGCGGTGTATGGCCACCGTAGAAGGTGCCCCCGGATTTCATGACTCCCTGGTGCATGATTGTCGGGAGCTCCTCATGGATGTCGAAGAAGTGCTTCTAGAGGTTGCGATCATGTATTATTGCAAGCTTTTCAGCCCACTTCGCGAGGTTAGATGGCACCGTTTTGCTCTCCATGTCATTGAAGAACACCTTCATGTGGTAAATGGCGTAGAAGCATCCTTCCTGCTGCCAGACGGTTGCTTGACGCAGGCGAACTTGGTGTTGTGGCGGAACACGTGTGCGCCGAACTTCACATGTGGCGTTGCCAGTTTGACGCCTCCTGCTACGATGTAGCCGGTGAGAGCACCATCAAGAATGTTCTTGATATTGGTGTAGTTTTTTGGGATCGCACTGTTTGAGTCGAGGTACACGGTTGTTGAGTGTTTCAAATTCAAGCATGTGAACATGCAGCCTGTCTGATCATCCTTCGTGATGGGATGGTAGGGAAGGAGAATCACATCCTTGTCCGAGTATGTTTGCAGGAAGGTTGAGAGGTAGTCGGTCACCAGCGCTATGTCCTCGGCATCTTTTAGGACGACGTCACACATGAAGTAGGGATCACTGTCTGGATGCCCCGGATCTTGTCTCTGGTGATCTTCATGGCCATATTGAGGGAGAATAGCCGGACCAGGGTATTGTGCAGCCGGAACCCGTTCAACATGTCGAAGATGTTGGAATGCTGCAGGTAGAAGATATCCCCGGGAGGGATACACTGACAAAGCACAGCACATAAGGCACCTTAGCCTTGAAAACGAGGTACGACTGATCATTCTCGCGAATGCGGTGCTCCTCAATTGTGAGACAGCTATAATGAAGATTGCGCATTTAAGAGCCTACGACCTCGAGCAACGAGTTACACATCATCGGTGCACCTGCCATGTGTTGCTGATTCCTGGCTTGCCCCGCAGGGCCGTCCTTAGCCCAAAGAACAAGATTTGGACCCTTTCTCCGGTCACCCTTAGGCTTCCTTTTGCGACCCTGCTTCCTGCCCTTTGGGGCGTCGGCCACCGTGTTCACCTCACTGATCACCTTATGAAGGGTGTTAGGGCTGATCAAAGGAACTGCTGGCCTCGGAGGCTCGGTGAAGGGGGCGGGTGGTGGCGTCTCCTAACTAGCTAGGAAGAGACGCACCTGGCAAGGGGGTTTCGTCGGTGCTGGTTGGGTATCGGCAACTTGATGTGTGCCTGATGGTCCCGGCTCATACCAATCAGAAAACCTTGTGTTAACGAACTGGTCGCCGAATTTCGGATTAGTTTCTCCATCATCATCATAGGGATCCTGTGCCATGTTGTCCAAGTCTGCCATCTCAAAGTCTTCATCATGTGCTGGCTGTGCTGGTTGTGCTGCCTCTGGGGTGATGTTGAGCTGGTCCTCCGTCCCCAAACAGATCTGGCTCTTCGGCCATAGGTACAGGTAGCCGAAGCCGGTATTGAGGACCGCCACAGTCTCCTCATCATCCCATCCTTGAGGTTGAGAGGGAGGCTCCACTTGATCGTAGCCCGAAAGCACCATACTGTATCTGACCCTCATCATGTCGGGTGGCATTGTGACATTGTGCATTTTGCGGTTCTCCGGTTGAACGATAGTACCCTTGGCAACATCCTTCAACTGGCTGCCCACCCAGTGTATTAGAGTGCAAGGAGTGTCTCCCTGTGAAAGACATGTAGGCCGGGCATCAGTAAAACGAACATCAAGTCATCTGTGTGGTTAAGCCTCCCAACTCTCGCTTTAATTAGTTAGTTACCTTGAGGGCGTTGAACTCGGCCAAGGTCAAGGCACCACCGCCGGCAGGCTTGAGCGCGCAAGTGGCGGAGTGGCTGCCTGATGGCACGGTGTTGCGGGCCAGCGCCTTCACCGCATCGGGCAAGTTAAGCTCTAGAGCTAGAGGAGTCTCCACCACCACCGACCCCGTTGGAGGAGTCACCAGCGCCTCGGGCCGTGCCATGTTGTCCGATTGGGCGCTGTCGAGGTTGGGAACCGGTGGTGGCCCTCGTTTACCACCCTTCTGCCACTTGCTGTACTTTTCCATGTAGGCGGGAAGGATGGTGTTGAGCTTATCGTTCACTTGTGACTGGACTTGTGCCTGGACTTGTGTATGAACTTGTTCTTGGAACTTTGTCTCGGCAGCCGACACAGCCTGGTTCACGGCATCTTGGACTATATTGGGAAAGGCTTCCACCTGTTCCCTCAGGTGTCTTACCTCGGCGCTTTCGGCCTTCCTGCCCTTCTGCTCCGTGGTGCCATAGTACTCGGACCATGTTATGCCACCAAAGCCAACCACACGACTAGCCGATGATGGGGCCACTAGGGGATCGACATTCTTGGTCCGGTTCAGCGCCCTGTTAAAAGCGGTGTCCCACTTGGCGACAGGCGCCGACCCCTAGGATGAGGAGCTCCTACACTCCTCGTCCTGCGCACAAGGAACGCAAAACATTTGATCAGAAAACTGGACTTCATTGATTAATCGTGAACGCAATTAATCGACTTGCATGCAAACTACTTACATATTTTCTCATGAAGTCCGTCACCTTCGTAGCGAAGGGGCCGCCAGGCTCTGAGGAACAATCAGAACTCCCTTTCGGCTTGGCAAACTGGGCCCTGACAAAGTGCTTTGCCTGCTTCTCTTTTATGTCATCGAAGGGAGGTGTCAACCCTTTGCATGAGCGTCGGTGTCCTCCTCCCATTTGGGAATCGCAGCTCTATAACCGCCAAAGCCGAGATGATGGGTACCAATGTTCTTCTCGTACATCTCCTTGAAGTACTGACTCTTGGCCTTGCCCATGGCGGATTCACATCTGGCCTTGAACACCTTGAAGTGTTCTTCCGTGACTAGAGGCTCCCTCTTGACGACCTCTGAATAACTTAGCTCATCCTCGAAAATCATCTTCTTCACCCGGACCTTCCAATTTGACAAGGCCTTTGTCATCTTCTTGAGGGCGTACTTGTACCGGATTCCCTTTGAGATTGTCGTTATTGTACTTGTGTTCCTCATCACCCGGGAACGCGTATCTTGCTTGCAGCTTCCGGAAGAGCTGGATGTGGAAACCCCTGTTCTCTTTGGCCTTCGGGTTCTCCGTGTTCATCGTGATGGTGTTCCGGAGGATTGCCGCGAGCTGGTTTGAGTAACCCGCGACAAACTCGGCTGGCTCCAAAGGTGCACCTTCATTGTTCACGCTTGTGATGATGGACCTTTTGATGTCGACCATGATCGGGGCCCGCTCCTTCCGGGCCTTCTTCGATGTGCTACCATCGCCCGACGACATATCCTCGTTCACCTCCATCCCATCGTCCCGCGGAACGAATTCTGGGTCCTCTTGGGATTCCATCTCTGCCTGCTACTCCCAAAAGGGCTTCTTGCTAGAAGGGCCCTGCTCCGCTGACATTTCTAAACACACAAATAAATGGAACTAATAAGCACAAAAATTCATAGAAAATTTTGGCATAACCTTTGCTAATTTTCTATGTCTAGGAGTGCCAGATATTCATTGGAAGGGAAATGAATCAACATTCTGGCGAAACATTGGCAACTCAAAAATAAAAACCTGCACAAAAAAACCTAAATAGGCACAAACATAGCCATTTTGCTACCAGCATACACAAACATAGCCATTTTGGATAGCATACACAATATATGCATAAAATAAATATCAGGTGTTGAAGCAGTACAAGCAGTTCATTAGTACCAGATGTACATCACAAAGAATAAGAACCAGATGTACATGTTGTAGTATCAGATGTACATGTTGTAGTACAAGCAGATGATATAAGCATTTCATTAGTACTAGATGTACATGTTCCCGTGATATAAGCAGTTCATTAGTACCAGATGTACATGTTGTACTACAAGCAGTTCATTAGCAGTTCATTAGTACCAGATATAGTATATGCAATTATTCAGTTGTCTATATGGTTCTGAATATGGACCTGTTTGTTGGGTTTGTCATTTACAGTAATGCTCGGTGGGGATGGTCTAAACACAACTGCCCATAGTTGGGGTCCATGGACATAGGCCCTACATGGACACATGTCCCACCGGTCATTAGCCCTAAGCAGCATCATGCATCATCAACTCATAGTTACTGATGAAACAATAGTAAGAGTGTGTGACTTGTTGTCAAACTAAGCAATATGGTGCTACCTATGAAAGAAATTATTGATACAGAATTAGGTGTCAGCCCTCCCAGTTTGATACTAACAAAGTAGCAGGGCACCTACTGTACTGGTATGCTAGCATCAATTAATCCATGTAGTCTTTGAGCAAGTGCTTAAACTTTTCTTTCCCACAAAGTACTTTAGGAGGCTTGAGACCTACTCTTCAGCCTGGCTAGCTGCGGCCATGTTCAGTTGTATTGCTGATGGTGTAACTAGTCTGACGAGTACCATCATGGAAAAAGTAAAACCATGGCATGGCAGTTTCCAATACCCTGCAGCAGTGTGACACGCATAAGCTGGACACTCCTAGACTAATGAAATCCACGGCACCATGACAGAGAGCCAAGAGGTTCGCATGACTAATGACAACTGGCAAAGAAATAGAGGTGTCATGATGTAGCTCAGTGTGTGTTATATTGCTTAGGACCAATTAACAATTCAGACCACAGCAAGAGGTTCACATGACTAATGACAATGACAATTGCTCATGACCATGATGTAGCCAAGAGGTTCGCATGACTAATGACAATTGGCAAAGCAATAGAACGAAGAACTCCTCCTGCATTTCTATAAATTCAGACAGCAGCCACTGGACCAGACCAATTAACAAAAAAGACGATGCAGTGTACCATAGCAGTGCATCTCGGTCTGCTAGCAAAGGTAGCCTTTCTCTAGAGTGTTTTGCTGATGAACCAAGAGAGGGTTGCTGAGCATGCATCTTTTCTAGTTCTTCTGCCTCATTCAACATTTTTTTCTAGTAACTTGGCCTAGACCCTAGATCACAGGGAGAGGGGAGAGGGGAGAGAAGAGGGGTAGGGGAAGGGGAGGGAGAGGGGAAGGAGGTCACGCACCTCGACGACGGTGGACGGCGGGCGCGGACGGCGGCAGGAAGGGGCGACGACGGCGAGGCATAGGAAGGGGCGGCGCGGGCGGGCTCCTCCTCCTCCTCCTCCTGGGCACGGCGGCGCGAGCAGCGGAGCAAAGGTGACGGCGCGGCAGAGAGCGAAGGCGACGGAAAGGTTGCAAATTACACAGGCTCAGTCGTCGATCCAGAGAAAAAGTGAGCGAGAAAAAAAAGACTCAGTCGATCACAGACAGGTACCAGCTTATGCGAGAAACGTATTTGAAAATGCGCCTCGCATAAGTTTACATGAGGCGCATTCTGGCCATATGCGCCTCGGCTATTATTCACTACTAGTCAACTAGCGCGCTGCGCTGGTATCTGTCAACTAACACGCATTAGCCCACTGGTATTGACCCTTGTCTTGTTCTAAACCCTAGCCACCTAGGTTCGAATTCCAGGGGCAACATATTTTTGTAAAAATGTTTTAAAGGCCATTTTTCATGTAAAAACATTGTCCAAACACAATATGTACTATAAAATATACTGCAAATATTTTAAAAATTCAAATATTACAAAAACAACAAAAGTGAGTATTATGAACGTGTCTCGTCGATACATAATATTCTTAATGCAATATTATAACATACAAAAAATGATAATTATGAATGTTTCGATATATAATAGTATGCCATACACACACGACGGTTTTTGACAATGGTCGGAGCGCGCTAGCGTTTCTTGACAATGGCCGTCTTCTTGCCCTTCTTTGTCGCGGTTGCATAAGTTAGGTCCGGAACGTCTTCACTACTTCTTTTGAACGGGAGTCCTTTCTTAGGTAGGGTTGTGGTGTATGGTGCTTGGTTGCCGTATCCGTCTTCCATCTTCGGGTCATCGTTCTGGTCAAAGTCTTGCTTGTTGGCGACTCCATCCATTCCGATGATGTTCCTTTTGCCTCTCTTGACGACAACCCGGCTAGGCTTTGACGGGTCTGTGATGTACCAGCATTGGTCGACCTTGCTAGCTAGAACCCAAGGCTCATTTCTCGCGGGTGCGTTCGCGCTGGTGGTCTTTGATGGTATAACCATGGTGGTGAAATATCGGCCTTCTTTCTGGACGCTTTTGGCCCACCTGACACGGAACATCGGCACCTTCTCCGTAACGTAGTCGAGCTCCCAAATCTCCTCGATCCTTCCATAGTATCTTTCTGGGACATCGTCGGTGTAGAATATCCCCGTAACCCCTGAGTTCTGGTAATCACAGTTATTGTCCTTTTCCTCTGTATAGAACGTGTATCCGTCAATATCGTATGCCTGATAGGTCATCAGTTTGTGCGAGGCGCCCCGTGACAAGGAGAATATGAGTATATCTTCCTCCGAGTACTCGCCCTGTGGTGGATTAGCAATGACCTTCTCCCTGAACCACCGCGTGAAACTAGAGTTGTGCTCCTTGATAACATCTTCCTCCGAAATCGGCGCTCGGTCAGCGTAATTCTTCTTGATAAACTCTTTGTGCTCATATATGTATGGATCGACCACCTGCAGGTGCTATAGCGCGACCAGGTTTGCTCTTTCAAAGTCCTTGGTTCGGCCCTCGATGTCGACATGCTTTGGGCGCCGACCCTCGTGGTGACCGCATCCAGCGAGCCTCCCAAGGTGCTTATTGAATGGCAGACCAAGAGGGGTCTCGGTTTGTAGAAAGTTCGAGCAGAAAGATATGCACTCTTCGGCCAGGAAGACGTTTTCCCGGACCCGGAATATTTCTGTAGCTGGCGGTACGTTGTATTATCTTTGCACCTAACGCACCCATAGAATCCTTGGACCACCTGCCCCGAGAAGTATCCGTAACCGGGATAGTCTTGCACCGTCGTGATCACCGCTGCTCTCATGTCGAAGTATTCTTGTCTCGAGGCGTCCCACGTACGGGCTCCTTCTTCCCATAATGTGGCCAACTCCTCTTTCAACAACGTGAGATACAGATTGATGTCTGTACCGGGTTGTTTTGGCCCTTGAACTAGCATACTCATGGTTACTTACTTCTTCATGGACAACCAGGGAGAGGTTGTAGATCCATACAAACACAGGCCAGGTGTTGTGTGTGCTGCTCTGGCTTCCGAACGGATTGAGTCCGTCGGTGCTCACGCCCAGCATGAGGTTCCTTGACTCTTTCCTGAAATGTTGGTAATATTGGAGGTCCAACGCCTTCCACTGGCAAGCATCCGAAGGGTGCCTCAGCATTTCCTCCTTCTTCGGATCATCATCTTTCGGCCTCTTTCTTTCCGTGTTCCAGTGCATGAGCTCTGCTTCCTTAGGATCCGTGAAATACCGCTGCAGACGAGGAGTTAGAGGAAAGTACCACACCACCTTTCTAGGAGCTTTCTTGGTCCCTCTCTTGTATCAAGAGGTCATGCACACCAGACACGTGGTCTTCTCCACGTCCTTGCCCCGATAGATGATGCAATCATTTATGCAGACGTGGTATTTCACGTGCGGTAGATTAAGAGGGCATGCGACTTTCTTGGCCTCAGCGATACTAGTTGGACATGTGTTCCCCTTCTTGGGAAGAATATCGTGCCAGAATGCAATATTGTCGTCGAAGCATTCGTCAGTCATTTTATGTTTCACCTTCATCTCCAGAGCCCTGAGCGTTACATTCAGACGGGTATCCCCGTCGTTGCATCCATCAAACAATGGAGTGACCGCGTCTTTCTTCATTTGCTCCAGCTTAGATTTCTCTCTAGCGGCGGCTCTAGCGTTACTCGTCTCCTTGAGAAGCAAATCTTGGACATGAGGGTCTCACATCCAGCTCGAATCATGGTCGATACCTTGATCTTCGTGTTCATGCTCGGCGCCACCTTGATCATCTTCGTGTTCATGCCCGGCTCCACCCTGATCTTCATGATCATCACCTGCCCCGCCGTCGGCGTCTTGATCTTCGTGATCATGAACGGCATCTTGGTCTTCAACATTATTGACATCCTCATCATCATCTTCATCATCATGTATCCACCGAGTGTAGCCATCCATGAAACTACGTTGGAGAAGGTGCGACTCCAGCATTCCGGAATCATGCCTTATCAGATACATCAGCTTGCAGTCGCGACATGGACATCTTATCTCCGTATTGTTTGCGCGTGCCATATTGGTCATCACGCATCTCATCCACCTATCCACGAGGGCTTTGTGGATCAGTGGTCGGACCATGGTCGCCTACGCGTGGTACAAAGATCAAGAGAATAATTAGAGCATATATGGACATCTGGATCGCCCGAAAAATTCGGCATGACCTCTCCTAAAAAGAGGACATCCGCGAGTGCCAGAAATTCGCCGGAAAAAAATTAATCGACATTCCGGCGAAACATTGGCATCTCAAATAAAATCACTGCACAAAAAGAAGCATGCACCACAACACAATCATATAGTCGCGGTGTCGCCGACAACGCGCATGAGCATGCAAGCAACACCTTCACGCTTCCTCCAATGACAACTTGCGCAAGAGAGACGGAGGAGAAGTAAAGGGACATGTTGTAGATCTAGAGGAGCAAGATACTTCACTTACATATGAGTGTCAACCAATGGAGATTGAGCAAGCTTTTATGGTGAATCAATGTGGGAAATGAGGTGGGGAGAAGGAGGGGGCAACCAAAACTGTCTTTTGGTGGAGAGGAAGAAGTGAGGCAAGTGAGTGAGGTGCATGTGCTAAAAAGGTGCAAAAAAGTGAGCCAGATTATGCGAGGCGCACATTGCAGTAAATACGTCTCCTATAGTGTGCACTATCTGAGGCGCACATGCTAACATGCGCCTCGCCTATGCGGCCACCCGGGCCTGCAGGGGCTACTTGAGGCGCATGTTCCCTAATGCGCCTCGCCTATTGTCAAGTATCGGAGGCGCATGTGACCTATATGCGGCTCGCATATTGGACCACCGATCTCTACCCGGGCCCACCCAACATATGCGAGGCGCATTTGTCACATATGCGTCTTGCCTGTCTAACATGTTGGAGGCGCGTATTACTAGGATGCGCCTCGCATAAGATGGGGGTGCCAGATTCCGTCCGTACATATGCTAAAGGAGGCGCATCCTGCAAATATGCGCCCCGCCTATTTAAGTACTAGAGGCGCATGTCTGGCTGGTGCGTCTCGCCTATTTTATCAGAGATGCATATAGTATAAATGCACCTCTAATGTGCATGTCTCCTATAGCCTTTTCTCTAGTAGCGTTACTCAACTAAAAAGTTCTATAGAGCACTAATGAGACAAAATGACACTCCAAAGCCTATCTTGGATATATGGAAAACATGTTGCCTTCCTAGGCACAAATTCTTTGCATGGTTGATGCACTTTAACAGATTAAACACAAAGGAGATGATGAAAAGAAAGAATTTCCATGTGGAATACTCTAACTGCATTCTCTGTGACACATGCCCTGAAGAAACATTGTTACATTTATTATTTGAGTGCACATTCAGCCAAGCATTCTAGTGGGCTATTGGCTTGGAGTGGGACTCTGATTATCATCTCCATCATATGAACGTGAATGCAAAGGAAAGATAGTCACTCAATTTCATCATGGAGATATTGATAACAGGATGTTGGAGCCTATGGGACCAAAGAAATGACTATATCTTCAATGGAAAAATTCCTAATGTACGAGCTTGTATGACTAGATTCAAAAGTTTCTTATCTCTGACTATGCATAGAGCTAGACCTAGTCTTAGAGAGTGCATGCATGCATGGTTATATACTCTATGAGTCTGTAAGAATAAGATCATGTACACTGTATATATGCATGATTTATAAAATAGAGAATGACTTTGTAGGTGTTTTCCCTACTGTTTTTGTGTAAAAAAACTTTAGAAAGTTTGAGTTTGATAAAAAAAACTATATGCATTCTATTTTGGGAAGGAGGGAGTAACTGAATTCAACCTTAACTCAGCTTACACTATTAGTAGAAAAAATTAAGAGCATCTCCCATGACGCCTCATAGGGCGTCGGACAAGCATTATTGGGGTGCCGGACAATGTACTGGCATACTAGGGTCAGCTGCCTAGCGACGATCCTCCAAATAGGACTTTCGAATAGTTTTTTAGCCCTTTTTGGTACATACATATTCATATTACTTTGTATATTCTTGGTCAAAGTTTGCAAAGTTTGACTTGCACGCAAAATTATGCGCAACATATTATGGGATGAAGGGAGTATTACCTAAACATAGGGGAAATCCATACAACAATTTAGATAAAATAAAATTTAAGAAGTTTAACTAAATGAATAAATGCCAACTGAAATGGCATAATACTAAATCTCATTTTTTTTCATGGATCATCTTCATCTTTCCTTTTTTCACATCACTAGCTTTAAACTGACCACGGAACTTGGACTCCATCTTATTTTTCTCATTTAGCTTGTTTCTCTCCCCCTCTATTTCCACTAACTTGGTCTCAGGTTGCTCTTCTGCTCTCCTTTAACTTCCCATGTTTTTCTCACGTATCTTTTTCTAGTGGCATACATCCATATTTTCACACAAACTAATGAACTAGTGCATTCCTTATCCATCTTATTCTTCTCTTCAAATAATTCCTTGACCAACTCAGCATTTGTGTTTGGATAAATTATGCCACAACCTTTTCGGAAAGGTATATACCTTTGTTAGAACTTTGAAAATGACATGACCGTGGCACGTAAGTTATCAGACCTGAGAAGTTTCATGGTTTGCTTTTTTCTTACCAAAACACAATACTCCGTGGATAAACAATTCTGATGTGACTCAAGGGTAATTAAGATTGTGGTGAAAATATTATTTCCTAAATGTTGGTACATACTTTAGCCCTACATTTATTAGAATTTATAAAAAATATGCATCTAATATTTTAAGTAATTTAAGTCACTTTTTTCTGCTTGGTGGTGTTTCAGTCACTTTATGTCAAAAGTTTCGGTCACTATTGTGAAGTTCACTCATTTTTATGAAAGTTCGGTTGCTTTTTTGAACTTTTACTCACTCCTTTTGTTATATATTTTGATAGTTTTCTTAGTTTCTTTTTTGTAGTGACACTATCATTTAGTGCAACTATACTTAGTTTTGGGTGCAACTCACTTTTATTTTATTTTTGTGCAACTACACTTCCACTTTGTTTATTTTGTTCATCACAACTGCACTTTATTATTTATGCAATTGCATTTTTACTTATGTCATTATGCTTTACACGATGAGAAAAAATAGTCGGAACATTGAAATTTTCCAGACACATGCACTCTAGGCACTCTATTTATAGTTGTATGTTAAAAGGCCAAAATACATAATGCATACGTTTACGGGATCTAAATCAAGCCAAATTAAGCAAGTTAGGCCTTGTTTGGTATCAAAGTATTTTTAAAGTATCGAGGGAATACTTTGGTTTCTGAAAATACTAAAGTATTAAATACTTTAAGGTGTTTGGATCCAACAAATAATATGATTTTAAAACTAAAGTATTCTTGAAAACTATATTTTTTGAAGTATTCGAGAAAGAGATCAGATTTTTTTCTAAAACTAAGAAAAGGGAGAAACTGAAGTATTGATTTTGCTAGGAACTAAAATATTATGGTATCGATATACTTCTGTTTTAGAAAAACTTTGTTACCAAACTAGGCTGAGACTCAAGTTGATACTCAATCAAGGTACAAAAGAACCTCTTCATCGACATTCTCTTTGTCCAGATATGGAAAGCGTGGAATACCTTGATTTCCTATAGCATTTGAGTGCCTAGCAAACGACGTACAACGATGAGTGGCTGATGATCTAGCTTGAAGCTTCTTGGTGTAAACGCTATATTAATGCTGAGAAAACAGCTTTGCTCTCTCACAGACCCTTCCTTCTATCCTGTATAGGCTAACCTTGCCCTAGGCTTTCTCTATTTTTTCTTTTGCCGTAGAACGGGGTGTTGCCTCTACCTCCCCACAGTTAGTGGTAGGATACGCAACATGCTGGACCGATGCTAGTAGGAGAAGGAGAGTGTAGCCCCTTGTTCCTTCAGAGAAATCTCTCTGGAGCCTCGTCCCTTGAGAGAAAGCTCTCCGGATCAGAACATGTCGTAGAACGGGTTGTTGCCTCTACCTCTCCACAGTTAGTGGTAGGATATGCAACATGTTAGACCGATGCTAGTAGGAGAAGGAGAGCGTAGCCCCTGGTCCCTTCAGAGAAAGCTCTCTGGAGCCTCGTCCCTTCCACGCGAGGCTTATGTAAGGATTAATTGTGCACTAATGGATTTTATCAGGACTCTCTCAATCTCACAGATCGAACAGCAAAGGGCAAAGGGATTTCTCTAGTTTCTGGACTATTCTGAAATTGACAGCCCGTATATCTCTCTCTGTTCTCTATATATTAGTTGCTACATTTACATAGCAGTCCCTCCCACACTTCTAATTATGTACAAGCCCACTCAACACTCCCGCTCAAGACGAGGCAAAAATATCAAGAAGCCTCACTTGTTACAAGTACCCATAAATGACATTACACTTACTCCTTTTGTCAAGATAGCAGCTAGTTGTTCAGCTGACTTGACATAGCATACTTTCAACACACCCTCATATACTTTCTCTTTGATGAAGTCCTTATCTATTTCGATGTGTTTAGTCCTATCATGATGCACCCAATTCTTTACTATGTTAATTGTCTTGGTTATCATAGTACAGCCGAATAGGACCACTATCAAATAACTAGAGTTCACACAATGGTATTTTTAACCACAATAACTCACAGATACCTAATGTCATTACCCTGAACTCAGCCTCAGTTGTGGATCTAGCAACAACACTTTGCTTCTTACTCCGCCAGCTAACTAAGTTTCCACCCAGAAATACACAGTAGCTCATGGTTGATTTTCTATCATCCAAACTCCCTGCCTAGTCTGCATCAGTGTATTCCTCAATACTCATATTTAGGTTGTCTGAAAACAATATCCTCTTCCCTAGACAACCCTTGAGAAACCGAAGGATTCTATTTACTGCATCCATATGAGTGGTTCCAGGATCATGCATAAACCTGCTAACTACACTGACATCATATGTAATATATGGCCGAGTGTGTGATAAGTATATTAATCGTCCAACCAGCCTCTGATATCTCTGCTTATCTACCGGTTCACCCAAGTCAGCAGCTATATGATGGTTTTGTTCTATTGGAGTAGATGCAGGTTTACAGTCAACCATTCCAGTTTCATTCAATAGGTCTAATGCATATTTTATTTGTGATAGGTAAATACCTTGTGGCCCGTAGGCAACCTCAATTCCCAAAAAGTAGTGTAGATATCCCAGGTTCTTAACTTCAAAGCACTCTGCAAGAGTTTTCTTTTGCTGTGATATCTCCTCATCATTATCGCCTGTTATGACAATGTCATCAACATAAATAGTTAATATTGCGAACTTTCCTTGATGATGTTTAAAGAACAAGGTATGATCAGCATTGCTTTTCCTATAACCTTTGGAACAAATTTCATTACGCAATTTCCCAAACCATGCCCGAGGTGACTATTTTAGTCCATACAATGATTTTCTTAATTTACAAACTTTTCCTTTGATTTGTTTTGTATGAAACCCTTGAGGAATCTCCATATGAACTTCTTCTTGTATATCTCCATGTAAAAAGGCATTTTTAACATCTAATTGATGCAATTTCCACCTTTTGTTTGCTGCAATAGAGATCGGGCTTTTAATTGTATTCATCTTAGCTACTGGAGCGAATGTCTCATCATAATCAACCCCATAAGTTTGGATATATCCCTTAGCCACCAGTCTAGCCTTGTAACTTTATATTTTCCCATTTGGAGTATGTTTAATTGTGAAAACCCATTTTCATCCAACCACCTTTTTATTTAGAGGGAGTACAACTAATTCCCAAGTATCATTTCTCTCTAGAGCACTTATTTCCTCTAACATTACCCTTCTCCAATGTGAGTATTGCTTAGCTTCTTGCCAAGTTTGAGGTATAGAGGCAGAAGAGTCTAATGTTGGCATAAAAGATTTGTAAGTCGGTCCAATTGATGAATAAGAGACATGGTTTGAGATATCATAAGGTTTATATTTTCCTGGAAGTTTCCCAATAGTGGTATGAGGCTCCTTTCTATGAGCAATTGGAATATTTAAATCATCATAGTGTGAGTAGAGATTACCACTGCTTGATGGTGGTTGTGTAGGCATTGGATCATCTTCTATTGCTGGAGGAATTTGAGAAGAGGGTTCCTGGTCATGATGATGTGACCAGTCCCCTTCTTGTCCAAGGAGCAACTCACGAGTAGTTGGTTCACCTTCATGTAGCAGTATCCGCTCCCCCTATCGAGGAGGTTGATTCATGGCACCAGGAACCAGTTCTTCATCATCCAGGTATCACCCTTGTCATCATATTTTGCAAGTTATTGTCCTCGTATCCATCTTGTCCTTCATTTCCTAATAAACTATTCAAATCAGAAACATCAATATCTAATGAGTCAGGAAACACATCATATAAATCTTGTTGTTCACCATAGAATGGCTCCCATTCTCTAAAGGTTACATCCATGCTAATGAATTTTTTTTCAGATGGGCACCAACACTTATACCCTTTTTTGCTTTCTAGAGTTGTTGGGAGGATACCCCCGGGTAGGGTCACGCTGGGGTATAAAGGCCGAGTTAGCCGAGGTACGGCAAGGTCAAAGCGAATGCTGGCCGAGTTACCTCAAGGCAGGCCGAATCTCGGGGTAACCCGGACCAGGGGATGTCCACCTAACTGAGTCTCATCCGACTTAAGCAGTGAGCCGGATAGACAAATCTAACTTGTATGCAGGAACAGGTGTGACCGGGTCCTCTACGATCCGGGTCATAGCAAGCTTCTAGCAGAAGGAAGGAATCTCGCTGGTCAAAAGTAACCCCGGTACGCACTGCATGAGCGAGGCGGACAGGGGCAGGACCACCGAGGCGTGGCCGACAGAGGTGACGACGCCCGTGTCAGCTGACGCAGGCGCCGCAGAGGCTCACGTAGCCTCTGCATGGGTGACGCGGGGGAAAAGCACCCCGGTCGGCTTGCTATTTTGGGAGGAGGCATATTCCTTGGAATATGCCTCCACGTATGCCCTAAGGGGAGACCTAGCCACCCCTATATAAGGAGGGCTAGGGCCTCTGTAGAAAGGGTTCCTCTATGCTGATTGGTTTTAGGTTCGGGGTTTTGTACGGGTTAACTGTGGGTGAGAGTAAGAGAGTTCCTTCTTCCTCCTCTTGCCAATACAGCTCTAGGAGCACTTGTAATCTATGAACTGAATCGAATACAAAGCTTCTGTATGAGGAATCACCTCACTATCCCTCCCTGGATTCCCCTAGTGCATTTAGTCCCCACCTTTAGCCTATCCATGGCATCTGCCGTGACACCACCACGACAGTTGGCGCCCACCGTGGGGCTAGCGGCGCTAGCAGGGGTCAAGATCCGGACGGGAAACCTCATCGGCACCGGCGAACGCATAGTCTCCAGGCTCGTTCAGCGCTTTGGAGCGCTGGACTTCATCAGTGACAACGCTGGCTGCTTCGGCACGCGCCCACTTCCGTGCAACGGCCTCTTCATCAAGCTTGGTGCACACAAGGTCTACGTTGCTGTGGACGTATCATGCGTTCATCCGTGGCACGTCGTCGAGGCAGGGAAGCCACCCCTTAGCGTGGTTCACGGGCGCGATTACCGCTCCCGGACCGTCCGAGGTGATGATGATCGCGCAGTACAAAGAAGCAAGGATCCGGCACCAGATCCGGAGGTAACACCTAAGGCACCGAGGAAAAGTAGAGGTCCTCTACTAGAGAGGCCTGAGAATGTACTGAGAGAAGCTATGGATAGCTTGGCAAACCCGATAGCAGCAGTGGTAGATCCGGCTCAGGCACAGGCCGAGCTAGAGGAAACTAGGCAAAAAAAATTAGAGGGAGCGAAAAAGATTGCTGCGGCTCAGCAGTCGTTGAACATGACGCTGCGTGAGTATGCAAAGGCAAATAAAGTAGATGCTGTAAAAGTAAAGGGGAGAAATCTCATGAGTGAAATGAACAAAGAGGGTGATACTAGGATTGAGGAGTCAGAGAACTGTTTGTCCGTGGGGCTGCCGAAGTACAGTACCTCGGCAAAAAACCTCAGAGCAACGGATGCAGCTGCGTCCGAGTTAGAGGGTCTAACGGGTGAAGCCCGCCAGAGACAGCAAGATAGGGTTAACGAGTTGGTTCGGATCGCAAACAGGCAAAATGAGGAACTGCTCAGGACAAACCCGGAGAGAGCTGGGGCCTCCAAGATCGTTCATTTGGCGGTGGGTAACCCGGAGAAATCCGCTGGAGCCGCATCGTCTCCTCATGGTGGTCCTAGGAGAGAAGAGGTAGTAACCTCGGCCAGGAGAAATAAGCAGATTGTTCCGTATGACCCGACAAGGGCAGGAAAGGCAAAAGAGGTACAAAGAAATGGCGATCGACAGAGTGTAAGCCAAGGTGAAGCTGGCCGAGGTAACCATGACCAAGGCAATGCCGGTCAAGAAAACGCTATTAATGGCAATGTCGGACAGCGCAACTCGGCAGGACAACCGCAGCAGCGGAATATACCGAGGCAAGAGCAAAGTGCCGGCTGAGGTATGCAACAGAGAGATGCACCACGAGAGCGAGACCGGTATAAAGATGGAGATTCGGAAATGGTGAATGCAGGATACCCAAGGCTGGACTATCATGTGATGGGGTCGAGATTGGGAAGCAGGGATCTGATGCCGGACGACGCCAGGTTGAAACTGGATCGACTGTATAGGTCGGAGCAGATTGAAAGTCAAGGTCCTCTGGGTCCTGCGTGTTTTGGACCCCGGATCATGAAAGAGCCACCGGTACCTAACTTCCAGTTACCCTGAGGCACGAAGACGTATGACGGCAGCACTAAGCCGGAGGATTGGTTGATAAACTATGCTACAGCTGTGAAAATTGCTACGGGCAACTTGCGATGGGCTATGAGATATGTACCCCAGATGTTGGAGGGGACAGCGAGGGTATGGTTGAACAATTTGCTGCCCGGAAGTATTAACTGCTGGATCGATTTTGAGGAAATGTTTATCAGCAATTTCTCAAGTACGTATCAGAAGCCAAATAGGCCATAGACCCTAGCTATGTGTAAGCAGAGACCGAACGAGATGGACCGGGAGTTCTTAACCTGGTGGTGTACCGTGCGAAACTCGTGTGAGGGTGTGATAGAGTCACAGGCCATAGCATGGTTTATAGGGGTGCGGTATGCAAGTTTAACTGTGGCAGAAGTTGCAAAGGAAAATGCCAACCACTTTGGCAGAAATGATCCGGATTGCTAATTCGTACGCTTTGGGTGATCCGACTCAACCTAGGCTCGTGTGAACGAGTCGAATGAGGAGTACTACCAGAGAGATGGAGCCGGATCATCCCAGAGGAATGATTACAGAGGTAAAAGGAGAGATGACAGACCGGATCACCAATACAGTTTGCAACAAGTTGCAGCTGTGAATCAAGATCAGGCCGGAACAGGGAGCAACCAACGTCAGAAAACTGGAGGGCAACAATGGACACCAAGGAATGATGGCAAGAAAACTTGGACGCCAGAGCAGAAGAAACTGTGGCAAGAAAAGAAGGACCGTCTGAGCTACACTTATGAGTCGATGTTGGATCAGCCGTGTAAATTTCACACGCCAAATCCGAGTAACCCAGCGGGTCATACAACGAGGCAATGTGAGTGGATGCGCAAAATCGAACAAGGTGGTTCGGGGAATGCCCAGGCACCTCGGAATGATCAACCTCGACAGGAGTTACCCCGGCAGCAATTGCTCTCCGGAGCGAACACGCAACAGCTAATGTTGCCTCCCCCTCCGCCAAGGTATGATAACCATGAGAGAAGGGATGCAGTGCATCAAGTAGAAAACCAGCATCAGCCGGATCAGAGGTACCCCGGAAATGAGGGGAGGAATGAGTACAGGGAGCATCATCAGAGTTACTGTGTGTTCACCACTGAGGAAACAGATAGGAAGAGCTTGCAGCGCGGACATATGGAGGTCAATGCGGTAATGCCCGTAGTGACGAGGTATATGCCTTGGTCGGACCAGGAAATCACCTGGAACATCAAAGATCATCCCAAGCTTATGCCGAGTCCTGGTTCGTATGCGTTAGTGCTGGATCCGACATTCATTGGGCCAAACATCAATGTGAGGTTCTCCAAGGTACTAATTGACAATGGCAGTAGCATTAACATCATGTATGCGGATACAATGCGCAAGTTGGGTATCTCGGAGAACATGCTCCAAGCTACAAGGACAACTTTCCATGGTATTGTGCCCGGCATTTCTTGTGAGCCCATAGGCAAGGTCCGGGTTGATGTATTATTCGGCACGAGAGATAACTGCCGAACTGAGAATTTGGAGTTTGAGGTGGTGAACTTGGAAAGTGCGTATCACGTGTTTCTCGGAAGACCAGCATTGAACAAGTTCATGGCAAGTTGCCACATCAGTTACTTGAAGATGAAGTTGCCCGGGCCAAATGGAGTGATTACCATTGCTGGAGATTTCCGACGTTCCATTGAGTGTGCCTCAGCCGGGTCTAACTTAGCCGAGTCACTTGTGATTGCGCAAGGGAAAAGAAAAATCCAAGAGGTGGCGGCATTAGCTCAGTCCGCGCAGAAGTATATACCGGCGCTCAGTAACCCGCATGGTAGCATTTCGTTCCAAGCCGCAAAGGATACTAAGAAAGTGCCTGTTGATGATATGTTCCCAGAGCGCACTATAACAATTGGTGCCGAGTTGAGTGATAAATAGGAAAGCGAGCTCGTCCACTTCCTCCGTGAGAATTGGGATATTTTTGCTTGGTCCACACAGGACTTGCAAGGTGTTCCGAGGGAGTTGGCCGAGCACTCTTTGAACGTGAGACCCGGAGCAAGGCCGGTGAAGCAACCTCTCCGCCGCTTCGCCGAGGATAGGAGAAAAGTCATTGGAGATGAAATAGCTCGGTTACTAGCAGCAGGATTTATCATGGAAGTACTTTACCCGGATTGGCTATCTAATCCGGTGCTGGTGGAGAAGAAGAAAGATGATCCGAATGTGGTAGTGGTTTGGCGTATGTGTATCGATTACACGAACCTGAACAAGGCGTGTCCAAAAGATCCATTTCCACTACCGAGGATAGATCAGGTCATAGACTCAACTGCTGGATGTGAACTGTTGTCATTCATTGATGCATATTCTGGTTTCCACCAGATACCTCTGAATCCGGATGATCAAATAAAGACTGCATTTATCACCCCGTATGGGGCTTATTTCTATCGCACCATGCCATTTGGTTTACGTAATGCAGGGGCAACGTACCAAAGATGTATGCAGAAATGTTTGCACGACCAAATAGGTCAAAATGTACAAGTGTATGTGGATGATGTGGTTATCAAGACCAAGGAAAGCAAAACGCCCTTGATTATCAAAGTGCATATTCGCGAACTTGAGAAGGTTCCGAATGAAACTTAACCCAGAAAAATGTACCTTCGGTGTCCCGGCTGGAAAATTACTCGGATTTCTCATCTCCAGCCGAGGTATCGAAGTTAATCCAACTAAGATCCGGGCCATTGAACGAATGGAACTGCCGAAGTGTCTTAACGAAGTCTAGAAGTTCACTGGTTGCCTGGCATCGTTAAGTCGGTTTGTATGTCAGTTGGGAGAAAAGGCATTGCCTCTCTACCAACTCATGAAAAAGTCGGATAAGTTCGTCTGGACGCCACTGGCCGATGAAGCCTTTGCCCACTTAAAGAAGATGTTAGCCACTGCACCGGTGTTAGCCTCTCCACTATCAAAGGAGCCAATGTTTCTCTACATAGCCACAACCAACCGAGTTGTAAGTGCAGTGATTATGGTAGAGCGCGACGAAGAGGGTAAGTCGGTGCAAAGGCCAGTATATTACTTGAGCGAGGTGTTATCTGCCTCAAAGCAGAACTACCCACACTTTCAAAAGGTGGCATATGGTGTCTATATGGCAGTTAAGAAATTAAAGCATTACTTTGAGGAGCATCCCATCAAAGTAATATGTGAAGCTCCCATATCTGAGATAATGAGTAACAAAGATGCGAGTGGCAGAATTGCAAAATGGGCAATTGAACTAGCTCCTTATGCGCCACAGTATGACAGAAGAGAAGCAATCAAGTCTCGGGTTGTGGCTGACTTTTTTGTGGACTGGGCCGAGGTACAATATGAACCACCGCCACCAGATCCGAACTACTGGAGGATGCATTTTGACGGGTCAAAAACAAAAACCAGGCTAGGCGCCAGAGTTGTGCTTACCTTGCCAAAGAAGGACCAGCTAAAATATGTGCTGCAGATCCATTTCACGGCATCAAACAATGTCGTTGAGTATGAAGCACTTATGCATGGGCTCAAAGTGGCAAAAGAGATTGGGATACGTCGGATACTATGCTTTGGCGACTCGGATTTGGTAATACAGCAAGTGTCGGGATTGTGGGACGCCCTTGATCCAAACATGGCTCTATACAGATTTCATGTGCAGAAGATATCTGGTTACTTTGAGGGATGTGAATTTCACCATGTACCCCGGGTGGAAAATGAGGCTGCCGACATGCTGTCGAAGCTCGGGTCAACCCGACAAGCAATTCCACCGGGTGTAGCATTGGAACACCTCAGAAAACCGTCCATCAGGCCGTCCCCAAGAACCGACTCAATCTATGTCCCGGAAGATACAGGATCTGGAGTTGTGCCCATGGACATTGACATGGGAGGTAGTGCGCGAAACCCGGGGACTGCATCAGCAAACCCGGGGATTGCCTCAGCGAACCCGGGGACTGCCTCGCAGGACCCCAGGACTGCTCAGCGTGATCCGGTTGAAGTTATGCCGGTGGATCGGATGGAAATTGATGAGGATGTGTTCCCTGTGCGAGCAATACCAGCTTGGGCACTGCCTATATTTCAATTCCTGAAAGATGGAACGTTACCCATTGAGGAGGTGTTATCCAGGCAAACTTATAGGAGATCAAAGGAATACACAATCATCAATTCCGAGTTATACAAACGGAGTGTGACCAATGTCCTCCAGCGATGCGTTGACCTAAAAGAAGGGCTTGACATCCTCCGAGATATACATCAAGGGGAGTGCGGGCATCATGCCTCATCCCGAGCCTTAGTGGCAAAAGCTTTCCGACATGGATTCTACTGGCCAAGCGCCTTAGAACAAGCAGCAGATCTGGTGAGAAAATGCAATGGTTGTCAGAGGTATGCTACCAAGACACATATACCTATGTCGGAACTCAAAACCATACCAATCACGTGGCCATTTGTCATATGGTGTTTGGATATGGTTCGCCCGTTCAAACCAGCAAGGGGGAATATGACTCACATTTTGGTCATGGTGGATAAGTTTACAAAATGGATTGAAGTGAAGCCTATAAGAAAATGTGATGGAGCTACGGCCGTAACATTTCTCAAAGACATTATCTTGAGATACGGTTATCCTCACAGTATCATAACTGATAATGGCACAAATTTTGCTGAAGGAGCATTCGCGCGATTCTGCCGGGATAAGAAGATCCGGCTGGACGTTGCCTCGGTAGCCCACCCCGCATCGAACGGATAAGTGGAAAGATCCAACGGATTGGTATTATCCGGGATAAAACCCCGGCTCATTGAGCCACTGCAAAGATCAGCGGGGTGCTGGATAGAAGAACTACCAGCGGTACTGTGGAGTTTAAGAACAACTCTGAATCGATCAACAGGCTATACGCCATTTTTTTCTGGTATATGGGGCAGAAGTTGTATTACCAGCCGACATAGAGCATGATTCACCTAGGGTCACCCAATACATAGAAGCCGAAGTGCAAGAAGCCCAGCAAAATAATGTTGATCTGCTGGAAGAAGCGAGAGAATTGGCATTCTCCAGATCCGCCATATATCAGCAAAATCTTCGATGCTATCATAGCCGGAAAGTAAGCCCCCGAGTCTTCCGGGAAGGCGATCTGGTGCTCCGGTTGGTACAACGTACTACTGGCATGCATAAGTTATCCCCCCATGGGAAGGGCCGTTCATTGTGAGCAAAGCATTACACAATGATTCTTATTATCTTATCGATGCAAATCCACAGGAAAAGAACAAGGCGGACAGGTCCGGCGAGGAATCTAAGCGTCCATGGAATGTAGCTCTACTTCGTTCTTTCTACACTTAGCAGAGAAGTGTATGTATTCGAGTCTTCTCATATGTCGGTATGTATGCCGGCAATGAGCCTATCAATGAAATGTTGGCACCTCGAGCAGTAACTCGGGGACTGCCTTAATAATATTTGTTGTTTTTTCATTATTTATACGTCAGCTGGAGTAAGTTGTTCTACTTAACTCGGATTAGTAGTGTGTGAGCACCAAAAACCCAACTCTTTGACTTGCTGCTGTCCAACAAGAATTGGCTTCATGACAAGCAAGAGAACAAGTTTGGAATTGCGTAGCACATGAAAAACGACTAAGGAAAAGAACTTAATCGAGCCGATGTTTGTTTTTTGGACTAACCTTGTATTTACTTTCAAATTATTATGCTAAATTATTTTGAGCTAAGCCTAAAGTTTCTAAGTATTGTTAAAACAATTTTTGAAGCTCGGATTCGTAAGTCGTAAAACCGAATCAAGGTAGACACGAACCGAGCCTGAAGATTGGAAGAACAAGAAAATGAAACTCGGGGGCTACACCCAAGTTGATCCGGCATAAAAACTTAGTAGCAAAATATCACATGTGTACTGGATACAATTCCACCCGGCATACCAGGGATCTGATAAGTTTTCAAGTGTTTTCACTTAAGGAGCAGCAGGAGGAGGAAGTTCGGCATCATCTTCGCCTTCTTCGATATCCAAGGCATCGTCCTCTCCATCCTCGTCCGAACCATCTTCAACATTCTCAACCTCTTCGTCACCAGCGGCTTCCAGGAAGCTCGGTCCCTCAGTCGATTCATAAATGGGAGCATATTCAATGAGGCTATGGGCGCAAGCCTGGCGCCGAGCTACCCACTCCGGGTCATTGGTCCATTTGGATCCGGTGCAAAGGCGCGTTAGGAGGTTGAGATCGATCTTCTCGTACCACGTGAGTATGTGGTGAAGAACGGTGTCACCGCAAAGACGCCCAAATGGACTCCCTCCAAAGGTCGAGCTAGGTCTCGATTTCAGTCAGCTTTTCAGTGAGAATTGTGATTCTCTCCGGAGTGTCTTCGCTAGGCCAGAACATGTTGAAGACTCGGAGTGCAACGTCAAGGAGATCCTTTCCGTAGTTCTTGATGATTTCTATGCGAGATGACAGGCTGACTAACAGGTCCTCCATGTCATAGGGAATGTCTTCACCGTCAGGAGCGACGGGAGTACCCCTATCTCGGCGGAAATTGGCAACAGCGGCGCTTGCAATGGGAGTACCCTCTGGAAATTTGCCTAAAAACGGGACAAGAGAAGCAAGTAATGAAAAGACATGTGAGGTAACCCGGAGAAACATGCCGGATAAGGAAAAGGAACTTACGTAAAATGTGGCTGTGGATCCGGGTCAATTCCTGGGTACAATCATCGCGTCTTTTGCGGAGCTGCACCAGTTTAGCGTTCCCCGACTCAAGCTTGACGTCGGCCTCCTGGAGAAGTTCTCGATCCTTGGCAATTTGGAGATTGAGGCGCTCGCGCTCCTCGGTGTAGTCCTGGCCAGCCTTTTCAAGCTCGGTTTGGTGCTGCGCTTTCATCTTCTTCAATTCTGCCTTTAACTTGGCAATCTCGTCATCCTTGGTTCGGAGGAGGGCAAGCTCATCGCCTTTCTTCTTGAGCTCGGCCTGATGCTGCCCTACTTGTTCGAGAAAATGCAGCATCATATCAGGCACGAGCACACTATCTTCCAGCGATACTGAAATAATTTGTTAACCCGGCAAAGCCGAGGTATGAATGTTCGCCGAGCCAAGGAGAAAAGGAGATAGAAAGCAAAGCAAGGTTGGACAAAAGTATCTTACCCTTAATCTGATCCATATTCTTCCTCATAAGCTTGTTCTTAGCCTCCACCCCAGCCGCGGAAACCGAATGACGGATTAGTTCGGCAGAAAAAGATGAAGGAGAACAGAAAAATGTGAAGAAGAGAACGTACCCCTTTTCTCGTGCTCAGCGAGATGTGCATTGTGCTTTGCGAGCAGCATTTTGTGAGTGTCCAAGAGACGCTGGAACTCAGCGCTCCGGCGGTTGGTGGTCACCTGAAAAGAGTACAAAAATTTAGCTTAAGCCTTGTGCATATTCGAACTGTACAAGATCCGGGCCAAGTGGAACTTAACCCGGCTCTAGGTGTGTGCATATTCGAAGTGTTCAATATCCGGGCCAAGTGGAATTTAACCCGGCTCTAGGTGTGTGCATATTCGAAGTGTACAAGATCCGGGCCAAGTGGAACTTAACCCAGCTCTAGGTGTGTGCATATTTGAAGTGTACAAGATCCGGGCTAAGTGGAACTTAACTCGGCTCTAGGTGTGTGCATATTCAAAGTGTACAAGATCCGGGCCAAGTGGAACTTAACCCGGCTCTAGGTGTGTGCATATTCGAAGTGTACAAGATCCAGGCCAAGTAGAACTTAACCCGGCTCTAGGTGTGTGCATATTCGAAGTGTGCAAGGTCCGGACCAAGTGGAACTTAACCCGGCTCTAGGTGTGTGTGCATATTTGAAGTTGTCAAGGAGCTACGTTAGTTTTCTAAGGAGCATCCGGCCGAGTAACAAGTTACTCCCCCGGAGGCTCGAGGACTAATGGTTATATCGCTAGTGCATGCTAAGGAAAAGGTGAAGTAACGTACCTCCATCATCCGGCCCATGAGGATAATCGCCTTAGAGGCCATGTTCATCTGAGCAGAGAACTCGACGGGACCGAACTTCTCCGGGAGATCGTCGTTGTAGACGAACTCCGCCTTGTTCCAGTTGTTCATAAACTCGATCAAGATCGGAGGATATCGCTCACCGCTGAGCATGTGGGGCGCCACCAAGCCCTTGGCATGCGCTTCCCTCCTCTCAACCTAAGCAAGGGCCGGACTGGTGTGCAGAACAAGTTGTTGCGCATTAGCTGGCTCGGCAGGGGTGTCCTTCGGTGCTGGAGGCTTCTGGGCAAGCATGGACGCGAGGGTGTGCTGTCTAGACCCGGCGGACGCTGCCCTGGTGGCGTAAGGGGCTTTCTTGCCTTTGAGCTGCTTAGAGGAGGAAGTGGTTGCGGCAGATTTTCCCTTAGGAGCTTCCTGGGTACTTCCTCGCCGAGACTGAGAAGACTCGGACGAGGCGGAGGAGCTTGGCGCTGGTGCTCTTGTTGCTGGACTTGGTGCTGCTGCTGATGTTCTTGCTGTCGGAGTTGGTGCTGGTGCCGGAGTTGGTGCTGGGGCTGGAGTGGTTGCTAGTGCTGGTGCTGGTACTGGTGCTGAGGTAGTCTTGGTAGTTGCTGGTTGCGGCGGAGCCGAAGTGGTGGATGCCGCTGCCTCGGCTGGGTCCGTCTCCCCTGCTCCGAGGTTGCCCCCCTCTTGACAAGGTGGGCTGGAACCCGGAGCAGCCACAGAACCCTCCTCGAATAGGGGCTCACGGGCCCGACTGGCTCGTCACACGAGGGAGAAGGGCTAAGTCAGAGTGGCGAAGAGATGCTAGATCCACTCTGGGGGACCTCCTCCGCAGCACTGCCAAATCAAATAATATCATAAGAGAAACTAAAACAATGCAAGGAAGATTAAGTTGCAGAGGGAAAAGAGGCTTACGCATCCGAGGTCAGGGGCTCCTTGGGTTTCCGAGCCCTACGTGTTGGGGCCTTGCCTGCTGTCTTGGAGGCGGTTTTGTCTCCGGACTTCTTTCGCCTTTTGGAAGGCTGAGAAGGTCTAGAGGAGGAACTTGATGCAGCTCCACGCTTCTTCTTCGGCGCTACCGGAACAGGTTCACCCGTGGCAAGGGGAGGGTCCTCGTGGATCTGCCCACCGGGGTTAGCTGATGCCGGAAAAGCATAAGAAAGGGGGACAGCGTCAACAGCTTCCATCACCTCCATATCCGAGTCATCCTCATCGTCGGGCCAATCTCTAATAGAAGAGAGTTTATCGGTGGGTCGCTTGGTCGCGTCGGACATTGGGAGGAACATCTCCTGGTCCGGTTCTTCCTCGTCCGAGCTCTCCCGGTCAGGTGCACATTTGAGGGTGGGGTCGGTGCCATCCTCAATAGTCTGCTGAAGGAATTGCTAAAGGAGAAAAAAGACAACGGAGTTAAAAATAAAATAGCAACCGACATAAGATCTAATTCGGAGAAAGTTGGTGGCACGAAGCTTACCACGGGAGGAAGCCTATCCCGGCAATAATGCTCAATTCCCCACGTCCACTCAGAGGATAAGTCCTTGTGGGTGGTGAAGAGCGCCTTGACCCGGCGGTAGATTTCTGTGTTGCTAAGCTCGAAGGACGAGGTCCGGTTGGGGTCGCGGCCCCAACTCATGTGGCACACCTTGTGAGTGCGCTTCTGGAGAGGGGAGATCCGGTTGCGGACGAATGTGATCATGGCGTCCTCGTTGCGCAACCCGAGATCCTTCAGCTCCTTGAACCTTTTATTGACCTGGTTGGCCAAGACTGTGGGATTCTTGGGGACAACGTCCCATAACTCCGGGTTAGGAGGACCCGGAGCATAGGGGCGAAGCCGGATCAAATCTTCAGTGCCTTCATTCCGAACATAAAAGAAGGTCCGGGCCCATCCTTTGCAGGAATCCAGCCCGGTAACCTAGGGAAAGACAGAGAACCTCTAGGGTGAAATGGACGCAGCGCCGAACTGCGTAAGTTGTTTATCCTCCGGCTCTAGATCTACGTTCGGAATGACATTACGACGAAGGCCAAAAAATGGATCCATAGCTCCTTCGTGGGCCATAGTCCGGCATAGCCTTTGATCGTGGAGGCGAAAGCAGAAAGAGAAGTAATTGCGTTGGCAGGAAGGTGGTGCGGCTGGAGTTCATAGGTATTCAACCAATCGTGGAAAAAGTCGCTAACTGGTAAACCGAACCCCCGCTAGAAGTGTGACAAGAACACCACAAACTCACCCGGATTGGGTAAGGGGCGAGTTCGGCAGAGGCAAGGCACGCGATGACTCCGGCGAGAATGCGTCTGGTGTGGTAGAGCCAGTCTAGGTCGTCTTGGCAGACCCAGGACCCGGCCCACGCACCATGGTCCGCCGTGGCGGTGTCTTCCTCCATCTCTTGCTCGGCGACGGTGAGCTCCTCCTCTGTCATCTCCAGTTTGTTGCCCTCACTGTCGCTAGCAGCGGTGGGGGGCAACGGCCTAGATTGACAACGACCCGTGGCGGAGGAGGTGCGTAGCGGTGGCGGCGATGCAAAGGCGTGGGGAAGCAGTGCGGCGACGGTGCTGCTACTTGGAAGCAGTGGCGGCGGCGCTGTCGCGGGAAGACGAAGAAGAAGAAGAGTTAGAGGCAGAGGGGCGCAGAAGGGGGAAAAGACCTAAGGGGTGCGTCCCTCCCCTATTTAACCACTCCCTCAAGGGGAAGTGGGACCGTGTCAAACGGGTACGCCACACGGTGTGGCCGTGTATTGCCCGCGTCGACCAATCAGCAGCGAGCCACACGGAAGGCCACAGGGTGTAGCTGATCCCATGACATGACGCATTGATGCGGTTAACGAGGAGGCAGGCCAGACGTGACGTGCGCCACAGTGATAACTGAAAATTACTGCAGCGGTTACTGTGGCTGGCCCTTAAAATGAGGCAACCTAATGATTAGCCTCCACGTGGGTTAGCGTACGAGAGAAGGAAAGAAGACCCGGATGAGACCGTGGTAACCCGGCCAGCAAGTGAAAACTTGGAATGTGCCAAGGGAAAGTAAAACCATGAGGTCCGAGTTAGGGTGGTAACCCGGCCAGCAAGTGAGAGCTTGGAACGTGCCAAGGGAAAGTAAATCCAAAGAAACCGAGATAAGGAGAAACCCGGAGAAGGAGCACAAAGCTCGGTGGAATTGAACCTGCTGTGGCCTTAGCGGCTAAGGCAACTAAGACCGCACCAGCTTCAGGGACTAATGTTGGGGGGATACCCCCAAGTAGGGTCACGCCGGGGTATAAAGTCCGAGTTAGCCGAGGTATGGCAAGGTCAAAGCGAATGATGGCCGAGTTACCTCAAGGCATGCCGAATCTCGGGGTAACCCGGACCAGGGGATGTCCACCTAACTGAGTCTCATCCGACTTAAGCAGTGAGCCGGATAGACAAATCTAACTTGTATGCAGGAATAGGTGTGACCGGGTCCTCTACGATCCGAGTCATAGCAACCTTCTAGCAGAAGAAAGGAATCTCGCTGATCAAAAGTAACCCCGGTACGCACTGCATGAGCGAGGCGGACAGGGGCAGGACCACCGAGGCGTGGCCGACAGAGGTGACGACGCCCGTGTCGGCTGACGCAGGCGCCGCAGAGGCTCACGTAGCCTCTGCATGGGTGACGCGGGGGAAAAGCACCCCGGTCGGCTTGCTATTTTTGGGAGGAGGCATATTCCTTGGAATGGAATATGCCTCCACGTATGCCCTAAGGGGAGACCTAGCCACCCCTATATAAGGAGGGCTAGGGCCTCTGTAGAAAGGGTTCCTCTATGCTGATTGGTTTTAGGTTCTAAGGGTCTTGTACGGGTTAACTGTGGGTGAGAGTGAGAGAGTTTCTTCTTCCTCCTCTCGCCAATACAGCTCTAGGAGCACTTGTAATCTGTGAACTAAATCGAATACAAAGCTTCTGTGTGAGGAATCACCTCACTATCCCTCCCTGGATTCCCCTAGTGCATTTAGTCCCCACCTTTAGCCTATCCATGGCATCTGCCGTAACACCACCACGACAAGAGTAGCCAACAAAAATACATATTAAAGCTCTTGGGTCAAGCTTTCTCACCGAAGGGCGATAATCTCGCACAAAACATACACACCCAAAATCCTTGGGTGGAACCACATATGAAAGTTTCCCTATTAGGCATTCAATGGGAGTTTTATATCCAAGTACCCTTGATGGTATTCTATTATTAAGTAGGCTAACTTCACACGTCTCCGACCCTATAGTTCCCTTCCAATCCACGTCTCCGACCTCCTCCTACCAGTTCAGGACAACATGCTTTGACATGCCCTGGTTCACCACATTCAAAACAGCTCCGATCTCTTACATTTTTCCAAGTTCTCTGAGCTCATGAATTTTCAACAGCAAGAAGAGCAGATCGTCCTTGAGTTATGCTTGATATTGCAGACCTCGATCCTTCCACCGATCCTTCCAGTTTCAGCCTTGTTTCTTCACTGAGTATAGTTGTTATTGCCTGTTCCAAACTGGGTACGCTGGCGCTACCATACAATGTAGCTCGCCTATTCTAAAACTTCGGATTAATCCCATTCAGAAAATCCCTCAATCTTCTCCTTTCTACTCATTTGTTGTACACCTCTATACAAGTGCCACACCCTAAGCCAATGGGATCATAATAGTCAAGGTCACTCCACATGCGTTTCACTTCTGAGATATATTCAACCACACTCTTCTCTCCCTGACTAAAATTTCGCAATTCATTTTGTATCTTTCATGCTAACATCTCATTGCCTATTCCAGAAAATGTATCTTTGAGGAGTAACCACCGAAGTTTCTGCTTCCTCTCCTGCCATCTTCTCACAGTTCACCTCCTACAAAAACTTGCTAAATCCTAACCTTCCTTGACTACTGGCAACCAGTCTGCAATTCTCCCTTTCCCTCTTTGACATGTGCCGCTTCTGCCTAAAACAACCTGACGCCAGAACGATTTGCGCTATCTTCTGTTGCCGCCAACTCAACATAGACCAGATCTGGACGCAGGGATCCCCAGATGCTCTGATACCATGATGGATTTTATCAAGGCTCTCTCAACCTCACAGATCGAACAGCAAAGGGCAAGGGGATTTCTCTAGTTTCTGGACTGTTTTGAACTTGACAGCCCACATCTCTCTCTCTTCTCTTTATATTAGTTGCTACATTTACATAGCAATCCCTCCACACTTCTAATTATGTACAAGTCCACTCAACACCCACCTCCTATTCTTTGAGTCGGGTTCGAGTGAATGCAACAAGCGGTGGCAAATCACTTCCCAATAGATCTCAAAAAAGAAAATGGCCTACTTTTTTCTGTTAATCTCGAGTCGATCTGTTCCACCCCGATCTGGTATGATTGCCAGATGGGGATCGGACGCTGTCGTGAACGAGAAGAAAGGAATTCAGAATTAGAGAGAGAGAGAGAATTCAGTTTTCTCATTCATTTTCAGCATATCGCTCCCGTTACAGAGTCTAGTCTTTATACCCTTCCTTTTCTCCACTGACACACAGGTCCACACAACTAGCACACAGGCCCCACACGTCATACGCTATGTTGGATCGAACCTTCTGTGTCTCTCTCTATGGTGATGGATCTGCCTGCGTGACAATACCCTCCCGAGGGAAAATGTTCTTGCCCCCAAGCCAACACCTCGGAAAACTGCACCTTAAGCACCTCCCAATCTTCCCAAGTAGCAGAATCTTCAGGTAGATTAGTCCATTTGATCTTCACTTGAGTGATTGCGGAGTTGCCCTTCTTGACCATTCGCCTGTCCAGGATCCTTTCAGGCACCGTCTCATGTGAGTCCAGCTCTGGTAGAGTGGACGCTGCTGAGAACACTGGTGAGTAATCAGGTTTGTGCTCTTTCAGTTGGGAAACATGAAACACAGGGTGGATCAGGCTGCTCGAAGGTAGTTGGAGCTTGTACGCCACTTTGCCAATTAGCTCCAAGATCTCGTAGGGACCGAAATATTTGAAGTCCAACTTAGGAAAAGGCCTATAAACAACTGACTTTTGCACATATGGTTGTAGTTTCAGGAGTACCTTATCACCAACCTGAAACTCTTTTTCTGTGCGATGTTTGTCAGCTTTTAACTTCATGCGATTACGGGCTGCGGCAAGATTAACCTTCAGCTTTGCCAAATGAGTTGTCCTATCCTTGAGGATATCCAGGTCGTCTTCTTCAGGGACCATAGGCATAGCACCCAAGTTTGGGTCATGTCCATATAATGCTTTGAATGGTGACATACCGATTGCGCTGTGAACAGCTGAGTTGTACCAAAACTCTGCGAGCGAAATCCATTTCTTCCATTCCTTAGGATTATCCTAAATGCTGCAGTGGAGGTACATCTCCAAGATCTGGTTGACGAGCTCTGTCTGGCCATCAGTCTGGGGATGGTAGGCAGTGGTAAACTTCAGTTTTGTCCCTAGTTTCTCGAAGAGCTGCCTCCAGAACAGACTGGTGAAAATGGTGCCTCGATCAGACACAATAGACTTGGGCATGCCATGCAACTTCACAACATTGTCGACAAACACTCGAGCGACTTGAGGTGCTGAGAATGGGTGCTTCATTGGAATGAAATGAGCATACTTCATGAAGCGATCCACCACTACCAGAATTGTGTTTGCACTATCAGAAAGTGGTAGTCCTTCAATGAAATCGACTATAATGTCTTGCCAAGCGCCGGCAGGGATTGGCAGAGGTTGGAGGAGCCCTTGTGGATGCTGATTTGAGTGCTTCGCATGTTGACAAATGTCACATTGTCAAACAAAATCTGTCACCTCAGTTTTCATGCCTGCCCACGCAAAGAGCCGTTTGAGGCGCTGATATGTAGCCTCGACACCAGAGTGGCCTCCTATTGCACTTGCGTGAAATGCGGATATCAGCTTTGTATGTAGGGCAGAATTGGCTCCCAGCCACACCCGTCCGTGAAAACGAATCAGTCCTTGTTCCAGTGTATAGCCATGTTCATCTGGGCTGACTATGGCTAGTTCCATGAGGCGATGATGTGCATCGTGATCTGTAACGTACGTGTTGAACACCTCTTGCAACCATGCTGGTTTGATTTCTGTACAAGACTGAATTGTCAAGAGATGCCCCACTCATGACAGGGAGTCAGCAGCTTGATTTTCGACGCCCTTGCGATAGACGATCTTGAATCGTAATCCCATTAATCGAGCCATTGATTTTCGCTGCAAGGGTGATTGCAGGTTCTGATCTCCGAGGTATCTCATACTATGATGGTCTGTTTTGACCACAAATTCGCCCCGCTGTAAGTACGCCCGCCAGCGTTCGACTGCCATTAAGAGTGCGAGAAATTCCTTCTCGTAAATGGATAGCTGAAGATGCATTGTGCTGAGAGACTTGCTTAAATAGGCAATTGGATGCTGATCCTGCATCAGCACTGCGCCTATTCCCAGGTCACACGCGTTGGTTTCCACAACGAATTGTTTGTTGAAATTTGGCAATTGAAGAACCGGTGTGGAAATCATTGCCTCCTTGAGTGCCCGGAATGCACTAGTTGCTTGCTTAGTCCATATGAAACCCTTTTTCTTCAATAGATTGGTCAGAGGACGAGCGATGATGGTGTAGTTCTTGACGAATTTGTGGTAGTATCCGGTGAGACCGAGGAAGCCCAGCAGTTCAGTGACTGATGTGGGTTGTGGCCAATCGACCATGGCTGCCGTTTTCTTTGGATCAGTGGCCACACCGTCAGCAGAAATGATATGTCCGAGATACTCCAAGCTTGCACATGCAAAAGAGCATTTGCTCTCCTTGACATATAATTGATTTGCTCTCAAAAGTTTCAGTACTTGTGTCAAATGTTGGACATGCTTCCCAAGTGATGTGATGTACACTAGAATGTCGTCCATGAAGACCAAGACAGATTTGCGCAAACAGGGAGTGAGTACTTGATTCATCACACACTAGAAGGTTGTTGGTGCATTGTAGAGACCAAATGGCATCACCCGGAACTAATAGTACCCTTGGTGTGTTTTGAACGTTGTTTTATGCTCATCAGGAGGAAGCATTCTTATCTGATGATATCCTGCTCTCAGGTCCAGCTTAGAAAAAATAGTAGCGCCAACTAATTCATCCAAAAGCTCATCAATGATAGGCATGGGAAAGGTATTTTTGATAGTTAGCTCATTCAGCTTGCGGTAATCAATGCAGAACCTCCATGAACCGTCTTTCTTTTGCACTAATAGCACCGGAGAGGCATAAGGGGACATACTGGGCACAATGAAACCTTCTTCCAACATCATCTTCACTTGCTTTTCGATTTCATCTTTATGGGCTGGTGAGTACCTATACGGTCGAGCATTGAATGGAGTAGCTTTCAGTTTCAACACGATGGCATGATCATATTCTCTTTCCGGAGGTAGTGTGGTAGGTGTGGCGAAAACATCCCCAAAAGTTTGCAAAACGGCCTGTACTTCAGAAGGAATCTGTGCTCTTTCAGGGTCGCCCTCCTGTTTGATAATAGCTGTAGCCCATACTTCATTGCCTTTATACCACTTCAGTAGCTGTTCTATAGGCAACTCTTTCACCTGTTCCGGTGATGGTGCCAGAATACCCTTTAACTTGATCATAACTCCTTTATAAGGAAAAGCTAGACAGTGATTCGCCCAATCTATGACCATGGGACTATGCTGCTGCAGCCAGTCCATGCCCAATATAGCATCGTAGGCTCCCAACTCCAAAACCCTCACATCAGTGGTGAAAGTGTGCCCCTGACACCACCAAGACAGATTGGGTATGAGTTTGTTGCACTGCATGAATTCCCCATGAGCAATTTTAACTGGAATCGGTTTTGTCTCTTGGATGGTGCATTGAATCTTGTCCAACATGTTGGCATTGATAAAACTATCACTACTGCCAGAATCTACTAGAATGAGCAGCACTTGGTTGCCAATCAGAGCTCGCAGCCGGATAGTGTTAGCTCCTTCAGTTCCAGCTAGAGCATGAATGGACAAGCTGGGCTGTGTAGCTTGAGCTAAATCATTTTGTTCTATCATATTCAATATCGTCTGACAGCAATTCAGGTGTGTCCTCTGTTGTCACCACATGCATTTCAGCTGCTGGTTTCTTCTGACATTGGTGGGTAGGATCATACTTCTCTCCACGGCGAAAACAAAGCCCATTTGTTCACCTGTAATCTCTTAGCTGCCTATCCTTCCAGAGATCACCCCCTCCTGCCCAAATAGCCGGTTTGACTCCTTCTCCTTTATGCACTATGGGATCAGCCTTGATGTAATGTGCCTGTCGATGACCCCATGGTTTAACACTAGCCAACACTTCCTGCTGCACAGTGGCTAGTAAGATGCTGCTAAACAATTTCAGGGACTTGAGCTTCTACTGCACTGCGAATATCCGACTTGAGCCCCTTGATGAACTCGGAAACAAAAAATAGCTCGTCATAATGTGGGTTCTGCATCGAAATCTGATACGAAAGCGACTCAAATTGTGCCTGATATTCCTCTACGGTTCCTCTCTGTCTCAGCGCAAGGAACTGCTTCATAAACTTGCGATGATCATCGGCACCAAATTTCTCTTCCACGACTAACATCAGTGCTAGCCAGGAATTTATCTCGTGACGAAGACGATATGCTTTCAACCAGAGAGCTGCATTCCCATCCATGTGCAGAGTAGCTGATACTAACCAGAGAGACGGATGCACGTTGAACAATCTGAAATAATCTAGACACTTATCTTTCCATATGCATGGTTGATCACCGTCGAATCGAGGAAACGACATCTTCAAATTATGTTTAGCTGTGGAATCCCCAACTGAGCTTGGTCTACCGCCGCCAGCACCCCCAAATCCTCCGCCGCCAGCTCCCCCGGATGTACCACCGCCCACACCGCCGAGTACACCGCCACCTGTGCCGCCCCTGCTTCCCCCAACATGTGGAATGCCTGCGGAAAAAGAACCCCCGCCGTCCTCCACCCTTCCCGGTGCTCGAGTCAAAGCAAATGCTCCAGGAGCGTTCCCCGACCACGACGGATGAGTGGGCTAAAGAGAGCTCTTCCCCATGGCAACGCACTCATCAGGATCTGGATCTTCCTCCTTAGAAAACGGAGGGTGCTCTAGGTGGCGGCCCAACCTGTCCACCACGGAAGTGAGATTGGAGTTGATTGCCGCGATCTGCAGAGCCGTATCCGTCTGTGCCTTCGCCGCCGCCTCAACCGCCACCGCAACGATGTCCAATTGCGCGACGAGGCCTTGCTGTGTGGTCGTGTAGCAGATCAACTGTCTGCCGGCACTCGGTGAGGGACGCCTCCGCCGAGGTTGCTGCTTCTCCCATTGCCGCTAACACCAACTACATCTGCGGTGAGGGCTTGGATGGCGCCGTGGTGAACTCCTCGCCGGCCGGGCCAACCAATCCACGAAGTTTCTCAGGATTTTATGGTCCACGACGCGACGAATTGGAAGCTCGATGGAACGCGCCGCCGTCGCGGGGATGAGGATCTTACCGGATGAGCGATCCGAGGATGGCCACCCGAACCTGTCTACCCGTGGAGCGCCTCGCCAGCGATCGGTGAGTCTGATACCAAGTGTTCCACCCCGATCTGGTATGATTGCCAGATGGGGATCGGACGCTGTCGTGAACGAGAAGAAAGGAATTCAGAATTAGAGAGAGAGAATTCAGTTTTCTCAATCATTTTTAGCATATCGCTCCCATTACAGAGTATAGTCTTTATACCCTTCCTTTTATCCACTAACACACAGGTCCACATAACTGGCACGCAGGCCCCACACGTCATACGCTATGTTGGATCGAACCTTCCGTGTCTCTATGGTGATGGATCTGCCTGCGTGACACGATCTCAAACAGTCAAACAGCTCGCGAGCCTCGCTTTTTCTAGGTAGTACTCCCTCCATTCACAGTTACCTTGCATCTTAGGTCTAGTAAAAGTCAAATTTTGTAAACTTTGATCATATATTTAGGAAAAATATAAATTTCAGTAATGAAAGAGTTATTGTATTAGAATTGTCATAAACTATATTTTCATATTATATGCATTAGAAATAATGGATGTTGATGTTTTTTTCTTATATTGTTGATCAAAGTTTGCAAATTTTGACTTTGACTAAACCCAGAACACGATGTAATTGTGAACCGAGGGAGTAGTAAAGGAACACAAGTGGAAAGCATTAAACTCTCTCCGATCATATTAATGATCTTAACTTTGTTTAGATGTAGTCTCAACTTTGTCTAGAATGAATACATCTAGTCTAAATAATTAAGTAAATAGATATGAATCTAGATAAAGTTGAGACCATTAATATGGACCGGGAGAGAGTATTTGAAATAATGAAAAATCACATGCACGGATGATATACAAATTTGTTAAGAAACCGCTAGTAGTAGTATCTCACAATTCCCTAAAAAAAAGTAGTATCTCACAATTTGCTTTAGAATACTGAATGAACTAGTATTGCAATAGAGCCTATACAGGCCAGTCGAACCAATTCTGCAGACCCAACATCGAGCACCGTGCGTCTTGCTGTCCCGCGGTACCCATCCATACCTTGCACCACATCCACGTCGGCCTGTCGTCTCCCTGGAGGAGTCTCACCTGGACCTCGAGCTCCACGGCGCCGAGTTTCTCGGCCGCTGCAAGGCGATCTCGTAGGTGACCCGGCAAACCGGCACCGCGGCCGTCCCAGTCCCACGCTAGACGGATCGGGACCTCCCGCGCCTGTTTCGACGGAACGCAGAACTCCGGCGTGCTGCCGGACGCGATGGTGAAGCCGGCGTATGTCAGCGTCGCCTCGCCGTGGTGGTAGCATCTCCCGGTAGCGCGCCGGTTGTCGGCGCGCAGGGCGACGTGGAAGGCGTGGTGGCTTGAGATGGCGGCGGCGGCGGCTGGGCCGTTTGGGATGGGCGTGAGCTGCTGGATGGAGAACTCGGGAGGCAAGTCGCAGAACATGTAATAGCACGGGATGGCTATGAAAGAGATTATCATTGCGAATTCGCATACCACGCTGATGGGGCCGCTGGGACGGAAGTTGAACGCCGGCGTTTTGGTGTCAGCGTCGCCCTGGAGGACGGGAAGGTTAGGTTGAGGGTTCATGGCAGGGTATGGATGATTTTTTCTCTTGGGCCTGTCTGTTGTGATCCCGATAAATCGGTGGACGTGGCGTACACGCCGCACAAGATATTCTTATCGGCTCAGAAGAGATCTCACATGTATCCTTGTAAGATTTTTTTTCCAGGGAATTGTAACAAGACCTTAGATGTTTGAGAGATTGGTGCGGGTACGACGAGGCAAGCTTTCCGAGGCCATGTGGAACTGAACGACCGTAAGGTTTAAAGCCGGACTACTACTAGATCATATATAGAGGTATCGAAATGAACACTACCCAAACCGCAGTGTTGCCTTTGGAAAATGGAAAAAACTCACCGCCGTTTGGGGAATTGAGTACATGACGCATATGATCCTAGGAAGAGAATTGATTTTTCCTCAAATCTGTGTACTACAGTATAACGAATCAGACATGCATCGAACTCCAGCCAACTGTTTTGTCCAACATTCCTATTCCTAGACTGAAAATGGCAGAAATGTATTGCCAATCGTGCCAAATAGCAATGCTGGGAGCATAGATGTGCAGGCTCCCGTATATATTTTTCCTAAAAATACAGCTGATGGCATGGGAGCATAGCTGTGCAGGTGCCAAAATATCACCGTATGCATTCCTTCTCCAAAATACAGCTGATGGCATCTTCAACAGTATCAACAACCTGCAAACAATAAACAAGTGCAGTTATAACAGGAGGCAAATGTAAAATGATTCGTTCTGCCGCATGGGTTGGCAAACTTCAAAGTGAGTCAGCTAGTTGTGTGAGCTGACATACACTATATAATGAAGTCAGTGCAAGATGAGTCAGTGCAAGATGTGTGAGCTAATGCTCTGTAGAATGAAGACAAATAAACGTATAAGACACCAGTGTGGTTAGAGATTTAAGACTGAAACTACTATCATGTTTGTTGTACTTCCTCCGGTCCATATTAATGTTCTCAACTTTGTCTAGATACAAATGCATCTAGTCTAAATTCTTAATCTAGGTACATCCGAATCTAGACAAAGTTGAGAACAATAATATGGGTCGGAGGGAGTATATAAATTGTATTCAATATTTGTTACAGGTGATGACTAAACATTCATAAGGTTCAGCTAAGGAATCATCACTAACAATACATACCAAATCAGCAGGAAACTTCAGATCATTATCAGTTCCCCTAAAAACACCAGTCCTAGTAAGGATGGATGACCAAGGGGGCCCGGCCTGCAAAGGGTAAATTCCCAAGTGTTAGCTTCACTTGTCAGAAGCAAGCAACAAGGTAAATGATCTCTCAAGATATATTAGGTGACACATTGTCCTGTAGGATTGCATGCTAACTGTTCAACTCTGACTCAATAAATGCTCCATAGGAGTATAGGACATACTACCTCCATTCCGTAAAATAAAGCATATAATTTTTTCCTGAAGTCAAACGACGTGGAATTTGACTAAACTTATAGAAAAATCTATTGAGAACTATGATACTATATCGATATAATATTAGAATATATGTCATGGTGTATCTAATAACATTTAGTTGGCACGGTAAAAGTTTTAATTTTTTTTTTTAAACTTGGTCAAAATTCATATCATTTGAAGTACACAATTTTCTAACACTGCCAACTGCTGCATATAGTGGTATTCCTTTTTGGAAGAATCAGGGGTATTATAACACAAGCTAACCTTCAAAACTCCACAGATATCGACTTTAGGATTATCACCAATCATGTAGATAGTAGAGAACTGGTGGTCTTTTACTTCCTTTGTTGACTGTGATTTTGGATAGATACCCATGGCAAGTTTTTCTAGTATGTTTGCAGCATTCTTGAACACGAATGGATTAGGCTTCCCATAAGATGTATACTTCAGAGGAAGATCATTAACTCTGCAAATTAAAGTCCAGGGAGGATAAATATATATTTAACACATCTATGCTTAAAGTACAGTTTATTCATATAACAGCTTACTGATTGAAGATGCTTTCAAGTGCAATCCTGAAGGCACCCATCCCAAGCCGCTCTGAAGGAAATGCAGCCTGCCATAGGAGGCCAAAATAAGTTATTATTGTAGCTAGCAGTTACCATATACATGCATGCATGGAACCTCTATGCAAATCAGAGGAAGATCCGCCTGCAAGGAATTAATGGTTTTGCACTACGACCCCATTCTTGATACATTATCTTGCCCTCAAAATTCACAGATTTTAAATATATTGAGAAAGCAGATCCTCATGTCAATATTTTAAACAATGGTGAATATCAGCATAATAACTAAGGTGACAAGTAGTGTATGACAATGAATGCCAAAATTTCTGTTTTTGTTTGAAATTTTGGACTGCACGCTTATTTTACAGGGATTGAGAGTACAATAATCAAAGGCCATCCTATGGTTGACAAGGAAACAGGAGATGCAAGCGAGGGAACAAATCACATGGAAAAGAATCAGTTAGCTGACCTACTGTCTACACTTTGCAGTACATAGTAGGCATGGGGGTGGGCCACGTGGGGATGGAATGAGTGAGTTCAAATTATGCTGTCAACCGCAAAAGAAGTAATCAGCTTGAAGGGTATCCAGCAGCTACAATTAAAAATACAAATCCATTTGAAACCGTGCTTCTTTTGTCATATGCATGCTTGTGTACATATGCTCACCATACAGAATCTGGTAGGTAGATTTTAACTAGTACAACGCGTGTTGTTTTAAAATAATAATAATTAAGAGAAGGTCGAAGCAAATGTTGCAAGCCCAAAAGGTGTAGACTGATGGCTAATGGTTCCACTATGATAACTGTAACAATGATAAACATGGCTCCAACAAAGATTAACATTGATAAACACCACAATCCAATAAACAAGCAGATATAGCATCAACACGTAATATTTGCGTGACTTATGAATATAAATCCGCCATACATGACAATAGTTAGAAATAAAGAACGACAAGGTTAAAGAGAGTCAAAATAGGACCTCATGCACGGATTCTATCCAACACACAAGTGGTAAAAGAGTCAACTACAACAAAGGATCCCTCGGGACACTAAATGTGTTATCCTTCTTTTCTTTTCTACAAATAGGAACAACCCTCTCTACTTAAGTACTTATCAATCCCTGGCTTTGGCTTTTGGCTTTTGACTGGATATTGTTAGATAATAATATAAGCCAAAAGACAAAATCAAAAGCACCTATTTAGGTGCTTCTGTGGCTTATAAGAAAAAAGTCAAAAGCCAGAAATAAGCCCAACCAAACAGTCCCCAAACCCCTAAGTCTGAAACTAAGTTGGCAAGTTCTATTAATCTGTAGTAAACCTTGAGCTCATTGGAGAAAAAAAATATTGGGAGATGCTCCAATTGCTATCATGAAACCAAATTGGAGACTAAGATTTGATATTATTTCTACTCAGAAATATGGCATAGCATGTTATACAATAGGAACTCCTCATACCTGATATTCAAGGTCATCAGCCGCAAAATACAAAGGAGGTTGATCTCCTTTTCCATTTCCAGGAAGTCCACCAGTTGACAAGATGTCGCAAAGTACCTTGCACACATAAATAAGACCTTTAGAACTTATATGCCAACTACTTTGATTGAAAGACCATAAGCATGACATGTTGCACACATGACCATAGAACTGGATGTCTACAACTCATGCAGTTATAATTTCTAGGAATACTGAAGAAGATGGCTCAAGATTTTACGCTAATGTATCATAGACAAGGGACTACCTGCAGATCTCTACCCCAATCAACAGGGTCACTGACAACAAACACCCCTTTAACTCTCTCGGAGTAAACATCATATGGTGGGTGCATTTTCTCAGACATTAAGTTTTTACAGTCCGATTGCCCTACATTCCATTTCTTGAAAGGAGCTAGGGGGTCAATTTCTCTAAAATAAGATGAATAGTCGTCTATAGAGAGAACCTTTCTGCACAAAACAGACAATTCATGAGAAATACATGCAGCATATTTTACCTATGGTCATAATAGACTAAAAGCAACATCAAGGATTACCTAAACCCATACTCAGCCATCACTGCTGCAGGCTCACCTTTTCCAACAGCAACAATAGGATCATCTTCAAAACTGTAGTAACAGGAAAATGTTGCATCAGGTGCTGACATGTCCATGAAGAAATTAAAAAATCTTGGCTGAAAATCACACAGGACAGAACTTAAAGACTAATTATGTACTTCAGTGCTATACCGCTTCACCAGCTCTCTGTAAGGTGAATGGCCATGAACAACCTGCATTATCACAAATTTTAGACAGGGATGCTATATTCTTTTTGTATAATCTTTGTTGTATTAATTGTTAGTTAAAGGTCTATTGTTTCTTATGACAGTACATAAGCAACGACCAATGAGTCATGAGTCATGAGGATAGTTAAATACCTGAGATGGGGATATGTTAACTCCCAAAAGTTCACTTAACTCCAGAGCTCTTTTATACTCTGGAACACCACCTCCTGCCAATTTTTTTTTGACAAATCTTAAATATAATTGAGAACTGGCAAGCACCAAGGTGGCTTACTGTACGAAGTACAAATCCTTCATTATGGTGACCATAGGATAGCTAATGGAAAAAAACTAACTGTTCAATATTATAAAGATAACAGTTTACCCCAACAGTACATATTTTAACATTCTTCATGTACAAAGATTGCCACTTAAGTAACCACCTAGTTCGACATTATTCTAATCTAATCGGAAAACACAAGTCTAGCAAATGCAATCGTACTTCGGCATTCTAATCTTTATAAGGCTGAATCCATGTGAGTCAAGATAAACGTTAGCGTCTAGCACAACACATGAACACAATAACAAATATTGAACAATTTCACACATAAAATGTAACCAATTTGCTTGCAGTGGAGTAAGAAACTACGCTGACATCAACAGTTAAGCCAATATCCCAATCATGTTAAGAGAAACAAGCCTGATAATGGGTCTAAACAATGTAAACAATCCATCAGAGAAAAGCAGAATGTGCTATACAACATATTAAACTACTCACCGTTGGTTAAGAAGAGAAACGGAATCTTCAGGGTACCTGAAAAAAGAGGCAATGAATGATGATCCAGAAGCTACTAAGCACCAGATAGCAGGGGGCTATCATGGACAGCATGGCTCTTTCTTCAGTCTATGTTTCAAAAGAAACATACTGATGAGGACTAAGAGCTGAGCAGTTTATAACTCCCTGCATGTGACGTTTCATGCAGTGTGTACCATTAATATTATTGTTAACATGTTTGTGAAAGAAAACGTAATGCCGGTATGAAGTATTTTGATGAAAAATGTAGTAGTATATTATTGCCAACCGATCAATATAAATGCCTTTCGGTTATAGTCTTATAGAAGTTTGACTAGGTGCTCTCTAGAAGGTCATCTGTTCACAAACTCACATGGAACACAACATAAATCGTAGGCCAATTGCCATAATTCGCGTGAACACCACACCAGAAAGAAACCTAATGCCTAAGACCTGTTTGACGAAATGACACAAAGGCATGAATGCAGGCAAGCACGACCTAGAACACGTCGCCTGCACGAGTACGAAGAAACACTCCCTGTCTAATGGGCCACGGGCTATTCAACCAAATGCAGGAGAGCGCGAGAAGCACGGGAACTACCGTCGTCGGCGTAGAGGCGTTGGATGGCCTGCGGCGAGCCCCCAATAGGGCTACGGCCGCGCAGGATGACCCCGTCGATGTCGAAGGCGATGCCGAAGGACGGTCTCACCGGCGTCGCGGCGGAGTGGGACAGGCGGCGGCGCGGCGTGCCCTGAAGCTCCGCCCGCGTCCGCGCCGCCGCGCGAGAGAGCGCAGAGCGGAAGCCCCTCATGCCGTCACACTCGTGCTGCTCTGGCCCGCACGTCAGAGAACGCGACGTGGCGTGGCGTGGCGAGTTGTAGACTCTTTGTTTGCACGGTCACTGGAGCGCGGGCCACCCCTTGTGCGTGCCGCGGAGCAGCAAGCACCAGGCTCTGTTGGATGTTTTTTGAACAGGTTTCCGTTTCTGAGGATGGAGTTTTGGCTCCAGATGATCTCGTCACCTGGACGACCATTCGATCTTGCATCGCGATTGCTGGTCCTCTGAGAATTCATTGACATACGCGCGTCACGTAATGGATGAATACGATGCTATGCCCGTGTAGGTCCACAGATCTGGACCACCGTGAATTAATCGCAGACGAACAAACGCCGGAACATGACACGTTGGTTGGAGCATCTCCAATCGCATTTCTGAGAACCTTGTCAGGACGATTTTATATTTGTACGGTGAAATTTCATCCAAACACGTTCTTAGGACGTCGAATTGGTCCGGATTTGACCTAATTTTCATCTGGCGTTCCTAGTCCGAATCCGGGACGCTGGAAACCGTCTGGAAACGCCGGATGCAGCGAAAAAACGAGTGGGCCAAACCTGTTGGCGACTCAAGGCCGAGTTCCCGTCTTTCTTCTTCCCCCTCCCGTCTTTCTTCTCCATAGCCCGCCACATCTCCCGCCAGTTTCCCGAGCTCCCGCCCACCATGCCGTCCAAGGGTTTCGTGAAACCCTAATCCACTGTCGGCGTGCCAAAGGAGAAGAAGTCGAGGAAGCCGGCGCCAAGGCCAGACGGCTACACGGACACCGAGTGGTTGCAGGAGTGCCGGTGGAAGAAGATCGAAACAGAGAGCCGGAAGGGTCGGACGGCGAGGACGGGGATGAGGGAAAAGCGAGAGGCATCGGAGCACGCCGCGCGCACGGCGATGTACCGCCCGCTGCCGATGTCCGCCTCGCAGTAAGCCGCTCACTAGGGGAGCACCGCGTCAAGTGGACGACGCTCGAGGACCTTTGCCTCGCCGAGACATGGATGTCGGTGAGCATGGACCCCATCACTGGCGCAAACCAAAACTCGGATAATTACTAGAAGCGTGTGAAGTTGGCGTTCGATGAGCGCAGCCTTATGGACCCGAAGTTCAACAAGATCCACATGGAGCGCGACGAGAAGGCCATGACAAACCACTGGGGACTGGTGCAGCAGGCTTGCAGCAAGTGACACGGCATTATGGAAGAGATTGGGCGCACACCAATCAGCGGCGAAAGCATGGATAGCAAGGTAGGTCACCGACTTCAAGCTTAAATCTATGCCGACATGATGTCTGTCCTGACACATTTCGCGTTGTCTATGTAGCTCCTCCGTGCGCTCGGCATGTACATGGACGACACCGACACGGAGTTCAAGTTCCACCACGTGTTCGACAAGATTCAGAACTGCCCGAAATGGGCGGACACTCGCGTGAGCCTGGCCAAGAATAAGGACAGCGTGTACAACCCGGAGGCTCCCCTCCCCCAGCTGTCGCCAAAGGAAGGCTGGAAATCGTCCAAAAGAAGGCGAAGATGATGAAAGCTACAGGACCTCCCGCTGAACTGAAGGGAATATGCCCGAGAGGCAATAATAAAGTGGTTATTATCTTATTCCTTATTTATGATAAATGTTTATTTTGCATGCTATAATTGTATTAATTTGGAAACATTAATATATGTGTGTTTAATAAACAAAAGGAAAGTTCCTAGTTATGCCTCTCTTGTAAACTAGCTCGTTGATTAACAAGATGATCAACGTTTTCTGATCATAGACATTGGATGTTGTTAATAACGAGGTCATAACATTAGTTGAATGATGTGATGAACATTCATCCGAAGTATAGCATTATGATCAAAGTCATTGTGTTTATATTGCTATAACATCATACGAAGTAATCCTAGTCCTTAGACCATGAGATCATGTCAATCACTAACACTGGAAGAGTATCTTGATAACATCAAACATCACACCGTGAAAGGGTGATTATAAAGGTGGGTTTAGTGCTACAAAAGTGTTATGTAGAGGCTCATGGATCAAGAGTGGGATTTGTCCATCCCGATGATGGATAGATATACTCTGGGCCCTCTCGGTGATATCACATTGGTTAGCTTGCAAGAAAGTGATGTGATCACTAGAATGTTATATCACGGGAACGAGAAAAGAGTACATGTCGGTAACAAGATCAAACTAGGTATGGAGATACCGATGATCGAATCTCAGACATGTAATATATCGCGAGACAAAGGGATTTAGTTACTAGCGTTAAAGGTTCTCACGATCACAGAAGTCATCGTTGAATGTGTAGGAGTCAGTATGGATTTCCAGGTCCCGCTTCTGATTATTGATCTGAGAAGGGTCTCGATCATGTCTGCATTATTCGCGAACCATAGGGTGACATACTTAAGGGATACCGACACCATTTGGAGCAAATATGTTTCAGATAAAGATTTAAGAAAGCGCTGAAATTATTTCAGTAGACACCGAAACTGTTTCGGATGAAATGGCTGAAATTGGTTCTGCATGTAATATTGAAATGTTGCAGGGGGTTTTATGTGAATGTTTGTTAATTAAAGTAATTAACAAAATTCTGAATAAAATTAATAAAAGAGTTTTATTAAATGAGGGAGCATTAAATTTGGATAAATTTAATGCATTTAAAGTGGAGACTTTAAAAGAGTATGTGAAAGGGCATTTTAATGTGGAGGGGGTTACCACCACATGAATGGGGAAGGTGAAGGGACACCCTCCATGGGCGCCAGCCATGGGAGGGGTACCCTCCCCACCTCCTATAAAAGGCCCCGCTCTCACACCTTCACACTCACACCTCCTCGTGAAGGATCTCTCTCCCCCTCTAGTATTATTCCCCATGGTCTCAGATTAGCGAGATACATGTTCCTAGTGGCTTTATCTAGAAAAGAGTTGCTGCTTCCGCTACTTCGCTGGAGCGAGGGACGGAGGTTGTCGGGGTACCAGACGTGTGTGTGATCACGGATGCACCGCTGCTTTGTGGTGCTAGACTTGGTGGTGCTGGACTTGATGGAGTTGGATCTGATGGACGTGCTGGAGCTGGACCTGCTAGACCGGCTGGACTTCATCACGATCTTGAGATCGGCAAGTGTACGACTACATCATCCACGAGTTCCATCTTGTTAACAAAGCTTTGTTGTCTTCGAGGGTAAGTTCTCTATGGATGTATATCCACCTGTTGCTTGTATCTAGTAGATAGATCTTGGCATATAGTTCACATAGTAGGACATTTTTTGTTTTCTATGCTGTGAACCCTTCACGAACGTCTCCACGCGTCGATCGAGAAGTGCATTGCCGACTCCAAGGCCCATGCCGTGAAGAGGGGGAGAAGGCCGAGGAGAGGTGGATGCAGCTGCTGCAGAACCAAGACTTGAAGCTCGGCCTCCTCAAGGCGAACTTTGCCGCCAAGAAGAGGAACACAGACCTGTAGTTCCTCTTGGGAGGTGAAGACACCTCGGTGATTAGCCCCTAGGTCAAGGCCTGGTACATGGCGCGCCACACCACCATACTCGACAAGGACGTCCCTGCCAGCACGCTGATGACTACAAGTGCACCGACCGTTTGTAGCTAGTTTTGAAATAAAGATATCAATCCCATAGGGAACAGGAGTCTGAAGTCTAATAACTCTTTGAACTAAATAATGAAATAGTAATGCTAAATACCGTTCTAAGTAACAAGATAAAATGCAAGTTTTGTGTAAAAGATATTTTTTGTGTTTTCAAATAAGAGAAAACAATAAGTAAACTAAAGTTGTAAGTAAACAAGAGCATGCAAGCATGATTACAAAAGTCTAAAAGATGATGGAAGGAGTTCTCAGGGAGTAGTGGATCCACCACTAGTAATTAGAAAGAGTGATCAAAATTATTATAATGAATAAGACCATTTATGATATGTGTGGGAGAAGCTCCATATATGGACGAATAGGCAGCAACCAACGCACACATCATCCGTCATAACCACAATAGACAGCAATCGATATCAATCGAATTACTGCGCTATTAAGGGACTTTACTCCGTAGGATGTATCCCATGGCATGGACAATGTTCCGTGAGTTCTCCTCGGTTCCCAAGTTGATACGTAAGGAATGATAACAACTTTATAGTCACCGTAAGTGCTATCATCCCTCCGTCTACCAACAAGTAGTTCCCTCCATATAGTCCTCAGTGAGGCAAATATTGAGTGGCACGCTTCACCCAACATCAAGATGAACGAAATCTAACACAGACACATAATGAACAATATCACATAATAATCTTTATCTCAATTCAATCTCATACTAGGGTTTCTCCATCTCCCCAAGAACAAAGGAAACTACTCACACATGAAGGCAACCAACATCATGGATAGAATATGGATGAAGTATGATGATATAATTAAAGACAAGTGCAAATCCAAGATTCAATCTAGAATTACAATAAGTAACCAAAGGGGATCGATGATGGAGACGTTGTTGATGAAGATGACGATGTAGATCGATGTGGAGGCCTTCAAGATCCTAGTCCCTTCTCCTCTTGTGTGATGGTGATGGTGTAGATCTGATTGGAGGCGGCTATGGCGGTGGCACGGCGGCAGGGCTCCGCCGTGGTGGAGGATATGGCTTGGTGGCTCTCTCTTGGGTCCTCCCTCCTTTATATAGGCCTTGGGGTGCCCTAGGATTCTTCCAATACCGTCATATGACTTAGGGAAGGTTTTAGGGCTTCTACAGGGCGAAATCCCGTCGTTTGCGACCTTTTTTGCAACTATACAGGCGCAACTATACGGCCGGAAAAATGCTTTCGGTCGTATAGTTACTCGTCAAACCTTGGTATCCCGCAGTGTTTTGGCCGCCATTTCTTCATACAAACTCCATTTTGGGTGTTCTTGGGCTCGTTGAGTTCGTCTCGCTGAGGGCTACAACCCCATGGTCTTGGATATTTATTTTGTGAAGTTGGAAAATTTCACTTTTCCAACCTCTCAAATGGCTAAGTCTAGTCCCTGCAGCTCCTCCATACTATGCTCTCTTTGTTCCTTTTGCCTTTGTTTTATCCATAATCATCAACAACACCTACACACATGTCATAGACAAGGAAAGTGATAAAATTCTACCTAAACTACTAAATGTGCAAAGCTCATATGAAAGTAAATGAGAACTAGAAGTCATGCATATAAGGCATAGCTATAACTGGAAGAAACATGATATGAGAGATAAATGGCTCATTTTATATGGCTAAAAGAGGTGGTATTTCATAGTCATCAACTTCCCCAAGCTAGACCTTACTCGTCCTCGAGTAGGAAGGGTCGATAATATATTAATGGTTGTGAAATAGCTTATCATTGGAAATCAATGCCTTGCATCCTTATTTCTTCTACAAGCTTGAAGAGAGAAAACATGTATTCATACAAGGAAGCACAAGCTCAGTTATAAAGACCACTAAAGATTCATCAAAACTTATATGCTCCATGTCAACAGTGAATCTACTTGTAGACAAACTTGTGATCCTCTTATTGCACCTTTTGTATAACTTTTCGTATCATTATCTTTTATGAGGCAAAACTTAGTTACAAATAGATGTCAAGCATAAATAGGAATAAAGTCTACCCAATCATGTCATCTAGTTAAGTCTCTCAAGTGCAAACATCAGTTATTGGTTTTTCAGAAAGTTTATCTCTTAGTAATGAGAGTTATGCCATAAGGAAATGCGAGAACATGTCAAAAGAAGCATAACATTAGAGTGTCTCTTTTTGTCATCCACATAAATGAATCATGGCTATCAAGCACTCATTTTCTATTCTTTGTCTTTCTAAAACTTCAGTTCATCAGTAATGAGATCATGCCAAAACTTAGTGTGTTTAATCAGACTGTGCATGCTAAGAATGGATACTCATGACCATTACCAAGGTTTCCATTTTCGGTATAATGATTTCTCATAATGGTTAGAGGATTATTCCATCTTTTGCTTTGAACGCAGGCCCATGAGAATACCAATGCATACCCAAATATAGCATTTCTTCTACATATGTTGGGCAACTCATAGCCAAACTCCAAGAGTTTCCTCTTTTTGGACCGTTCAAAGGCCAGCGGAGTTGTTAGCATCCCATGTTGTGCGAGAGTGGTGCAGACACGCATAAAGCAATATCATACTTTAATCAACAGGTCAAGATTTGGCATACATCTCAATTACCACTAAATATTAGTTTCTTCAAACAAATCCTTTCAAAGAGTACTATCAAGTCGATCATCACATCTATGGTGTTGAGTATCTTTAATGCTAACTCTTAAGACAAATAAACAACACCTTATTTAGCATAGAACTCAAAACTTCGAAATATCATTTCCAATTGACAACTCCTTCCGTAAGCAAACTATCAAGTCTATTGTATTGACATTATGGGGTCGAGCATACCCTATTCATTTAAGACAAAGCTATTTAGTGACAACTAACAAATTTCAAAAGATCTTGATCAAGTATTCATTCTTTCCAAGTGTAGAGATTGTGCCAATGTTTTCTAGAGGATCACAAATAGTGTCACAAGCTTGATAAACAATTTGGCAAGATGCATACAAGCTCTAAGTCAACTCCTATGGTGCCTCTCATGAGCAAGTGTATCCCCATATCAATACAGAACAAGACTCACTTAAACAAGCATTCAAAAATAGCGAGATACATGATTGCATTAAACCTTCATCGAATATGAACATTGCACAAGACTCTACACATGCAGAAGTAACCTCCCCAATCTTAGAACTTTGCAAGAACCAAACTTGAGTATATCACCAAAAGAAAAGAGAAAATACAGTTTCCAAAATAGAGTGTGGTAAGTGGTTACCTCCCCAAGCTTAGTTGAAAACAAGGACACTTTACCGTTGAGGTACAAGTAACCTCTCTTTTGATGGACAAAGAACCTTTGCTTCAACATGTATTTCTTGATATGGCCCGGTGTGCCTTCCTTGAGGACCTGCTTAAAAACTAAAAAGAAAACGAAATATTTTTGTGTTTCTGAAGGCACGGGTTTATCTCACAAGTGATAAAAATACAAGTCCAACTGAGTCGGTTCATCAACCTAAGCACCACGCTTAAGTCAACAAACTAGTTATAGAAGATGCCTCTCCTAGATTGTGATGAGGTGCAAGCGAAACAGGATACGAGACACAAATATACAGCCCCTATGCACTTATTAAAAGAGGTTCGAGTTGGAAGGTTTTACCAGAAACTAATTGTTGAAGCGTTGAATTGAAGCAACCAAGTGGCTCATGTGAGTGTTTGCACAGTCGACACTACCGTACACATCGTCACACAAGGTTCAAGTCCCTGTGAAAATAACACACCAAATAAAATGCATCGTTTTGGTATACGAACATAGTTTGTTTACCCCACCGATAAAAGGAAAGTAAAGAGAAAACATGAACTTCTATAGAGAATTTACAGTCTAGGAGGTTTCTGAGGTAGAAATTTATTGCTTACATATGCTCGGCTTCTCTAGATCATGGTAGAAGCTCCCAGGTGGTGTTTTGAGGTTTTAGAAGAAGAAAGAATAAAATTTTGAGCAATGGCTACCTTCTAGTTGGCGTTTGAGGGGTTTTCCCAACTATACGGACGCAACTATATGGCCGGACCAAAAAGGTCCCGCTGTATAGTTGGTCGTTAAACCTTCTGTATCCTAGAAAAGAAATTTTAAGAAGGCAACGATAATTATACGGTCGGAACTATACGGCTGGAATTTTTATTCCTGCCGTATAGTTAGTCGTTAAACCTTCTGTATACTTTGGAAGAAATTTTACAAAGGTATCGATATCTATACGGCCGGAACTATACAGCCGGAATTTTTATTCCTGCCGTATAGTTGGTCGTTAAACCTTCAGTACCTGTGAAAGAAAATTCATCCATGGATAAAATATCTATACGGCCAAACTATATGGCTGGGATTTTTATTCCCGTTGTATAGTTGGTCGTTAAACCTTCTGTAGACATCAAAAATTTCTATTTCTTTGAGAATTATTTCTTAACCTGAAACTTAGTGAAACACCATGTTTTGATAGTAAAATAACAACTTTAATTTTTGACCAACAACAGCATGTATAAAATGGGATTTAAGTACTACCGAGTTATGCAACACATAGTAACAATAAATTTTACCTTTTAAAACTACAACAAGATATCTCTAATAGCAAATCATGCATAGAATAAAAATGCCAATGAAACATGAATGCATCAAGACTCAAGACACAAAACTAAGAAAGACACCTAATGTTGGGTCCGCAGCATAGAAAACAAAAAATTTCCTACGGTGTGAACTACACGCCAAGATCTATCTACTAGGTACAAAGCAACGGGTGGACATACATCCAACAAGAACTTACCCTCGTAGACAACGAGCTTTGTTAACGAGTAGGAACTCGTGGTTGATGTAGTCGTACACTTGCCGATCTCAAGATCGTGATGAAGTCCAGCAGGTCCGGCTCCAGCACGTCCATCAGATCCAGCTCCAGCACCACCAAGTCCAGCACCGCAAAGCATCCGTGATCGCACACACGTCCGGTACCCCGACAACCTCCGTCCCTCGCTCCAGCAAAGCAGCAGAAGCAGCAACTCCTTTCCAGATAAAGCCACCGGGAACATGTATCTCGCTAATCCGAGACCATGGGGGAATAATACTAGAGGGGGAGAGAGATCCTTCACAAGGAGGTGTGTGTGAGAAGTGAGGAGGGGGTGGCCTTTTATAGGAGGAGGGGGGTGCCCCTCCTTCATGGCCGACGCATGGAGGAGGTGACCCTTCACCTCCTCCATTCATGTGGTGGTAACTCCCTCCACATAAATTTGCCCCTTCACATTCTCTTTTAAAGTCTCCACTTTAAATGCATTAAATTTTTCCAAATTTAATGCTCTCTCATTTAATAAAACTCTTTTATTAATTTTATTCAGAATTTTGTTAATTACTTTAATTAACAAACATTCACATAAAACCCCCTGCAACATTTCAATATTACATGCAGAACCAATTTCAGCAATTTCACCCGAAATAGTTTCGGTGTCTATTGAAATAATTTCAGCGCTTTCTTAAATCTTTATCTGAAACATATTTGCTCCAAATGGTGTCGATATCCCTTAAGTGTGTCACCTTACGGTTCACGAATAATGCAAACATGATCGAGACCCCTCTCAGATCAATAATCAGAAGCGAGACCTGGAGATCCATACTGACTCCTACACATTCAACGATGACTTCTGTGATCGTGAGAACCTTTAACGCTTGTAACTAAATCCCTTTGTCCCTCGATATATTACATGTCCGAGATTCGATCATCGGTATCTCCATACCTAGTTTGATCTCGTTACCGACATGTACTCTTTTCTCGTTCCCGTGATATAACATTCTAGTGATCACATCACTTGTTTGTAAGCTATTTCAATGTGATATCACCGAGAGGGCCCAGAGAATATCTATCCGTCATCTGGATTGACAAATTCCACTCTTGATCCATGAGCCTCAACATAACACCTTCGTAGTACTGAACCCATCTTTATAGTCACCCTGTTACGGTGTGACGTTTGATGTTATCAAGATACTCTTCCGGTGTTAGCAATTAACATGATCTCATGGTCTAAGGATAAAGATTACTTCGTATGATGTTATAGAAATATAAACATAATTACTTGATCGTAATGCTATACTTCGGATGAATGTTCATCACATCATTCCACCAATGGTGTGACCTTGTTATTGACAACATCCAATGTCCATGATCAGGAAACCTTGATCATCTTGTTAATCAACAAGCTAGTCTATAAGAGAGGCATGACTAGGAACCCTTTTTGTTTATTAAACACACAGGTATTGATGTTTCCAAATCAATACAATTCTAGCATGTAAAATAAACATTTATCATAAACATGGAATAAGATAATAACCACTTTATTATTGCCTCTCGGGCATATTCCCTTCAGTCTCCCACTTGCACTAGAGTCAATAATCTAGTTTGAAAAACTTTGCGCATTGAACACCTATGGCTTTCTGGTGCTGCATATACGCTATTGCTAGTGGTTAACATAATCTCCGGATGTGACAGTTTCAGATCCGTGTGTATTTGCATGTCTTTGCGTCTCTACGCATCACTCATTCTCAAATGATATGGCATTGTATAAATTTGGTCCTCTGGTGAGACCTTTAGTTCGTTCGGCTCAAAATATGTTGATATTATTGTCACACAATATATATTCATAGTATTAGCCCACTTTGAACCACTCCTAGTTTGATAACAAACTACTTAACACAAAAGCCCTCCTTTCGCTACTATAGCGCTTATATACTTAGCCTTTTGTTGTAGTATCCGTCACAATATCTCAACTTTGGAACTCATCCAAATCCATCATGGAACATCCTTTACATTATATTGTGCCACCCATAGTCTAAATTGAGATAAATTTAATTTGTATCTTGTGACAAAACTAGTATCAATGTAACACTTTACAATGAACTACCTTTAACTATTTGTCACTTATACATGATATATTCTTAGTTCTTCCAAAGCTCATAAGAATATCTTTACTATTGTCCAATGATCATCTTATGAATCATTCTGGTATATGCTCATAACATTTAGAGCATAGGACATTCTGGATATATACATATCATGGTATAATTGATCAGAATCTTCATGTGATTTTACTCACCAAGTGTTGAAACACTTGAATCTGAATACAATTCTTTCCATGCAGCAAGAACCTTTCTTGTTGTTTCCATATTGAACCCTTTCAATATCTCATATTGAACCCTTTCAATATCTTATATATGTATGTCTGGCACAACCATATTAGCGCCTTAATCTATCCATATAGATATTGATGCCTAATATTCTGGGTTTGCCCAAGTCTTTCATCGAAATCTTATTTTAATAAAATCCTTAACTTGTGTTAATTCAAGATACATCATTTCCAATCAACAATATGTCCTCTAGATAATGTATTAGAAATATGTCTCAGTGCTCCCACTTAATTTCTTGCAAATGCAAGCATCTTCATCATCTCCGATGAATTTAAACTCTTTTAACAGTTTCATCATGGTGAAGATTCCAACTCCGCTATGCTTACTTCAACTATTGAAGTTTACATGCCCTTTTAGCACCCTTTGAATTAACAAAACCCTTCGGACCATGTCATGTACATGTCCTAGGTTACCGTTCTATTAGAAGAACCTTGTTTTGTTTATTCAACTACCATATACCAAATTATATGTAGTGGTTGCTACATTAATCCGTCAAGACTATATATCGCTATGAAAGATCAAATCTTGTCATAGTCAACTCCTTGAACATTGTCGTAAACTTCTTTCCGACATGTCGACTATTTCATAGATGTTAAACATCCATGTCTTATTTCTTTATAGATCCAAATACGAACGATAGGCTTCACGCCTTTCCGGAGGGTCTTCCATGTTCAGAAACTTGTTTTCTCGTGTATGGATACTATCACGGATTCTATGACTTCTAGTCATTTTATGGAGTCAGGGCCTATCATCGCTTCTTTGCATGTAGTCGGTTCATCATTGTCAAAACAATAACGACTTGCTTATCAAATCTTACTATTTGATTCTTATCGACCCACACGGTTCTATAGGAACTCTAATCTCCGAGATCACACCTTTTGTAATCACAAGAGCCATGAGCATTGTGGCGCCACCGGACACTTTCCGCGCCATGCTACTTAGCACATATAGCTAAGGTTCAACAACCTTATCAAAGTTCTATTGTCCTCCCACTTAACTTTTCACGAAAAGTTCCTTTTCAAGAAACTTGACGTTCCAAGTGACAAACTCTTTTGTCCTCGGTGTTATGGAGAAATTCCCAACAAATTCTTTGGGATAACCTACAAAGACGTGCTTATCCGACTTTGGTTGTAAACATTTTACTTATGCATAGCATACCAAAATTTAAGAAAAGACAATTCGGGTTTTATCCCAAACCATAACTCATATGGTGTCATTTCAATGGATCACGATGGTGCTCTTTTCAAAGGTAAAAGCGGTAGTCTCTAAAGCTTCAATCCTTAAAACATAATGGCAGTTTTATAAATGACACCCTTGATCTTACCATGTCAAACATGGTTTGATTTTATCTCTCGAATATGCCATACTCCTATGGTTTATCGGGAAACACAAATCATGGAACAATTCCTCAAGTCTTAGGTGTTTTTTGCTAAACATGTAACTCAAATATCTTCCTTTATGATCGAATCATAAACTCTTTATTTTCTTGTTACAATGATTTTCCACTTCATCTTGAAAGTCTTTGAACAATTTTCAAATGTTTCATACTTCTTCCTTATTAAGTAAATATACAGATATATTCACTCAAATTTTTGGAGAAAGCATATGAAGCAAAAAGATCCATCGCATATGGCTACACATAATGGACTATGCACATCAGCATGCACAATTTCCAATAAGCTAGTCATCTGTTCCTCTCTGGCCTATGGACGGAGTTTCAATTATCTCGAGGAAAGTCTCACATGCGTCAATTGATCAAAATCAAAGACTCCAAAAATCCATCAACATGGAGTTTCTTCATGTTTTCTTTCAAATATAATTTAAACAGCGATGTCACTTCATAAGTGATCTTTCAATCATTTGTCTTGCGACATTTTAGCAATAGTGTTTATGGATGTGATTTCTCCAACTAGACTTGTAAAAGTTCATCCATCCTTTATGGAATACGGTAATTATTTGAACAACCATTGTTCTCATGATACCGGAACAAAATAACAATTATTTAAACAAATCTTGAAGGCTTGGTTTGATGACAATGAAAAACACAATAACACTTTATTTGTTTTTGATGAACATCATCACTCATTCTCTTGCTGGTTACTTAGGCCATTGTAGTTCATGAATTGCGTTGTCCTGTATGACACTTCATACCAACCAATTCGGTATCCAATATCGGCATCCAATACCTAAGAACCACATTGTTTAACAAGCAAGGAATATAGCCATAACATGTATATCTTCTATATACCTAAGTTGGACATCTCCGACCTTTTATTTTATGCCAAATATTTTATAGATTATCTTTTAGCAATTCCTTTTCTTTTAAAAGAATCTATCAACATCAATAGTGGTGTCATCAACATGACACATGGTACAAAGCGTATATAGTCAAATACTAATACCTTTGGACTTGCACTTTGAAGTGGATCACCATCATCAAATGTTTGGTGTTCTTTCAAAAATCCATTCTTTAGTAATCTATTAGTGTAGTAAACATTTTACTTACATCTTCTATTCATCCTTATCATGACAACTTTCATGATCAAGCTACTATAGCTTATAAGGAAGAATCACGAGTATAATATCAGTTCCCAAAACCTTTTTGGTAGATTCGGATGCCTAGCATCTCCATCCTTCACAAATTCTCATACAATATGAGAACATGTATTTTGCTAAATTATACTCTATCATAATGCAACCAAAAACATTGTTTCAGATATCACAATATCTTTCACACATGATGGTTTCTGAAACAATTTCTAGCTCAATATAATCTTGATATTAAAACAACTTTTTGAATATCAATAATCATGGAGGCAAACATGATACTTTAGATACTAACATTGGAATTCTTACTCTTGATTTAATACTACTTATTAAACTTCATGGAGTAAATAGAGTTTGCTGAAAGTTTGCAATAGGACTTATAAACTTTAAATTGACATTCAAAACAATACGATACCAATAAGTAAAGTAAATATCCAGAATTCTATAGTTCTATTATCTCAAATAAAAACTAAGCATAAGGTAGAAAACGAATGCCAATGACTACAACAAACTATACAAATTCACTTTGATTTAATTTATGACAAATTTGGTTCGACTAATCCAAATTAGAAATGAACTCCCACTCAAAAACGACATCCCTCGTGCCTTTTTGGTGATTACATGAACCAAATCCACTACACCAAGTCCGATCATCACGTGAGTTGATGTAGCTTCAAAGGCGAGCATTTATATGGGCATCATATCAACTATATGACTCATTCTTAACCTTTCGGTCCGTGTTCCGAGGCCATGTCTGTACATGCTAGGCTCGCCAAGTAAGAACCTTAGTACTCGCATGTGTAAAACTGTCTTACACCCGTTTGGATGAAAGCATAGAGTCGAGTACACCCGATTATCACGTGATGTCTCGAAATACGATCCACAAAACGGTGCATACTTAAGGAAGAACACATTTTTATCTTGATATCTAAAAGAGGGATCATCTTACAATGCTACAGAAAGCGCCAAACTAGCAGTATAAGATGCTAACATCTAATGTGTAAAGTGAGATGATATGGTCCATGCATTTGATCTCTATCACTTGCATCGTGGTATGATCTCTATCATTCCTTTGTGTGTAAGGCCAAGGTCTATGGAACTTACATGTTGAGTGTGTTGTAAGAGTATCTATCATACATCTACTTACAACAATACCATATCAATACACTAGCCCAACAACGATCTAAACTAGACGCCTCTAATTTATCAATTGCAAGTTTTACGTGGCTTAGGGCTTTTGGAGATAGAACTGTTCTCACCTACGAACATGAACCACAACGAGGATAACTAAGTTATTAGGAACTCGTTGTAAATCAGATATTGACTATAGTAGGAGAGACAGACACCCGCCAGCCACTTATACAAAACAAGTTGCATGTCAGTCGTGGAACCGATCTCATGTGCGATGACATGTAAGGTTGGTCCGGGCCGCTTCATCCCACTATGCCACCAATATCCAAAATACATAGAATATGCAATAACATGATCATCATCGCCCACATATCAACATATGTGTACTACCCGTGCTAAGCAAATACGCATAGATCAGGCTCTGATACCACTGTTGGGTCCGCAGCATAGAAAACAAAAAATTTCCTACGATGTGAACTACACGCCAAGATCTATCTACTAGGTACAAAGCAACGGGTGGACATACATCCAACAAGAACTTACCCTCGTAGAAAACGAGCTTTGTTAACGAGTAGGAACTCGTGGTTGATGTAGTCGTACACTTGCCGATCTCAAGATCGTGATGAAGTCCAGCAGGTCCGGCCCAAGACGCCCATCAGATCCAGCTCCAAGACTCAAGTCCAAGACCACAGCAGCCAGCATCACACACACACATCCTGCACTCTGACAACCTCCGTCCCTCGCCCACCAAAGAAAAGCAGAAGTAGCAACTCCTTTCGAGATAAAGCCACGGAACATGTATCTCGCTAATCCGAGACCATGGGGAATAATACTAGAGGGAGAGATCCTTCACAAGGAGGTGTGTGTGAGAAGTGAGGAGGGGGTGGCCTTTTATAGGAGGAGGGGGGTGCCCCTCCTTCATGGCCGGCGCATGGAGGAGGTGACCCTTCACCTCCTCCATTCATGTGGTGGTAACTCCCTCTACATAAATTTGCCCTTTCACATTCTCTTTTAAAGTCTCCACTTTAAATGCATTTAATTTCTCCAAATTTAATGCTCTCTCATTTAATAAAACTCTTTTATTAATTTTATTCAGAATTTTGTTAATTACTTTAATTAACAAACATTCACATAAAACACCCTGCAACATTTCAATATTACATGCAGAACAAATTTTAGCAATTTCACCCAAACAGTTTTTGTCTATTGAAATAATTCCAGCGCTTTCTTAAATCTTTATCTGAAACATATTTGCTCCAAATGGTGTCGGTATCCCTTAAGTGTGTCACCCTACGGTTCGCGAATAATGCAGACATGATCGAGACCCCTCTCAGATCAATAATCAGAAGCGGGACCTGGAGATCCATACTGACTCCTACACATTCAACGATGACTTCTGTGATCGTGAGAACCTTTAACGCTTGTAACTAAATCCCTTTGTCCCTCGATATATTACATGTCCGAGATTCAATCATCGGTATCTCCATACCTAGTTTGATCTCGTTACCGACATGTACTCCTTTCTTGTTCCCGTGATATAACATTCTAGTGATCACAACACTTGCTTGCAAGCTATTTCAATGTGATATCACCGAGAGGGCCCAGAGAATATCTATCCGTCATCTGGATTGACAAATTCCACTCTTGATCCATGAGCCTCAACATAACACCTTCGTAGTACTGAACCCATCTTTATAGTCACCCACCGGTGTGACGTTTGATGTTATCAAGATACTCTTCCGGTGTTAGCAATTAACATGATCTCATGGTCTAAGGATAAAGATTACTTCGTATGATGTTATAGAAATATAAACATAATTACTTGATCGTAATGCTATACTTCGGATGAATGTTCATCACATCATTCCACCAATGGTGTGACCTTGTTATTGACAACATCCAATGTCCATGATCAGGAAACCTTGATCATCTTGTTAATCAACAAGCTAGTCTATAAGAGAGGCATGGCTAGGAACCCTTTTTGTTTATTAAACACACATGTATTGATGTTTCCGAATCAATACAATTCTAGCATGTAAAATAAACATTTATCATAAACATGGAATAAGATAATAACCACTTTATTATTGCCTCTCGGGCATATTCCCTTCACCTAATGACTTCCAGGTTGCCTCCGAGGAAGCGCTTTCTTATAACCAAGTAGCCAAGCTTTTCTCCAATATGATTTCAATAGATAGGATCCAGAGAATTATTTATTCTTACCTCCAAAAGAGGTTTGGAGAACTTACTATTATAGCATGGTCGAAGTCTCACCCGCTTGTGGTGCATCGGAGTCTTGTAGATAAATGTGTTATTGCTAACAAATGATGATTGATGCACCATGTGTGGTGAGCATACCTCCCTAGATAGCTTCAACAAAAGGATTATATATTTACATGTAAAGTCAAACATTTTACCTTTGATAGCATCATCGGGATACAACTCATAGTACTCTTCTTGGGCTACACTATCACGAGGGAACACTTAATAATACTCATCTTTAGCAGCAGGGAAAAATTCAAAAGTGTCTCTATTCTCTAGTTCATCACCCTTGCTATCAAGTTCATCAGTTCTAGAGTTATCAATTCAATCACAAAAAGAAGCATCATCAACAAATGTTTCATCAAAGATGTGCTCTCCCAAAACCTGCTCATTAATACTATAAGGATTTATCTCTAGTTCATCATTATTAGTGTTCTCCAAATGAGTATCTAGGCATAAAGCCTCCGCAGATAAATTACCTTCAGTTTCAACACAATAAGAATCATTACTAGAGACTGAGACATCATAAACAAACTTATTATTAGTAGAATGATGTTTGTCTTCAACCTCACCTTTTTGGTGTTCCTCCTTGTTATCCAAAGGGTTCTGCAAATGTTAGTTTCGGGAACTATTGTTTTACATAGATCCTTACTCTTTATCACAAGTGCATTCCCACTAAAATGTTCTTGACAATAATTGACAATATAATCCATAATATTATGATACCTTGCTAAATCCTCATTATCGCTACTTTTCATAATAATACCAATTTTCCTAAGCAGCTCATGAGACCCTTCATAAACTATGTATTCCAAGAGTTTTACATTATTACCGTTTATGTGAGTATTGGTTGATAAAAATTCTTTAAAGAGAGGAATGCATTCATAATCATAAAGCTTGTTAGGCTTACCATTATGTTGTCTCATCCTTTCGAATAAATTTAACAAATTACCAGAATAGTAATCCACCTGCTTCCTGATACATTGCAAATGTATCTATAATTTTTGATGTTCCATGCTTGGTTTTATCTACTTTCTTGTGTTTTCTCCACACTTTGGAGTACTTTTCATATGATTTCTTCGACTAACCTATTAACAAGAGCCATAGTGCTAGCTGCCTGTTTTCTACTGTTTTTGGTTCTAGGAAGTCAGAAAATGAATATTCTCGGAATTGGACAGGACAAAAGCCAAAGTCATTATTTTACCGGGGAACATCTGGAGCCATAATACGAGACAGAGAGGGGCTGGGGCCCGACCACACCACCTGGACGCGCGGCCATGCCTGGTCAGTGCCAGGGGTGGTCTGGCCACCCCAGGCACCCCCTCGGCCTCTCCTTTCGCCTATATAATGCCTCTGATACGGAAACCCTAAGTACCCGATCAAAATTCCAAGAAAGAGTCTGTAGCCGCCATCATCTCCATCACTAGATCAGGAGGGATCTGAAGCTCTTCCCGGCACCTTGCCGGAGAGGGGAATTAACCCTGGAGGCCTTCTTCATCATCATGCAAGGCTCCGGTGTGATGCGTGAGTAGTTCATCTCTGGACTACGAGTCCATGTAGTAGCTAGATGGCTGGTTCTCCTCCTTTGTGCTTTCATGTCTAGATCTTGTGAGCTCCGTTCATGATCAAGATCATCTATTTGTAATTCTGCATGTTGTGTTTGCGGGGATCCGATGGATATTGAGATGCTATTTCAGATTGATTATTGATTCTGTCATGTCTTTGTTATTTGTGATCTTGCATGCTTTCCGTTGTTAGTAGCTATCTTGGCCAAGTAGATGCTAGCAACTCCAAGAGTTAGTATTTATGCTCGATAGTGGGTTCATGCCTCTGGTAATCTAGGGAAGTGATAGAAATCTCTAAGGTACTAGGTGTGTTGTTGCTACTAGGGAGAAAACAACAATCCTTGTTCATAGAACAATCGTATTGTTTACTTTACATGCAATTCGTAATGCAATAATCTGTTGCTTGCAACTTAATACTGGAGGGGGTTCAGATGATAACCTGAAGGTGGATTATTAGTCATAGATGCAGTTGGATGGCGGTCTATGTATAATGTTGTAATGCCCAATCGAATCTCAAAGGAGTCAAGATGATTTGTATATGCTTGTATGCTTTCTCGATGTTTGTCAATTGCCCCGCTGTAATTTGTTCACCCAGCATGTTATCTATCTTAAGGAGAGCCACCTCTAGTGAACTATGGACCCCGGTCCTTTCTTTTACTTTCAATCTACAATCAAACTGTTTACTGCTTTGTGTTTACTTTCTGCAAACTATTACTTCCTTCCATTCGATACGTTTAATCCTTTGTTTTCAGCAAAACCGGTGAGATTGACAACCTCATCACAAGTTGGGGACAAAGTTCTGTGGTTGTGTTGTGCAGGTCTCCACGTTGCTACTAGCACCGGTAGTGCGCCCTACCAAGGCTCAGCTAGCAACACCTTTGGGGTGTTTCCTTGCTCCTACTGGATTGATAACCTTGGTTTTGTACTGAGGGAGAAATTGGTGCTGTGCTCATCATACCTTCCTCTTGGGGTTCCCCAACAAGCTCGATATATTTTGGGCCATCAAGCATATTTTCTGGCGCCGTTGCCAGGGAGTCAAGGACATCTTCACAAGGGGAGTCCCTCATAACCAATCTCTTTACTTTGTTATTTTTGTTTTGCTTAGTTTAAAACACAAAAAAATGACTACTCTTGAAAACACTAAGTTGTGTGATTTCACTAGCACCAACAACAATGATTTTATGAGCACACCTATTGCTCCACATGTTCCTGAAGCTACTTTCTTTGAGATTGAACCTACTTTACTCAATCTTGTTATGAGAGAACAATTTTATGGTATTGGTAATGAAGATGCCGATGCCCATCTAAATAACTTTGTTGAACTTTATGAGATGCAAAAGCATAAGGATATAGATGGTTATATTATTAAGCTTAAATTGTTTCCTTTCTCTTTGAGGGGAAAAGCTAAAGAGTGGTTGAATTCCTTAACTAGGAATAGTATTGATTCTTGGACTAAATGCAAAGATGCTTTCATTGGAAAATACTATCCTCCTACTAAGATTATATCTATGAGAAGTGAAATAATGTAGTTTAAACAATTTGATAATGAACATGTTGCTCAAGCTGGGGAAAGAATGAAATCTTTGGTAAAGAATTGTCCCACTCATGGACTGACTGCTTGGATGATCATCCAAACCTTTTATGCAGGATTGAACTATTCTTCAAGAAATCTATTGAATTCTGCTGCTGGAGGTACCTTTATGACCATTACTTTGGGTGCTGCAACAAAGCTTCTGGATAATATGATGGTTAACTACTCCGAATGGCATACTAAGAGAGCTCCACAAGGTAAGAAGGTAAATTCTGTTGAAGAAACCTCTTCCTTGAGTGATAAGATTGATATTATTATGTCTATGCTTGTTAATGGGAAAGCCCATATTGATCCAAATAATGTTCCCTTAGGCTCTTTGGTTGCTCAAGAAGAGCAAGTTGATGTGAACTTTATAAGAAATAACAATTTTGGCAACAACGCTTATGGTAATAACAATTATAGGCCACATCCTCCTAATAACACTTATAGTTATAATGGCAAACCTGGAGCACCTAGTGAGGGAAGAATTTTAGAAGTTGAAAGAGCCACTAAAAACTTCATGCAAATGCAATATGAGCAAAATAAACTATTCACTAAAACTATGGAGGAACAATCTACCATTTTGAAGAACATTAGCCATCAACTTGAGAGTTTAAATAGGGAAATTCCTAGTTTACAACTGAAACTTTCTAATGCTGAAAGAAATATATCATCTTTGTCTGAAGCTCGATCCTCTTTGATTAATAAAATGGCTGCTAAACCTGAAATTAATGAGAATCCCTTTGCAACTACTAATGCCATACAAGTTAGAATTGATGAAAATGTTAGACTATTAGCTAAACTGCATGCTAAGTGGGAAAGAGTAGATGAAATTGCTAAAAACATTAGTGTTTCTACTATCACTACCACTAGTGTTGAGGCTAGTAATAGCTCTACTACTTTAGATGATAATTTTGATTTTGATCTTGATGGTTGCAATATCTCTAAAGTTATTAAGTTCCTACAAAAGCTTGCTAAAAGTCCTAATGCTAGTGCTATGAATATGGCCTTTACAAAACACATTACTGATGCTCTCATAAAGATTAAAGAAGAAAAGATGAAACATAAAGATTCTATTCCTATAAAACAAGAAGATGGTTGGTAACCCATCATTAATATGAAAGTGAATGATTTTGATTTCAAAGCATTATGTGATCTTGATAGTAGTGTTTCTATTATGCCTAGAAGGATTTATGATATGCTTGATTTGCCACCACTTGAAGGTTGTTATTTGAATGTCCCACTTGATGATAATGCTAAAAAAAACTCATGGGGAGTATTAATGATGTTCTTATTATGGTTAACAATGCCTATGTACCCGTTGATTTCTATTTTTTGGATGTTGAATGCAATGCTTCTTGTCCTATTACTTTGGGAAGACCTTTTCTTAGAACTATTGGTGCCATTATTGATATGAAAGAAGGCACCATTAAATATCAACTGCCACTCAAGAAAGGTATAGAACACTTCCCTAAGAAGAGAGAGAAGATTTCTTTTGCCTCTCCTATGAAAACAAAATTTGCTCTTAATGCTTCTTCATTTGAGAACACTTGATTCTTTTTCTTGCTTCTTATGCCTAACTTAAAGGCGTTAAAGAAAAGTACTTATTGGGAGATTACCCAAAAGTTTTAGATGAGTCTTAGAGGTTATTACCGCTCCTTATCCTTTTTATTTACATTTTGTGCCAAGAGTAACCTCTAATGAGAGAGAAGTAATGATTGGAAAAGTTTCTGTCCCGAAACAGATTTTTGTGCTTCACCGTAAAAATTCGTGTAAAATCTCTGTACGTCCTTTTGAGGCGTGAATTTTTGTGCTTCTGCCCCAGGTTATTATCTAACTTTAGTTAGTTCAACACGTTTTTATTTGAGCAATAGAAGGTCTTCGAAAAAAATTCGTATTTACCTGCTGGTCTGTTTTGACAGATTTCTGCCATTTTCTGCATTTGCTTCTTGTTGGCTCCTTTTTAAGTTCTTTTGGGGAATTGAGATTTTTGAGGGAAGTGCTACAGTAGCTTGTGTTTTAATGGAAGTTTTATTGGTGTTAGAACTGAACCTAAAGACCTATTATCTTGAATACACTAATGTTGCTAATAAAGATTGTGTGAAGTTTTGTATGAAGAAAAAAAATTAGGTGTATGGAAGTAATGAGTAATTAGATGAAAAATGGACCAAAGCTCTATCTTGGGGATGCCACGCGTGTCACCCCAAGAAATATCCAAGAAGTACAAGCGTCAAAGCTTGGGATGCCCAAGGCATCCCCCTCTTCATCAATAAAAATCCCAGGTTTCTTCCAAACGCTTCATTTTTATTATTTCATGCACAATTGTGTTGTTCTTGGAGCGTCTTCTTTTTTGTTTTTGTTTTTGGTTTTCGTTTGCTTTGTTTGCTTAGTTTTCTGAATAAATTGGTTGGACCCCCTCTTTCATACATTAGTTTTCAAATAGTTTGGTTTGGTTTGGAAAAGAGTAGGAAAGTTCATGCTTAAGTGTTAAAGAGAGCTTGTTTTTGACTGTGGCCTATGCTTTGTCATGACATGCTTGATATTGTTTTGGCTTTTTATGCTTAGTATTCTTTCCTGTAGCATGACTTGTTATAAACAATTGAGATTGCTTAATGTGCCTTGGATGAATCATGCATTGTTTTAGCATATTAAAGCATAGTATTGTGGTATTCTCCTTTGATGTTTTATTTGGGTTGACTTGGCGCATGCTAACACCATGTTATGACTATATCAAGTCACCATAAGCCTTTATGATCCTTTAGTTTTCAACTTGTAGTATCACTTTATGCTTTGATCAATGATGTTTTGTCGCTCTGCATGATTATGGTCATTATTGCTCTCTTAGTTTGTCGCTCCCAGTCTTTTGCTAGCCTCTGTAACCAAGTATGAGTTCCACTCACGCATCCAACTCCTTAAACCAAGTTATTCCAAAGATTCCACCATACCTACCTATTAGCTTATGCTATTCCAAGAATATTCATGCTTTTGTTTACCTTCCAAATTAAACTTGTTGTGAGAAAACTAGTGATTAAAGATCTCACGAACTTGATGGCACACTTTACTTTTCCTGCCCTTAATAAACTTGAACCATTGTGTCGTCAATGTTGTATATGCTTGCACTTATTTGTTGGGGATTAGCAGAACCATGCTGTCATGGGGAACACTTTCAACATTGCACGAGTACTTTGTACCTAGTTGATATCATGCTCTTTTGTCTATGGATGTCGTCGGTGTGAAATGAAATGGGAGCTTGTAAGTCCATGGAGTTATGTATATGTGTTAGAGAAACGCCTGGGCCGCTGGTCTAATCCATGCTGACATGGTGGAAACCTGCAGCGTAACCATAATGAGTTGTCTATGAAGCATTATTCTTATAAAAAAGAGTCCTATATTAAAAAAAGGAAAAAAAGAGATTATGAAAAGAACAAAGAGAGAAAAAAGCACCATATTCCCATGGTAAATAAGAGGATTGATGAGATGCTCGTTGTCTGCTTGCCTTGTCATTTTGATATGGGGATTCTTCCGTATCATCGGGCAAGGGGTACCCCGTTGGCGGTTCTCTATGATATACATGTACTTACGATGACAAGAACTTATCAGCGACTAAACTTGAGTAGCATGAGGAGCGGCCCTCGTATTCAAAGGACATGAGATTTCTAACTTATACTTTGTCAAGCATATACACCATAGTTTGTTCACTTTAACCTTAATCACTTCAAGATGCTTATGATAGGGGCAATGAGAGCTGAAAGCTATTAAGTACCATATTTTTTGGAAGCTCTTTATGAGACTTGAATCCCTACTTACTTCTATGAAGGCCTTTCTTCCACTTATATATTGAGTCTCCACCTTCTACCTTTATGCACCTACTTGGAGAGCATAGTGGCCATTCTTAGTTCTATGTGCATTGTCCCAAGACTAGTTGATTGATGCATAATTTGATATTGTTTGTTTTAAACTATTTGTATCTAGTCAGTCTTATAGACTTTGAAGGTGTCCTATGCATTTATGTTTTTCTACTCTATGACGGACATGCTGAATACTATTATGCTATGTTTTCTTTATGTGAAACAAACAAACGTCTTGCAAAGCATTGTTATTCATGAATCTTTTGTTTGTGCCCTTTCATGTTGCAACATAGTTTCTTTGTATTATTGCTAGAACTTTGTCTTTCATGTTATGATTGAAGTACTATGATCCCAGCTTTCAATGTTTTACAAATACTTTGATCAAGTTTATGATGGTGCATGTCACCTCAAAAATTATTCTTTCTTTTTATCACTTACCTACTCGAGGACGAGTAGAAGTTAAGCTTGGGGATGTTGATACATTGCAAATGTATCTATAATTTTTGATGTTCCATGGTTGGTTTTATCTACTTTGTTGTGTTTTGTCCACACTTTGGAGTATTTTTCATATGATTTCTTGGACTAACCTATTAACAAGAGCCACACTGCCAATTTGCTTTTCGCTATTTTGGTTCCAGGAAGTCAGAAAATGAATATTCTCGGAATTGGACGGGACAAAAGCCAAAGTCATTATTTTACCGGGAAACATCTGGAGCCAGAATACGAGACGGAGAGGGGCTAGGGCTCGGCCACACCACCTGGCCGCACGGCCAAGCCTGGCCCACGCTAGGGGATGGTCTGGCCGCCCCAGGCACCCCCTCGGCCTCTCCTTCCGCCTATATATTGCCTTTTATACGGAAACCCTAAGTACCCGATCAAAATTCCACGAAAGAGTATGTAGTCGTCGTCATCTCCATCCCTAGATCGGGAGGGATCTGAAGCTCTTCCCGGCACCCTGCCAGAGAGGGGAATTCACCCTGGAAGCCTTCTTCATCATCATGCAAGCCTCCGGTGTGATGCGTGAGTAGTTCATCTCTGGACTACGGGTCCATGTAGTAGCAAGATGGATGGTTCTCCTCCTTTGTGCTTTCATGTCTAGATCTTGTGAGCTCCGTTCATGATCAAGATCATCTATTTATAATTCTGCATGTTGTGTTTGTGGGGATCCGATGGATATTGAGATGCTATATCAGATTGATTATTGATTCTATCATGTCTTTGTTATTTGTGATCTTGCATGCTTTCCGTTGTTAGTAGCTATCTTGGCCAAGTAGATGCTAGCAACTCCAAGAGTTAGTATTTATGCTCGATAGTGGGTTCATGCCTCGTAACTGGGAAGTGACAGAAATCTCTAAGGTACTAGATGTGTTGTTGCTACTAGGGAGAAAACAACAATCCTTTGTTCATAGAACAATCATGTTGTTTACTTTACACGCAATTCATAATGCAATAATCTATTGCTTGCAACTTAATACTGGAGGGGGTTCGGATGATAACCTGAAGGTGGATTATTAGTCATAGATGCAGTTGGATGGCGGTCTATGTATAATGTTGTAATGCCCATTCGAATCTCAAAGGAGTCAAGATGATTAGTATATGCTTGTATGCTTTCTCGATGTTTGTCAATTGCCCTGCTGTAGTTTGTTCACCTAGCACGTTATTTATCTTAAGGAGAGCCACCTCTAGTGAACTATGGACCCCGGTCCTTTCTTTTACATTCAATCTACAGTCAAACTGTTTACTGCTTTGTGTTTACATTCTGCAAACTATTACTTCCTTCCATTCAATACATTTAATCCTTTGTTTTCAGCAAAACCGATGAGATTGACAACCTCATCGCAAGTTGGGGACAAAGTTTTGTGGTTGTGTTGTGTAGGTCTCCACGTTGCTACTAGCACCGGTAGTGCGCCCTGCCAAGGCTCAGCTAGCAACACCTTTGGGGTGTTTCCTTGTGATGACCCACAAGTATAGGGGTGTATCGCAGTATTTTCGAGGGAAGTGAAACCCAATTTATTGATTCGACACAAGGGGAACCAAAGAATACTTATCAGCCTTAACAACTGAGTTGTCAATTCAGCTGCACCTAGAAACAATCTTGCTCACAACAGTTTATTAGTAGCAACAGTTTTGTAGTAGGAATAGTAAAGTAATGAAAGAGTAAAAGCAAAGACCGAGTAACAAAAGTAGTAACAATGGGATTCGAAAAGTAGGCATAGGGATGGATGGACGGGCGTTGCATGGACAAGACAATTCACATATCAATCAGAACATAGGGCAATTGCAGATAAATAAGATAAAGCACCCAAGTACTAGACAATCCTAGGCATGCGTTCCATATATAGTCATACGTGCTCGCAATGAGAACTTGCACAACATCTTTTGTCCTTCCAGTTTGCTTTCAGGGGCCTCTAGGGAACTACTAGCAATTAAGGTGCTCCTTTTAATAAAGCACCGGAGCAAAGCATTAACACTCCATGAACACACATGATCCTCACATCAAAGCCTTTCCTTACAGCTACCCGATTTACATCGCCGGGACCATAGATTAGGACAACGGCGTGTGTATACAACTTGTAGATAAGACCCAAAACAATACTATCATGATGAATCAATAATAAGTTCAGATCTGAAATCATGGCACTCGGGCCCTAGTGACAAGCATTAAGCACAACAAGGTTGCAACAAAGTCATAAAGCACTAATAGAGATACTAGGCACTATGCCCTAACAATCTGATGCCATTACATGAACGATCTCATCCAATCCCTACCATCCCCATAGCCTACAGCGGGGGATTACTCACTCATAGATGGGGAAACATGGATGGTCGATGGTGAAGCGATGGTGATGATGATGGCGATGATCTCCTCAATTCCCCGTGGTTAGGTGCGACGGAGTTTACGGTGCTGTTCGTGGAATCTGGTGGTGGCGTGAGCGGAACTCCTTCTGGAAAACGCCGAACCCCAAGTTTTTAGGTCAAGGCTTTATAAGCGAAGAGGAGACCGAGGGGTGCCTGGGCCACCACACCAGGCCTGGGCGCGCCAGGCCTAGCCAGCCTGGGGTGGGGTGGCCAGCCCCTGGCCCTCCTCCGTCTCGTATTCTGGCTCCGTGAGTCTTCTAGAAAAATAGGCACTTTGGCTTTTGTCCCGTCCAATTTCGTGAATATTCATTTTCTGACTTTCCTGGAACCAAAAACAGCAGAAAACAGGCAGCTGGCACTGTGGCTCTTGTTAATAGGTTAGTCCAAGAAATCATATGAAAAGTACTCCAAAGTATGGACAAAACACAAGAAAGTGGGTAAAACCAAGCATGGAGCATCGAAAATTATAGATACATTTGCAATGTATCAACATCCCCAAGCTTAACTCCTGCTCGTCCTCGAGTAGGTAAGTGATAAAAAGAAAGAATAATTTTTGAGGTGACATGCACCATCATAAAAATTGATCAAAGTATTTGTAAAGCATTCAAAGCTGGGATCAAAGTACTTCAATCATAACATGAAAGACAAAGTTCTAGCAATAAGCAAAGAAACTATGAGACAGCATGAAAAGGCACAAACAAAAGATTCATTAATAGCAATGCTTTGCAAGACGTTTGTTTGTTTCACATAAAGAAAACATAGCATAAAAATATTCAGCTTGTCCCTCAATAGAGTAGCAAATATAAATGCATAGGACACCTTCAAAGTTCATAAGAGTGACTAGATACAATAGTTTCAAACAAGCAATAACAAGTTATGCATCAATCAACTAGTCTTGGGACAATGCACATAGAACTAAGAATGGCCACTATGCTCTCAAAGTAGGTGCATAAAGATAGAAGGTGGAGACTCAATATAATGGTGGAAGAAAAAGCCTTTTTGTAAAAGGAAGTAGGGATTCAAGTCTCATAAAGAACTTCCAAAAATTATGGTACTTATAGCTTTCAGCTCTCATTGCCCCTATCATAAGCATCTTGAAGGTGATTAAGGTTAAAGTGACACAACTAAGAGGATATGCTTGACAAGTTATAAACCGAAATCTCATGCCCCTTACTTACGAAGACCGATCCTCATGCTACTCAACTTCAGTCACGAGTAAGCTCTTGTCATTTTAAGTATATGTGTATCATTAAGAATCGCCAACGGGGTACCCCTTGCACATGATACGGGAGCTTTTCCATAATCAAAATGACAAGGCAAGCAGACAATGAGCATCTCAGCGATCTTTTTATTTGCTATTTGCATAGGTTTTTATTGAGGATGCTTCATAGAGTGCTCACTATGGTGATGCTGGAAGTTTCCACCATGATTAGGCATGGCTTAGGCTAGCGGCCCAGGCGTTTCTCTAACACATATACAAACTCCATGATCTTACAAGTTCCACTTTTATTTCACACCGCCGGGATCCGTAAGCAAAAGAACATAATATCAACGGGGTACAAAGTACAAGTGCAATGTTGAAAGCATTCCCCATGGTACATGGTTCTGCTAATTTCAACTTATAAAGTGCAAGCATATACGCAACAAAGAAGGACCCAATGGTTCATGTTTATTAGAGGCAATAAAGTAAAGTGTGCCATCAAGTTCGTGAGAGCTTTAATCACTAGTTTTCTCATAACAAGTGGAAGGTAAACAAAAGCATGAATATACTTGGAATAGCATAAGCTAGTAGGTAGGTATGGTGGACTCTTTGGAAAAACTTGGTTTAGGGAGTTGGATGCATGAGTGGAACTCATACTTGGTTGTGGAGGCTAGCAAAAGACTGGGAGCAACAAACTAAGAGAGCAATAATGGCCATAATCATGCAGAGCGACAAGACATCATTGATCAAAGCATAAAGTAATACTACAAGTTGAAAACTAAAGTATCATAAAGGCTATGGTGACTTTAGATAGTCATAACATGGTGTGAGCATGTGCCAAGTCAACCCAAATAAAGCATCAAAGGAGAATACCACTATACTATGCTTTAATATGTTAAAACAACGCATGATTCATCCAAGGCACATTAAGCAATCTCAATTGTTTATAAAAAGTCATGCTATAGCAAAGAATACTAAGCATAAAGCCAAAACAATATCAAGCATGGCATGATAAAGCATAGCCACAGTAAAAAACGAGCTATTTTTACCACATAGGCATGAACTTTCCTACTCTTTTCCAAACCAAACCAAACTATTTGCAAACCAAATGTAAGAAAGAGGGGGTCCAACCAATTTATTCAAAAAACTAATCAAACCAAGCAAAATAAAACCAAAACGAAAACGAAAAAGAAGACGCTCCAAGAAAAACACAACTGTGCATGAAACAATAAAAATGAAGCGTTTGGAAGAAACCTGGGATTTTTATTGATGAAGAAGGGGACGCCTTGGGCATCCGCAAGCTTTGACGCTTGTAATTCTTGGATATTTCTTGGAGTGACACACGTGGCATCCCCAAGCTTGAGCTTTAGTCCATCCTTCATCTCATTACTCATTCCTTCCATACACCTGAAAATTTTCCTTCATACAAAACTTCACACAATCTCATTAGCAACATTAGTGCACTTAAGATAAATAAGTCTCAAGGTTCAGTTCTAACACCAAATAAACTTCCACTAGAACACTAGATACTGTAGCACTTCCCTTAAAAAGCTCAATTCCCCAAAAGAACTCAAGAAGGAACCAACAAGAAGCAAATGCAGAAAATGGCAGAAATCTGTCAAAACAGACCAGCAGGTAAAGACGAATTTGTTTGAAGACCTTCTGTTGCTCAAATCAAAAAGTGCTGAACTAACGAAAGTTAGATAACAACCTGGAGAAGTAGTACAACAAATTACAGTTGAATCCGACATACAGACCTCTCTCACGATTTTTTACGGTGAAGCACAAAAATCTGTTTCGGGACAGCAACTTTCCCAATCATTACTTCACTCTCATTAGAGGTTACTCTTAGCACAAAAAGCAAATAAAAAGGATAAGGAGCGGTTATTACTGAAGTAATAACTTTCAAGACTCAACTAAAACTCTTGGGTTATCTCCCAACAAGTACTTTTCTTTAACGTCTTTAAGTTAGGCAAAAGAAGCAAAAACTAAAATGGATAGAATAGAAGTAAGCGAAGATAATCATGGTGAATACATTGTTTTGTTCAATGAAATCCTTTTGTTAACAAGGTTGATCAGGTCTTGTTACCAAAAAAATTCCATATGAGACAAAACTTTGTATCCCACTAATGATTATGTTACCTCAACCCTGATAGCAATGGTCCCAATCATAATAGTTTCACATTTTTCTTTTGGTATGGGACAATATATTTCTCTAACTTGAATGCCTTCAACATGTTCAATTGAATTTAAACCATAAGTCCTTTCAATCTTCTTGGGGAAATAGACAGTATGTTCCTTGTCATTAACATTGAAGGTCACCTTTCCTTGATTACAATTAATAACAGCTCCTGCAGTATTAAGAAAAGGTCTCCCAAGAATAATAGACATATTATCATCTTCAGGCATTTCAAGCACAACAAAATCAGTTAATATCAAGCAATTATGAGCCACCTGGACAGGTACATCCTCACATATACCCACAGGAATAGTGGTAGACTTATCAGCCATTTACAAAGATATATCAGTTGGTATCAATTTTGCAAGCTGAAGCCTCTTATAGAGAGAGAAACGCATAACACTAACTCCAGCTCCCAAATCACACAAAGTAGTTCTAACATAACTGTTCTTAATAGAGCAAGGGATAGTTGGAATCCCTGGGTCTCCAAGTTTCTTAGGAACCTTACCATTGAAGTAATAATTAGCAAGCAAAGTAAAGATTTCTTCATTAGGGATCTTCCTTTTATTCGAGACAATGTCCTTCATATACTTTGAGTAAGGAGGCAATTTAATAGCATCAGTCAAAGGAATTTGCAAGAATAAAGGTTTCATCCACTCACAAAACTTATTATAGTGTTCATCTTCCTTTGACTTGTGTTTCTTATCAGGGAAAGGCATAGGTTTTTGGACCCAAGGTTCTCTTTCACTACCATGTTTCTTAGAAATAAAATCTTCTTTAGTATATTTAGTATTCTTAGTGTGGTTTTTAGGTTCTTCTTCAACTTTTTCTTCATTAGGCATTACCACTTTCAGTTTCAGCATCAGAGATAGATATACTATTAGGATCTATAGCAGGTTCAGAGGGTTCTACAACAGTTTTATGTTTCTTTTTTCCTTTTCTTACGAGTAGAACCACTATTTTCAGCTTGTTGAGAATCCTTCTCAATTCTTTTGGGATGCCCCTCAGGATATAGAGGATCCTGGGTAGCAACACCACTTCTAGTTCTAATTTCATAAGCATATTTTTCTTTAGCAGCATTAACTAGCAAGTCGTTTTGCACTTTAACGAGTTGATCTATTTGAGTTTGAACCATTTGAAAGTGTTTAACAATCATTTTAACATCATTATAGGTTCTTTCCACAATATCTTTCAACTCAACAAAAGCTCTAGTGTTTTCCATAAGATGATTTTGCACCCTTTTATTAAAGTTATCTTGCTTAACAATAAAGATATCAAATTCTTCTAAGCATTGATCAGGAGGTTTAGAGTAAGGGATATCACCTTCATCAAAGTGTTGGAGAGAGTGTACCTCAATAGTGGATGAATAGGAAATAGGCTTACATAATTCTTCTATAGGAGGTAAATTCTTGACATCTGCAGCTTTAATTCCCTTCTCCTTAAGACATTTCTTAGCTTCCTTCATCACTTCATCATTTGATTCAATAACTCCCCTCTTCTTTGATGTTGGAATAGGCACAGGAATAGATGGTTCAGGTATAATTACTTCAGGTATAGCTTGTTTAGGAGGAGTCCAATCTTCATAATTCTTGCTTATTTTAGCCATTAATTCCTCAGCTTCCTTGGAAGTCCTATTCCTGAAAACACAATTAGCACAACTATCTAGGTATGTCCTAGATTCTTCGGTTAGTCCATTATAAAATATATCAAGTAGTTCATTCTTAGGTAATGGACTTCCAGCCTGTGCATGAATCAAAGCACAAAACCTTGCCCAAGATTCGGGCAATACCTCTTTTTCTCCTTGTTTAAAATCAAAAAGTTCCTGCAAAACAGCATGTCTAGCACTAGGAGGGAAATACTTCTGCAGGAAAGTATTAAACAAGCACTCAGGGCTATCAATAGATCCAGGAGGTAAATTACCAAACCAAGTTTTAGCTTCTCCTTTCAGTGAAAAAGGAAAAAATTTAGCAACAAAGTAAGTATGCATTTTAATATCATCAGAAAACAAGCCACTCATGGTAGAAAGTTCATTCATATGTGCTACCACACTTTCATTCTTAGTTCCGCCAAAAGGTTCTTTCTCGACGATAGCTATGTAGGATAGATCGAGAGAGAAATCATAATCTTCATCTATAATGTTTATGGGAGAAGCAGCAAACTTAGCAGCAGGATATAATTTGGGTCTAATAGTACGCCTCTCAAGGAGATTCTTAGTGGCTCTCCTATCATGGGTGTTCCTACATTCTTCAATAAACTCATCAGTCATCTCAACATAATCTTCTTCAGCATCATAACTCTCACTAGACTCAGGTGAGCTAACAGGTGTAGCAGTGTGTTCATTAGGAGTTTCGGTATTTCCAACTATAGTTCTAGCAATCGTAGCATCTAGGAAAGAACCTAATGAGCCACTCTTATCAAGCACAGTAGAAGCAACATCATAATCATCAGAAGTTTCAGATTCAGCAATAGTAGTAGTATGTGTAGCATGTGTATGTGGTGGTGTAAGGAACTTACTCAGAACAGACGGTGAATCAAGAGCAGTAGAGGTGTTCAGAACCGTACTTCTTCTTGTAGTGGATGGTAAAATAGGAAACTTGCCTTCACGAGACTTACCCATGATGGATGGAAAGCAACGAACAATAGAGAATCCAAGTGAACTTGATAAATAAAGCTATGCTCCCTGGCAACAGCGCCAGAAAATAGTCTTGATGACCCACAAGTATAGGGGGTGTATCGCAGTATTTTCGAGGGAAGTGAAACCCAATTTATTGATTCGACACAAGGGGAGCCAAATAATACTTATCAGCCTTAACAACTGAGTTGTCAATTCAGCTGCACCTGGAAACAATCTTGCTCACAACAGTTTATCAGTAGCAATAGTTTTGTAGTAGGAATAGTAAAGTAACAGCAGTAGCAAAGCAAAGACCGTAGTAACAAAAGTAGTAACAGTGGGATTCGAGTGCGGTAGGCATAGGGATGGATGGACGGGCGTTGCATGGACAAGACAATTCACATATCAATCAGAACATAGGGCAATTGCAGATAAATAAGATAAAGCACCCAAGTACTAGACAATCCTAGGCATGCGTTCCATATATAGTCATACGTGCTCGCAATGAGAACTTGCACAACATCTTTTGTCCTTCCAGCCCGTTTGCAGAGAGGCCTCTAGGGAACTACTAGCAATTAAGGTGCTCCTTTTAATAAAGCACCGGAGCAAAGCATTAACACTCCATGAACATAGGTGATCCTCACATCAAAGCCTTTCCCTTCTGGCTACCCCGATTTCTGTCACTTCGGGACCATAGATTCCGGACAACGACGTGTGTATACAACTTGTAGATAAGACCCAAAACAATACTATCATGATGAATCAATAATAAGTTCAGATCTGAAATCATGGCACTCGGGCCCAAGTGACAAGCATTAAGCACAACAAGGTTGCAACAAAGTCATAAAGCACTAATAGAGATACTAGGCACTATGCCCTAACAATCTGATGCCATTACATGAACGATCTCATCCAATCCCTACCATCCCCATAGCCTACAGCGGGGGATTACTCACTCATAGATGGGGGAAACATGGATGGTCGATGGTGAAGCGATGGTGATGATGATGGCGATGATCTCCTCCAATTCCCCGTCCCGGCAGGGTGCCAGAACGGAGTTTCTGGTGCTGTTTCGTGGAATCTGGTGGTGGCGGCGGAGCGGAACTCCTTCTGGAAAAACTTCGAACCCCCCGAAGTTTTTAGGTCAGAAGGCTTCTTATAGGCGAAGAGGGAGACCGAGGGGGTGCCTGGGGCCACCACACCAGGCCCTGGCGCGGCCAGGCCTAGCCCGCGCCTAGGAGGGGGGTGGCCAGCCCCTGGCCCTCCTCCGTCTCGTATTCTGGCTCCGTGAGTCTTCTGGAAAAATAGGCACTTTGGCTTTTGTCCCGTCCAATTCTGAGAATATTCATTTTCTGACTTTCCTGGAACCAAAAACAGCAGAAAACAGGCAGCTAGCACTGTGGCTCTTGTTAATAGGTTAGTCTAAGAAATCATATGAAAAGTACTCCAAAGTGTGGACAAAACACAAAAAAGTGGGTAAAACCAAGCATGGAGCATCAAAAATTATAGATACATTTGCAATGTATCACCTTGCTCCTACTAGATTGATAACCTTGGTTTCGTACTGAGGGAAAACTTGCTGCTGTGCTCATCATACCTTCCTCTTGGGGTTCCCCAACGAGCTCGATATATTTTGGGCCATCACTTCCACATGTCTAGTAGTTGCATATCCTCAAGGATTATCAGTTCTTCTTTGTGTTCATCCTCTTCTTGGGAAGGAGTTTCATCCTTCTCCAATGGGATTTCCTGTCCCATGTTAATAGAATCACAATATTCATAGAAATATTCATTTTCTAGTTCCTCACCAAAGTCCCCAAAATCACTGTCTTGGCACGAATCCTCCTCAGAACAATCATCATAAGTTTAGGACTTATAGAAATCATCACTAGATAATGAGATATCATTTGCATGCATACTATTTTCGTGTGGAAAGTTATTTTTAGAAGTAGGAGATTCAAGTGGTTGATCAAGTTGCTCCTCTTCATTCTTACTAAGATAATTTGCGAGTAGCTTAGCGATAGTCTTACATTCCACTAGTTGAGAGGGTGGAACATCAAGTGCCACCTCTTTATTAGTAATGTGTTCAAAAGGTTTTGGTGGAGGTTCTTCATATGATGTTGCCTTCTCTTCAGCTTTTTGATCCTGCAAAAGGCTAGGCTTTTCCATGCGGGCTGAAATTCGCTCATAAACAGTGCAAGTAAAACATTATCCATAAAGTAGTCATGGCAACATGAATATATGTGATAAACTTCTTCAACTATTTCATCAAGCTCCTGGCATCTTTCTCGAATATTTTTTATAGAAGAAAGCAATTCTGAACAACCAGTATAAAGCGTAAATTCTAGAAATTCCATATCAACTAAGCTTTTAAACTCATTTCTATTATAAGATTCTAATGTGGGATCAATGTTATACTTACATTGGTAGGCGATATGATCTTTGGATTCGCAGAATCTACAAGCAAACCGGTATGAGGCACATAGCATGGATGAATAATCATTCACCAGAGCCAGCCATTGATTCAGTATTTCTCGCAACTTCTCCTCCCTTGTGAGCTTCTCCTGTTCAAGAGTAGTCTTCTTACAAGACATGATTAGTAAGAAATATTTTTATGGGTTTTGGGTTTATAAACAAAAGCAAAAATACAAACGCATCAAATAAAGAAAGCTTAAAACAAAATCTAGCAAAACTAAAAAAAAAGCTAAAAGACCTATAACGCTTAGCTCCCCGACAATGGCGCTAGAAAATATCTTGATGACTACAAGTGCACAAATCATTTGTAGCTAGTTTCAAAATAAAGATATTGATCCCACAGGGAGCAGGAGTCTGAAGTCTATTAACTCTTTGAACTAAATACTGAAATAGTAATATTAAATAACATTCTAAGTAACATGATAAAATGCGAGTTTTGTATAAAAGATATTTTTGGATTTTCAAATAAGAGAACAATAAGTAAACTAAAGTTGTAAGTAAAAAAGAGCATGCAAGTATGATTACGAAAGTCTGCAAGATGATGGAAGGAGTTCTCAGGAAGTAGTGGATCTACCGCTAGTAATTAGAAAGAGTGATCAAAATTATTATAATAAATAAGACCATTTATGATATGTGTGGGAGGAGCTCCATATATGGACGAATAGGCAGCAACCAATGCACACATCATCTGTCATAACCACAACAGACAGCAATCGACATCAACCGAATTACTGCGCTATTAAGGGACTTTACCCTGTAGGATGTATCCCATGGCATGGACAATGTTCCGTGAGTTCTCCTCAGTTTCCAAGTTGATACGTAAGGAGTGACAACAACTTTATAGTCACTGCAAGTGTTATCATCCCTCCGTCTACCAACAAGTAGTTCCCTCCATCTAGTCCTCAGTGAGGCAAATATTGAGTGGCGCGCTTCACCCAACATCAAGATGAAGAAAATCTAACACAGACACATAATGAACAATATCACATAATAATCTTTATCTCAATTCGATCTTATACTAGGGTTTCTCCATCTCCCCAAGAACAAAGGAAACTACTCACACATGAAGGCAATCAACATCATGGATAGAATATGGATGAAGTATGATGATACAATTAAAGACAAGTGCAAATCCAAGATTCAATCTAGAATTACAATAAGTAACCAAAGGGATCGGTGATGGAGACGTTGTTGATGAAGATGACGATATAGATCGATGTGGAGGCCTTCAAGATCCTAGTCCCTTCTTCTCTTGTGTGATGGTGATGGTGTAGATCTGATTGAAGACGGCTATGGCGGTGGCAGGGCTCCGCCATGGTGGAGGATATGGCTTGGTGGCTCTCTCTTGGGTCCTCCCTCCTTTATATAGGCCCTGGGGATGCCCTAGGGTTCCCCCAATACCATCATATGACTTAGGGAAGGTTTCGGGGCTTCTCTGGAGCGAAATCCCGTCATTTGTGACCTTTTTCGCAACTATATGGGTGCAACTATACGGCCGGAAAAATGCTTCCGGTCGTATAGTTACTCGTCAAACATTCGGTATTCCGCAGTGTTTTGGTCTTTATTTCTTCATACAAACTCTATTTTGGGTGTTCTTGGGCTCGTTGAGTTCGTCTCGTCAAGGGCTACAACCCATGGTCTTGGATATTTATTTTGTGAAGTTTCCAACATCTCAAATGGCTAAGTCTGGTTCCGCAGCTCCTCCATACTATGCTCTCTTTGTTTCTTTTGCTTTTGTTTTATCCATAATAATCAACAACACGTACACACATGTCATAGACAAGGAATGATAAAATTCTACCTAAACTACTAAATGTGCAAAGCTCATATGAAAGTAAATGAGAACTTGAGTTCATGCCTATAAGGCATAGCTATAACTGAAAGAAACATGATATTAGAGATAAATGACTTATTTTATATGGCTAAAAGAGGTGGTATTTCACAGCCATCACACGCCGAGTCCTGCGCCCACCATTTCCGCTACCACTCCTTCGTCGAGCTCTGCCTCCACCTCCTCCAACCCGTCGGCTGCCCCTATCCTGATCGAGGAGCCCATCCCCGTCGCACCTGACACGTCAGAGAAGGTCATCCCCATCGACGAATGATCGCCGATCTTCATCCTATTTTGTAATAAATTTTTCGTCAAAATCTTTTGGGCGTACTTCTGTCAAACACCTTTGGGTAAATTTTTTCCGACGAAAACAAAAAATATTCAAATGTGTCCCCGATTTTTCATTGCCTAGGAACGCGAGTAGGAAAACGGCTATTCCAAGTTCGAAAGTTATGTCCGTCCGGCGCTAAATAGCGCCGGTTCCATCTGGAAATGCCCAAGAAGTGGAGGTGCTCTTACCTGGACCGTGGTGCAGAAAACCGAGGGTGTTTGTGATGAGAAGAATTCCGCACGATAGATATGTACGGATGAGCTTGGGACTGGCTGCGCATCTGCAGGCTGTGGGACTGCTCACACCTTGACCTTCATTCCCCTAAAGTAAATCCTACGTTCGCCTCCCTCCATCTGAAAAGATTGACTTGCTAGAAGCCTGGAACATATCTACCCACACAATTTTTCAGACCAACCAAACCACAAATTAGCATAATCAGAACACGAATAATAGGAAGCATGCGGTAAAAATATTTGCATGAAATGGCTAGTGGTGGGAAGAAATGAACAAAAATAAAATATTTTGAACAAAAAAAATTAGTTGATGCCCAATCCATGGAAAAACAAAATGCTCCACCATCCAGCATCACTGTTTACTTATTTCTATAGGACTCCAACATCGATTGTGTCTATTACAAGCACGATGCAAGCATGCAGCACCGAATCATATTGCTTCGTGACAGATTGAAAAGAAGACCACAAGGAAAAGGAGAAGGAGAAGCAGCGCAAGAACTGCACGCAGAGAAGCCCGCGTCGGTGCTCCGTGCTCCACCTAGAATCCACATGCAAGATCTAGGCCGGCCTCACACGCTGGCATGTAAACATGGCAGGGACATATTTCATTCAGGGAACACACCGGGCCTACGAACTCCGCCTTCCGGAGACGACAGGCTTGTACGATCTCCTTCTAATTGCCGGAGACGAGGGGGCACGCTGGATCCGTGCGCTCCAGCTGCCGGAGTCGAGGAAGACTATCGATTCGGGCACATCTGGCACCAGAGAACACGGGTTTAGCGGAAGGATCTCTGCATCACTGAGGTTGCATTAAATCTATGGACGAACATAAGATGGAGATTTGTAGTTCGGCGATGATCAACTGCGTGGGGATAGATGGTCCGGTCCTCACTCTTTTTGTTTTTGAGAAGAAAAAAGTACTCACGACACATGCCGTGTTGGACAGCTCGTCTCTATTAAAATCGACGTGTGGAGATCGGCAACACAGCATTGAGCCTTGCAACGCACATTCCACAACGGTGGACACCGTTGGTCCTGGGATTTGGTCATCCGGCCGTACCGGCATGAAGTTAACGTCTGGTTTATACTAAATGCAGTACACTGTTCAATAATTCAAATACATGGGCCAATACATCAAGTATACGTATATGGGATTCCACCTGGTGTGAACTGGTTGGTTCAAGTAGCAGGAGCATCTAGACCCGGGAGCAAAAGCAAATTTCCGGTGTTTCTGTTGGATTTATTTTTGACGAGCTATATACACATGTAGTTCCACGACTTGTCTCTAATGCGCAAATTAGTCCCACTTCTTATAAAGTAGCGTATCATAGTCCCACAACTTGTATTTGACGTAAGAGGTCCTACCTTCTCGCGGCTAAACGGGTTGACCAAATAACTAGACTCAGATCCCTCACTATGTTAATTTTTAATTCTAGTGGAAGAGGAACATAGGAATTAGGAAATGAGGTTAATTTCTCAAAATGATGCATTATGTTGCTTGCCATTTGCTAAGGTCCAGTGGCAGATGTAGGATTGAATCAGAGGGATGCCAATCTCAATATTCGTAGTTTAAATATCATATATACGTATCTTTTAACAAATATAATACACATAAACTTAGACTAATTACTACCAGATCAAAAAATTGCAACTTTCAGGGGTGCCATGGGTGCCTCACTGGATATGCCTCTGCTAAGATCCAGTTAACAGAAATGATTTCCCCATGTTAGATGTTGTGGATAACACTTGGTAAAGACTTCTGAGATATTCCTTCTACCACCTTGCGTAATGATAGTGATTTTGATGGTTCACAAGACATTTTCCATATTCTTAGTAGTTAATGCAGAGTAGGCATATACATTTTTTTCTTGTTGAAAAGGTTGTCCATGATTCCTATTAAAGAAAAAATGAGCAACGAAGGTCACCATCTCCCGCGACAAATCCCTCAAAAAGCATAAGGCTTTGTTTGTTCAAGAGATATTACTCTAGAAGAGATTACAAGGAATAATACTGTTATATCCAAAATTTCGGAAACCCTAAATTGTCATTTGGTATTTCGGTATTGTCTGAGGTTAAACCCCACAAAACCTTAGATGCTAGTGTATTTTCAACCCACTACCTTGACTTAGTGTTTTGTTGGGATTGGGGTGGAAGAAGGGTATTAGGTGAAGGTAGGGGTTTTACCAAATACATGTGGTATTGAGGATATACCAAATTCGTATGTCATCGATATGGTCTTATACCAGCAAGCTAGGTGGCCCATAGATGGTGGTTAGGATCATGGCTTAACCGGGTGAACCCGTTGCTGACAAGACGGATGTCCGATAGGATTTGGGAATGCGGCATACCACGATCTTACGCAAGTCGGTGCCTTGGAGGTCAAGACAATGTAGTTTGCTTGTTAGTCTAGGATACCGTTTGTCAATCCGGATAGGAATCTCTCCTTGTAACCCTACGAGCAGGCATCTTTACAAGTCGGCTATGGGATCCCTTGAGGAACAACTTACACGCATCATTGCAATCCATCACTTGTTGCTCTTATAGTGATTTATAGCAGGAGTAGGATCTCACAGCTGTCATGAGATATGAACCTAGGTAACTTGTGCACCACCATCCCGAACGCTCGCCGCCTTACTCCCCCACCCCTCTAAGCTCTTTGTTAGGACCACCTAACGGCATACTCATCGATAATATCATGACATGGTGGGTATTGTACCCACCGCCATACTACCTATCGATGAAAAAACTACGAAAAAACACCTTGTGCCTCGCATATCCACTGAGTGTTTGCCTTCCCATACTATCGATGAAAAAGTATACAAACAAGCACATCGTACTTTGCATCTTAAATGGACATCATTGCTCCTGTGCGCGGGTACGTTGAGGTTGTGGTCGGCTAGGAAGGGGATAACCCTCGGCTGGGACCTCCACCACGATGCACACGGGTGGAGGAGGCTAGCAGTGGCGCTCAGAAGTGGGAGGGGCAACACGATTGGCTGGACGCACAGGGCGACACGGTGGGAAGTCTTTGCCAGGGTGACGCGTTGGAGCCCTCATTGTAGGGGTTCCGCGTATAAAAACAATAAATTTTACTCTACGCCCCTGAATCGCTAAATCTGCCAGGACCTATCTATTAGTAATATAGTAATGGCAGGGTTTTTTCGCGAACTTATCCTTGAAGACCGAAAACGTTGTCAACGCTCAGGAGAGCGTGGTTGATGTAGACGAGCCAAAGCCGACCTCAAGGTGGTGATGAAGTCCTTGCGCTCCTTGGCTCCAACGACTTGAGTGCCTCAAGTGCGACACCTCGCGGGGAGTTACACACGTCCGGTGCCTGACGATGACTCCCGCTTCCCTGATCCAGCAGCAGTTGCGGAAGTAGAGCTCCTAGATCCGAATCCCGCAGGGCGACGGCGCTCCGCGGTGAAGATGTCTCTCATTCACGCAGTCCAAACTTGGGACCACGGTCACGAGAGAGAGAGGGGGAGAGAGAAAATATCAACTGGAGGTCCTCCCAAAAGTGAGAAGACCTTTATTGATTATTGGTGTATTTAATTTGGCCAAATACCCCCACTATATATAGGGGGAGGGGAGGTACTACCTCCCTCAAAGTCCCGGGGTGGGACTAAAGGAGAGGAGGGGGACGGGAGACCGCCGGCTAGCCCCTAGTGGGCCCCGTGCGGGGGAGGGGGGGGGGGGCTAGGCCTAGCCGGCCAACCCCCTTGCCCCTTCTCCCTCTCTCCTTTCCCTAATGGGCCCTCTCCCTCCGGAAATTGGCCCATTAAGCCTTTGACCATTTAAATTGATTTTCTCTTTATTAAATAATTATGAATAAATGATTAAATCAATATTTAACATTCATTCACACATTATTCAATTTCCGTGGCTATGGAACACCTTCCACCTCCACTCCGGACACCCTCAGGACTTACCGAAACCCTTCTGGTTTTCTCTCTACTATTCTTCGACGATTCCTCTGATCCTATAAACACTCTCTAAGCATCATCAAGCCCTTAAGCGTGATACCCCACAGTTCAGGAACACTGCAGACATGGTCGGGACACTCCCGCACCAATGATCGACAGAGGGACCTGGACGGCCATGTGACCCCTATGCGTTCCACGAAGATCTTTCTTCGTTTGAACCGGGACAATCGTGTCTTATTCCCTTTGTCACTCGATACTTGCATTGCCCGAGATCTGATCAATGACATCACCATGTCGTGTTCAATCTCGTTACCGAACAACGCTACTTGACTCGCTCTGATAAGTGATATCCCTATGATCAAATCACACGCAGCGCAGCTATTGGATATTACTTCTCCGAGTGGGCCCTTCGAGTATCTTCCCGTCACATGGACAGACAAATTCCGCTCTTGACATATATTGCCTCTACGGTTTCCTCCGAGTACCTGAACACACCTTTATAACCACTGTATTACCAAGTGGCGCTTGATGCTATCTAAGCACTCTCGGGAGGTGATGTCTATGCACTTCTATTCTTGTAGACAGTTGTTGGGCCTCCAAGTGCAGAGGTTTGTAGAATAGCAGCAAGTTTTCCCTTAAGTCGATTACCCAAGGTTTATCGAACTCAGGGAGGAAGTGGTCAAAGGTATCCCTCTCAAGCAACCCTGCAATCAAGATACAAGAAGTCTCTTGTGTCCCCAACACACTCAATACACTTGTCAGGTGTATAGGTGCACTAGTTCGGCGAAGAGATAGTGAAATATAAGTGGTATGGATATAAGACAATGGTGCCAGCAAATAGCTTGATGGCGTGGAAGAGACTAAAGGCAAACTGAAATAAAGATGGAAGCAAGCAAACATGTAACAGATCTAATTGCAAACGGTGTTTCAGTGCTTAGAAACAAGGCCTAGGGATCATACTTTCACTAGTGAACACTCTCATATGAATATTGTAGCATCCCATTTGTCTAACAATTGTAATGCTACTTGGTCTAGTAATATAATGGCTACTTCCTACATATAATTGTTGCATCATAAATATATCATGCTCATGTCATCATGCCACCTTGCATTTGAGCATCATATAAAACCCTTGTCATTTGGTTTTATCCCATATGCATTATTAATTGTATTTGGTTCTTGATAAATGCTTCATGCCGAAGTTGAGTTGGGGGCATATCTTTTGTCTAACTCCACCACCTTTCTTGTCACCACCCCATCATTCCACCATTCCACCATCCTATGTACCCATGAGCTTTTACTTTCTTTTGGGCATTTAATCTAGCTCATGTGGGTTGGGATGGATCCAATTCTAAATTTCTTTGCTTGGCCTTTACTCCACCTTTTGGTAATGTATGGGAATCATGCCATGTCATATTAGTATTGTTTTCACAAAATTGACACATGGCATTTAATGCCCATGCATGGGCCATGCAAAGCTTCACCATCTCTTCTCTTTGGAGTTTTGCCTTTGTTTTAAAGTGGGTTTGTCTTGTGTTTACATCTTAAGTGTTCTTGATCTTGATCTCTTGTTGATCACCACCTTGATCTCTTTTACACCACCACCATGTGTGCACCAAAACCCTAAACTTTTCTCTATATATTTTTTCCACCTCATCTTGACCCATTAGACATGGATGTGGAGTGCTTGTCACAAATAAAGGCACTACATCTTCCCTTCTTCTCATCATCTATTTTGCTTGATCTTATGAACAAAACCCTAACACCTCTCTTTTCTCTCTAACCCTAGTTCTAATCTAAACCCAAACCCTTAACCCCACCTCACCTCCCTCCTTTCACCATGCCAAGGTTTCCCTCTCCCTGCCATGCAGGCCCCACCCCAGCTACCTCTCTAACCTAACCAAACCCTAGACCGAGCCATCTACTCCCTCCTAACCTAGCTCTACCCGAGCCTCTCCTTCCTCTCTCTCTTTCTCTATGCCATGCTGGCCTAGCCCGAACCTGCCCCGCCTTAGCCTCGCCGTCCCCACCAGGCAGCCTCCACCCTACCTGGCCAGGCTGTCCACGCCGAGCACATGCTCGAGGAGGACAAAGGTGACCGACGCCACCTTTATCTCTAACCCGATCCCCACGACGCCTCCCCCTCCTCTTCTACTTTTCCTCTTTCCCCATGTTTCCTCTGCCTCCCCCAGATCCACCCCAGGGCCTTGCCCTCTCCCCTCTTCTTCTCCACCGACGCCATCTTCCCTCTCAGGTCCATAGTCCAGTACCACCGCCGTTTCCTCGTTCCAACCGGCGAGCGCGACGTGGAGGTGGTCGAGGAGGCCGAGGAGGTTCCCCTGCTTCGTCCAGCACACGCCAGCGAGAAGGCGACGCCTTGCTACCACCAGAACCCTCGCCGCTCCACCGCAAACCCTAGATCCGGGTTCATCTGTGACCTCGCCCCTCCGACGACTCCCAGCCCGATCCACCTCTGTCGTCCACCCCGCGGTAAGCCCAACTCCCTCCTAGAAATCTCCGTTGTCGCCACATGTCTGTGCTTGCCCTGCCACGAACACCCGATGTGCACCGGCGCTGTCAGCTGCGCCTGTCAGCTGGCAAAGCAGCATAGCTAGGTCCCGCCCGTCCTCCTATCACCATCCTGTCCTCTACCGCATTGGTTCCTCGCAGCCACACAAGCGTCGCTGGTTCGAGCCCTCGCACCGCCTCCATGTCGAGCACCGAGCACCGCCAGCTCGGCCACAGAGAAGATCAACAGGGCCCTGTGGTAACTTTGTAAATAGCCCCCTCTTTTTATCTCTCGCTCAACCCGCGGTACTCGCGAGCCCACCAGCCAGCCGCTGGTACATTTTGCAGAGAGGCACCTGTTTCAGAACCTCAACTCACAGACCAAGACGCCCCCACCTGCCAGCCTCTGCGGGTTCAGCCACTGGCACATGGGCCCTAGCCCGCTGGCCCCACCTGTCATTCGCAGGGGCTAGTTAGTCCCAGGGTGAGAAAAGCCTGCGGCTGTGCAACGTTATCCACTGGGCCCAGTTAGCGCCGGCCCCATCCATCAGTGACTTGGGCTAAGTTCTGGCTGAGTATAAAAAGTTTTTCCGTTTTTCTGTTTTATAAAAACAATTTCAGTAAATGTTTTAATAAATCCAAATAATACAAATGATATATGTTTTGGAATCAGAAAAATGTGAGGAATTCAAAAATGCTATACAAAATATTGTTTGAACACTTTAAATTTTCGAGCTAATTAAAATTACAATAAAATGCCCTTTTCTTAATTAATGAATAACTTTAGTTTTATAACTCCAAATTTGACAAATAATATGTCTAAATCGATCAGCGCGACGAGCCCGTTCTAACTATGCATTCCATATTCTGAATTGCAGCATGCATCATATAAATAATAAGTATACAGCAAGTGTTATGAGAGCAAACCGGACTAAAAACTCAATAAAATGCTTTAATATTGTACTCCACACCTCACCCATGCCATGCTACTATATTGCCATGTAAATTATCCATCATTCATCATGGCATGCTTGATTGCTTGTCGCATTTTAATTCATATGCTTGTGCACTTTATTTATGTCGGCCCTTGTTTGTTTGGTTCTTCTTCGAATAGACGCTGAGCAGGGGATATATCAGGAATCCCAGGAGCACTACCCAGATCCGACTCTCGCTTCAACTGAGCTGCCAGCAAGCACTGCCACATGCTTGCATACATATAGTACCTATTGCCTCTATCTTATTCTTGCATCATTGAGTCGCGATTGCATTAAATTGAATCCCAAGTACTGCATTACCTTTACTTTTAAACCCCACCGAAGCTTGTTCCTCCATCCCATGAGCCGTTACTACAGGAGTTGTTTGAGCCATGCGGGTCGTAGAACAACATGTGTAGGGTATGTGAGTGTCTGATGGATAACGAGGTACCTAAACAACTTAACCTGAGTAGTAATGGGATAACTAATGAAAGTGGCACCGGTGAGCAATATCTGCTATTTGGTTCTTCATGCTCACTTGTGTCCCATAGGACCCCGAGTACTTGATTCCTGTTCCTTGACTATTCGCACTATCCACATCCGGGAGGCCTTATGGACCCCCTTGAGCTAGAGCTTGATTCATTCTTATTTCTCGGGGCCACAAAGTAGTTTGGGGCTTTATTACTATCCTGTACTTATGCCATGCTTTACTGCTTTAGTTAAGATTGTGCGTGGAGCACCTGTACTGTTTTGGATCGCGCGTTTTGCGGTATCGACAAGCCCACCACACTTTCGGGTTCGATCTTTACGCCATCGTTGCTGTAAACCCCGGTTCCGTCTCGAGCCGCCAACTTCATTGCGGGTAGCTTATTGGGGTGGCCTCAAATCTTCTCAACTCGTGATCGCTTTGTCGTGAATGCCTCGTTGGGTTTTGGTTTGGTTTTTCCGAGGTTGATCGAGTGTGTGTTGCTATTTGTGCACCCCTGCAGGGTAAATCTTTCTGAAAGCCATGTCCACGGTTATGGACGACTTGGAGCACAGTTTCTCGATCATAGACAAGTATAACTAAAGTACCGCTTTTAATTTGACTAAGTACCTGACTAGTAAATAGTGCAACACTCATGGAATGGCTAATAAAACTGCCAACGGATGGGGGAGGGGGGGTTGTTCGTCCGCTTTCGCTGGTGTTTAGAAGGAGGATGGATCTGTTAATATTACTGTTATAACTGTTGTTTTTAATTAACGGACATCCGTCTATCATTGGTTAGGCGGATGGTTAGCGAGTATCTATAGACTTGTTAGTTATTATCTTTTGCTGCAATTGCGTCACCCTAGGTTATGTCCCCTTTAGAGGCATAAAGACTTGCTGAGTACCCCTAGGGTCTCACACGATAAATAGTTTGATTCAGATGAACAGGTGTACTCGCAAGATGTATACTGGGTGCAGGAGACGGATGATGTTGGCAACGATCACTCGGTGTAGAGATTCCGGGAACAGGGATCCGTGAGATCTGTGGGCGGGATGTGTTTATTTATGTGGCATCTTATGCCGATTTGCTTCTTATCCGTACTCGGATCTTGTTTTCCGCTTCCGCCTGATACTCTGATGTTTGATGTATGAATAGCTATCCTAAATTATTATCTCTATCTAGGATATTTGGATCTTGCCGTATGGCATTGCGATATTTCTATTTCTTTTAGATGGAATGGCTCTGAGGACTGTTGTATGTGGCTTGCATACATACTCACTTGTGTATGCAGTTGATCTCTTCGCCTGCCGATTACGCTGCTCGTTCTTTTCCCGATGTTCTAAAAATGGTTAGGACGGCAGAAAGGTCTACCTGTGAGTGGCCCTTGGCCCCACCATACTATTTTAACCATTTTCGCTCATCCAGGCATGTAACTAAGAGCATAATTCACCGAGGTAGTTACAAATATCTTCTCTTTATGATACTACTCTTAACTACTCTCAGGTTGGACACTCTAATCGATGGTAGGGCTATAACAACACACCTCAAAGTAAGCCTTTCCCATCTAGATAACCCCACACTATCACCTTGAGCTCTAGATGGTTCCAACAAACACCACAATTTCATAAAGACATCCAACTCCAAATATAACTCATAACAAGTATTTGAAATCTCTAGCCTAAGTGCTACCATGGTGTGCACGCTGTCACTTTCACACACATGGGGAGAGCAGAGATCTATTAGAGCACTTGAGTAGCAAGGTAGATCTATAGATTACAAGCTCATGATCTCAATAAGATAATGCATAGAGAGAGAGCTGAACACATAGCTACCGGTAGAACCCTTAGCCTCGAGGAAGAACTACTCCCTCATCATCATGGGAATCAGCAATGGCGATGGACATGGTGGTGGAGATCGATGGAGATGGCTCCGGGGGCACTTCCCCATCCCGGCAGGGTGCCGAAACAGAGACTTTCTGTCCCCCGAATCTCCCCTTCGGTGGCGGCGGCGCTGCGGAACTTTTCGTGGATTTCTGATTGACTATTTAGGGTTTATGGTTCGGGAGGCTTCTTATAGGCCAGAGGGCAAGGTCGGTGGGCGGCCAGGGGGCCCACACCATGCCCTAGCGCGGCCTGGGATGGCCCGCGCCAAGGGGGGGTGTGGCCAACCTGTGGCCCCTCTCCGACTCTCCTTTTGGCTCCCTGAGTCTTCCGGGAAAATAGTAACTGTGGCTTTTGTCCCGTCCAATTCCGAGAATATTCATTTTCTGACTTCCTGGATCCAAAAACAACAGAAAACAGGCAACTGGCACTCTGGAATCTTGTTAATAGGTTAGTCCAAGAAATCATATGAAAAGTACTCCAAAGTTGGAACAAAACACAAGAAAGTGGATAAAACTAAGCATGGAACATCAAAAATTATAGATACATTTGCAATGTATCAACATCCCCAAGCTTAACTCCTGCTCGTCCTCGAGTAGGTAAGTGATAAAAAGAAAGAATAATTTTTGAGGTGACATGCACCATCAAAGACTTGATCAAAGTATTTGTAAAACATTCAAAGCTAGGATCATAGTACTTCAATCATAACATGAAAGACAAGGTTTCTAGCAATAAGCAAAGAAACTGTGATGCAACATGAAAAGGCACAAACAAAAGAATAATGAATAATAATGCTTTGCAAGACGTTTGTTTGTTTCACATAAAGAAAACATAGCATAATAGTATTCAGCTTGTCCCTCAATAGAGTAGCAAATATAAATGCATAGGACACCTTCAAAGTTCATAAGAGTGACTAGATACAATAGTTTAAAACAAGCAATAACAAGTTATGCATCAATCAACTAGTCTTGGGACAATGCACATAGAACTAAGAATGGCCACTATGCTCTCAAAGTAGGTGCATAAAGATAGAAGGTGGAGACTCAATATAATGGTGGAAGAAAGGCCTTTTTATAAAAGGAAGTAGGGATTCAAGTCTCATAAAGAGCTTCCAAAAATTATGGTACTTATAGCTTTCAGCTCTCATTGCCCCTAGCATAAGCATATTTAAGGTGATTAAGGTTAAAGTGACACAACTAAGAGGATATGCTTAACAAGTTATAAACCGAAATCTCATGCCCCTTACTTACGAAGACCGATCCTCATGCTACTCAACTTCAGTCACGAGTAAGCTCTTGTCATTGTAAGTACATGTGTATCATTAAGAACCGCCAACGGGGTACCCCTTGCACATGATACGGGAGATTTCCCATAATCAAAATGACAAGGCAAGCAGACAATGGGCATCTCAGCGATCTTTTTATTTGCTATTTGCATAGGTTTTTATTGAGGATGCTTCATAGAGTGCTCATTATGGTGATGCTGCAAGTTTCCACCATGATTAGGCATGGCTTAGGCTAGCAGCCCAGGCGTTTCTCTAACACACATACAAACTCCATGATCTTACAAGTTCCACTTTTTTCACAATTTCACTGGGATCCGTAAGCAAAAGAACATGATATCAACGGGGTAGAAAGTACAAGTGCAATGTTGAAAGCGTTCCCCATGAAACATGGTTCTGCTAATTTCAACTTATAAAGAGCAAGCATATACGCAACAAAGAAGGAACCAATGGTTCAAGTTTATTAGATGCAAAAAAATAAGGTGTTCTATCAAGTTCGTCAGAGCTTTAATCACTAGTTTTCTCATAACAAGTTTAATTTGGAGGGTAAACAAAAGCATGAATATACTTGGAATAACATAAGCTAGTAGGTAGGTATGGTGGACTCTTTGGAATAACTTGGCTTAGGTAGTTGGATGCATGAGTGGAACTCATACTTTGTTGTGGAGGCTAGCAAAAGACTAGGAGTGGCAAACTAAGAGAGCAATAATGGCCATAATCATGCAGAGCGACAAAACATCATTGATCAAAGCATAAAGTGATACTACAAGTTGAAAACTAAAGGATCATCAAGGCTATGGTGACTTGAGATAGTCATAACATGGTGTGAGCATGTGCCAAGTCAACCCAAATAAAGCATCAAAGGAGAATACCACTATACTATGCTTTAATATGCTAAAACAACGCATGATTAATCCAAGGCACATTAAGAAATCTCAATTGCTTATAACAAGTAATGCTACAGCAAAGAATACTAAGCATAAAGCCAAAACAATATCAATCATGGCATGACAAAGCATAGGCCATAGTCAAAAACAAGCTCTCTTTACCACTTAAGCATGAGCTTTCCTACTCTTTTCCAATCCAAACCAAACTATTTGAAAACCAATGTATGAAAGAGGGGATCCAACCAATTTATTCAGAAAACTAAGAAAACCAAGCAAACTAAAAACCAAAACCAAAAAGAAAACGAAAAATAAGACGCTCCAAGAAAAACACAACTATGCATGAAACAATAAAAATGAAGCGTTTGGAAGAAACCTGGGATTTTTATTGATGAAGAAGGGGGATGCCTTGGGCATCCCCAAGCTTTGACGCTTGTACTTCTTGGATATTTCTTGGGGTGACACGTGTGGCATCCCCAAGCTTGAGCTTTAGTCCATCCTTCATCTCATTACTCATTCCTTCCATACACCTGAAATTTTTTCCTTCATACAAAACTTCACACAATCTTTATTAGCAACATTACTGCACTCAAGATAATAAGTCTTAAGGTTCAGTTCTAACACCAAATAAACTTCCATTAGAACATTAGCTACTGTAGAACTTCTCTCAAAAAGCTCAATTCCCCAAAAGAACTCAAAAAGGAACCAACAAGAAGCAAATGCAAATAATGGCAGAAATCTGTCAAAACAGACCAGCAGGTAAAGACGAATTTTTTCGAAGACCTTCTGTTGCTCAAATCAAAAAGTGTTGAACTAATGAAAGTTAGATAACAACCTGGGTCAGAAGCACAAAACATTACAGCTGAATCCGACATACAGAGATCTCTCACAAATTTTTACGGTGAAGCACAAAATTCTGTTTCGGGACAACAACTTTCCCAATCATTACTTCTCTCTCATTAGAGGTTACTCTTGGCACAAAAAAGCAAATAAAAAGGATAAGGAGCGGTTATTACTAAAGTAATAACTTCCAAGACTCATCTAAAACTTTTGGGTTATCTCCCAATAAGTACTTTTCTTTAACGCCTTTAAGTTAGGCATGATAGTTTGAGAAGATGCTCACAGAGGAAATATGAATTGAAGTAAAAGAGAGCATCAAGAAGCAAATTCAAAACACATTTAAGTCTAATCCACTTCCTATGCATAGGAATCTTGTAAAGAAACAAGTCATGAAAGCACAAAGCAACAAGCATAGGAAAGCAAAACAAGTGCAACTTCAAAATTTTCAACATAAAGAGGGGAAACTTAATATTATTGAGATACATAAGACCATGTTTCCCTCTCTCATAATAACTTTCAGTAGCATCATGAGTAAAATTAACAGTATAACTATCACATAAAACATTCTTATCATGAGCCACATGCATAAAATGATTATTACTCTCCACATAAGCATAGTCATTCTTATTAATTGTGGTGGGAGCAAATTCAACAAAATAGCTATCATTATTATTCTCATCACCATAGTCATCAAATATAGGAGGCATATTGTAATCATAATTAATTTTCTCCTCAATAGTAGGTGGACTGAAAATATCATATTCATCATTGTAATCATCATATATTGGAGGCATAGTATCATCAAAGTAGATTTTCTCCTCCGTGCTTGGGGGACTAAAAATATCATACTCATCAAAACCATCTTCCCCAAGCTTAGATTTTTCCATAGCATTAGCAATAATGGTGTCCAAAGAATTCTTACTAACAACATTGTTATTAGCATGCAAATAAAGTTCCATAGGTTTTTTATTTTCTCTTCAAACAGTTCATGTCCTAACTCAAGATAAATACTATAAAGCTCTCTATGTTTTTTGTTGTTTTCCATTAAGCCTAACTAATGAAAACAAGAAACAAAAAGACAAAATTGCAGAATCTAAAGGAAATAACTTTGAGCACTCACACCGGAGGATGTGAGTACCTTTTACCTTACCTCCCCGGCAATGGCGCCAGAAAATAGGCGTTTGTCGTGGGAGGTTCTTCTTCTTTAATCCTCCGGTGTGAATACCTTTTACCTTTCCTCCCCGGCAACGGCGCCAGAAAATAGCTTGATGTCTACGCACTTCTATTCTTGTAGACAATTGTTGGGCCTCCAAGTGCAGAGGTTTGTAAAACAACAGCAAGTTTTCCCTTAAGTGGATTACCCAAGGTTTATCGAACTCAGGGAGGAAGTGGTCAAAGGTATCCCTCTCAAGCAACCCTGCAATCAAGATACAAGAAGTCTCTTGTGTCCCCAACACACTCAATACACTTGTCAGGTGTATAGGTGCACTAGTTCGGCAAAGAGATAGTGAAATACAAGTGGTATGGATATAAGACAATGGTGCCAGCAAATAGCTTGATGGCGTGGAAGAGACTAAAGGCAAACTGAAATAAAGATGGAAGCAAACAAACATGTTACAGATCTAATTGCAAACGGTGTTTCAGTGCTTAGAAACAAGGCCTAGGGATCATACTTTCACAAGTGAACACTCTCATATGAATATCTTCTCTTTATGATACTACTCTTAACTACTCTCTGGTTGGACACTCTAATCGATGGTAGGGCTATAACAACACACCTCAAAGTAAGCCTTTCCCATCTAGATAACCCCACACTGTCACCCTGAGCTCTAGATGGTTCCAACAATCACCACAATTTCATAAAGACATCCAACTCCAAATATAACTCATAACAAATATTTGAAATCTCTAGCCTAAGTGCCACCATGGTGTGCACGCTGTCACTTTCACACACATGGGGAGAGCAGAGATCTATTAAAGCACTTGAGTAGCAAGGTAGATCTATAGATTACAAGCTCATGATCTCAATAAGATCATGCATAGAGAGAGAGATGAACACATAGCTACCGGTAGAACCCTTAGCCTCGAGGAAGAAATACTCCCTCATCATCATGGGAATCAGAAATGGCGATGGAGATGGTGGTGGATATCGATGGAGATGGCTCCGGGGGCACTTCCTCGTCCCGGTAGGGTGCCGGAACAGAGACTTTCTGTCCCTCGAGTCTCCCCTTCGGTGGCGGCGGTGCTGCGGAACTTTTCATGGATTTCTGATTGACTATTTAGGGTTTATGCTTCGGGAGGCTTCTTATAGGCCAGAGGGCAAGGTCGGTGGGCGGCCAGGGGGCCCACACCATGCCCTAGCGCGGAATGGGCTGGCCCACGCCAAGGGGGGGTATGGCCACCCTGTGGCCCCTCTCCGACTCTCCTTCTGGCTCCGTGAGTCTTCTAGGAAAATAGTAACTTTGGCTTTTGTCCCGTCCAATTCCGAGAATATTCATTTTCTGACTTCCTGGAACCAAAAACAGCAGAAAACAGGCAACTGGCTTTATGGAATCTTGTTAATAGGTTAGTCCAAGAAATCATATGTAAAGTACTCCAAAGTTGGAACAAAACACAAGAAAGTGGATAAAACTAAGCATGGAACATCAAAAATTATAGATACATTTGCAATGTATCAGGAGGCAGTGATTGATATAGCATCACGGTCTAAGGAATAGTCTACGAGGATCCATTTCTAATCATCATAACTTGAACTTCGTGACATGATCGGGTCATGATGTTTAGGTTGGGTATTGGTTCATCATCTCATTCTCGGAATGAGATGACTCCATTTCCAACTGGCATAAATGCCACATGATCAGGAAACATGATCATCTGTTGACCAATGAACCAGTGACTAGAGTTTCACTAGGAACCCCTGGTTGTTTATATATCACACGTGTATTGATGTTTCCACTCAATACAATTATAACGTGATATAAAACTTAATCATAAACTATATGAAATATGATAATAGTCCTTACTACTATTTGTCTCTAGGGCATATTTCCAATAGTCTCCCACTTGCACTAGAGTACAAATACACTAGCTGCATTTGTTCTCAATCATTGGCACCATAACCGGTACCCTGAACATGCTTGCTCATGGAAGAGGTTGAGTCTTGGGTCTGTACTTTACAGTCCCAAATCCTTTGCAACTTACTAGTGTCACCTTGATTGACATTAATACTTTATCATCACATGATAGCATCTTTGTGTATGCATTGTCGTTATGGCAGCAGAACGGCCTGATTCTAGGAGCCTATAGTGACGTTAGATCAACCTCGAGGGTTTTCTCATGGGCAATGTGCCCTGGGACACATTATTCTACGTTAAAAGCGAACTAGCCCCACCATAACATTATACAACACTTTAGATGGTACCCTTATCTATTATTATAAATGTATCCATCGAAACACTAGTGCACTTTGTGCAACTTTCGATGTTTTCGTTCACCTTGCTTCCTACTTGAATCTAATCAGTATTACGGGAGTTTCCAACATATTCCCTTATAACATAACCCTTTATGCTTTAAGATATGTCACCCTTTATGGATTTGGAAAATATATCCACAGTTCTCTATTAGACACTGCGGACAAACTTAGCTCAACGTTCTGTGATTTGAACTTAATCACTTTCAAATGTTCCTTATTGGATCACATATTATGTTAAGTTATCATCATGGTTTTCTAAGATAGAACCTATGTCTCAACATAGTGTATGATGATCATCCTTTCTTTCTTTCAATCATTGATGTTAAACTTAATACTATTCCTAATTTGAGTTATTAAGGACCACTTCCTTAATTAACTTCTATTCTGAAACCCTTTTCAGAATCCCTTAAGGAATACTACATAATATCATAATACACCTATTATTAACTTCTACATCTTATAAATCATTATTTATAAGTATTTGCGCTTTTATTCTTAACACACTTAAGAATCACTATATATAAGCTCTCACTTAAAAATATGTCAATCACATATTGTTTCAGGAAGACTTTCATAGCTCCCACTCAATTTTATGCAAATTGCATATCCACTCATTGTTTTGAACAACTTCAAAATCCTTTGATCAAATATCAAACTTGGAGATTTACTATGAGATACTAGTACTGTTACTAGTTTTAAATCCTCCAGACATGAAGCACACATTAATCAAATTCATTTGAATTTGTCCAATGCTTGACAAATTTTGCTTTTTTCATTCACCCCTTTTTCCACTATGGCTTTGCAGTCATTTGGGAAAATTCAAGTAACCCCTTTTACTTGTGAGATTCAGCAACTAATTGCTTTCTAATCTCAAGTGAATTTTGCTTTTAGGATTTCTCATAATTCTAGTTTACCATTATTTCCTGAGTAGTTCGTAGGTATATCATATACCAATAATCATGACAAATGATTCTCAAATGTCTCCATACTAGATATGGATTTCATTTTGAATCCTACTTCATGTAGTGAAAACACACCAGTGGGGAAAACACAATGATCATTATCATTGATTCTTTCCTTTGTGAAGGGAATCATTCAGGAACATTTTCCGTTGCGCTCCTCAACACTCTGATGCAGGGATTTGAATCCTCATCGTGTTTTTCACTAATTTCCATTTGCCCCATAATTGAGAAATATCACTAAAAGTGAGCTTTCTCAAGAATGCACCAAAATCCAGGCAATACGAATTTTGCTTTCCTTTTGGTTTCAGCTATGGATTTCGTATTCAAAGTTTCCAATGAATACTCTACAAGGACTTATTCGCTATTGTTTTGGTTATATCAAATAACCCCAAAACTTTCACGAATTCAAATGGTTCACTACATTCTAATTGAGTGCTAACTATTTCTAACTAATGGTCTCTACATCTACACTACAACGATTTATTTGGTGCCTTCTATTCACCCACTTTGATATCTAATATCACATTGTGATGCTTTGAATTTCAAACGCATTGCATTTCACAATTTCTTCTATGCCATTCTTATAAAGTCGAATTTCATTACTATTGATCAAATCATAGTAATTAGATTCCCTTTTATATTTATACCCTTTGTTGATGAAACACTTTGATCAAATCAAATAGTTTCATATTCATGTTTCCTTTGGTAAACTTCTTTACACTTTTAAACAATCTTATAATGATAATTACCATTTTGTCAAAACACAATACATCGAATACGTATTTACTTTTAACAATTCATTAAACACTTTGTATTCAAGTAATACACGGTGTTCAAGTTATTTTGCCGAACTTAGGCATGATTTATATGTGACAAGGAATCGAATGTCTTTCACATATTATCACACAACTTTTGAATTTATACAATGGTTTTCATTCATTAATGAAATATCATTATGTTGTGTATTTTAAGGCATTTCAACATTGTACAAATGTTCATGCATTATAAATTAGTTTCAAACAACAAGGACAATTCACAAGTAATCAAACAAGATATGAACACAAATAGAAATCATTCATAAAAGTGGAACAACAGTTTGTTACAAACTCATATGAATAACTATCTCACAAAGTGTGAGACACACTAAAGAAGTTCATGATCCATTGATTACAATAATCATCCTAAAACATAAACTAAGTGATAAATGTCGAGGGAGAGTGTCGTCGGCCATCATCATCATGCTCGCCATCAACACGCAACGTCACCTCCTCTCTAGCAAGCACCTCTTATGCAGAAGGACCTATTTTCAGCAAAACAGAACAAGTATCAGATATACTTAACACTGCAAATGTGTTTGCAAGATTATAACATTTATAAAACTGTATATCAAATATATACCTTTGTCATCGATGACCTCTCCGGTGATTGGTTCAACCTTTACATTCCTGAAACGTAATATGAACTCTTGGAAATCCATTGTTTTCGTATCACCACTCATGATGCTACTCCGGGAATGTCCTTCATAGCTGGGAGGCAACGATCGAAGCAGCACGCCTATCGCAAATGAATCATCCATCCAGTAATCCACGAAGTGAACCAGTCTCATGTGTGCATCAAGCATGCACTCCAAGTGACCCTTTAGACATGCATGCTCCTCCATCTGTATGGAAAGGAACTCTCCAAGCATGCAGCTCATGCTTCCACATGCGTACATGGCCTATGAACTCTGCCCTCAGTTGATCCACCATCGAATATGTATCAAGATCACCCATGAGCGGATGGAGTTCATCCACCATTCTGTAATGCATTATTATCTGAATGTAGGTGGACATCTCTTGATGATAGTAGCGGTCTGCCAGCTCTTGTGGGGTCTCATAGTGGTCTGGCTCAGTCAAATCCATCGTGTGGCGTATGTAGTCTACCACATGATTCCTAGTAAGGAGATCATTCAGGCGCACAAGCCAATTGGGGAAGTTGGATCCATCAAGTCTAAGTCTCTCACCCTTTACCCATTCCTCAATGACAAAGTAAGCTTCACGGTGAGCCATCTACATTTATAATTGCAAAAGGAATTTAGACTAAGTTTATAATTAAATGAGTCAATAATGACTCCACTCAAAAACACCTATCCCCATAAGGGTTCCTAGTGATAACACGACCCCTATCAGTCACATCTCCCCTGATCGTCACGGCCATTGATGTGGGTTCAAGGGTGGACGCTAAACGTCAGTCACATCATTCATGCGACTCGTGCTCGATCTTTCGACCATCTGTGTTCCGAGGCCACGCTTCTATGGCGTGCTAGGCTCGCCAACTCAACATTAGTGTATTCGCTGTGCAACATGGCTTACTCCCACTGTATGCAAACGTAGATATGTATGACACCCAGGCCTATACCCTGGATCACCTCATACCAAAGAACTTTCTTGGTGGTGCACACTAAGGGGGAACACAATCGTTGGTAATTTTAACAGGGATCATCTTATTAGGTTACCGTCAAGTATCTAATACTAGCACACAATAAGATATTGATGTCTACGCACTTCTATTCTTGTAGACAGTTGTTGGGCCTCCAAGTGCAGAGATTTGTAGAACAGCAGCAAGTTTTCCCTTAAGTGGATCACCCAAGGTTTATCGAACTCAGGGAGGAAGTGGTCAAAGGTATCCCCTCTCAAGCAACCCTGCAATGAAGATACAAGAAGTCTCTTGTGTCCCCAACACACCCAATACACTTGTCAGGTGTATAGGTGCACTAGTTCGGCGAAGAGATAGTGAAATACAAGTGGTATCGGTGATAGAAAATAGCTTGATGGCGTGGAAAAGACTAAAGTAAAACTGAAATAAAAATAGAAGCAAGCAAAAATGTAATAGATCTAGTTGCAAACGGTGTTTCAATGCTTAGAAACAAGGCCTAGGGATCATATCTTTCACTAGTGAACACTCTCATATAAATATCTTCTCTTTATGATACTACTCTTAACTACTCTCTGGTTGGACACTCTAATCGATGGTAGGACTATAACAGCACACCTCAAAGTCCGCTTTCCCCATCTAGATAACCCCACACTGTCACCTTGAGCTCTAGATGGTTCCAACAAACACCACAATTTCATAAAGACATCCAAGTCCAAATATAACTCATAACAAGTATTTGTAAACTCTAGCCTAAGTGCCACCATGGTGTGCACGCTGTCACTTTCACACACATGGGGAGATCAGAGATCAATTAAAGCACTTGAGTAGCAAGGTAGATCTATAGATTACAAGCTCATGATCACAATATGATCATGCATAGAGAGAGAGAGAGAGAGCTGAACACATAGCTACCGGTAGAACCCTTAGCCTCGAGGAAGAACTACTCCCTCATCATCATGGGAATCAACAACGGTGATGGAGATGGTGGTGGAGATCGATGGAGATGGCTCCAGGGGCACTTCCCTATCCCGGTAGGGTGCCGAAACAGAGACTTTCTGTCCCCCGAATCTCCCCTTCGGTGGTGGCGGCGCTGCGGAACTTTTTTTGGCTGGAGGCTTGACGACTTAGGGTTTATGCATCGGGAGACTCTTATAGGCGAGAGGGGAGACCGAGGGGGTGCTGGAGGGGCCCACACCACCCCCTGGCGCGTCCTAGCCTAGCCTGCACCACCAGGTGGTGTGGCCACCCTGTGGCCCCTCTCCGACTCTCCTTCTGGCTCCGTGAGTCTTCCGGTAAAATATCGACTTTGACTTTTGTCCGGTCCAATTCCGAGAATATTGATTTTCTGACTTTCTTGGAACCAAAAACAGCAGAAAACAGGCAGCTGGCACTGTGGCTCTTGTTAATAGGTTAGTCCAAGAGATCATATGAAAAGTACTCCAAAGTGTGGACAAAACATAAGAAAGTAGATAAAACCAAGCATGGAACATCAAAAATTATAGATACATTTGCAGTGTATTAGATATACAAACAATAACATTGAATGTAAATGCGATGTGATATGGTCCTTCACGTCGTGATCTCCATCCGTCTTCACGGGGTTCCGGCACCAGGGTTCCGGCGCCGTAGACACCAGGGTACCGGTGTCATTCCAGCTTGGTAGTTCGTCACCTCCGTGACTATCTACTACTACGTAACAAAAGGTAATCACTTTACCTTTGCCACAACCATATCACAAAGCAATGCCCCTGCAAAACAAAGTTAGACGCCTCTACTTTATCTTTGCATGTTTTACGTGGCTGAATGGGCTTTCGCAGAAGAACCGTTCTTACCTACGAACTTTTAGCACAACGCTGATCAAGTAGTTGTCTATACTACACCCCTTTCGGGGACCTCCGTTGCAAATGGCATACCAACTAATGCGAGAGAGACAGACACCCCCCTAAGCCACTTTATACGGTACAAGCCGTATGTCAAGCGTGGACCAGTCTCGCGAATGAACGTGTAAAGTCGGTTGGGGGCCGCTTCATCAAGCATTACTGCGGTATACACAAGTACACGTGGGAGGGTAACAACTAAAAGATCAACGCCCACACGCTACATCTCGTGTTCTACCTGCATTAGCATTACTACACATAGATCTAGCTCGATACCACCGTAGGGGTTCGCCAGATAAAACAATAAATTTTACTCTACGCCCCTGAACCCCTGAAGCTGCTAGGACCTATCTATTAGTAATATAGTAACGGGAGGGGCTTTTTGCAAACTCACCCTTGAAGACAGGAAAGCGTTGTCAATGCTCAGGAGAGCATGGTTGATGTAGACGAGCCGAAGCCGACCTCAAGGTCGTGATGAAGTCCTTGCGCTCCTTGGCTCCAACGACTTGAGTGCCTCAAGTGCGACACCTCGCGGGGAGTTACACACGTCCGGTGCCTGACGATGACTCCCGCTTCCCCGATCCAGCAACAGTTGCGGAAGTAGAGCTCCCGGATCCGAATCCCGCAGCACGACAGTGCTCCGTGGTGAAGATGTCTCTCGTTAGCGCAGTCCAGACTTGGGACCATAGTCACGAGAGAGAGAGGGGGAGAGAGAAAATATCAACCGGAGGTCCTCCCAAAAGTAAGAAGACCTTTATTGATTATTGGTGTATTTAATTTGGCCAAATACCCCCACTATATATAGGGGGAGGTACTACCTCCATCAAAGTCCCGGGGTGGGACTAAAGGAGAGGAGGGGGAGGGGAGGCTGCCGGCCAGCCCCTAGTGGGCCCCGCATGGGGGGGGGGGGGTAGGCCCAGCTGGCCAGCCCCCTTGCCCCTTCTCCCTCTCTCCTTTCCCTAATGGGCCCTCTCCCTCCGGAAATTGGCCCATTAAGCCTTTGACCATTTAAATTGATTTTCTCTTTATTAAATAATTATGAATAAATGATTAAATCAATATTTAACATTCATTCACACATTATTCAATCTCCGTGGCTATGGAACACCTTCCACTTCCACTCTAGACACCCTCCGGACTTACCGAAACCCTTCCGATTTTCTCTCAACTATTCTTCGGCGATTCCTACTATCCTATAAACACTCTCTAAGCATCATCAAGCCCTTAAGCGTGATTCCCACGGTTCGGGAACACTCCGGACATGGTCGGGACACTCCCGCACCAATGATCGACAGAGGGACCTGGACGGCCATGTGACCCCTTTGCGTTCCACGAAGATCTTTCGTCGTTTGAACCGGGACAGTCGTGTCTTATTCCCTTTGTCACTCGATACTTGCATTGCCCGAGATCTGATCAATGACATCACCATGTCGTGTTCAATCTCGTTATCGAACAACGCTACTTGACTCGTTCCGACAAGTGATATCCCTGTGATCAAATCACACGCTACGCAGCTATTGGATATTACTTCTCCGAGTGGGCCCTTCGAGTATCTTCCCATCACATGGACGGACAAATCCCGCTCTTGACATATATTGCCTCTACGGTTTCCTCCGAGTACCTGAACACACCTTTATAACCACTGTAATACCAAGTGGCGCTTGATGCTATCTAAGCACTCTCGGGAGACAGTGATTGATATAGCCTCACGGTCCAAGGAATAGTCTACGAGGATCCATTTCTAATCATCGTAACTTGAACTTCGTGTCATGATCGGGTCATGATGTTTAGGTTGGGTATTGGTTCATCATCTCATTCTCGGAATGAGATGACTCCATTTCCAACTGGCATAAATGCCACATGATCACGAAACATGATCATCTGTTGACCAATGAACCAGTGACTAGAGTTTCACTGGGAACCCCTGGTTGTTTATATATCACACGTGTATTGATGTTTCCACTCAATACAATTATAGCATGATATAAAACTTAATCATAAACTATATGAAATATGATAATAGTCCGTACTACTATTTGTATCTAGGCCATATTTCCAACACTCATCTGGCACGGTAGGAGGTGTGGGGCGACGTGTTAAAGCCCTTGATCGAGTGTGGGGTGGTGCGATGTAAGGCCCAGAGTGACGAAGGATTGTTTTTATGATCTCGTGATAGTCTCAGTTCTGAAGATCAAAAGAGAGTGTATTTTTTGGAAAATGGCTCGGGTCAGTATGTTTTGATCAAAGAGACAACAATGAATGTAATGGAGTTCCCTCAAACTTTATTCATGGTGTGGTCATAAGATCGTAAAAGTTTTTACAAGATGGATCTCAACGGGTTTATGAAGTTGCCCGATGAGAGTATATTTGTCTAGGGTTTATGAATTAGAGACTAAAGCATGGGCATAGATGGTGTGTCCTCTTTAGGTGGATGGTATTCAGTATATATATGCGTCGTAGGTCTCATCGAATCTCCATCTTGCCTCGCCTGTGAAGTTGATCTCCAATATCGCTTTATTATATGTCTAGTCTTCAGGATTCTCCAAGAAGTCCTCTTGCGGCATGATAGATCAAGTCAGTTGAGTGCTCCAGGATGCGGGTCTCCAAGTCATGGTCGTAGAATTTTTCGTGGGCAGGAAAGTGGGATAAGGCATGTGTATGTTCATTATAGGTCTTAATCAACTTATCACTGACAAACCCCAAACAATACCTTTAATAAGATGGTCGCCCTTCGTGACACTTTGAGGAAGTATCTCAGCTCTCGTGTAGACATTCACCTGATGAGCTCGAGGACTCCAATGACCTGGTCAATTAAATTTGGCAAGCATATCAAGACCAAAGGATAGGTCACCGACGTGTTCCTCCACCTAGGTGATCTAGTCCTTCAGGCTTGCTCGACTTGGTAGGTCTAACAATTTCTCTATCTCATATGTCCTAGGATAACAGGCTTATGATGAGGTACTAAAAGGTAAATTAGTGATAGAGGGAAAATAGATCTAAAACTACAAGTCATACATCAACGACCTGAGGAGGCCTAGGGGTAAATGATCTTAGACACAAAGATTCGATCTGGGAGGTCGCTAAGCCTTCACATATGTATATTCATCTAAATGATATGTTGTATGTGGACCCAGTGCAACATGAGTAGGTTACATAGGGGTTAAGGTCTGGCTCACGATGACATAAGTGGTGACGTTAGTAGGTCACTGTATTAACTCCACGAGCTAGTTACGTTACCATGGGGATTTTAGGTCTTCCTCACATTGGTCATGAGGACCTGAATCTAAACCATTCTACATGTATTCCTAACTGATAACTAACACAACATAGAGGTATTCACCGTGTGGGAATATGATTCAGCCGGCCTAATTGGTGGTGGTGATCATAATGACACCCTTGCCCATGACGTCCATTGATGGGACGCGTCAAGTGTGAACACAAGGCTTTTCTCAGGTCACACAGAGCGACTACCTCCTTGTTCCCTACACACCACATACTTTCGATCTGTATGGTCCTCTTCCGACATCCATAAAGTAAAGTTTCCCCCATCTTCATGAAGAAGAGAGATAAATATCCCCACCTTCATCTTCCTTTATTCTAGAGCATGGCATGGACAACCCTTCTGACCTGGAGGGAGCTCAATCCTTTTACTCACTACTTATGGGCCTCGAGGAACCAGATGAATGCCTCCTCCTTCATCCCTTGTCCTTAAGGCGAATCTCCACCAATGGTTCTCCACAACCTTGAATCTGAAGAAGGGGGTCCAAGAAGTGGATGGCATGCCTGACCTCCTCAGATTAGGTGGAAGAGCTTGTTTCTGATAGGCGAATCCCATCGGACCTTGGATTGAGAGATTGCCCTGGTGCCATTGTTGGGGATATACTTTCCGGGTATCCTCACAGTTCCTCACTGACCAGGGTGGTCCACTTCGGGTTAGAGCTTTGCTTCATGGGCGTCCCAGTCAGGGAGAAGAACGGAGTCCAATCCGGCTACGGGAAGGCCCAAAAGACTTACCGACATAGGCCCATAATGTTACTTGTAGTTCAAGATGTACTCTGTAACCGACTCTTAGTTGTAGCCGGATAGATCTCTACTGTAAACCCTAGGCCAGATATCTATATAAGCCGTCCTAGGGAGAGCCTTTAGGGCACCCTTACAATAGTCTACAATCTCAACTCGCACAGGCGAAACCCTTGTAACCAATATTCCGGCTCTGCCGTATTACTGGATTGCTAGCAGGAGTAGGATCCATCCAAAGCCGATGGATTCGAACCTGGGTAAACTTGTGTGCTCACCGTCCCGGAATCCCGTACGACTCTCACCCCTCTCTTCCACACGCCTCGAGGACCCCCTCATGGCGTACTTGTCATCAATCCGACGACAATTGGCGCCCACCATGGGGAAAGTGAGCTTCGGATCTACATTCCGAGCGGAATCTGCAAGAATCAAAATCGGCAAGACTATCACCGTTGGCCGCATCCTCTATGCCAGTGATGTCCCGCTCATCGTTCTCGACGAGACTTGGATTCCGGCTAGGGAGGCCGTGACCACCTACACCATCATGTCTTTTGGTGAGATCGATGTTTACATCGGTTTCGCTGAACCTGCCCCACGCACCCCAGCGGTGATGATAGAGGCAGAAGAAATTTCTGGGTCCCCTTTGTCCGTGGAGGCGGCAAAGTTCCGGATCTCAGAAAACCCTAATCCCACCCAACCCGCACCAGTGGTGGAGATAGTGGAGAAAGCTGAACCTGAGGCAGATCTCGCAGTACAAGTCGGATCTGGAGCGGATCTCCCTAGCGAGGTCGAAACCCAGATCGACCCACCTACGGAGGTCAAAATCTAGGAGGAGCAAGAAAACAACCTTGGTTCCGGCTCTGATAATACCGGGACTGATAGACCTCTCCTGAGATACACGTTGAGGCGCATGATGATGCAAGACACAATCATGGACAATATTCTCGAGACCATCAGGTGTTTCGAGGAAGCCAATCGCGAGAGTCGCAACTATCTCAGGAGGCACGCGTCACACTTCGTCGGATATGTTGGTTCCGGATCCGGCCTTGCCGATGTTGGAGATAACATCGACTCTGTGCTAGCGGCTATCGGAACAAGCGTCGAATTACCGACATCTTCGGATGACTCCATGACGTCGGCAGACTTCCGGAAGTTCTCCGCGGAATATGAAGAGGAGATTAACTCCACAACTGCTGTAGAAGGAGAAGACATGGAAGAAGGATCCTCAGAAAACTGTCCCAAAGCGCAGGACAACATGGATCTCGGAGATGATCCCGAGAACCAAATGGCCGAAAGTACCGATCAAAGTTTGACTCCGGGAAAAGGGCCCAAATCCAATCTTTGCTACCGGCGCTGCCAAGAAGGCAAAGAAGAAGAACAACAAGAACAAGACCCCGGCAAAAGACCTTCTGGCAGAGGAAGTGATTGCCGAGGAATACGAAGAAGACTCGGATTGAGCACTTATCCCAGACGAGCCAAAAGAAGAATCGGTGGATGGACACATGATCACTGAAGGTGCGCATAAACTCATCGATGCTACATTAACCACACCTATCCCTATAGCTGCAGAGCTTACTGCTGAAGAATTGGATGAAAGGGCCCAGGCTCTAGAAGCGCGTCATCAAGTACTCCTGGATGAAGCCAAAAACATCAAGGAGGAGAAGAAGCGTATGGCAACTGTGGAGAAGTACACCTCTCGGCAACATCAGAAGACCCAGAAGCATCACACACATGACGATCAATTCCTGGAAGTGCACAAGGTCCTCTTTGAAGGAGACCCAGGGATGCCTCGTCTCGACAGCAAAGTAGATCTGGTGTATCCAACACCAGTACAGAACACTGTTGCAGCTAGAGATATCCTATCGAACAATCCAGGCCCAGAACAGGTTTGATTGGGCATTAAGCTACTCACCAAGGGTCTAGAACAGCAAAGGGCCACAAAATCCAGAAGCGGAAAACTAGTCTCGAAATCCGACCAATGTCGCACGGACACGGCCTGGAATGATATAAGGCCCCAGCGTGTTCCGAAACAACATTATCGTTCCGACCGCCGGGAAGACAACTACTCAAGAACCGGATCTTCAGGACAGCATCATAGAACTGCACGTGACTGGCGCAATATCGCTCTAGCTGCCGAGCAAGAAGCAATTGCTTCATTGTATCCGAGAAACCCTCCCCGACGAGAGTCGAACGATCGTAGGGGAGAAGACAAAGAGAAACGTCAGGAGAAGGACCGTCAAAGAATGCCACCTCCTAGACCTACAAACCGTCCGGCTGAGCCCCATCATGGTGGGAGTGACGGACGAAGAAACGACGGAAACCATGTCGAGACAAGTCGGCAGGGGGCTCGTCGCAATGAAGACCCTCCCCAGAACCGAAATAATGACGCTCCGGATGGAGGCCGGTGGTCAGGTGTAAATAATCCAAATGCCCCACCCTCTCCACCAAGCAGCCATCATAACGGATTTCAAGGAGGCCAAGGAGGACGTCGTGGTGGAGGGGCTGGTGGTAGAAGCCGAAGTCCGGCCCAAGGCACCGCAACCATAGTCGTCACCCGGGAAGACGATCTTTGTCTCCAAGTGATGTGCGGCACCGGATTAACTCCAACATAGAGGTGCAGCGCTACGAAAATGATGATATATACGTGGGCCCAAAATGCTTTGGACCATGCATAAGAGCCACAAAATTCCCGGAAGGATTTGCTATCTCAAGACACGTTCAGGCCTACGATGGTATAGCGTGGCCAGATACTTGGCTCTAGGATTTTTTCCAGGCTTGCTGCATCGCTAAAGGAGGAAATAGCTTGGTCGCAACCCGATATCTCCCACTCATGTTGAGGAATACGGTGCGATAATGGCTCAATGAACTTTCGGAGAACACCATCCACAACTGGTATGACATGCAAAGTGCGTTCTTTCGGAATTTCGAGGGGACATATCGGAGGCCCCGTACGGTAGGAGACCTAAAACGTTGCACCCAGAAACCCGGAGAAACTTGCCGAGATTATCTCAGACGATGGATCGACACTAAGAACTTCTGTGAAGGAGTAAATGACCAAACTGCGATTGAAGCTTTCATGGTAGGGCTCCCAATTGGTTTACTACGTCATCCCTTGAAGTGTGATAAGGTCAATGATTTGGGAGAGATGATAGAAACAACGAGCAAGTATGCAGATACTGACGATGACGCAGAGGGATTGCTGAACGCCCTAGCTATGCCACAGTTGGCAAAACAACCAAAGCAACAAGCTCAGAAGCGCAAGAACACCTCGGAAGAAAAACCCAACACGGAAACGGCAGTGGTTACTGCTACTTTCGGGTCTAGAGGACTAGGAGGACGTGGCGGTGGCCGCAGACGCGGTTGTGGGACATCAAGAGTTCAAGGTAGAGGAGACCAGCAACCTGGCAAAACCTACTCTTGGGATGACATCGCCAATAACGCATGTGTGCATCACCTCGACGCCAATGGGGCTTGTCTCACACAAACACCGAGTGTCGTTTCAATGACGACATCAAGAAAGATGACACCGCTGGCTACAGGGCTAAGCGGAAGAAGGGCAAGAAGAATCCCGAAAACGATAAAGAGACCAAGGAAGATTCCGACATGGAGGAAGTTGATGCTTCAAATCCCAAGCCGGAGGGAAAGAAAACCTTTCCCACAAAGAAAGACACCTACGTTACCTTCCTCGGATCTCAACCAGCTAAGGTCAATAAAGCAGTTCTGCATGAGCTCAACACGATAGTTCTGGCTGTCCCTCAATATCTGGATTGGTCGGAAGTTGCAATCACCTTTGTCCGTACTGATCATCCGCCTAAGTTGCATAGGTGATGGCTCAGTGTTGATGTAGAGCTCGTTGGGGAACCCCAAGAGGAAGGTATGATGAGCACTGCAGCAAGTTTCGCTCAGTTAAGAAACCAAGATTTAATCGAACCAGTAGGAGCAAGGAAACACCCCAAAGGTGTTGCTAGCTGAGCCTTGGCAGGGCGCACTACCGGTGCTAGTAGCAACGTGGAGACCTGCACAACACAACCACAGAACTTTGTCCCCAACTTGCGATGAGGTTGTCAATCTCACCGGTTTTGCTGAAAACAAAGGATTCAACATATTGAATGGAAGGAAGCAATAGTTTGCAGAAAGTAAACACAAAGCAGTAAACAATTTGTAGATTGTATGTAAAAGAAAGGACCGGGATCCATAGTTCCCTAGAGGTGGCTCTCCTTAAGATAGATAACATGCTGGGTGAACAAATTACAGCGGCGCAATTGACAAACATCGAGAAAGCAATACATGCATATACTAATCATCTTGACTCCTTTGGAACTTGATTGGGCATTACAACATTATACATAGACCGCCATCCAACTGCATCTATGACTAATAATCCACCTTCAGGTTATCATCCGAACCCCCTCTAGTATTAAGTTGCAAGCAACATATTATTGCTTTACGAATTGCATGTAATGTAAACAATACGATTGTTCTATGAACAAAGGATTGTTGTTTTCTCCCTAGTAGCAATAGCACATCTAGTACCTTAGATATTTCTGTCACTTCCCCAGATTACCAGACGCATGAACCCACTATCGAGCATAAATACTAACTCTTGGAGTTGCTAGCATCTACTTGGCCAAGATAGCTACTAACAACGGAAAGCATGCAAGATCACAAATAACAAAGACATGATAGAATTAATAATCAATCTGAAATAGCATCTCAATATCCATCGGATCCCTGCAAACACAACATGCAGAATTACAAATAGATGATCTTGATCATGAACGGAGCTCACAAGATCTAGACACGAAAGCACAAAGGAGGAGAACCAGCCATCTAGCTACTACATGGTCCCGTAGTCCAAAGATGAACTACTCACGCATCACACCAGAGGCTTGCATGATGATGAAGAAGGCCTGCAGGGTGAATTCCCCTCTCCGGCAGGGTGCCGAGAAGAGCTTCAGATCCCTCCCGATCTAGGGACAGAGACGACGGCGGCTATAGACTCTTTCATGGATTTTTGATCGGGTACTTAGGGTTTTCGTCCCGAGCGTAACTTATAGGCGGAAGGAGAGGCTGAGGGAGTGCTGGGATCGGCCAGACCACCCCCTGGCGCGGGCTAGGCCTGGCCACGCGGCCAGGTGGTGTGGCCGGCCCCTAGCCCTTCTCCATCTCGTATTCTGGCATCAGATGTCTTCTAGAAAAATAGGCACTTTGGCTTTTGTCCCGTCCAATTCCGAGAATATTCATTTTCTCACTTTCCTAGAACCAAAAACAGCAGAAAACAGGCAGCTGGCACTGTGGCTCTTGTTAATAGGTTAGTCCAAGAAATCATATGAAAAGTACTCCAAAGTGTGGAGAAAACACAAGAAAGTAGATAAAACCAAGCATGGAACATCAAAAATTATAGATACATTTGCAATGTCTCAACATCCCCAAGCTTAACTCTTGCTCGTCCTCGAGTAGGTAAGTGATAAAAAAAGAATAATTTTTTAGGTGACATGCACCATCATAAACTTGATCAAAGTATTTGTAAAACATTCAAAGCTGGGATCATAGTACTTCAATCATACCATGAAAGAAAAAGTTCTAGCAATAAGACAAACAAACTATGATGCAACATGAAAAAGTCACAAACAAAAGATTCATAAATAAAAATGCTTTGCAAGACGTTTGTTTGTTTCACATAAAGAAAACATAGCATAATTGTATTCAGCTTGTCCCTCAATAGAGTAGCAAATATAATCGCATAGGACACCTTCAAAGTTCATAAGAGTGACTAGATACAAATAGTTTAAAACAAGCAATATCAAGTTATGCATCAATCAACTAGTATTGGGACAATGCACATAGAACTAAGAATGGCCACTATGCTCTCAAAGTAGGTGCATAAAGGTAGAACTAAGAATGGCCACTATGCTCTCATGCCCCTTACTTACGAAGACCGAACCTCATGCTACTCAACTTTAGTCACGAGTAAGCTCTTGTCATTGTAAGTACATGTGTATCATAAAGAACCGCCAACGGGGTACCCCTTGCACATGACACAGGAGTTATCCCATAATCAAAATGACAGGGCACGCAGAAAATGAGCATCTCAGCGATCTTTTTATTTGCTATTTGCATATGTTTTTATTGAGGATGCTTCATAGAGTGCTCATTATGGTGATGCTGCAAGTTTCCACCATGATTAGGCATGGCTTAGGCTAGCGGCCCAGGCGTTTCTCTAACACACATACAAACTCCATGATCTTACAAGTTCCACTTTTATTTCACACCACCGGGATCCATAAGCAAAAGAACATGATATCAACAGGGTACAAAGTACAAGTGCAATGTTGAAAGCGTTCCCCATGATACATGGTTCTGCTAATTTCAACTTATAAAGCGCAAGCATATACGCAACAAAGAAGGACCCAATGGTTCAAGTTTATTAAATGCAGAAAGTAAAGTGTGCCATCAAGTTCGTGAGAACTTTAATCACTAGTTTTCTCATAACAAGTTTAATTTGGAAGGTAAACAAAAGCATGAATATACTTGGAATAGCATAAGATAGTAGGTAGGTATGGTGGACTCTTTGGAATAACTTGGTTTAGGGACTTGGATGCGTGAGTGGAACTCATACTTGGTTGTGGAGGCTAGCAAAAGACTGGGAGCGACAAACTAAGAGAGCAATAATGGCCATAATCATGCAGAGCGACAAAAAATCATTGATCAAAGCATAAAGTGATACTACAATTTGAAAACTAAAGGATCATAAAGGCTATGGTGACTTGAGATAGTCATAACATGGTGTGAGCATGCGCAAGTCAACCCAAATAAAGCATCAAAGGAGAATACCACTATACTATGCTTTAATATGCTAAAACAATGCATGATTCATCCAAGGCACATTAAGAAATCTCAATTGTTTATAACAACTCATGCTACAGCAAACAATACTAAGCATAAAGCCAAAACAATATCAAGCATGGCATGACAAAGCATAGGCCACAGTCAAAAACAAGCTCTTTTTACCACTTAAGCATGAGCTTTCCTATTCTTTTCCAAACCAAACCAAACTATTTGAAAACCAATGTATGAAAGAGGGGGTACAACCAATTTATTCAGCAAACTGAACAAACAAAAGAAAACCAAAAACCAAAACAAAAGCAAAAAAGAAGACGCTCCAAGAACAACACAACTGTGCACGAAACAATAAAAATGAAGCGTTTGGAAGAAACCTGGGATTTTTATTGATGAAGAAGGGGATGCCTTGGGCATCCCCAAGCTTTGGCGCTTGTAATTCTTGGATATTTATTGGGGTGACACATGTGGCATCCCCAAGCTTGAGCTTAAGTCCATCATTCATCTCATTACTCATTCCTTCCATACACGTGAAATTTTTCCTTCATACAAAACTTCACACAATCTTTATTAGCAACATTAGTGCACTCAAGATAATAAGTCTTAAGGTTCAGTTTTAAAACCAAATAAACTTCCATTAGAACACTAGCTACTGTAGCACTTCCATCAAAAAGCTCAATTCCCCAAAAGAACTCAAAAAGGAACCAACAAGAAGCAAATGCAGAAAATGGCAGAAATCTGTCAAAACAGACTAGTGGGTAAAGACGAATTTTTTCGAAGACCTTCTGTTGCTCAAATCAAAAACTGTTGAAGTAACCAAAGTTAGATAACAACCTGGGGCAGAATCACAAAAATTCATGCCTCTAAAGGACGCACAGTGATTTTACATGAATTTTTACGGTGAAGCACAAAAATCTGTTTCGGGACAGTAACTTTCCCAATCATTACTTCTCTCTCATTAGAGGTTACTCTTGGCACAAAAAGCAAATAAAAAGGATAAGGAGCGGTTATTACTGAAGTAATAACTTCCAATACTCATCTAAAACTTTTGGGTTATCTCCCAATATGTACTTTTCTTTAACACCTTTAAGTTAGGCATAAGAAGCAAGAGAAAATCAAGTGTTCTCAAATGAAGAAGCATTGAGACCAAATTTCTTGCCCTTACCTCCCTTACTTTTATTCTTAACCTTGGGGAAAATATGATTGTTTGGTGGAGAAGAAAGATGCATGGTCCCCTTTCCCACATCTATTATTGCTCCAAGGAGTTCTAATAGGGACCTTCCAAGTGTAATTTGTCCTTTTCCTGCACATTCAATAACAAGATAATCAGTAGAAATTATTTTCCCAAGGATCTTTGTAAACACTCCTTCAGCTATTCCAATAGGTAATATGGTAGCATTATTAGCAAGAGATATTTCTTTTCCTCCTTTAGTAAGCCCCCAAAGATTCAAATATTCATAAATATCTTTGGGCATAAGACAAAATTCAGACATGATATCACAGTGGGCTTGAAAAGTTTCAGTATTTATATCAATCTTTACTGAGGGGAGCCACTTTGATGGTTCGGAATTTATTGGAACATAATTATGATGCTCCCTAAGCATATTATAGCAATCTTTTAAGCTAGTAGTGCTAGTCTCAAGAGTGTTCAATCTAGCAAATATTCTTGCGAAAGAAATATCAGTTTGGCTAGGCAAGTTGTAAGTAAGGATCAATTTGTTTATAGCATTAATAGCATCATCCTCATCACATTGGAGGAAATCTCCTCCCACAACAGCATTTAAAGCATATCTATAGCAAAGAGCAATTCCAAAGTAAAAACTGCTAAGGAACAAGCTTTGAGTCATTTTAGGCTCAACTTTTTCATGTAGATCACAGATTCTAGTCCAAGCTTCTTTGAAACTCTCTTAAATTCCTTGGTTAAAAGTGAAAATCATTTCCTCAGGTGACATAGTTATTGGAGCAATGGTAGACATAATAGCAACTCAAGATAGGAACTATTTTTTTTTGTGTTTTCAATAAAGAAAGCAAACTAGTAATACTATTTTTTTGTGTTTTTGATAAAGAAACAAGCAAACAAAGCAAAAAAGTAAACTAAGCAAAACAAAAATAACAAAGTAAAGAGATTGGTTATGAGGGACTCCCCTTGTGAAGATGTCCTTGACTCCCCGACAACGGCGCCAGAAAAATGCTTGATGGCTTAGTGTTGATGTAGAGCTCGTTGGGGAACCCCAAGAGGAAGGTATGATGAGCACAGCAGCAAGTTTCCTTCAGTTATGAAACCAAGGTTTAATCGAACCAGTAGGAGCAAGGAAACAACCCAAAGGTGTTGCTAGATGAGCCTTGGCAGGGCGCACTACCAGTGCTAGTAGCAACGTGCAGACCTGCACAACACAACCACAGAACTTTGTCCCCAACTTGCGATGAGGTTGTCAATCTCACCGGTTTTGCTGAAAACAAAGGATTAAACGTATCGAATGGAAGGAAGTAATAGTTTGCAGAAAGTAAACACAAAGCAGTAAACAATTTGTAGATTGTATGTAAAAGAAAGGACCGAGATCCATAGTTCACTAGAGGTGGCTCTCCTTAATATAGATAACATGCTGGGTGAACAAATTACAGCGGGGCAATTGACAAACATCGAGAAAGCAATACATGCATATACTAATCCTCTTGACTCCTTTGGAACTTGATTGGGATTACAACATTATACATAGACCGCCATCCAACTGCATCTATGACTAATAATCCACCTTCAGGTTATCATCCGAACCCCCTCCAGTATTAAGTTGCAAGCAACAGATTATTGCTTTACGAATTGTGTGTAATGTAAACAATACGATTGTTCTATGAACAAAGGATTGTTGTTTTCTCCCTAGTAGCAACAACACATCTAGTACCTTAGAGATTTCTGTCACTTCCCCAGATTACGGGCATGAACCCACTATCGAGCATAAATACTAACTCTTGGAGTTGCTAGCATCTACTTGGCCAAGATAGCTACTAACAACAGAAAGCATGCAAGATCACAAATAACAAAGACATGATAGAATCAATAATCAATCTGAAATAGAATCTCAATATCCATCGGATCCCCACAAACACAACATGCAGAATTACGAATAGATGATCTTGATCATGAACGGAGCTAACAAGATCTAGACATGAAAGCACAAAGGAGGAGAACCAGCCATCTAGCTACTACATGGTCCCATAGTCCAGAGATGAACTACTCACGCATCACACCAGAGGCTTGCATGATGATGAAGAAGGCCTGCAGGGTGAATTTCCCTCTCCGGCAGGGTGCCGAGAAGAGCTTCAGATCCCTCCTGATCTAGGGACAGATACGACGGCGACTATAGACTCTTTCATGGATTTTTGATCGGGTACTTAGGGTTTTCATCCCAAGGGCAACTTATAGGTGGAAGGAGAGGTTGAGGGGGTGTTGGGGTCGGCCAGACCACCCCCTGGCGCGGGCAGAGCCTGTGACCCAGTGGTGTGGCCGCCCCAGCCCTCTCGTCTCTGATTCAGCATCAGATGTCTTCTGGAAAAATAGGCACTTTGGCTTTTGTCCCGTCCAATTCCGAGAATATTCATTTTCTGACTTTCCTAGAACCAAAAATAGCAGAAAACAGGCAGCTGGCACTGTGGCTCTTGTTAATAGGTTAGTCCAAGAAATCATATGAAAAGTACTCCAAAGTGTGGAGAAAACACAAGAAAGTAGATAAAACCAAGCATGGAACATCAAAAATTATAGATACATTTGCAATGTCTCAACATCCCCAAGCTTAACTCTTGCTCGTCCTCGAGTAAGTAAGTGATAAAAAAAGAATATTTTTTTAGGTGACATGCACCATCATAAACTTGATCAAAGTATTTGTAAAACATTCAAAGCTGGGATCATAGTACTTCAATCATACCATGAAAGACAAAGTTCTAGCAATAAGACAAAGAAACTATGATGCAACATGAAAAAGGCACAAACAAAAGATTCATGAATAACAATGCTTTGCAAGACGTTTGTTTGTTTCACATAAAGAAAACATAGCATAATAGTATTTAGCTTGTCCCTCAATAGAGTAGCAAATATAATCGCAGAGGACACCGTCAAAGTTCATAAGACTGACTAGAAACAAATAGTTCAAAACAAGCAATATCAAGTTATGCATCAATCAACTAGTCTTGGGACAATGCACATAGAACTAAGAATGGCCACTATGCTCTCAAAGTAGGTGCATAAAGGTAGAAGGTGGAGACTCAATGTAATGGTGGAAGAAAGGCCTTCATAGAAGGAAGTAGAGATTCAAGTTTCATAAAGAGCTTCCAAAAATTATGGTACTTATATCCTTCAGCTCTCATTGCCCCTATCATAAGCATCTTTAAGGTGATTAAGGTTAAAGTGACACAACTAAGAGGATATGCTTGACAAGTTATAAACCGAAATCTCGTGCCCCTTACTTATGAAGACCGAACCTCATGATACTCAACTTTAGTCACAAGTAAGCTCTTGTCATTGTAAGTACATGTGTATCATAAAGAACCGCCAACGGGGTACCCCTTGCACATGACACAGGAGTTATCCCATAATCAAAATGACAGGGCAAGCAGAAAATGAGCATCTCAGCGATCTTTTTATTTGCTATTTGCATATGTTTTTATTGAGGATGCTTCATAGAGTGCTCATTATGGTGATGCTGCAAGTTTCCACCATGATTAGGCATGGCTTAGGCTAGCGGCCCAGGCGTTTCTCTAACACACATACAAACTCCATGATCTTACAAGTTCCACTTTTATTTCACACCACCGGGATCCATAAGCAAAAGAACATGATATCAACAGGGTACAAAGTACAAGTGCAATGTTGAAAGCGTTCCCCATGATACATGGTTCTGCTAATTTCAACTTATAAAGCGCAAGCATATATGCAACAAAGAAGGACCCAATGGTTCAAGTTTATTAAATCAGAAAGTAAAGTGTGCCATCAAGTTCGTGAGAACTTTAATCACTAGTTTTCTCATAACAAGTTTAATCTGGAAGGTAAACAAAAGCATGAATATACTTGGAATAGCATAAGCTAGTAGGTAGGTATGGTGGACTCTTTGGAATAACTTGGTTTAGGGAGTTGGATGCATGAGTGGAACTCATATTTGGTTGTGGAGGCTAGCAAAAAGGCGGCGACAAACTAAGAGAGCAATAATGGCCATAATCATGCAGAGCAACAAAACATCATTGATCAAAGCATAAAGTGATACTACAATTTGAAAACTAAAGGATCATAAAGGCTATGGTGACTTGAGATAGTCATAACATGGTGTGAGCATGCGCAAGTCAACCCAAATAAAGCATCAAAGGAGAATACCACTATACTATGCTTTAATATGCTAAAACAATGCATGATTCATCCAAGGCACATTAAGAAATCTCAATTGTTTATAACAAGTCATGCTACAGCAAAGAATACTAAGCATAAAGCCAAAACAATATCAAGCATGGCATGACAAAGCATAGGCCACAGTCAAAAACAAGCTCTTTTTACCACTTAAGCATGAGCTTTCCTACTCTTTTCCAAACCAAACCAAACTATTTGAAAACCAATGTATGAAAGAGGGGGTACAACCAATTTATTCAGAAAGCTAAACAAACAAAAGCAAACCAAAAACCAAAACAAAAACTAAAAAGAAGACGCTCCAAGAACAACACAACTGTGCATGAAACAATAAAAATGAAGCGTTTGGAAGAAACCTGGGATTTTTATTGATGAAGAAGGGGATGCCTTGGGCATCCCCAAGCTTTGGCGCTTGTACTTCTTGGATATTTATTGGGGTGACACATGTGGCATCCCCAAGCTTGAGCTTTAGTCCATCATTCATCTCATTACTCATTCCTTCCATACACGTGAAATTTTTCCTTCATACAAAACTTCACACAATCTTTATTAGCAACATTAGTGCACTCAAGATAATAAGTCTTAAGGTTCAGTTTTAAAACAAAATAAACTTCCATTAGAACACTAGCTACTGTAGCACTTCCATCAAAAAGCTCAATTCCCCAAAAGAACTCAAAAAGGAACCAACAAGAAGCAAATGCAGAAAATGGCAGAAATCTGTCAAAACAGACCAGTGGGTAAAGACGAATTTTTTCGAAGACCTTCTGTTGCTCAAATCAAAAACTGTTGAACTGACGAAAGTTAATAACAACCTGGGGCAGAATCACAAAAATTCACGCCTCTAAAGGACGCACAGTGATTTTACATGAATTTTTACGGTGAAGCACAAAAATCTGTTTTGGGACAGCAACTTTCCCAATCATTACTTCTCTCTCATTAGAGGTTACTCTTGGCACAAAAAGCAAATAAAAAGGATAAGGAGCGGTTGAAGTAATAACCTCTAAGACTCATCTAAAACTTTTGGGTTATCTCCCAATATGTACTTTTCTTTAACGCCTTTAAGTTAGGCATAAGAAGCAAGAGAAAATCAAGTGTTCTCAAATGAAGAAGCATTGAGACCAAATTTCTTGCCCTTACCTCTCTTACTTTTATTCTTAACCTTGGGGAAAATATGATTGTTTGGTGGAGCAGAAAGGTGCATGGTCCCCTTTCCCATATCTATTATTGCTCCAAGGAGTTCTAATAGGGACCTTCCAAGTGTAATTTGTCCTTTTCCTGCACATTCAATAACAAGATAATCAGTAGAAATCATTTTCCCAAGGATCTTTGTAAACACTCCTTCAGCTATTCCAATAGGTAATATGGTAGCATTATTAGTAAGAGATATTTCTTTTCCTCCTTCAGTAAGCTCCCAAAGATTCAAAGATTCATAAATATCTTTGGGCATAAGACAAAATTCAGACATGATATCACAGTGGGCTTGAAAAGTTTCAGTATTTATATCAATCTTTACTGAGGGGAGCACTTTGATGGTTCGGAATTTATTGGAACATAATTATGATGCTCCTAAGCATATTATAGCAATCTTTTAAGCTAGTAGTGCTAGTCTCAAGAGTGTTCAATCTAGCAAATATTCTTGCGAAAGAAATATCAGTTTGGCTAGGCAAGTTGTAAGTAAGGATCAATTTGTTTATAGCATTAATAGCATCATCCTCATTACATTGGAGGAAATCTCCTCCCACAACAGCATCTAAAGCATATCTATAGCAAAGAGCAATTCCAAAGTAAAAACTGCTAAGGAACAAGATTTGAGTCATTGTAGGCTCAGTTTTTTCATGTAGATCACAAATTCTAGTCCAAGCTTCTTTGAAACTCTCTTCAATTCCTTGGTTAAAAGTGAAAATCATTTCCTCAGGTGACATAGTTATTAGAGTAATGCTAGACATAATAGCAACTCAAGATAGGAACTGATTTTTTTTGTGTTTTCAATAAAGAAAGCAAACTAGTAATACTATTTTTGTGTGTTTTGATAAAGAAACAAGCAAACAAAGCAAAAAGTAAACTAAACAAAACAAAAATAACAAAGTAAAGAGATTGGTTATGAGGGACTCCCCTTGTGAAGATGTCCTTGACTCCCCGGCAACGGCGCCAGAAAAATGCTTGATGGCTCACTGTTGATGTAGAGCTCGTTGGGGAACCCCAAGAGGAAGGTATGATGAGCACAACAGCAAGTTTCCCTCAGTTATGAAACCAAGGTTTAATCGAACCAGTAGGAGCAAGGAAACACCCCAAAGGTGTTGCTAGCTGAGCCTTGGCAGGGCGCACTACCAGTGCTAGTAGCAACGTGCAGACTTGCACAACACAACCACAGAACTTTGTCCCCAACTTGCGATGAGGTTGTCAATCTCACCGGTTTTGCTAAAAACAAAGGATTAAACGTATCGAATGGAAGGAAGTAATAGTTTGCAGAAAGTAAACACAAAGCAGTAAACAATTTGGAGATTGTATGTAAAAGAAAGGACCGGGATCCATAGTTCACTAGAGGTGGCTCTCCTTAAGATAGATAACATGCTGGGTGAACAAATTACAGCGGGGCAATTGACAAACATCGAGAAAGCAATACATACATATACTAATCCTCTTGACTCCTTTGGAACTTGATTGGGCATTACAACATTATACATAGACCGCCATCCAACTGCATCTATGACTAATAATCCACCTTCAGGTTATCATCCGAACCCCCTCCAGTATTAAGTTGCAAGCAACAGATTATTGCTTTACGAATTGCGTGTAATGTAAACAATATGATTGTTCTATGAACAAAGGATTGTTGTTTTCTCCCTAGTAGCAACAGCACATCTAGTACCTTAGAGATTTCTGTCACTTCCCCGGATTACCAGACGCATGAACCCACTATCGAGCATAAATACTAACTCTTGGAGTTGCTAGCATCTACTTGGCCAAGATATCTACTAACAACGGAAAGCATGCAAGATCACAAATAACAAAGACATGATAGAATCAATAATCAATCTGAAATAGCATCTCAATATCCATCGGATCCCCACAAACACAACATGCAGAATTACAAATAGATGATCTTGATCATGAACGGAGCTCACAAGATCTAGACATGAAAGCACAAAGGAGGAGAACCAGCCATCTAGCTACTACATGGACCCGTAGTCCAGAGATGAACTTCTCACGCATCACACCGGAGGCTTGCATGATGATGAAGAAGGCCTCGAGGGTGAATTCCCCTCTCCGGCAGGCTGCCGGGAAGAGCTTCAGATCCCTCCCGATCTAGGGACAGAGACGACGGCGGCTACAGACTCTTTCGTGGATTTTTGATCGGGTACTTAGGGGTTTCGTCCCGAGGGCAACTTATAGGCGGAAGGAGAGGCCGAGGGGGTGCTGGGGTCGGCCAGGAGAATATCATTTTGTGGCCCGAAAGTTGGGGTGCCAGGCAACGCGGTACCCGAGTTCCCTGATATCATCCGTGATGACTATAGTTGGCGTGCCAAATACTCAGAGGGTCCTTTTCGTCCCGAATTCAACTTTACGTTTCAATACAAAAAATCAGGCTAACGGACGTCACGTTGGGTCCCCCTGTCAGCTTTCGCCGTTATGTCGCTGCCGTCGTCGCTGCCATGTAGGCTGCCATGTAGGCTTGCAGCTTTGGCGCATGCATCCTTTACGCGTCTGCTTCTTCCTCCGGGGCGGCAATCTGTGGTCGTGGCCATGGCGTGGAGCTAGGACTTGGACAAACCTGCTCGGCCCGTTCTCCTCCCCATCCCGAATCGGAGCTCGCCCTCACCATGACGGCACCATTGGCATGGCGCGGGGACGGGAATTCATTCCTGGGTGAGATCTGTACCCATGCCGACCATGCTCGGTCCTGTTGGTCTCCTCCAGAATCTAAGCTCGCCGTCGCTATGGTCGCACATGCACCAGCCATGGCGCCTTCCTCTCCAAACCCCAAAGCCACATCCACCCAGTTCGGCACAATGCCAACAAGGTGAAAATGCATCAAGTTTTCTTCTTGTGATTGTAGAAAAACATGTATGTACATTGGCCGTAGCATACTCTAACAATGTACACATATATTGTTTACTAGATTTTCATTTGAAATTAGTAGCTCCGTGATGACAAAACATAGAGAACCTAAATGGAATGACGATGACGACCATGTTCTGTACTTTGCATTGCATCAACAAGTGCTCGCTAACGAAGCAAGTTACCAAGAGAGTGGAGTTCATCAGCCATTGCCAAAAAATATGTGAACAAATCAATGAGCGATTCAAGGCAAATAAGCACAGAAAAGCTAGATCCATGGCATCAATCATCAATAGGTGGCACATTCTAGTGATGCGTTCAAATGCGTACACGATGTATCATTTGCTTGAAGTGGTTGTTATCCTGAGCAAAAATGCGTGGTATGCACATTACATTTGTATGTTCTATGGTGCAATTCTGTTGTTATGGGCGTGGAAAGAAAAGCTGGGTTTCACTGAATATTACGCAGTTAGGCCTAACTTAGTATTACACAAATAAACATAGCTTAGTCTTTACACACATAAGCGTAACTAATGATAAAGATAAAGACAAATGGTTCATCGGATCTGCCAGTATGAGCATTAGGTCCCTGGAGCTGGTGGTATCGTTAGAACGAACCAGAATGCTGTGTTTGGCCGTCTTTCATTCTCCTTCAAATAGTATGACCCCACTGATGAGCCAATTGTAGGCCCCCTCCCACCGACGTGGATTCGGCTCTAGGTCAGATCTGGAGTGTCAACATGATAGGCGCGTGAGTGTGCAGCAAACACACGATGCGCTATCAACACCGGAAGTCTTGGCACCTCGGCAACAACACCGACATGTTCTTCACGGACTCGAGCAGCCTCGGGTATTTCGTCAGCTTCACCAACAGCAGCATTATCAAGTATTTCGTCAGCTTCACCAGTAGCAGCATCACCAAGTATTTCGTCAGCTTCACCATGAGCAGCAGCGCTAGTTCTTCGTCAGCTCCACCACCACCAACACCACCACCAGCAGCATCAGGGGCCAGGGCTGCCTGAGAAATTACAGGTTCAACAGCTCCAGGGGCTCTGACAAAGAAAGGGTAGTTGATCCCAAGAAACACAGATTGTCCCTTTAGATTGTTGACTCTGCTCTAGACTTGCTCTACTAGGTCTTCGGATGGGCATGCGGACCTCGAGAAAACGTGACACCGCAGCGATGGGTATGAAGAAAGTTGTGTCCCCATATGTTCTATTGTATCACCAACGCTGTTTAGTGCTCCCCTGATATGAATCCACAAGAGTTCATCATGTTGTTCCGTGTTGTCTCTAAGAGGTGCCAGGAACCAGCACCGTGTCCCAAGTTCAGCATCTGCTACTGCATCTTCGATGATCGGAGCTGGAATTATGCGCGGGGCTGCGTGGGTACCTGCGTGTTACTAACAATCAGTAAGCAGAATTTTGAATGGGATTTTACATGCTATATGACACCATTACTCACCCCAAATGGACGACTCCCAAACACGCACGTCGCCGCTAGGTTCAGTGACCGCATAAATGCATTGCGGTCCGTACGAAGAGTAGCCGTAGGTGAAGACGGCGTCGACATACTTCTCCGACCATAGGAAGTCGTCGTGCAAGACTGTCCATTCCTTGTCTTCTGGGCATCTAATGAATGCGATTGCCTTGTCGAACAACGCTAAGAGGTCATACTCCTAGTTCTTCCATGCCCCCTCCCGTGGTCTATGTGGGAGATGTACCTTCACGAGCTCAAGTTCTGCCATGTTGAACCTGTAAGCGAATTCGGAAATGGGCGGCGGCCACCCGCTGTTGAATGCAGTAATGCCGACACCCTTCAAAGATGGCACTGCTAGCCTCTCCGATCTGTAGCCATTTTTTAGAGTCCAAGTACTCCCATCCCGGGATAAAAGGACCAGCCACTCGCTGTTGCCACCCACCCAGTTCTGGTCATCTCTCATTTCCGTCTCTTCTTCTTCCTTGATATTCACCACTACTGATTCCGACCACTTATCCAGCAGCATCAGTTTTGCATGAATATTCTGTAGAGTTTGTTGTCAGTTGGTACAATCACCTAGCATGGATTCCATTGCAAATACAATTTGACAACTGGACCTTTAGATTAAAGTACACAAAGTATCGCCTAAATACGAGTGTCTCCTTAGATATCGCCTAAATTGTGCCTGTGTCACTACGAAGATACTCAATATATGGAGTAGGATCAGAGCCCCCCAGAACAAACTCCTGACGATGATCATAATTAAACAGCTCGGGGCATAACAACCTTAAATCGTCTAATATGTTTGTTTTTATTTTAGCAAATAGAATATCACCTAGCGGGCATTCCATTGCGAAATCGAAATTTTGTGTACTCATCTATCACCTAAAGTAAGACGGTGTCACTACGAAAATACCAGAATATCAGGTACGAGCAGAGCTTGCGCTTTACAGAATAGTCTTAAATGGTTCGATTTGTTCAAACCGCGTGTGCACACAACACGTTTGACGAAAGTAACATAGGATTCCGATGCGAGTTCAGCACATATGAATCAACGATATGACTGAATGAATAAGCTAGATACTGGAACTTACGTGGCCATCACGGTCGTCTGGCCATTTGCTGTTATCAGGGTAAAGAAGGCCTGGCGTGCCGAACGGTTGTTCGTCCATGTTCCGCATTGTCACACGGTAGCCAGGGATGCAGCGAGCGAGGCGGCCGACTGAGATGATGTCCAATCCGAGGCGATCCTATGCATGTTCGCGGCGCTGAGGTTCGGCCATCCCCAATCCTTGCGGTAGCGGTCGCCCTGGCCATCCGTGTCATCGTCGCATGCCTTTCGCTTCAGCCTGCTGCTACCCCAAGCTCTACCCATAGCGGCAAATGGAGTCTGGAATCCGGTAGATTAATGGAGGCGTTGTGATAAGGAGGCAGATGGATTCGAGAGGGGGTGGAATCAGGGATGGGGGCAGTTGTTCGAGTGGGGAGCGAATCTGCAAGGAACCGCCGCCGCCGCCGGTTCTCGTCCTTGTGGAAGAAAAGAAGGGAGGCGTAATTATTGAGGGCGGGCACCGGAACCGTCTAGAGGAAGTGAAAAAATAAATCGTAAAAGGGAAATGTGCGGCCTGCCTGTTAGTGATTGAAGGTCGGCACGCGTAAATGTGCCTACGTTTGAATTGATTCCACCACATGCAAGTGGCACAGAACAAATTTTAGGAAGTGCTAGCGTCGACGTGTAAAACCGCCGTTTTTCGCCACCTTCACCCTACTACAAACGGTCGTGCACCATTCCAGATATTGGTAAGGGCGGTTCCAATCTTTCACTTCTCCGTCTCATTTCCTCCTCCACGGCCTCATCGTCTTTCTCCTCCACGGCCTCATCCATTTCCTCCACCACCGCATCACCCTCTTCCTCCGTATCCTTTCACTCTTGCCTGTAGTCATGGACGCTCCAGATGTCTGAAACGACGGCAGGCAAGAAACTACGCACTTCGACATCGAAGTACATGGCGGGAAGAAGATCGATGTCGTCTACACCACCGACCCTTGGATAGTGAGGAACACTCTGATTAATTTCACGATTTGGCTGCAGTTCAAAGAAAACAGGTTCGTAGGTCTCGACCTCGAGTACATCCGTGATCACCGTAGGATCGCCGTGGTGCAACTCTCCATGAAAGGGCACGTCCTCGTATACCAGCCTTTTTGTGAGAAGGGGGCTGACGGGATCTGGTAGACTTTGCTATCTTTTTGTTCCTGAACCATCTGTTTGCAAAAGTTATTGCTATATTATTTGTCTGAATTCATTTTCATGCAGGTGGGGCGAACGCATTAGGGATCTGTTTCATGACTTTCTCGTGAACCAGCACATAACATTTACCAGTGTTGACATCACGAATGACAGTAAACTGCTTGAAAGCCCGATTGTCAACATTAGAACCCCAAAGGAGTGCAGAGTGGACATCCAGGAAATTTACTAGATCCCAGGGACAAAGGGCAGCAAGATCGGGATGGCCGATCTTGCCTCCGAACTCATAGACCTGTGGTATGCTGACATGAAGGACAGATTGCCGAGATGTTTGTGGAGGCGTTTAGGGCACGATTACTGGGAGGATAAGCCACTTTTTGAACCTAATCTGAAGTATGCTGCAATTTATGGGTATGTTAGCCACGAGCTGTACCGCCAGATTGTAAAATCTCGTTCCAGGCATCGCATCATTGAACCACCACCAAGGCAGGTTGTTTGTCCCAGATGCCGGATCGTAGATGAATCTACAAACCAGGGCAAGCGACCGAAGGCATCCTAGGATCGGTTGCCTTCTCCAACAAGCTAGGATGTAGACTATTAGTGCATGATTGTTGTGTTTATGAAAACATGTTATTTCATAAGTACACTATGTGAGCAATTATGAACTGCTGTGTATTACCTTTGTCAAACTATAATCTGGTTTATGACTGTATCCTTCTCTATAATCTGGGTTTGGTTATGACTTATGACTGTATCGCACCTTATGCATGTCAGTCCTGGATTCTGCCGCATGCAAATGGCATAGACAGAATTTGTAAGAATGAATGTTGAGCATACAAAAGGGGGAATGTAATTCATACAGGTTAAGTAGCTAATAACACAGGGATCATACGAGCTTGGTTCTTACACACAGAATGCTTAGAAAATACAGGCGAGATAAAATACAGGCGAGATAAAACTAGGAACGAAATGCGAAACTAGTAGTGGTAAACAACACACTCACCCACCCGCCAGATCCTATTGAGCATCTCGTAGCAGACATACGCGTCTCTGGCTGCGTACTTGATCGCATCGTAATCCAGGTGCCTCCACTCCCATCGCTCGTGCAGGTGCTTCGGGAACTCGATTTTCATGCCGGCGTACTCGCGGTCGATGATGTCAGAAGCGAGTCTAGCCATGCCGGCTTTCCCCATACCGCCATCTGGGTACCTCCACAAACGTTGGAGATCGACGTGATTGACGACATGAATGAGGAGATCCCGTTCTAGCTTCGGAGTGTCGTTCTTGATGTTGACGCTGGCGAAGTAGATCTCCCTCCTGTGTAGGAACTCGCGAAGCTCCGGGCATACACATTTGGCCCTACATACGTGATATAGTAGGCAGTGGTTGCGCATGGACAGCTGCAAAAGCGCCGTCCTCTTCCTATCTCTGGTATACGCGAGGTCAAGGCCGACGATCTTGTACCTGTCCATCGGATCTTGTAGCCACCGCTCGTACATTGCGATGACCTTGGCCACCTCCACTGACGCATTTCTGTGGACGACCGTCAGCTTGGTGGTGCCATGGGTGGTGACGGTGTACTCATCGGTATAGTCGCTCCCGTCGCCGAACACGTTGTACTCTGCGTCCATGGCAGTAGCTAATGCGGCGGCGGTGGCCTAGTTTCGGTAGTGGTGGCTGGGACTGGGCGTGGAGGTGGAGTGATCTGTTGCGGTGGTATGGCCAGGCGGAGGCGGTGCATGCGGCAGCATCGATGGTTCTTGCGGTGGCGGCGCCGGCGGAAGGAATGAGTTGGGGATTTTTGCACAGTGATGTGCTGAGGAGATAGAAGGCGATGCTTAAATTCCGTTTACCAATATTCCGGTCATACCCATGTGGAAGCAAGTTTGACCGGGCGAGCACCGATGGTTTCCAATCCTAGCGATTAAATTCGGCGTCCGTCCCGGTAGGCGATGGGACAGGTGTGCGATGTGGCTTTGGCGTGGCAGAGACGGGTCACGTAGACCACCGTCCCGTTGCCGATCCACAGCGGGTGCGCGGTGCTGACACGATGTAACGTGACAGGATAGAAGGAAGTGTACCGTTATTATTAATTCCTAACAAGTTTAAGAAGTACAAGCATAGACATGGACCTAGCATCCCTACACCCCGGGGCTGCCGATCAGGCCTGCCGATTGTGCAAAGCTTGTCCCGAATTTGCCAAAATGAAGCTCGTTTGCCCATGCTTCTATAAGTTTCTCTGTAGGCCACTTGTGTAAGCATGCACGATCAAGCAACTTTGCAACACACATATCGGTGGAAAAGCATTAGGTTTCAATGCACCACATAGTTTAGGGATTTAGAATAGCTACATTGTGGAGCTCTAGCCAAATTGCATGGTAAAGCCAAATTCAGCTTTTTGTCAGATTTAGCTATAGCAACATTGTGTCTCGTTTGTCCTCACTCTTTCCCTCCCGATATTCCGAAGCCCTCACATGTGCTCGGAGGGGGGTGCCGTCTGGTCAAAGGCTTGGCCGTTACGTGCGCCATGACGCCTAAAGTGGCCTTTTTAAAGAGCGCCTTTTCCCCTCCCTCTCTAACAGTTGTGTTTTTTTGCCCAAAAAGGTAGGGAATCTAGAGCAGCTTCTCTCTTCATTCATTGTTCCTTTTGCGATCGTTTTACCCCAATCTGGTAGCAAATCTAGAGCAGCAAAACAAACCAGCACCATAAATAAATTCAGTAAATAGAGCAGATGTAGATAAAGCTGCTAATATAGGTTATATAGCACGGTACTTAACGAGGTTCGACAATTAGGCTGCTCAGCAGCAGCAACAGACTGCTTCAACACAAACAAGACAAAAGAAGCTGCTTTACAACAGGAGCAGCAGCAACAGCTGATCAGTGGCCCCTCGTGGCCTCTGCCAGGAGGGCATCCGCCTCCTCCCTCTGGCGCCTCCTCCACTTCTTGCTGCCTAGCCCCTTGACCTTGGGCACCTTGGGTCTAATCGGGGGCATGCGACCCTCCTCGATAGCCACCTTCTGGAGGTTGCGGAGGCGAAGACCGACGCCTGGTGCTTGGCCCTGAAGCCGTGGACGTTCACGGAATCGCCGCAGGTCCTCACGTCCTCGGCATGCTTCACGAGGGAGCTGAAGTCCGTGCCGTGGAGCCTCCTGGTGGGGCAGAAGGGGCACCTGTACACGTCGCCGGCAAAGAAGTTATTATACTGACCGGACTTTAGCCTCCTTAGCACATGACGAGTCTTGGTGTCCTGCGACTCGTCGTCGCTGCGGAGGTCGCTGCTATCCTCCTGTTGTAAAAAACATAAGAGTGAAATAAGGACATTATTGAGATACTTTGATTATCGGGATTGATTTTTTGCATAAATTAACCGAATGAGATCTCCCAATTATTCCCCAAATCTCAAACCAAATCAAATATTGATCCCAACTACGAATAGGGGGATTCATTCAAAATCGAGATCTAACACAATAGGATTAGCTACTGTAAAAAATATGAACAGCCAAGCCCTAATAACAGACGATATAGCATCCAATGATGGGAACAGGGGAAGAACAAGGGAAGGGGAGAAAACCCTGGTTATCTCAGACCACGGGTCGGCGATGCTAGTGTCGAAGGGGTTCTCCGGCCTTATGTAGACAACCTCCTCATAGGGGTCCCAGCCGAGTGGGATCTGTCTGAGACCGGCGGGGGCCTCCTTGCCGGAGGCTACATCGGATGTGGGGACGGGGACGGGGGGCTCCTTGCCGGCTGCCTTGGAGGCGCCGATGGCCACCGCGCCGATCTTCTCCATCGCCGGCGTGGTTGGGGTTTTGTTGGGCGTTTGCAGAAGGTGATGGGACAGTGGAAATGGTTGAGTGAGCGAGTGCGTGATGAGTGGGAGTGGGAGTGGGGAGGCCTCTATTAAAGGAGAAGGGAAGCAGCGTTTCGTTGCACTATCATGCACCGCGTAGGCTAATGCACCGTGCACGGCCACACGTGTCCGCTACCTCCCCGTGCACCGCACACGCGTACCGCGAGTCACGTTTTTTTCCGTCGTGTCTAACCATGGCGATTCAGTTGTACTCAGTTTTGTCCACCAACCGTTGATCCTCTGTGATCTAGCAGACAGGATAACCCTTATATCTGTCGGGGGCACCCCTCTATCCATGCAAAATAACGAGTATGCCACCAGAACTTTAACAACATAAACAGATGAACTTGAATATATTTTAAAGGGTACGAAAATAGAAATCCACATAGTTTAAGGGTCTAGATATGGTAAGAGAACTAAATATTATTAGTGGCCGGGCCAACACAGTGACAGGGTTGGTCGGCTAGGAGTTGCTGATTCCTAAGTAAGGGGACACTAGGCCGTTCTTGACATACTCCCTCAGGAACTTGCCATAAGCAGCGTGCTTAGCCTTGGTCGCCGACTTGTGTTTACTAGCCAGGCTTTTACCGATGCCAACCGCATGCGGAATCAAGCTGGCAATCCTTGGGTTGACTCCTTTCTTACAGAAAGGGCACCTGAGCTCCCCAAGTCGAGTGCGGAAAGGGATTATCCCGCTCTTGAGCTTCTTCATGACATGGCTGCTCTTGTTGTCCCTGGTCTCCTTGTCAAAGTCCATCTCACTTGAATACACCTATAATGTATGGAATACAAACCGAAATGAGCAAAATAATAAATATATATTCCTTCCACCATTCCAAGTTACTTTTGATGCAATAACATGTCTATCTGAGTTCAGCGGTTCATTCTGACCCTCTCCCCAGCTCGCTTCTAAATTAATGTGGTTTATGTTCTTGGTAACTTATTAATAAATAAATAATGTGGATTCATTCAGAATAGACTAGATCTCTCCATGTACCGGTTCGTACGTTGCATCTAATCATTAGGACTAGATTTTTTTATGACGCTTGGATAGATTAAGCTCGAGCAGAAAATATGAAACATCTAGAAATAGATGTACCTCCGGGTACCTGGCGGGCGTGTTAAATGAACTCCACGCCCTCATCGGCGCCTCGAAGGGGTTGAGCACGTCCTCCTCGGCCTGTTGCGTGATGCTCCTCGAGATCTGCCGTGAAGCACCACCCAGCGGCGATGCGGACACTCACCCCCGCACTGGTTTCATGGAGAAGGCTCGTGCAAGTCGTTCAAGATTGTGGTGTTTTTTTGGATAGGGAAGAGAGTAGTGGATGAGTGTGAATGGAGGACCCGATAGGCTGTGTTTTTAATGCGGGACGTTTAGGCCTCCTCGAGGGCCCGGTTGTGACTCTTCCATGCGGCTGCCGCGTGGAAGGTTCGTGTGGTGGGGCAGCGGAAGTGAGAGTCTTGGCGCTGCATAGTAAAAATGGTATAGACGGTGGTCCGTGGATGACCAGTTGTCGTGTAGTAGACTTGTAGCCTTTGCAGACTAGATTAAACATGACATGACCACTCGACCAATTTTTCCATGGACGGCATCGTGTTCCTTCTTGTAGAAGTCTTGTTGAGGGAGACGTCCGTGCTGTCTTGCGTTGTCCTGTGAAGGGCACGGCGTGTGCAACAAGCCTTGTTGGATCACACAGGATCAACGATTGGTGCGCACGATCCGCTTGACAGCTGTGACAACCAATCAGGGCGTAGTAGACAGAGTGGGCACAGGTTTGGGCTTCTACGAGAGAGAGAGAGAGAGAGAGAGAGAGAGAGAGAGAGATAGAGAGAGAGAGAGGATGTTTGTTCTTATACTAAAACCATAAACAAACATGGATCAACCACTAGAGTCATTGCATGTGTGTTCTTATACTAAAACCAACATGGATCCACCAGTGGTCATTGCATGTTTGTTCTTATACTAAAACCACAAACTAGCACTAGAGTCATTGCATGTCTGTTCTTTTCCACAAACCACACATGATTCCACTAGACTGATTGCATGTGTGTTCTTTTCCACAAACAACTTATGGATCAACCAGTGGTCATTGCATGTGTGTTCTTTCCACAAACCACATGTGGACCCATTACAGTCATTGCATGTGTGTCATTGCATGTGTGTTCTTATACTAAAACCAACACTAGAGTCATTGCATGTGTGTTCTTTTCACAAACCAAACATGGATCAACCACTAGAGTCATTGCATGTGTGTTCTTTCCACAAACCACACATGGATCAACCAGTGGTCATTGCATGTGTGTTCTTTTCCACAAACCACACATTGATCCACCAGTGGTCATTGCATGTGTGTTCTTTCCACAAACGACATATGGATCAACCAGAGTCATTGCATGTGTGTTCTTTCCACAAACCACACATGGATCAACCACTAGAGTCATTGCATGTTTGTTCTTATACTAAAACCACAAACCAGCACCAGAGTCATTGCATGTGTGTTCTTTTCCACAAACCACACATGGATCCACTAGACTCATTGCATGTGTGTTCTTTTCGACAAACAACTTATGGATCAACCAGTGGTCATTGCATGTGTGTTCTTTCCACAAACCACATATGGACCCATTACAGTCATTGCATGTGTGTTATTTCCATAAACCACACATGGATCAACCACTAGAGTCATTGCATATGTGTTATTTCCACAAACCACACATGGATCAACCACTAGAGTCATTGCATGTGTGTTCTTATACTAAAACCAACACTAGAGTCATTGCATGTGTGTTCTTTTCACAAACCACACATGGATCAACCACTAGAGTCATTGCATGTGTGTTCTTTCCACAAACCACACATGGATCAACCAGTGGTCATTGCATGTGTGTTCTTTTCCACAAACCACACATGGATCCACCAGTGGTCATTGCATGTGTGTTCTTTCCACAAACCACATATGGATGAACCAGAGTCATTGCATGTGTGTTCTTTCCACAAACCACACATGGATCAACCACTAGAGTAATTGCATGTTTGTTCTTTTCCACAAACAACTTATGGATCAACCAGTCGTCATTGCATGTGTGTTCTTTCCACAAACCACATGTGGATCAAGTAGACTCATTGCATGTGTGTTCTTTCCACAAACAACATGGGTCAACCAAAGAGTCATTGCATGTGTGTTCTTTCCACAAACCACATGGGACCCACTACAGTCATTGCATGTGTTATTTCCACAAACCACACATGGATCACCACTAGAGTCATTGCATGTGTGTTATTTCCACAAACCACACATGGATCAACCAGAGTCATTACATGTGTGTTCTTTTCACAAACCACTCATGGATCGACCACTAGAGTCACTGCATGTGTGTTCTTTCCACAAACCACACATGGATCAACTAGTGGTCATTGCATGTGTGTTCTTTTCCACAAACCACACATGGATCCACCAGTGGTCATTGCATGTGTGTTCTTTCCACAAACCACATATGGATCAACCAGAGTCATTGCATGTGTGTTCTTTCCACAAACCACACATGGATCAACCACTAGAGTCATTGCATGTTTGTTCTTATACTGAAACCACAAACCAACACTAGATTCATTGCATGTGTGTTCTTTTCCACAAACCACACATGGATCCACTAGACTCATTGCATGTGTGTTCTTTTCCACAAACAACTTATGGATCACCCAGAGTCATTGCATGTGTGTTCTTTCCACAAACCACACATGGATCTACCACTAGAGTCATTGCATGTGTATTTCCCTCACACACATGGATCAACCAGTAGAGTCATTGCATGTGTGTTCTTATACTAAAACCAAAAACCAACACTAGAGTCATTGCATGTGTGTTCTTTTCACAAACCAAACATGGATCAACCACTAGAGTCATTGCATGTGTGTTCTTTCCACAAACCACACATGGATCAACCAGTGGTCATTGCATGTGTGTTCTTTCCACAAACCACACATGGATCAACCACTAGAGTCATTGCATGTTTGTTCTTATACTAAAACCACAAACCAGCACTAGAGTCATTGCATGTGTGTTCTTTTCCACAAACCACACATGGATCCACTAGACTCATTGCATGTGTGTTCTTTTCGACAAACAACTTATGGATCAACCAGTGGTCATTGCATGTGTGTTCTTTCCACAAACCACATATGGACCCATTACAGTCATTGCATGTGTGTTATTTCCACAAACCACACATGGATCAACCACTAGAGTCATTGCATGTGTGTTCTTATACTAAAACCAACACTAGAGTCATTGCATGTGTGTTCTTTTCACAAACCACACATGGATCAACCACTAGAGTCATTGCATGTGTGTTCTTTCCACAAACCACACATGGATCAACCAGTGGTCATTGCATGTGTGTTCTTTTCCACAAACCACACATGGATCCACCAGTGGTCATTGCATGTGTGTTCTTTCCACAAACCACATATGGATCAACTAGAGTCATTGCATGTGTGTTCTTTCCACAAACCACACATGGATCAACCACTAGAGTCATTGCATGTTTGTTCTTATACTGAAACCACAAACCAACACTAGATTCATTGCATGTGTGTTCTTTTCCACAAACCACACATGGATCCACTAGCCTCATTGCATGTGTGTTCTTTTCCACAAACAACTTATGGATCAACCAGTGGTCATTGCATGTGTGTTCTTTCCACAAACCACATGTGGACCCACTAGAGTCATTGCATGTGTGTTATTTCCACAAACCACACATGGATCAACCACTAGAGTCATTGCATGTGTGTTCTTTCCACAAACCACACATGGATCAACCAGTGGTCATTGCATGTGTGTTCTTATACACAAACCACACACTAGAGTCATTGCATGTGTGTTCTTTCCACAAACCACACATGGATCAACCACTAGAGTCATTACATGTGTGTTCTTTCCTAAAACCACACAATCAGCACTAGAGTCATTGCATGTGTGTTCTTTTCCACAAACCACACATGGATCCACCAGTGGTCATTGCATGTGTGTTCTTTCCACAAACCACATATGGATCAACCAGAGTCATTGCATGTGTGTACTTTCCACAAACCACACATGGATCAACTACTAGAGTCATTGCATGTTTGTTCTTATACTGAAACCACAAACCAGCACTAGATTCATTGCATGTGTGTTCTTTTCCACAAACCACACATGGATCCACTAGACTCATTGCATGTGTGTTCTTTTCCACAAACAACTTATGGATCAACCAGTGGTCATTGCATGTGTGTTCTTTCCACAAACCACATGTGGACCCATTACAGTCATTGCATGTGTGTTATTTCCACAAAACCATGGACCACCACTAGAGTCATTGCATATGTGTTATTTCCACAAACCACACATGGATCAACCACTAGAGTCATTGCATGTGTGTTCTTATACTAAAACCAACACTACTCATTGCATGTGTGTTCTTTTCACAAACCACTCATGGATCGACCACTAGAGTCACTGCATGTGTGTTCTTTCCACAAACCACACATGGATCAACCAGTGGTCATTGCATGTGTGTTCTTTTCCACAAACCACACATGGATCCACCAGTGGTCATTGCATGTGTGTTCTTTCCACAAACCACATATGGATCAACCAGATTCATTGCATGTGTGTTCTTTCCACAAACCACACATGGATAAACCACTAGAGTCATTGCATGTTTGTTCTTATACTAAAACCACAAACCAGCACCAGAGTCATTGCATGTGTGTTCTTTTCCACAAACCACACATGGATCCACTAGACTCATTGCATGTGTGTTCTTTTCCACAAACAACTTATGGATCAACCAGTGGTCATTGCATGTGTGTTCTTTCCACAAACCACATATGGACCCATTACAGTCATTGCATGTGTGTTATTTCCACAAACCACACATGGATCAACCACTAGAGTCATTGCATGTGTGTTCTTATACTAAAACCAACACTAGAGTCATTACATGTGTGTTCTTTTCACAAACCACACATGGATCAACCACTAGAGTCATTGCATGTGTGTTCTTTCCACAAACCACACATGGATCAACCAGTGGTCATTGCATGTGTGTTCTTTTCCACAAACCACACATGGATCCACCAGTGGTCATTGCATGTGTATTCTTTTCACAAACCACATATGGATCAACAAGAGTCATTGCATGTGTGTTCTTTCCACAAACCACACATGGATCAACCACTAGAGTCATTGCATGTTTGTTCTTATACTGAAACCACAAACCAACACTAGAGTCATTGCATGTGTGTTCTTTTCCACAAACCACACATGGATCCACTAGACTCATTGCATGTGTGTTCTTTTCCACAAACAACTTATGGGTCAACCAGTGGTCATTGCATGTGTGTTCTTTCCACAAACCACATGTGGACCCATTACAGTCATTGCATGTGTGTTATTTCCACAAACCAAACATGGATCAACCACTAGAGTCATTGCATATGTGTTATTTCCACAAACCACACATGGATCAACCACTAGAGTCATTGCATGTGTGTTCTTATACTAAAACCAACACTACGCATTGCATGTGTGTTCTTTTCACAAACCACTCATGGATCGACCACTAGAGTCACTGCATGTGTGTTCTTTCCACAAACCACACATGGATCAACCAGTGGTCATTGCATGTGTGTTCTTTTCCACAAACCACACATGGATCCACCAGTGGTCATTGCATGTGTGTTCTTTCCACAAACCACATATGGATCAACCAGAGTCATTGCATGTGTGTACTTTCCACAAACCACACATGGATCAACCACTAGAGTCATTGCATGTTTGTTCTTATACTGAAACCACAAACCAGCACTAGATTCATTGCATGTGTGTTCTTTTCCACAAACCACACATGGATCCACTAGACTGATTGCATGTGTGTTCTTTTCCACAAACAACTTATGGATCAACCAGTGGTCATTGCATGTGTGTTCTTTCCACAAACCACATGTAGACCCATTACAGTCATTGCATGTGTGTTATTTCCACAAACCACACATGGATCAACCACTAGAGTCATTGCATATGTGTTATTTCCACAAACCACACAGAGATCAACCACTAGAGTCATTGCATGTGTGTTCTTATACTAAAACCAACACTAGAGTCATTGCATGTGTGTTCTTTTCACAAACCAAACATGGATCAACCACTAGAGTCATTGCATGTGTGTTCTTTCCACAAACCACATATGGATCAACCAGAGTCATTGCATGTGTGTTCTTTTCCACAAACCACACATGGATCCACCAGTGGTCATTGCATGTTTGTTCTTATACTAAAACCACAAACCAGCACTAGAGTCATTGCATGTGTGTTCTTTTCCACAAACCACACATGGATCCACTAGACTCATTGCATGTGTGTTCTTTTCCACAAACAACTTATGGATCAACCAGTGGTCATTGCATGTGTGTTCTTTCCACAAACCACATATGGACCCATTACAGTCATTTCATGTGTGTTTTTTCCACAAACCAAACATGGATCAACCACTAGAGTCATTGCATATGTGTTATTTCCACAAACCACACATGGATCAACCACTAGAGTCATTGCATGTGTGTTCTTATACTAAAACCACAAACCAGCACTAGAGTCATTGCATGTGTGTTCTTTTCCACAAACCACACATGGATCCACCAGTGGTCATTGCATGTGTGTTCTTTCCACAAACCACATATGGATCAACCAGATTCATTGCATGTGTGTTCTTTCCACAAACCACACATGGATCAACCACTAGAGTCATTGCATGTTTGTTCTTATACTGAAACCACAAACCAGCACTAGATTCATTGCATGTGTGTTCTTTTCCACAAACCACACATGGATCCACTAGACTCATTGCATGTGTGTTCTTTTCCACAAACAACTTATGGATCAACCAGTGGTCATTGCATGTGTGTTCTTTCCACAAACCACATGTGGACCCATTACAGTCATTGCATGTGTGTTATTTCCACAAACCACACATGGATCAACCACTAGAGTCATTGCATATGTGTTATTTCCACAAACCACACATGGATCAACCACTAGAGTCATTGCATGTGTGTTCTTATACTAAAACCAACACTAGAGTCATTGCATGTGTGTTCTTTTCACAAACCACACATGGATCAACCACTAGAGTCATTGCATGTGTGTTCTTTCCACAAACCACACATGGATCAACCAGTGGTCATTGCATGTGTGTTCTTGTCCACAAACCACACATGGATCCACAGTGGTCATTGCATGTGTGTTCTTACCACAAACCACATATGGATCAACTAGAGTCATTGCATGTGTGTTCTTTCCACAAACCACACATGGATCAACCACTAGAGTCATTGCATGTTTGTTCTTATACTGAAACCACAAACCAACACTAGAGTCATTGCATGTGTGTTCTTTTTGCACAAACCACACATGGATCCACTAGACTCATTGCATGTGTGTTCTTTTCCACAAACAACTTATGGATCAACCAGTGGTCATTGCATGTGTGTTCTTTCCACAAACCACACATGGATCAACCACTAGAGTTATTGCATGTGTGTTCTTTCCACAAACCACACATGGATCAACCAGTGGTTATTGCATGTGTGTTCTTTTCCACAAACCACACATGGATCCACCAGTGGTCATTGCATGTTTGTTCTTATACTGAAACCACAAACCATCACTAGAGTCATTGCATGTGTGTTCTTTTCCACAAACCACATATGGATCAACCACTAGAGTCATTGCATGTGTGTTCTTTTCAAAAACAACTTATGGATCAACTAGTGGTCATTGCATGTGTGTTCTTTCCACAAACCACATGTGGACACATTACAGTCATTGCATGTGTTTTTTCCACAAACCACACATGGATCAACCACTAGAGTCATTGCATGTTTGTTCTTATACTAAAACCACAAACCAGCACTAGAGTGATTGCATGTGTGTTTTTTCTACAAACCACACATGGATCCACCAGTGGTCATTGCATGTGTGTTCTTTCCACAAACCACATATGGATCAACAGAGTCATTGCATGTGTGTTCTTTCCGCAAACCACACATGGATCAACCACTAGAGTCATTGCATGTTTGTTCTTATACTAAAACTACAAACCAGCACTAGAGTCATTGCATGTGTGTTCTTTCCACAAACCACATGGATCCACCAGTGGTCATTGCATGTGTGTTCTTTCCACAAACCACATATGGATCAACAGAGTCATTGCATGTGTGTTCTTTCCACAAACCACACGTGGATCAACCACTAGAGTCATTTCATGTTTGTTCTTATAAAACCATAAACCAACACTAGAGTCATTAAATGTGTGTTCTTTCCACAAACCACACATGGATCCACTAGTCTCATTACATGTGTTTTCTTTCAACAAACAACTTATTTATAAACCAGAGTAATTGCATGTGTGTTCTTTCCACAAACTATATGTGGATCAACCACTAGAGTCATTGCATGTTTGTTCTTATACTAAAACCACAACCAGCACTCGAGTCATTGCATGTGTGTCCTTTCCACCAACCACACATGGATCCACCAGTGGTCATTGCATGTGTGTTCTTTCCACAAACCACATATAGATCAACCATAGTCATTGCATGTGTGTTCTTTCCACAACCCACACATGGATCAACCACTAGAGTCATTGCATGTTTGTTCTTATACTGAAACCACAAACCAGCACTAGAGTCATGGCATGTGTGTTCTTTCCACACACCATACATGGATCCACTAGACTCATTCCATGTGTGTTATTTCCACAAACAACTTATGGATCAACCAGTGGTCATTGCATGTGTGTTCTTTCCACAAACCACATATGGACCCATTACAGTCATTGCATGTGTGTTATTTCCACAAACCACACATGGATCAACCACTAGAGTCATTGCATGTGTGTTCTTATACTAAAACCAACACTAGAGTCATTGCATGTGTGTTCTTTTCACAAACCACACATGGATCAACCACTAGAGTCATTGCATGTGTGTTCTTTCCTCAAACCACACATGGATCAACCGGTGGTCATTGCATGTGTGTTCTTTTCCACAAACCACACATGGATCAACTAGTGGTCATTGCATGTGTGTTCTTTCCACAAACCACATATGGATCAACCAGAGTCATTGCATGTGTGTTCTTTCCACAAACCACACATGGATCAACCACTAGAGTCATTGCATGTTTGTTCTTATACTGAAACCACAAACCAACACTAGAGTCATTGCATGTGTATTCTTTTACACAAACCACACATGGATCCACTAGACTCATTGCATGTGTGATCTTTTCCACAAACAACTTATGGATCAACCAGTGGTCAATGCATGTGTGTTCTTTTCCACAAACCACACATGGATCCACCAGTGGTCATTGCATGTTTGTTCTTATACTGAAACCACAAACCATCACTAGAGTCATTGCATGTGTGTTCTTTTCCACAAACCACACATGGATCCACTAGAGTCATTGCATGTGTGTTCTTTTCCACAAACCACACATGGATCCACTAGTGGTCATTGCATGTGTGTTTCTTTCAACAAACCACATGTGGACCCATTACAGTCATTGCATGTGTGTTATTTCCACAAACCACACATGGATCAACCACTAGAGTCATTGCATGTTTGTTCTTATACTAAAACCACAAACCAGCACTAGAGTCATTGCATGTGTGTTCTTTCCCACAAACCACACATGGATCCACCAGCGGTCATTGCATGTGTGTTCTTTCCACAAACCACATATGGATCAACCAGAGTCATTGCATGTGTGTTCTTTCCACAAACCACACATGGATCAACCACTAGAGTCATTGCATGTTTGTTCTTATACTAAAACCACAAACCAACACTAGAGTCATTGCATGTGTGTTCTTTTCCACAAACCACACATGGATCCACCAGTGGTCATTGCATGTGTGTTCTTTCCACAAACCACATATGGATCAACCAGAGTCATTGCATGTGTGTTCTTTCCACAAACCACACATGGATCAACCACTAGAGTCATTGCATGTTTGTTCTCATATAAAACCATAAACCAGCACCAGAGTCATTAAATGTGTGTTCTTTCCCACAAACCACACATGGATCCACTAGTCTCATTACATGTGTGTTCTTTTCCACAAACAACTTATGGATCAACCAGAGTAATTGCATGTGTGTTCTTTCCACAAACTATATGTGGATCAACCACTAGAGTCATTGCATGTTTGTTCTTATACTAAAACCACAACCCAGCACTAGAGTCATTGCATGTGTGTTCTTTTCCACAAACCACACATGGATCCACCACTGGTCATTGCATGTGTGTTCTTTCCACAAACCACATATAGATCAACCATAGTCATTGCATGTGTGTTCTTTCCACAACCCACACATGGATCAACCACTAGAGTCATTGCATGTTTGTTCTTATACTGAAACCACAAACCAGCACTAGAGTCATTGCATGTGTGTTCTTTTCCACAAACCACACATGGCTCCACTAGACTCATTGCATGTGTGTTCTTTTCCACAAACAACTTATCGATCAACCAGTGGTCATTACATGTGTGTTCTTTCCACAAACCACATGTGGACCCATTACAGTCATTGCATGTGTGTTATTTCCACAAACCACACATGGATCAACCACTAGAGTCATTGCATGTGTGTTCTTATACTAAAACCAACACTAGAGTCATTGCATGTGTGTTCTTTTCACAAACCACACATGGATCAACCACTAGAGTCATTGCATGTGTGTTCTTTCCTCAAACCACACATGGATCAACCGGTGGTCATTGCATGTGTGTTCTTTTCCACAAACCACACATGGATCAACTAGTGGTCATTGCATATGTGTTCTTTCCACAAACCACATATGGATCAACCAGAGTCATTGCATGTGTGTTCTTTCCACAAACCACACATGGATCAACCACTAGAGTCATTGCATGTTTGTTCTTATACTGAAACCACAAACCAACACTAGAGTCATTGCATGTGTATTCTTTTACACAAACCACACATGGATCCACTAGACTCATTGCATGTGTGATCTTTTCCACAAACAACTTATGGATCAACCAGTGGTCATTGCATGTGTGTTCTTTCCACAAACCACATGTGGACCCATTACAGTCATTGCATGTGTGTTATTTCCACAAACCACACATGCATCAACCACTAGAGTCATTGCATATGTGTTATTTCCACAAACCACACATGGATCAACCACTAGAGTCATTGCATGTGTGTTCTTATACTAAAACCAACTCTAGAGTCATTGCATGTGTGTTCTTTTCCACAAACCACACATGGATCCACTAGACTCATTGCATGTGTGTTCTTTTCCACAAACAACTTATGGATCAACCAGTGGTCATTGCATGTGTGTTCTTTTCCACAAACCACACATGGATCCACCAGTGGTCATTGCATGTTTATTCTTATACTGAAACCACAAACCATTACCATAATCATTACATGTGTGTTCTTTCCCACAAACCACACATGGATCCACTAGACTCATTACATGTGTGTTCATTTCCACAAACAACTTATGGATCAACCAGAGTCATTGCATGTGTGTTCTTTCCACAAACTACATGTGGATCAACCACTAGAGTCATTGCATGTTTGTTCTTATACTAAAACCACAAACTAGCACTAGAGTCATTGCATGTGTGTTCTTTTCCACAAACCACACATGGATCCACCAGTGGTCATTGCATGTGTGTTCGTTCCACAAACCACATATGGATCAACCATAGTCATTGCATGTGTGTTCTTTCCACAACGCACACATGGATCAACCACTAGAGTCATTGCATGTTTGTTCTTATACTGAAAACCACAAACCAGCACTAGAGTCATTGCATGTGTGTTCTTTTCCATTAACCACACATGGATCCACTAGACTCATTGCATGTGTGTTCTTTTCCACAAACAACTTATGGATCAACCAGTGGTCATTGCATGTGTGTTCTTTTCCACAAACCACACATGGATCTACCAGTGGTCATTGCATGTTTGTTCTTATACTGAAACCACAAACCATTACTAGAGTCATTGCATGTGTGTTCTCTTCCACAAACCACACATGGATCCACTAGCCTCATTGCATGTGTGTTCTTTTCCACAAACAACTGATGGATCAACTAGTGGTCATTGCATGTGTGTTCTTTCCACAAACCACATGTGGACCCATTACAGCCATTGCATGTGTGTTATTTGCACAAACCACACATGGATCAACCACTAGAGTCATTGCATGTGTGTTACTTCCACAAACCACACATGGATCAACCACTAGAGTCATTGCATGTTTGTTCTTACACTAAAACCACAAACCAGTACTAGAGTCATTGCATGTGTGTTCTATCCCACAAACCACACATGGATCCACCAGTGGTCATTGCATGTGTGTTATTTCCACAATCCACATATGGATCAACTAGAGTCATTGCATGTGTGTTCTTTCCACAAACCACACATGGATCAACCACTAGAGTCATTGCATGTTTGCTCTTATATAAAACCACAAACCAGCACCGGAATCATTACATGTGTGTTCTTTCCCACAAACCACACATGGATCCACTAGACTCATTACATGTGTGTTCATTTCCACAAACAACTTATGGGTCAACCAGAGTCATTGCATGTGTGTTCTTTCCACAAACTACATGTGGATCAACCACTAGAGTCATTGCATGTTTGTTCTTATACTAAAACCACAAACCAGCACTGGAGTCAATGCATGTGTGTTCTTTTCCACAAACCACACATGGATCCACCAGTGGTCATTGCATGTGTGTTCTTTCCACAAACCACATATGGATCAACCATAGTCATTGCATGTGTGTTCTTTCCACAACCCACACATGGATCAACCACTAGAGTCATTGCATGTTTGTCCTTATACTGAAAACCACAAACCAGCACTAGAGTCATTGCATGTGTGTTCTTTTCCACAAACCACACATGGATCCACTAGACTCATTGCATGTGTGTTCTTTTCCGCAAACAACTTATGGATCAACCAGTGGTCATTGCATGTGTGTTCTTTCCACAAACCACATGTGGACCCATTATAGTCATTGCATGTGTGTTATTTCCACAAACCACACATGGATCAACCACTAGAGTCATTGCATATGTGTTATTTCCACAAACCACACATGGATCAACCACTAGAGTCATTGCATATGTGTTATTTCCACAAACCACACATGGATCAACCACTAGAATCATTGCATGTGTGTTCTTTTCACAAACCACACATGGATCAACCACTAGAGTCATTGCATGTGTGTTCTTTCCACAAACCACACATGGATCAACCAGTGGTCATTGCATGTGTGTTCTTTCCACAAACCACACATGGATCAACCACTAGAGTCATTGCATGTTTGTTCTTATACTGACACCACAAACTAGCATTAGAGTCATTGCATGTGCGTTCTTTTCCACAAACCACACATGGATCCACTAGACTCATTGCATGTGTGTTCTTTTCCACAAACAACTTATGGATCAACAAGTGGTCATTGCATGTGTGTTCTTTCCACAAACCACACATGGATCAACCACTAGAGTCATTGCATATCTGTTATTTCCACAAACCACGCATGGATCAACCACTAGAGTCATTGCATGTGTGTTCGTTTCACAAACCACACATGGATCAACCACTAGAGTCATCGCATGTGTGTTCTTTCCTCACACCACACATGGATCAACTAGTGGTCATTGCATGTGTGTTCTTTTACACAAACCACACATAGATCCACCAGTGGTCATTGCATGTGTGTTCTTTTCACAAACCACATATGGATCAACCAGAGTCATTGCATGTGTGTTCTTTCCACAAACCACACATGGATCAACCTCTAGAGTCATTGCATGTTTGTTCTTATACTGAAACCACAAACCAGCACTAGAGTCATTGCATGTGTGTTCTTTTCCACAAACCACACATGGATCCACTAGACACATTGCATGTGTGTTCTTTTCCACAAACAACTTATGGATCAACCAGTGGTCATTGCATGTGTGTTCTTTCCACAAACCACACATGGATCAACCACTAGAGTCATTGCATGTTTGTTCTTATACTAAAACCACAAACCCGCACCAGAGTCATTGCATGTGTTTTCTTTCCCATAAACCACATGTGGATCCACTAGACTCATTGCTTGTGTGTTCTTTTCCACAAAGAACTTATGGATCAACCAGAGTCATTGCATGTGTGTTCTTTCCACAAACAACATGTGGATCAACCACTAGAGTCATTGCATGTTTCTTCCTATACTAAAACCACAAACCAGCACTAGAGTTATCGCATATGTGTTCTTTTCCACAAACCACAGATGGATCCACCAGTGGTCATTGCATGTGTGTTCTTTCCACAAACCACATATGGATCAACCAGAGTCATTGCATGTGTGTTCTTTCCACAAACCACACATGGATCAAGCAGTAGAGTCATTGCATGTTTGTTCTTATACGGAAACCACAAACCAGCACTAGAGTCATTGCATGTGTGTTCTTTTCCACAAACCACGCATGGATCCACTAGACTCATTGCATGTGTGTTATTTTCCACAAACAACTTATGGATCAAGAAGTGGTCATTGCATTTGTGTTCTTTCCACAAACCACACATGGATCAACCACTAGAGTCATTGCATGTTTGTTCTTATACTAAAACCACAAACTAGCACCAGACGCATTGCATGTGTGTTCTATCGCACAAACCACACATGGAGCCACTAGACTCATTGCATGTGTGTTCTTTTCCACCAACAACTTATGGATCAACCAGAGGTATTGCATGTTTGTTCTTTCCACAAACTACATGTGGATCAACCACTAGAGTCATTGCATGTTTGTTCGTATACTAAAACCACAAACCTGCACTAGAGTCATTTTATGTGTGTTCTTTTCCACAAACCACACATGGATCCACCAGTGGTCATTGCATGTGTGTTCTTTCCACAAACCACACATGGATCAACCGCTAGAGTCATTGCATGTTTGTTCTTATACTGAAACCACAAACCAACACTAGAGTCATTGCATGTGTGTTCTTTTCCACAAACCACACATGGATCCACTAGACTCATTGCATGTGTGTTCTTTTCCACAAACAACTTATGGATCAACCAGAGTCATTGCATGTGTGTTCTTTCCACAAACCACATGTGGACCCATTACAGTCATTGCATCTGTGTTATTTCCACAAACTACACATCGATCAACCACTAGACTTATTGCATATGTGTTATTTCCACAAACCATACATGGATCAACCACTAGAGTCATTGCAGGTGTGTTCTTATACTAAAACCAACACTAGAGTCATTGCATGTGCGTTCTTTTCACAAAGCACACATGGATCAACCACTAGAGTCATTGCATGTGTGTTCTTTCCACAAACCACACATGGATCAACCAGTGGTCATTGCATGTGTGTTCTTTTCACAAAACCACACGGATCCACCAGTGGTCATTGCATGTGTGTTCTTTCCACAAACCACATATGGATCAACCAGAGTCATTGCATGTGTGTTCTTTCCACAAACCACACATGGATCAACCACTAGAGTCATTGCATATGTGTTATTTCCACAAATCACACATGGATCAACCACTAGATTCATTACATGTGTGTTCTTATACTAAAACCAACACTAGAGTCATTGCATGTGTGTTCTTTTCACAAACCACACATGGAACAACCACTAGAGTCATTACATGTGTGTTCTTTCCACAAACCACACATGGATCAACTAGTGGTCATTGCATGTGTGTTCTTTTCACAAACCACACATGGATCAACCACTAGAGTCATTGCATGTGTGTTCTTTCCACAAACCACATATGGATAAACCAGAGTCATTGCATGTGTGTTCTTTCCACATAGCACACATGGATCAATCACTAGAGTCATTGCATGTTTGTTCTTATACTAAAACCACAAACCAACACTAGAGTCATTGCATGTGTGTTCTTTCCACAAACCACACATGGATCAACCAGTGGTCATTGCATGTGTGTTCTTTTCCACAAACCACACACGGATCCACCAGTGGTCATTGCATGTGTGTTCTTTCCACAAACCACATATGGATCAACCAGAGTCATTGCATGTGTGTTCTTTCCACAAACCACACATGGATCAACCACTAGAGTCATTGCATATGTGTTATTTCCACAAATCACACATGGATCAACCACTAGATTCATTACATGTGTGTTCTTATACTAAAACCAACACTAGAGTCATTGCATGTGTGTTCTTTTCACAAACCACACATGGAACAACCACTAGAGTCATTACATGTGTGTTCTTTCCACAAACCACACATGGATCAACTAGTGGTCATTGCATGTGTGTTCTTTTCACAAACCACACATGGATCAACCACTAGAGTCATTGCATGTGTGTTCTTTCCACAAACCACATATGGATAAACCAGAGTCATTGCATGTGTGTTCTTTCCACATAGCACACATGGATCAATCACTAGAGTCATTGCATGTTTGTTCTTATACTAAAACCACAAACCAGCACTAGAGTCATTGCATGTGTGTTCTTTCCCACAAACCACACATGGATCCACTAGACTCATTACATGTGTGTTCTTTTCCACAAACAACTTATGGATCAACCAGAGTCATTGCATGTGTGTTCTTTCCACAAACTACATGTGGATCAATCACTAGAGTCATTGCATGTTTGTTCTTATACTAAAACCACAAACCAGCACTAGAGTCATTGCATGTGTGTTCTTTTCCACAAACCACACATGGATCCACCAGTGGTCATTGCATATGTGTTCATATGGATCAACCATAGTCATTGCATGTGTGTTCTTTCCACAAACCACACATGGATCAATCACTAGAGTCATTGCATGTTTGTTCTTATACTAAAACCACAAACCAGCACTAGAGTCATTGCATGTGTGTTCTTTTCCACAAACCACACATGGATCCATTAGTGGTCATTGCATGTGTGTTCTTTCCACAAACCACATATGGATCAACCACTAGAGTCATTGCATGTGTGTTCTTTCCACAAACCACACATGGATCAACCACTAGAGTCATTGCATGTTTGTTCTTATACTGAAACCATAAACCAGCACTAGAGTCATTGCATGTGTGTTCTTTTCCACAGACCACACATGGATCCACTAGACTCATTGCATGTGTGTTCTTTTCTACAAACAACTTATGGATCAACAAGTGGTCATTGCATGTGTTCTTTCCACAAACCACATGTGGACCCATTACAGTCATTGCATGTGTGTTATTTCCACAAACCACACATGGATCAACCACTAGAGTCATTGCATGTGTCTTATTTCCACAAACCATACATGGATCAACCACTAGAGTCATTGCATGTGTGTTCTTATACTAAAACCAACACTAGAGTCATTGCATGTGTGTTCTTTTCACAAACCACACATGGGTCAACAACTAGAGTCATTGCATGTGTGTTCTTTCCACAAACCACACATGGATCAACCAGTGGTCATTGCATGTGTGTTCTTTCCACAAACCACATATGGATCAACCAGAGTCATTGCATGTGTGTTCTTTCCACAAACCACACATGGATCAACCACTAGAGTCATTGCATATGTGTTATTTCCACAAACCACACATGGATCAACCACTAGATTCATTACATGTGTTCTTATCCTAAAACGAACACTAGAGTCATTGCATGTGTGTTCTTTTCACAAACCACACATGGAACAACCACTAGAGTCATTACATGTGTGTTCTTTCCACAAACCACACATGGATCAACTAGTGGTCATTGCATGTGTGTTCTTTTCACAAACCACACATGGATCAACCACTAGAGTCATTGCATGTGTGTTTTTCCACAAACCACATATGGATAAACCAGAGTCATTGCATGTCTGTTCTTTTCCACAAACCACACATGGATCAACCACTAGAGTCATTGCATGTTTGTTCTTATAATAAAACCATAAACCAGCACTAGAGTCATTGCATGTGTGTTCTTTTCCACAGACCACACATGGATCCACTAGACTCATTGCATGTATGTTCTTTTCCACAAACAACTTATGGATCAACCAGTGGTCATTGCATGTGTGTTCTTTCCACAAACCACATGTGGACCCATTACAGTCATTGCATGTGTGTTATTTCCACAAACCACACATGGATCAACCACTAGAGTCATTGCATTAGTGTTATTTCCACAAACAACACATGGATCAACCACTAGAGTCATTGCATGTGTGTTCTTATACTAAAACCAACACTAGAGTCATTGCATGTGTGTTCTTTTCACAAACCACACATGGAACAACCACTAGAGTCATTACATGTGTGTTCTTTCCACAAACGACACATGGATCAACCACTAGAGTCATTGCATGTTTGTTCTTATACTAAAACCACAAACCAGCACCAGACGCATTGCATGTGTGTTCTATCGCACAAACCACACATGGAGCCACTAGACTCATTGCATGTGTGTTCTTTTCCACCAACAACTTATGGATCAACCAGAGGTATTGCATGTTTGTTCTTTCCACAAACTACATGTGGATCAACCACTAGAGTCATTGCATGTTTGTTCGTATACTAAAACCACAAACCTGCACTAGAGTCATTTTATGTGTGTTCTTTTCCACAAACCACACATGAATCCACCAGTGGTCATTGCATGTGTGTTCTTTCCACAAACCACACATGGATCGACCGCTAGAGTCATTGCATGTTTGTTCTTATACTGAAACCACAAACCAACACTAGAGTCATTGCATGTGTGTTCTTTTCCACAAACCACACATGGATCCACTAGACTCATTGCATGTGTGTTCTTTTCCACAAACAACTTATGGATCAACCAGAGTCATTGCATGTGTGTTCTTTCCACAAACCACATGTGGACCCATTACAGTCATTGCATCTGTGTTATTTCCACAAACTACACATCGATCAACCACTAGACTTGTTGCATATGTGTTATTTCCACAAACCATACATGGATCAACCACTAGAGTCATTGCAGGTGTGTTCTTATACTAAAACCAACACTAGAGTCATTGCATGTGCGTTCTTTTCACAAAGCACACATGGATCAACCACTAGAGTCATTGCATGTGTGTTCTTTCCACAAACCACACATGGATCAACCAGTGGTCATTGCATGTGTGTTCTTTTCCACAAACCACACACGGATCCACCAGTGGTCATTGCATGTGTGTTCTTTCCACAAACCACATATGGATCAACCAGAGTCATTGCATGTGTTTTCTTTCCACAAACCACACATGGATCAACCACTAGAGTCATTGCATATGTGTTATTTCCACAAATCACACATGGATCAACCACTAGATTCATTACATGTGTGTTCTTATACTAAAACCAACACTAGAGTCATTGCATGTGTGTTCTTTTCACAAACCACACATGGAACAACCACTAGAGTCATTACATGTGTGTTCTTTCCACAAACCACACATGGATCAACTAGTGGTCATTGCATGTGTGTTCTTTTCACAAACCACACATGGATCAACCACTAGAGTCATTGCATGTGTGTTCTTTCCACAAACCACATATGGATAAACCAGAGTCATTGCATGTGTGTTCTTTCCACATAGCACACATGGATCAATCACTAGAGTCATTGCATGTTTGTTCTTATACTAAAACCACAAACCAGCACTAGAGTCATTGCATGTGTGTTCTTTCCCACAAACCACACATGGATCCACTAGACTCATTACATGTGTGTTCTTTTCCACAAACAACTTATGGATCAACCAGAGTCATTGCATGTGTGTTCTTTCCACAAACCACATGTGGATCACTCCCTCGAGTCATTGCTTGTTTGTTCTTAGACAAAAACCACAAACCAGCACTAGAGTCATTGCATGTGTGTTCTTTTCCACAAACCACACATGGATCCACCAGTGGTCATTGCATATGTGTTCATATGGATCAACCATAGTCATTGCATGTGTGTTCTTTCCACAAACCACACATGGATCAATCACTAGAGTCATTGCATGTTTGTTCTTATACTAAAACCACAAACCAGCACTAGAGTCATTGCATGTGTGTTCTTTACAAAAAACCACACTTGGATCCAATAGTGGTCATTGCATGTGTGTTCTTTCCACAAACCACATATGGATCAACCACTAGAGTCATTGCATGTGTGTTCTTTCCACAAACCACACATGGATCAACCACTAGAGTCATTGCATGTTTGTTCTTATACTGAAACCATAAACCAGCACTAGAGTCATTGTATGTCTGTTCTTTTCCACAAACCACATGGTTCCACGAGACTCATTGCATGTGTGTTCTTTTCTACAAACAACTTATGGATCAACAAGTGGTCATTGCATGTGTGTTCTTTCCACAAACCACATGTGGACCCATTACAGTCATTGCATGTGTGTTATTTCCACAAACCACACATGGATCAACCACTAGAGTCATTGCATGTGTCTTATTTCCACAAACCATACATGGATCAACCACTAGAGTCATTGCATGTGTGTTCTTATACTAAAACCAACACTAGAGTCATTGCATGTGTGTTCTTTTCACAAACCACACATGGGTCAACAACTAGAGTCATTGCATGTGTGTTCTTTCCACAAACCACACATGGATCAACCAGTGGTCATTGCATGTGTGTTCTTTCCACAAACCACATATGGATCAACCAGAGTCATTGCATGTGTGTTCTTTCCACAAACCACACATGGATCAACCACTAGAGTCATTGCATATGTTACTTCCACAAACCACACATGGATCAACCACTAGATTCATTACATGTGTGTTCTTATACTAAAACCAACACTAGAGTCATTGCATGTGTGTTCTTTTCACAAACCACACATGGAACAACCACTAGAGTCATTACATGTGTGTTCTTTCCACAAACCACACATGGATCAACTAGTGGTCATTGCATGTGTTCTTTTCACAAACCACACATGGATCAACCACTAGAGTCATTGCATGTGTGTTCTTTCCATAGACCACAGATGGATCAACCAGAGTCATTGCATGTGTGTTCTTTCCACAAACCACACATGTATCAACCACTAGAGTCATTGCATGTTTGTTCTTATACTACAACCACAAACTAGCACTAGAGTCATTGCATGTGTGTTCTTTTCCATAAACCACACATGGATCCACTAGACTCATTGCATGTATTGTCTTTTCCACAAACAACTTATGGATCAACCAGTGGTCATCGCATGTGTGTTCTTTCCACAAACCACATGTGGACCCACTACAGTCATTCCATGTGTGTTATTTCCACAAACCACACATGTATCAACCACTAGAGTCATTGCATATGTGTTATTTTCACAAACCACACATGGATCAACCACTAGAGTCATTCCATGTGTGTTCTTATACTAAAACCAACACTAGAGTCATTGCATGTGTGTTCTTTTCACAAACCACACATGGATCAACCACTAGAGTCATTACATGTGTGTTCTTTCCACAAACCACATATGGATCAACCACTAGAGTCATTGCATGTTTGTTCTTATACTAAAACCACAAACCAGCACCAGACGCATTGCATGTGTGTTCTATCGCACAAACCACACATGGAGCCACTAGACTCATTGCATGTGTGTTCTTTCCACCAACAACTTATGGATCAACCAGAGGTATTGCATGTTTGTTCTTTCCACAAACTACATGTGGATCAACCACTAGAGTCATTGCATGTTTGTTCGTATACTAAAACCACAAACCTGCACTAGAGTCATTTTATGTGTGTTCTTTTCCACAAACCACACATGGATCCACCAGTGGTCATTGCATGTGTGTTCTTTCCACAAACCACACATGGATCGACCGCTAGAGTCATTGCATGTTTGTTCTTATACTGAAACCACAAACCAACACTAGAGTCATTGCATGTGTGTTCTTTTCCACAAACCACACATGGATCCACTAGACTCATTGCATGTGTGTTCTTTTCCACAAACAACTTATGGATCAACCAGAGTCATTGCATGTGTGTTCTTTCCACAAACCACATGTGGACCCATTACAGTCATTGCATCTGTGTTATTTCCACAAACTACACATCGATCAACCACTAGACTTATTGCATATGTGTTATTTCCACAAACCATACATGGATCAACCACTAGAGTCATTGCAGGTGTGTTCTTATACTAAAACCAACACTAGAGTCATTGCATGTGCGTTCTTTTCACAAAGCACACATGGATCAACCACTAGAGTCATTGCATGTGTGTTCTTTCCACAAACCACACATGGATCAACCAGTGGTCATTGCATGTGTGTTCTTTTCCACAAACCACACACGGATCCACCAGTGGTCATTGCATGTGTGTTCTTTCCACAAACCACATATGGATCAACCAGAGTCATTGCATGTGTTTTCTTTCCACAAACCACACATGGATCAACCACTAGAGTCATTGCATATGTGTTATTTCCACAAATCACACATGGATCAACCACTAGATTCATTACATGTGTGTTCTTATACTAAAACCAACACTAGAGTCATTGCATGTGTGTTCTTTTCACAAACCACACATGGAACAACCACTAGAGTCATTACATGTGTGTTCTTTCCACAAACCACATGGATCAACGAGTGGTCATTGCATGTGTGTTCTTTTCACAAACCACACATGGATCAACCACTAGAGTCATTGCATGTGTGTTCTTTCCACAAACCACATATGGATAAACCAGAGTCATTGCATGTGTGTTCTTTCCACAAAGCACACATGGATCAATCACTAGAGTCATTGCATGTTTGTTCTTATACTAAAACCACAAACCAGCACTAGAGTCATTGCATGTGTGTTCTTTTCCACAAACCACACATGGATCCATTAGTGGTCATTGCATGTGTGTTCTTTCCACAAACCACATATGGATCAACCAGAGTCATTGCATGTGTGTTCTTTCCACAAACCACACATGGATCAACCACTAGAGTCATTGCATGTTTGTTCTTATACTGAAACCATAAACCAGCACTAGAGTCATTGCATGTGTGTTCTTTTCCACAGACCACACATGGATCCACTAGACTCATTGCATGTGTGTTCTTTTCTACAAACAACTTATGGATCAACAAGTGGTCATTGCATGTGTGTTGTTTCCACAAACCACATGTGGACCCATTACAGTCATTGCATGTGTGTTATTTCCACAAACCACACATGGATCAACCACTAGAGTCATTGCATGTGTCTTATTTCCACAAACCATACATGGATCAACCACTAGAGTCATTGCATGTGTGTTCTTATACTAAAATCAACACTAGAGTCATTGCATGTGTGTTCTTTTCACAAACCACACATGGGTCAACAACTAGAGTCATTGCATGTGTGTTCTTTCCACAAACCACATGGATCAACCAGTGGTCATTGAATGTGTGTTCTTTCCACAAACCACACATGGATCAACCAGAGTCATTGCATGTGTGTTCTTTCCACAAACCACACATGGATCAACCACTAGAGTCATTGCATATGTGTTACTTCCACAAACCACACATGGATCAACCACTAGATTCATTACATGTGTGTTCTTATACTAAAACCAACACTAGAGTCATTGCATGTGTGTTCTTTTCACAAACCACACATGGAACAACCACTAGAGTCATTACATGTGTGTTCTTTCCACAAACCACACATGGATCAACTAGTGGTCATTGCATGTGTGTTCTTTCACAAACCACACATGGATCAACCACTAGAGTCATTGCATGTGTGTTCTTTCCACAAACCACATATGGATAAACCAGAGTCATTGCATGTCTGTTCTTTTCCACAAACCACACATGGATCAACCACTAGAGTCATTGCATGTTTGTTCTTAGAATAAAACCATAAACCAGCACTAGAGTCATTGCATGTGTGTTCTTTCCACAGACCACACATGGATCCACTAGACTCATTGCATGTATGTTCTTTTCCACAAACAACTTATGGATCAACCAGTGGTCATTGCATATGTGTTGTTTCGACAAACCACATGTGGACCCATTACAGTCATTGCATGTGTGTTATTTCCACAAACCACACAAGGATCAACCACTAGAGTCATTGCATGTGTGTTCTTTCCACAAACCACATATGGATCAACCACTAGAGTCATAGCATGTGTGTTCTTATACTAAAACCAACACTAGAGTCATTGCATGTGTGTTCTTTTCACAAACCACACATGGATCAACCACTAGAGTCATTGCATGTGTGTTCTTTCCACAAACCACACATGGATCAACCAGTGGTCATTGCATGTGTGTTCTTTTCCACAAACCACACATGGATCCACCAGTGGTCATTGCATTTGTGTTCTTTCCACAAACCACATATGGATCAACCAGAGTCATTGCATGTGTGTTCTTTCCACAAACCACACACGGATCAACCACTAGAGTCATTGCATGTTTGTTCTTATTCTAAAACCACAAACCAGCACTAGAGTCATTGCATGTGTGTTATTTTCCACAAACCACATGGATCCACTAGACTCATTGCATGTGTGTTATTTTCCACAAACAACTTATGGATCAACCAGTGGTCATTGCATTTGTGTTCTTTCCACAAACCACACATGGATCAACCACTAGAGTCATTGCATGCTTGTTCTTATACTAAAACCACAAACCAGCACCAGACGCATTGCATGTGTGTTCTATCGCACAAACCACACATGGAGCCACTAGACTCATTGCATGTGTGTTCTTTTCCACCAACAACTTATGGATCAACCAGAGGTATTGCATGTGTGTTCTTTCCACAAACTACATGTGGATCAACCACTAGAGTCATTGGATGTTTGTTCGTATACTAAAACCACAAACCTGCACTAGAGTCATTTTATGTGTGTTCTTTTCCACAAACCACACATGGATCCACCAGTGGTCATTGCATGTGTGTTCTTTCCACAAACCACACATGGATCAACCGCTAGAGTCATTGCATGTTTGTTCTTATACTGAAACCACAAACCAACACTAGAGTCATTGCATGTGTGTTCTTTTCCACAAACCACACATGGATCCACTAGACTCATTGCATGTGTGTTCTTTTCCACAAACAACTTATGGATCAACCAGTCATTGCATGTGTGTTCTTTCCACAAACCTCATGTGGACCCATTACAGTCATTGCATCTGTGTTATTTCCACAAACTACACATCGATCAACCACTAGACTTGTTGCATATGTGTTATTTCCACAAACCATACATGGATCAACCACTAGAGTCATTGCAGGTGTGTTCTTATACTAAAACCAACACTAGAGTCATTGCATGTGCGTTCTTTTCACAAAGCACACATGGATCAACCACTAGAGTCATTGCATGTGTGTTCTTTCCACAAACCACACATGGATCAACCAGTGGTCATTGCATGTGTGTTCTTTCCACAAACCACACGGATCCACCAGTGGTCATTGCATGTGTGTTCTTTCCACAAACCAAATATGGATCAACATGAGTCATTGATTGTGTTTTCTTTCCACAAACCACACATGGATCAACCACTAGAGTCATTGCATATGTGTTATTTCCACAAATCACACATGGATCAACCACTAGATTCATTACATGTGTGTTCTTATACTAAAACCAACACTAGAGTCATTGCATGTGTTCTTTTCACAAACCACACATGGAACAACCACTAGAGTCATTACATGTGTGTTCTTTCCACAAACCACACATGGATCAACTAGTGGTCATTGCATGTGTTCTTTTCACAAACCACATGGATCAACCACTAGAGTCATTGCATGTGTGTTCTTTCCACAAACCACATATGGATAAACCAGAGTCATTGCATGTGTGTTCTTTCCACATAGCACACATGGATCAATCACTAGAGTCATTGCATGTTTGTTCTTATACTAAAACCACAAACCAGCACTAGAGTCATTGCATGTGTGTTCTTTCCCACAAACCACACATGGATCCACTAGACTCATTACATGTGTGTTCTTTTCCACAAACAACTTATGGATCAACCAGAGTCATTGCATGTGTGTTCTTTCCACAAACTACATGTGGATCAATCACTAGAGTCATTGCATGTTTGTTCTTATACTAAAACCACAAACCAGCACTAGAGTCATTGCATGTGTGTTCTTTTCCACAAACCACACATGGATCCACCAGTGGTCATTGCATATGTGTTCATATGGATCAACCATAGTCATTGCATGTGTGTTCTTTCCACAAACCACACATGGATCAATCACTAGAGTCATTGCATGTTTGTTCTTATACTAAAACCACAAACCAGCACTAGAGTCATTGCATGTGTGTTCTTTTCCACAAACCACACATGGATCCATTAGTGGTCATTGCATGTGTGTTCTTTCCACAAACCACATATGGATCAACCACTAGAGTCATTGCATGTGTGTTCTTTCCACAAACCACACATGGATCAACCACTAGAGTCATTGCATGTTTGTTCTTATACTGAAACCATAAACCAGCACTAGAGTCATTGCATGTGTGTTCTTTTCCACAGACCACACATGGATCCACTAGACTCATTGCATGTGTGTTCTTTTCTACAAACAACTTATGGATCAACAAGTGGTCATTGCATGTGTGTTCTTTCCACAAACCACATGTGGACCCATTACAGTCATTGCATGTGTGTTATTTCCACAAACCACACATGGATCAACCACTAGAGTCATTGCATGTGTCTTATTTCCACAAACCATACATGGATCAACCACTAGAGTCATTGCATGTGTGTTCTTATACTAAAACCAACACTAGAGTCATTGCATGTGTGTTCTTTTCACAAACCACACATGGGTCAACAACTAGAGTCATTGCATGTGTGTTCTTTCCACAAACCACACATGGATCAACCAGTGGTCATTGCATGTGTGTTCTTTCCACAAACCACATATGGATCAACCAGAGTCATTGCATGTGTGTTCTTTCCACAAACCACACATGGATCAACCACTAGAGTCATTGCATATGTGTTACTTCCACAAACCACACATGGATCAACCACTAGATTCATTACATGTGTGTTCTTATACTAAAACCAACACTAGAGTCATTGCATGTGTGTTCTTTTCACAAACCACACATGGAACAACCACTAGAGTCATTACATGTGTGTTCTTTCCACAAACCACACATGGATCAACTAGTGGTCATTGCATGTGTGTTCTTTTCACAAACCACACATGGATCAACCACTAGAGTCATTGCATGTGTGTTTTTCCACAAACCACATATGGATAAACCAGAGTCATTGCATGTCTGTTCTTTTCCACAAACCACACATGGATCAACCACTAGAGTCATTGCATGTTTGTTCTTATAATAAAACCATAAACCAGCACTAGAGTCATTGCATGTGTGTTCTTTCCACAGACCACACATGGATCCACTAGACTCATTGCATGTATGTTCTTTTCCACAAACAACTTATGGATCAACCAGTGGTCATTGCATGTGTGTTCTTTCCACAAACCACATGTGGACCCATTACAGTCATTGCATGTGTGTTATTTCCACAAACCACACATGGATCAACCACTAGAGTCATTGCATTAGTGTTATTTCCACAAACAACACATGGATCAACCACTAGAGTCATTGCATGTGTGTTCTTATACTAAAACCAACACTAGAGTCATTGCATGTGTGTTCTTTTCACAAACCACACATGGAACAACCACTAGAGTCATTACATGTGTGTTCTTTCCACAAACGACACATGGATCAACCACTAGAGTCATTGCATGTTTGTTCTTATACTAAAACCACAAACCAGCACCAGACGCATTGCATGTGTGTTCTATCGCACAAACCACACATGGAGCCACTAGACTCATTGCATGTGTGTTCTTTTCCACCAACAACTTATGGATCAACCAGAGGTATTGCATGTTTGTTCTTTCCACAAACTACATGTGGATCAACCACTAGAGTCATTGCATGTTTGTTCGTATACTAAAACCACAAACCTGCACTAGAGTCATTTATGTGGGTTCATTTCCACAAACCACACATGGATCCACCAGTGGTCATTGCATGTGTGTTCTTTCCACAAACCACACATGGATCGACCGCTAGAGTCATTGCATGTTTGTTCTTATACTGAAACCACAAACCAACACTAGAGTCATTGCATGTGTGTTCTTTTCCACAAACCACACATGGATCCACTAGACTCATTGCATGTGTGTTCTTTACACAAACCACATATGGATCAACCAGAGTCATTGCATGTGTGTTCTTTCCACAAACCACATGTGGACCCATTACAGTCATTGCATCTGTGTTATTTCCACAAACTACACATCGATCAACCACTAGACTTATTGCATATGTGTTATTTCCACAAACCATACATGGATCAACCACTAGAGTCATTGCAGGTGTGTTCTTATACTAAAACCAACACTAGAGTCATTGCATGTGCGTTCTTTTCACAAAGCACACATGGATCAACCACTAGAGTCATTGCATGTGTGTTCTTTCCACAAACCACACATGGATCAACCAGTGGTCATTGCATGTGTGTTCTTTTCCACAAACCACACGTGGATCCACCAGTGGTCATTGCATGTGTGTTCTTTCCACAAACCACATATGGATCAACCAGAGTCATTGCATGTGTTTTCTTTCCACAAACCACACATGGATCAACCACTAGAGTCATTGCATATGTGTTATTTCCACAAATCACACATGGATCAACCACTAGATTCATTACATGTGTGTTCTTATACTAAAACCAACACTAGAGTCATTGCATGTGTGTTCTTTTCACAAACCACACATGGAACAACCACTAGAGTCATTACATGTGTGTTCTTTCCACAAACCACACATGGATCAACTAGTGGTCATTGCATGTGTGTTCTTTTCACAAACCACACATGGATCAACCACTAGAGTCATTGCATGTGTGTTCTTTCCACAAACCACATATGGATAAACCAGAGTCATTGCATGTGTGTTCTTTCCACAAAGCACACTTGGATCAATCACTAGAGTCATTGCATGTTTGTTCTTATACTAAAACCACAAACCAGCACTAGAGTCATTGCATGTGTGTTCTTTTCCACAAACCACACATGGATCCATTAGTGGTCATTGCATGTGTGTTCTTTCCACAAACCACATATGGATCAACCAGAGTCATTGCATGTGTGTTCTTTCCACAAACCACACATGGATCAACCACTAGAGTCATTGCATGTTTGTTCTTATACTGAAACCATAAACCAGCACTAGAGTCATTGCATGTGTGTTCTTTTCCACAGACCACACATGGATCCACTAGACTCATTGCATGTGTGTTCTTTTCTACAAACAACTTATGGATCAACAAGTGGTCATTGCATGTGTGTTGTTTCCACAAACCACATGTGGACCCATTACAGTCATTGCATGTGTGTTATTTCCACAAACCACACATGGATCAACCACTAGAGTCATTGCATGTGTCTTATTTCCACAAACCATACATGGATCAACCACTAGAGTCATTGCATGTGTGTTCTTATACTAAAATCAACACTAGAGTCATTGCATGTGTGTTCTTTTCACAAACCACACATGGGTCAACAACTAGAGTCATTGCATGTGTGTTCTTTCCACAAACCACACATGGATCAACCAGTGGTCATTGAATGTGTGTTCTTTCCACAAACCACACATGGATCAACCAGAGTCATTGCATGTGTGTTCTTTCCACAAACCACACATGGATCAACCACTAGAGTCATTGCATATGTGTTACTTCCACAAACCACACATGGATCAACCACTAGATTCATTACATGTGTGTTCTTATACTAAAACCAACACTAGAGTCATTGCATGTGTGTTCTTTTCACAAACCACACATGGAACAACCACTAGAGTCATTACATGTGTGTTCTTTCCACAAACCACACATGGATCAACTAGTGGTCATTGCATGTGTGTTCTTTTCACAAACCACACATGGATCAACCACTAGAGTCATTGCATGTGTGTTCTTTCCACAAACCACATATGGATAAACCAGAGTCATTGCATGTCTGTTCTTTTCCACAAACCACACATGGATCAACCACTAGAGTCATTGCATGTTTGTTCTTATAATAAAACCATAAACCAGCACTAGAGTCATTGCATGTGTGTTCTTTTCCACAGACCACACATGGATCCACTAGACTCATTGCATGTATGTTCTTTTCCACAAACAACTTATGGATCAACCAGTGGTCATTGCATGTGTGTTCTTTCCACAAACCACATGTGGACCCATTACAGTCATTGCATGTGTGTTATTTCCACAAACCACACATGGATCAACCACTAGAGTCATTGCATGTGTCTTATTTCCACAAACCATACATGGATCAACCACTAGAGTCATAGCATGTGTGTTCTTATACTAAAACCAACACTAGAGTCATTGCATGTGTGTTCTTTTCACAAACCACACATGGATCAACCACTAGAGTCATTGCATGTGTGTTCTTTCCACAAACCACACATGGATCAACCAGTGGTCATTGCATGTGTGTTCTTTTCCACAAACCACACATGGATCCACCAGTGGTCATTGCATTTGTGTTCTTTCCACAAACCACATATGGATCAACCAGAGTCATTGCATGTGTGTTCTTTCCACAAACCACACACGGATCAACCACTAGAGTCATTGCATGTTTGTTCTTATTCTAAAACCACAAACCAGCACTAGAGTCATTGCATGTGTGTTATTTTCCACAAACCACGCATGGATCCACTAGACTCATTGCATGTGTGTTATTTTCCACAAACAACTTATGGATCAACCAGTGGTCATTGCATTTGTGTTCTTTCCACAAACCACACATGGATCAACCACTAGAGTCATTGCATGCTTGTTCTTATACTAAAACCACAAACCATCACCAGTCGCTTTGCATGTGTGTTCTATCGCACAAACCACACATGGAGCCACTAGACTCATTGCATGTGTGTTCTTTTCCACCAACAACTTATGGATCAACCAGAGGTATTGCATGTGTGTTCTTTCCACAAACTACATGTGGATCAACCACTAGAGTCATTGCATGTTTGTTCGTATACTAAAACCACAAACCTGCACTAGAGTCATTTTATGTGTGTTCTTTTCCACAAACCACACATGGATCCACCAGTGGTCATTGCATGTGTGTTCTTTCCACAAACCACACATGGATCAACCGCTAGAGTCATTGCATGTTTGTTCTTATACTGAAACCACAAACCAACACTAGAGTCATTGCATGTGTGTTCTTTTCCACAAACCACACATGGATCCACTAGACTCATTGCATGTGTGTTCTTTTCCACAAACAACTTATGGATCAACCAGAGTCATTGCATGTGTGTTCTTTCCACAAACCACATGTGGACCCATTACAGTCATTGCATCTGTGTTATTTCCACAAACTACACATCGATCAACCACTAGAGTTATTGCATATGTGTTATTTCCACAAACCATACATGGATCAACCACTAGAGTCATTGCAGGTGTGTTCTTATACTAAAACCAACACTAGAGTCATTGCATGTGTGTTCTTTTCACAAAGCACACATGGATCAACCACTAGAGTCATTGCATGTGTGTTCTTTCCACAAACCACACATGGATCAACCAGTGGTCATTGCATGTGTGTTCTTTTCCACAAACCACACAGGGATCCACCAGTGGTCATTGCATGTGTGTTCTTTCCAGAAACCACATATGGATCAACCAGAGTCATTGCATGTGTGTTCTTTCCACAAACCACACATGGATCAACCACTAGAGTCATTGCATATGTGTTATTTCCACAAACCACACATGGATCAACCACTAGATTCAGTACATGTGTGTTCTTATACTAAAACCAACACTAGAGTCATTGCATGTGTGTTCTTTTCACAAACCACACATGGAACAACCACTAGAGTCATTACATGTGTGTTCTTTCCACAAACAACACATGGTTCAACTAGTGGTCATTGCATGTGTGTTCTTTTCATAAACCACACATGGATCAACCACTAGAGTCATTGCATGTGTGTTCTTTCCACAAACCACATATGGATAAACCAGAGTGATTGCATGTGTGTTCTTTTCCACAAACCACACATGGATCAACCACTAGAGTTATTGCATGTTTGTTCTTATACGGAAACCATAAACCAGCACTAGAGTCATTGCATGTGTGTTCTTTTCCACAGACCACACATGGATCCACTAGACTCATTGCATGTGTGTTCTTTTCCACAAACAACTTATGGATCAACCAGTGGTCATTGCATGTGTGTTCTTTCCACAAACCACATGTGGACCCATTACAGTCATTGCATGTGTGTTATTTCCACAAACCACACATGGATCAACCACTAGAGTCATTGCATGTGTCTTATTTCCACAAACCATACATGGATCAACCACTAGAGCCATTGCATGTGTGTTCTTATACTAAAACCAACACTAGAGTCATTGCATGTGTGTTCTTTTCACAAACCACACATGGATCAACCACTAGAGTCATTGCATGTGTGTTCTTTCCACAAACCACACATGGATCAACCAGTGGTCATTGCATGCGTGTTCTTTCCACAAACCACATATGGATCAACCAGAGTCATTGCATGTGTGTTCTTTCCACAAACCACACATGGATCAACCACTAGAGTCATTGCATATGTGTTATTTCCATAAACCACACATGGATCATCCACTAGATTCATTACATGTGTGTTCTTATACTAAAACCAACACTAGAGTCATTGCATGTGTGTTCTTTTCACAAACCACACATGGAACAACCACTAGAGTCATTACATGTGTGTTCTTTCCACAAACCACACATGGATCAACTGGTGGTCATTGCATGTGTGTTCTTTTCACAAACCACACATGGATCAACCACTAGAGTCATTGCATGTGTGTTCTTTCCACAAACCACATATGGATAAACCAGAGTCATTGCATGTGTGTTCTTTTCCACAAACCACACATGGATCAACCACTAGAGTCATTGTATGTTTGTTCTTATACTGAAACCATAAACCAGCACTAGAGTCATTGCATGTGTGTTCTTTTCCACAGACCACACATGGATCCACTAGACTAATTGCATGTGTGTTCTTTTCCACAAACAACTTATGGATCAACCAGTGGTCATTGCATGTGTGTTCTTTCCACAAACCACATGTGGACCCATTACAGTCATTGCATGTGTGTTTTTTCCACAAACCACACATGGATCAACCACTAGAGTCATTGCATGTGTCTTATTTCCACAAACCACACATGGATCAACCACTAGAGTCATTGCATGTGTGTTCTTATACTAAAACCAACACTAGAGTCATTGCATGTGTGTTCTTTTCACAAACCACAGATGGATCAACCACTAGAGCCATTGCATGTGTGTTCTTTCCACAAAACACACATGGATCAACCAGTGGTCATTGCATGTGTGTTCTTTCCACAAACCACATATGGATCAACCAGAGTCATTGCATGTGTGTTCTTTCCACAAACCACACATGGATCAACCACTAGAGTCATTGCATGTGTCTTATTTCCACAAACCATACATGGATCAACCACTAGAGTCATTGCATGTGTGTTCTTATACTAAAACCAACACTAGAGTCATTGCATGTGTGTTCTTTTCACAAACCACACATGGATCAACCACTAGAGTCATTGCATGTGTGTTCTTTCCACAAAACACACATGGATCAACCAGTGGTCATTGCATGTGTGTTCTTTCCACAAACCACATATGGATCAACCAGAGTCATTGCATGTGTGTTCTTTCCACAAACCACACATGGATCAACCACTAGAGTCATTGCATATGTGTTATTTCCACAAACCACACATGGATCAACCACTAGAGTCATTGCATGTGTCTTATTTCCACAAATCGTACATGGATCAACCACTAGAGTCATTGCATGTGTGTTCTTTTCACAAACCACACATGGATCAACCACTAGAGTCATTGCATGTGTGTTCTTTCCACAAAACACACATGGATCCACCAGTGGTCACTGCATGTGTGTTCTTTCCACAAACCACATATGGATAAACCAGAGACATTGCATGTCTGTTCTTTTCCACAAACCACACATGGATCAACCACTAGAGTCATTGCATGTTTGTTCTTATAATAAAACCATAAACCAGCACTAGAGTCACTGCATGTGTGTTCTTTTCCACAGACCACACATGGATCCACTAGACTCATTGCATGTATGTTCTTTTCCACAAACAACTTATGGATCAACCAGTGGTCATTGCACGTGTGTTCTTTCCACAAACCACATGTGGACCCATTACAGTCATTGCATGTGTGTTATTTCCACAAACCACACATGGATCAACCACTAGAGTCATTGCATGTGTCTTATTTCCACAAACCATACATGGATCAACCACTAGAGTCATTTCATGTGTGTTCTTATACTAAAACCAACACTAGAGTCATTGCATGTGTGTTCTTTTCACAAACCACACATGGATCAACCACTAGAGTCATTGCATGTGTGTTCTTTCCACAAACCACACATGGATCAACCAGTGGTCATTGCATGTGTGTTCTTTTACACAAACCACACATGGATCCACCAGTGGTCATTGCATGTGTGTTCTTTCCACAAACCACATATGGATCAACCAGAGTCATTGCATGTGTGTTCTTTCCACAAACCACACACGGATCAACCACTAGAGTCATTGCATGTTTGTTCTTATGCTAAAACCACAAACCAGCACTAGAGTCATTGCATGTGTGTTCTTTTCCACAAACCACGCATGGATCCACTAGACTAATTGCATGTGTGTTCTTTTCCACAAACAACTTATGGATCAACCAGTGGTCATTGCATGTGTGTTCTTTCCACAAACCACATGTGGACCCATTACAGTCATTGCATGTGTGTTATTTCCACAAACCACACATGGATCAACCACTAGAGTCATTGCATGTGTCTTATTTCCACAAACCATACATGGATCAACCACTAGAGTCATTGCATGTGTGTTCTTATACTAAAACCAACACTAGAGTCATTGCATGTGTGTTCTTTTCACAAACCACACATGGATCAACCACTAGAGTCATTGCATGTGTGTTCTTTCCACAAAACACACATGGATCAACCAGTGGTCATTGCATGTGTGTTCTTTCCACAAACCACACATGGATCAACCAGAGTCATTGCATGTGTGTTCTTTCCACAAACCACACATGGATCAACCACTAGAGTCATTGCATGTGTCTTATTTCCACAAACCATACATGGATCAACCACTAGAGTCATTGCATGTGTGTTCTTATACTAAAACCAACACTAGAGTCATTGCATGTGTGTTCTTTTCACAAACCACACATGGATCAAGCACTAGAGTCATTGCATGTGTGTTCTTTCCACAAAACACAAGGATCAACCAGAGTCATTGCATGTGTGTTCTTTCCACAAACCACATATGGATCAACCAGAGTCATTGCATGTGTGTTCTTTCCACAAACCACACATGGATCAACCACTAGAGTCATTGCATATGTGTTATTTCCACAAACCACACATGGATCAAACACTAGAGTCATTGCATGTGTCTTATTTCCACAAACCATACATGGATCAACCACTAGAGTCATTGCATGTGTGTTCTTTTCACAAACCACACATGGATCAACCACTAGAGTCATTGCATGTGTGTTCTTTCCACAAAACACACATGGATCCACCAGTGGTCATTGCATGTGTGTTCTTTCCACAAACCACATATGGATAAACCAGAGACATTGCATGTCTGTTCTTTTCCACAAACCACACATGGATCAACCACTAGAGTCATTGCATGTTTGTTCTTATAATAAAACCATAAACCAGCACTAGAGTCATTGCATGTGTGTTCTTTTCCACAGACCACACATGGATCCACTAGACTCATTGCATGTATGTTCTTTTCCACAAACAACTTATGGATCAACCAGTGGTCATTGCATGTGTGTTCTTTCCACAAACCACATGTGGACCCATTACAGTCATTGCATGTGTGTTATTTCCACAAACCACACATGGATCAACCACTAGAGTCATTTCATGTGTCTTATTTCCACAAACCATACATGGATCAACCACTAGAGTCATTTCATGTGTGTTCTTATACTAAAACCAACACTAGAGTCATTGCATGTGTGTTCTTTTCACAAACCACACATGGATCAACCACTAGAGTCATTGCATGTGTGTTCTTTCCACAAACCACACATGGATCAACCAGTGGTCATTGCATGTGTGTTCTTTTACACAAACCACACATGGATCCACCAGTGGTCATTGCATGTGTGTTCTTTCCACAAACCACATATGGATCAACCAGAGTCATTGCATGTGTGTTCTTTCCACAAACCACACACGGATCAACCACTAGAGTCATTGCATGTTTGTTCTTATGCTAAAACCACAAACCAGCACTAGAGTCATTGCATGTGTGTTCTTTTCCACAAACCACGCATGGATCCACTAGACTCATTGCATGTGTGTTATTTTCCACAAACAACTTATGGATCAACCAGTGGTCATTGCATTTGTGTTCTTTCCACAAACCACACATGGATCAACCACTAGAGTCATTGCATGTTTGTTCTTATACTAAAACCACAAACCAGCACCAGACGCATTGCATGTGTGTTCTATCGCACAAACCACACATGGAGCCACTAGACTCATTGCATGTGTGTTCTTTTCCACCAACAACTTATGGATCAACCAGAGGTATTGCATGTGTGTTCTTTCCACAAACCACACATGGATCCACCAGTGGTCATTGCATGTGTGTTCTTTCCACAAACCACTTATGGATTAACCAGAGTCATTGCATGTGTGTTCTTTCCACAAACCACACACGGATCAACCACTAGAGTCATTGCATGTTTGTTCTTATTCTAAAACCACAAACCAGCAGTAGAGTCATTACATGTGTGTTCTTTTACACAAACCACACATAGATCCACCAGTGGTCATTGCATGTGTGTTCTTTTCACAAACAACATATGGATCAACTAGAGTCATTGCATGTGTGTTCTTTCCACAAACCACACATGGATCAACCACTAGAGTCATTGCATGTTTGTTCTTATACTGAAACCACAAACCAGCACTATAGTCATTGCATGTGTGTTCTTTTCCACAAACCACACATGGATCCACTAGACTCATTGCATGTGTGTTCTTTTCCACAAACAACTTATGGATCAACCAGTGGTCATTGCATGTGTGTTCTTTCCACAAACCACATGTGGACCCATTACAGTCATTGCATGTGTGTTATTTCCACAAACCACACATGGATCAACCACTAGAGTCATTGCATGTGTCTTATTTCCACAAACCATACATGGATCAACCACTAGAGTCATTGCATGTGTGTTCTTCTACTAAAACCAACACTAGAGTCATTGCATTTGTGTTCTTTTCACAAACCACACATGGATCAACCACTAGAGTCATTGCATGTGTGTTCTTTCCACAAACCACACATGGATCAACCAGTGGTCATTGCATGTGTGTTCTTTTCACAAACCACATATGGATCAACCAGAGTCATTGCATGTGTGTTCTTTCCACAAACCACACATGGATCAACCACTAGAGTCATTGCATATGTGTTATTTCCACAAACCACACATGGATCAACCACTAGATTCATTACATGTGTGTTCTTATACTAAAACCAACAGTAGAGTCATTGCATGTGTGTTCTTTTCACAAACCACACATGGAACAACCACTAGAGTCATTACATGTGTGTTCTTTACACAAACCACACATGGATCAACTAGTGGTCATTGCATGTGTGTTCTTTTCACAAACCACACATGGATCAACCACTAGAGTCATTGCATGTGTGTTCTTTCCACAAACCACATATGGATAAACCAGAGTCATTGCATGTGTGTTCTTTCCACAAACCACACATGGATCAACCACTAGAGTCATTGCATGTTTGTTCTTATACTGAAACCATAAACCAGCACTAGAGTCATTGCATGTGTGTTCTTTTCCACAGACCACACATGGATCCACTAGACTCATTGCATGTGTGTTTTTTCCACAAACAACTTATGGATCAACCAGTGGTCATTGCATGTGTGTTCTTTCCACAAACCACATGTGGACCCATTACAGTCATTGCATGTGTGTTATTTCCACAAACCACACATGGATCAACCACTAGAGTCATTGCATGTGTCTTATTTCCACAAACCATACATGGATCAACCACTAGAGTCATTGCATGTGTGTTCTTATACTAAAACCAACACTAGAGTCATTGCATGTGTGTTCTTTTCACAAACCACACATGGATCAACCACTAGAGTCATTGCATGTGTGTTCTTTCCACAAACCACACATGGATCAACCAGTGGTCATTGCATGTGTGTTCTTTCCACAAACCACATATGTATCAACCAGAGTCATTGCATGTGTGTTCTTTCCACAAACCACACATGGATCAACCACTAGAGTCATTGCATGTGTGTTCTTTCCACAAACCACACATGGATCAACCACTAGAGTCATTGCATGTGTGTTCTTTACAACAAACCACACATGGATCAACCAGTGGTAATTTCATGTGTTCTTTTCACAAACCACATGGATCAACCACTAGAGTCATTGCATGTGTGTTATATCCACAACCCCCACATGGATCAACCACTAGAGTCATTGCATGTGTGTTCTTTCCACAAACCACACATGGATCAACCACTAGAGTCATTGCATGTGTGTTATTTCCACAAACCACACATGGATCAACCACTAGAGTCATTGCATGTGTGTTCTTTCCACAAACCACATGGATCTACCACTAGAGTCATTGCATGTGTGTTCTTTTCAGAAACCACACATGGATCAACCACTAGAGTCATTGCATGTGTGTTCTTTCCACAAACCACATATGGATCAACCAGAGTCATTGCATGTGTGTTCTTTCCACAAACCACACATGGATCAACCACTAGAGTCATTGCATGTTTGTTCTTATTCTAAAACCACAAACCAGCACTAGTGTCATTGCATGTGTGTTCTTTTCCACAAACCACACATGGATCCACCAGTGGTCATTGCATGTGTGTTCTTTTAACAAACCACATATGGATCAACCAGAGTCATTGCATGTGTGTTCTTTCCACAAACCACACATGGATCAACCACTAGAGTCATTGCATGTTTGTTCTTATACTAAAACCACAAACCAGCACTAGAGTCATTGCATGTGTGTTCTTTTCCACAAACCACACATGGATCCACTAGACTCATTGCATGTGTGTTCTTTTCCACAAACAACTTATGGATCAACCAGAGTCATTGCATGTGTGTTCTTTCCACAAACCACACATGGATCAACCACTAGAGTCATTGCATGTTTGTTCTTATGCTAAAACCACAAACCAGCACTAGAGTCATTGCATGTGTGTTCTATCGCACAAACCACACATGGAGCCACTAGACTCATTGCATGTGTGTTCTTTTCACCAACAACTTATGGATCAACCAGAGGTATTGCATGTGTGTTCTTTCCACAAACCATGTGGATCAACCACTGAGTCATTGCATGTTTGTTCGTATACTAAAACCACAAACCTGCACTAGAGTCCTTTTATGTGTGTTCTTTCCACAAACCACACATGGATCAACCAGTGGTCATTGCATGTGTGTTCTTTCCAAACCACACATGGATCAACCACTAGAGTCATTGCATGTTTGTTCTTATACTGAAACCACAAACCAACACTAGAGTCATTGCATGTGTGTTCTTTTCCACAAACCACACATGGATCCACTAGACTCATTGCATGTGTGTTCTTTTCCACAAACAACTTATGGATCAACCAGAGTCATTGCATGTGTGTTCTTTCCACAAACCACATGTGGACCCATTACAGTCATTGCATCTGTGTTATTTCCACAAACTACACATCGATCAACCACTAGAGTTATTGCATATGTGTTATTTCCACAAACCATACATGGATCAACCACTAGAGTCATTGCAGGTGTGTTCTTATACTAAAACCAACACTAGAGTCATTGCATGTGTGTTCTTTTCACAAAGCACACATGCATCAACCACTAGAGTCATTGCATGTGTGTTCTTTCCACAAACCACACATGGATCAACCATGGTCATTGCATGTGTTCTTTTCCACAAACCACACAGGGATCCACCAGTGGTCATTGCATGTGTGTTCTTTCCACAAACCACATATGGATCAACCAGAGTCATTGCATGTGTGTTCTTTCCACAAACCACACATGGATCAACCACTAGAGTCATTGCATATGTGTTATTTCCACAAACCACATGGATCAACCACTAGATTCATTACATGTGTGTTCTTATACTAAAACCAACACTAGAGTCATTGCATGTGTGTTCTTTTCACAAACCACACATGGAACAACCACTAGAGTCATTACATGTGTGTTCTTTCCACAAACCACACATGGATCAACTAGTGGTCATTGCATGTGTTCTTTTCATAAACCACACATGGATCAACCACTAGAGTCATTGCATGTGTGTTCTTTCCACAAACCACATATGGATAAACCAGAGTCATTGCTTGTGTGTTCTTTCACAAACCACACATGGATCAACCACTAGAGTCATTGCATGTTTGTTCTTATACTAAACCATGAACCAGCACTAGAGTCATTGCATGTGTTTCCTTTTCACAGACCACACATGGATCCACTAGACTCATTGCATGTGTGTTCTTTTCCACAAACAACTTATGGATCAACCAGTGGTCATTGCATGTGTGTTCTTTCCACAAACCACATGTGGACCCATTACAGTCATTGCATGTGTGTTATTTCCACAAACCACACATGGATCAACCACTAGAGTCATTGCATGTGTCTTATTTCCACAAACCATACATGGATCAACCACTAGAGTCATTGCATGTGTGTTCTTATACTAAAACCAACACTAGAGTCATTGCATGTGTGTTCTTTTCACAAACCACACATGGATCAACCACTAGAGTCATTGCATGTGTGTTCTTTCCACAAACCACACATGGATCAACCAGTGGTCATTGCATGTGTGTTCTTTCCACAAACCACATATGGATCAACCAGAGTCATTGCATGTGTGTTCTTTCCACAAACCACACATGGATCAACCACTAGAGTCATTGCATATGTGTTATTTCCATAAATCACACATGGATCAACCACTAGATTCATTACATGTGTGTTCTTATACTAAAACCAACACTAGAGTCATTGCATGTGTGTTCTTTTCACAAACCACACATGGAACAACCACTAGAGTCATTACATGTGTGTTCTTTCCACAAACCACACATGGATCAACTAGTGGTCATTGCATGTGTGTTCTTTTCACAAACCACACATGGATCAACCACTAGAGTCATTGCATGTGTGTTCTTTCCACAAACCACATATGGATAAACCAGAGTCATTGCATGTGTGTTCTTTTCCACAAACCACACATGGATCAACCACTAGAGTCATTGCATGTTTGTTCTTATACTGAAACCATAAACCAGCACTAGAGTCATTGCATGTGTGTTCTTTTCCACAGACCACACATGGATCCACTAGACTCATTGCATGTGTGTTCTTTTCCACAAACAACTTATGGATCAACCAGTGGTCATTGCATGTGTGTTCTTTCCACAAACCACATGTGGACCCATTACTGTCATTGCATGTGTGTTATTTCCACAAACCACACATGGATCAACCACTAGAGTCATTGCATGTGTATTATTTCCCCAAACCATACATGGATCAACCACTAGAGTCATTGCATGTGTGTTCTTATACTAAAACCAACACTAGAGTCATTGCATGTGTGTTCTTTTCACAAACCACACATGGATCAACCACTAGAGTCATTGCATGTGTGTTCTTTCCACAAAACACACATGGATCAACCAGTGGTCATTGCATGTGTGTTCTTTCCACAAACCACAAATGGATCAACCACTAGAGTCATTGCATGTTTGTTCTTATACTAAAACCACAAACCAGCACCAGACGCATTACATGTGTGTTCTATCGCACAAACCACACATGGAGCCACTAGACTCATTGCATGTGTGTTCTTTTCCACCAACAACTTATGGATCAACCAGAGGTATTGCATGTGTGTTCTTTCCATAAACTACATGTGGATCAACCACTAGAGTCATTGCATGTTTGTTCGTATACTAAAACCACAAACCTGCACTAGAGTCATTTTATGTGTGTTCTTTTCCACAAACCACACATGGATCCACCAGTGGTCATTGCATGTGTGTTCTTTCCACAAACCACACATGGATCAACCGCTAGAGTCATTGCATGTTTGTTCTTATACTGAAACCACAAACCAACACTAGAGTCATTGCATGTGTGTTCTTTTCCACAAACCACACATGGATCCACTAGACTCATTGCATGTGTGTTCTTTTCCACAAACAACTTATGGATCAACCAGAGTCATTGCATGTGTGTTCTTTCCACAAACCACATGTGGACCCATTACAGTCATTGCATGTGTGTTATTTCCACAAACCACACATCGATCAACCACTAGAGTTATTGCATATGTGTTATTTCCACAAACCATACATGGATCAACCACTAGAGTCATTGCAGGTGTGTTCTTATACTAAAACCAACACTAGAGTCATTGCATGTGTGTTCTTTTCACAAAGCACACATGCATCAACCACTAGAGTCATTGCATGTGTGTTCTTTCCACAAACCACACATGGATCAACCAGTGGTCATTGCATCTGTGTTCTTTTCCACAAACCACACAGGGATCCACCAGTGGTCATTGCATGTGTGTTCTTTCCACAAACCACATATGGATCAACCAGAGTCATTGCATGTGTGTTCTTTCCACAAACCACACATGGATCAACCACTAGAGTCATTGCATATGTGTTATTTCCACAAACCACACATGGATCAACCACTAGATTCATTACATGTGTGTTCTTATACTAAAACCAACACTAGAGTCATTGCATGTGTGTTCTTTTCACAAACCACACATGGAACAACCACTAGAGTCATTACATGTGTGTTCTTTCCACAAACCACACATGGATCAACTAGTGGTCATTGCATGTGTGTTCTTTTCATAAACCACACATGGATCAACCACTAGAGTCATTGCATGTGTGTTCTTTCCACAAACCACATATGGATAAACCAGAGTCATTGCATGTGTGTTCTTTCCACAAACCACACATGGATCAACCACTAGAGTCATTGCATGTTTGTTCTTATACTAAAACCACAAACCAGCACTAGAGTCATTGCATGTGTGTTCTTTTCCACAAACCACACATGGATCCACTAGACTCATTGCATGTGTGTTATTTTCCACAAACAACTTATGGATCAACCAGTGGTCATTGCATGTGTGTTCTTTCCACAAACCACATGTGGACCCATTACAGTCATTGCATGTGTGTTATTTCCACAAACCACACATGGATCAACCACTAGAGTCATTGCATGTGTCTTATTTCCACAAACCATACATGGATCAACCACTAGAGTCATTGCATGTGTGTTCTTATACTAAAACCAACACTAGAGTCATTGCATGTGTGTTCTTTTCACAAACCACACATGGATCAACCACTAGAGTCATTGCATGTGTGTTCTTTCCACAAACCACACATGGATCAACCAGTGGTCATTGCATGTGTGTTCTTTCCACAAACCACATATGGATCAACCAGAGTCATTGCATGTGTGTTCTTTCCACAAACCACACATGGATCAACCACTAGAGTCATTGCATATGTGTTATTTCCATAAACCACACATGGATCAACCACTAGATTCATTACATGTGTGTTCTTATACTAAAACCAACACTAGAGTCATTGCATGTGTGTTCTTTTCACAAACCACACATGGAACAAGCACTAGAGTCATTACATGTGTGTTCTTTCCACAAACCACACATGGATCGACTAGTGGTCATTGCATGTGTGTTCTTTTCACAAACCACACATGGATCAACCACTAGAGTCATTGCATGTGTGTTCTTTCCACAAACCACATATGGATAAACCAGAGTCATTGCATGTGTGTTCTTTTCCACAAACCACACATGGATCTACCACTACCGTCATTGCTTGTTTGTTCTTATACTGAAACCATAAACCAGCACTAGAGTCATTGCATGTGTGTTCTTTTCCACAGACCACACATGGATCCACTAGACTCATTGCATGTGTGTTCTTTTCCACAAACAACTTATGGATCAACCAGTGGTCATTGCATGTGTGTTCTTTCCACAAACCACATGTGGACCCATTACAGTCATTGCATGTGTGTTATTTCCACAAACCACACATGGATCAACCACTAGAGTCATTGCATGTGTCTTATTTCCACAAACCATACATGGATCAACCACTAGAGTCATTGCATGTGTGTTCTTATACTAAAACCAACACTAGAGTCATTGCATGTGTGTTCTTTTCACAAACCACACATGGATCAACCACTAGAGTCATTGCATGTGTGTTCTTTCCACAAAACACACATGGATCAACCAGTGGTCATTGCATGTGTGTTCTTTCCACAAACCACATATGGATCAACCAGAGTCATTGCATGTGTGTTCTTTCCACAAACCACACATGGATCAACCACTAGAGTCATTGCATATGTTCTTCAAACCACACATGGATCAACCACTTGAGTCTTTACATGTGTGTTCTTATACTAAAACCAACACTAGAGTCATTGCATGTGTGTTCTTTTCACAAACCACACATGGAACAACCACTAGAGTCATTACATGTGTGTTCTTTCCACAAACCACACATGGATCAACCACTAGAGTCATTGCATGTTTGTTCTTACACTAAAACCACAAACCAGCACCAGACGCATTGCATGTGTGTTCTAACGCACAAACCACACATGGAGCCACTAGACTCATTGCATGTGTGTTCTTTTCCACCAACAACTTATGGATCAACCAGAGGTATTGCATGTGTGTTCTTTCCACAAACTACATGTGGATCAACCACTAGAGTCATTGCATGTTTGTTTTATACTAAAACCACAAACCTGCACTAGAGTCATTTTATGTGTGTTCTTTTCCACAAACCACACATTGATCCACCAGTGGTCATTGCATGTGTGTTCTTTCCACAAACCACACATGGATCAACCGCTAGAGTCATTGCATGTTTGTTCTTATACTGAAACCACAAACCAACACTAGAGTCATTGCATGTGTGTTCTTTTCCACAAACCACACATGGATCCACTAGACTCATTGCATGTGTGTTCTTTTCCACAAACAACTTATGGATCAACCAGAGTCATTGCATGTGTGTTCTTTCCACAAACCACATGTGGACCCATTACAGTCATTGCATCTGTGTTATTTCCACAAACTACACATCGATCAACCACTAGAGTTATTGCATATGTGTTATTTCCACAAACCATACATGGATCAACCACTAGAGACATTGCAGGTGTGTTCTTATACTAAAACCAACACTAGAGTCATTGCATGTGTGTTCTTTTCACAAAGCACACATGCATCAACCACTAGAGTCATTGCATGTGTGTTCTTTCCACAAACCACACATGGATCAACCAGTGGTCATTGCATGTGTGTTCTTTTCCACAAACCACGCAGGGATCCACCAGTGGTCATTGCATGTGTGTTCTTTCCACAAACCACATATGGATCAACCAGAGTCATTGCATGTGTGTTCTTTCCACAAACCACACATGGATCAACCACTAGAGTCATTGCATGTTATTTCCACAAACCACACATGGATCAACCACTAGATTCATTTCATGTGTGTTCTTATACTAAAACCAACACTAGAGTCATTGCATGTGTGTTCTTTTCACAAACCACACATGGAACAACCACTAGAGTCATTACATGTGTGTTCTTTCCACAAACCAAAACTGGATCAACTAGTGGTCATTGCATGTGTGTTCTTTTCATAAACCACACATGGATCAACCACTAGAGTCATTGCATGTGTGTTCTTTCCACAAACCACATATGGATAAACCAGAGTCATTGCATGTGTGTTCTTTCCACAAACCACACATGGATCAACCACTAGAGTCATTGCATGTTTGTTCTTATACTAAAACCATAAACCAGCACTAGAGTCATTGCATGTGTGTTCTTTTCAACAGACCACACATGGAACCACTAGACTCAATGCATTTGTGTTCTTTTAAAAAAACAACTTATGGATCAACCAGTGGTCATTGCATGTGTGTTCTTTCCACAAACCACATTTGGACCCATTACAGTCATTGCATGTGTGTTATTTCCACAAACCACACATGGATCAACCACTAGAGTCATTGCATGTGTCTTATTTCCACAAACCATACATGGATCAACCACTAGAGTCATTGCATGTGTGTTCTTATACTAAAACCAACACTAGAGTCATTGCATGTGTGTTCTTTTCACAAACCACACATGGATCAACCACTAGTGTCATTGCATGTGTGTTCTTTCCACAAACCACACATGGATCAACCAGTGGTCATTGCATGTGTGTTCTTTCCACAAACCACATATGGATCAACCAGAGTCATTGCATGTGTGTTCTTTCCACAAACCACACATGGATCAACCACTAGAGTCATTGCATATGTGTTATTTCCATAAACCACATGGATCAACCACTAGAGTCATTTCATGTGTGTTCTTATACTAAAACCAACACTAGAGTCATTGCATGTGTGTTCTTTTCACAAACCACACATGGAACAACCACTAGAGTCATTACATGTGTGTTCTTTCCACAAACCACACATGGATCAACTAGTGGTCATTGCATGTGTGTTCTTTTCACAAACCACACATGGATCAACCACTAGAGTCATTGCATGTTTGTTATTTCCAAAAAACACATTTTGATAAACCAGTTTCATTGCATGTGTGTTCTTTCCACAAACCACACATGGATCAACCACTAGAGTCATTGCATGTTTGTTCTTATACTGAAACCATAAACCAGCACTAGAGTCATTGCATGTCTGTTCTTTTCCACAAACCATACATGGATCCACTGGACTCATTGAATTTGTTTTCTTTCCACAAACAACTTATGGATCAACCAGTGGTCATTGCATGTGTGTTCTTTCCACAAACCACATATGGACCCATTACAGTCATTGCATGTGTGTTATTTCCACAAACCACATGGATCAACCACTAGAGTCATTGCATGTGTCTTATTCCAAACCATACATGGATCAACCAATAGAGTCATTGCATGTGTGTTCTTATACTAAAACCAACAATAGAGTCATTGCATGTGTGTTCTTTTCGCAAACAAACATGGATCAACCACTAGAGTCATTGCATGTGTGTTCTTTCCACAAAACACACATGGATCAACCAGTGGTCATTTCATGTGTGTTCTTTCCACAAACCACATATGGATCAACCAGAGTCATTGCATGTGTGTTCTTTCCACAAACCACACATGGATCAACTAGGTCATTGCATGTGTGTTGTTTTCACAAACCACACATGGATCAACCACTAGAGTCATTGCATGTGTGTTCTTTCCACAAACCACACATGGATAAACCAGAGTCATTGCATGTGTGTTCTTTTCCACAAACCACACATGGATCAACCACTAGAGTCATTGCATGTTTGTTCTTATAATAAAACCATAAACCAGCACTAGAGTCATTGCATGTGTGTTCTTTACCACAAACCACACATGGAACCACTAGACACAAAGCATGGATGTTCGTTACCACAAACAACTTATGTATCAACCAGTGGTCATTGCATGTGTGTTTTTTCCACAAACCACATGTGGACCCATTACAGTCATTGCATGTGTTATTTCCACAAACCACACATGGATCAACCACTAGAGTCATTGCATGTGTTATTTCCACAAACCATACATGGATCAACCACTAGAGTCATTGCATGTGTGTTCTTATACTAAAACCAACACTAGAGTCATTGCATGTGTGTTCTTTTCACAAACCACACATGGATCAACCACTAGAGTCATTGCATGTGTGTTCTTTCCACAAACCACACATGGATCAACCAGTGGTCATTGCATGTGTGTTCTTTTCCACAAACCACACATGGATCCACTAGTGGTCATTGCATGTGTGTTCTTTCCACAAACCACATATGGATCAACCAGAGTCATTGCATGTGTGTTCTTTCCACAAACCACACATGGATCAACCACTAGAGTCATTGCATGTTTGTTCTTATTCTAAAACCACAAACCAGCACTAGAGTCATTGCATGTGTGTTCTTTTCCACAAACCTCACATGGATCCACCAGTGGTCATTGCATGTGTGTTCTTTTCACAAACCACATATGGATCAACCAGAGTCATTGCATGTGTGTTCTTTCCACAAACCACACATGGATCAACCACTAGAGTCATTGCATGTTTGTTCTTATACTGAAACCACAAACCAGCCACTAGAATCATTGCTTGTGTGTTCTTTCCACAAACCACATATGGATCCACTTGACTCATTGCATGTGTGTTCTTTTCCACAAACAACTTATGGATCAACCAGTGGTCATTGCATGTGTGTTCTTTCCACAAACCACACATGGATCAACCACTAGAGTCATTGCATGTTTGTTCTTATACTAAAACCACAAACCAGCACTAGAGTCATTGCATGTCTGTTCTTTCGCACAAACCACATGGATCCACTAGACTTATTGCATGTGTGTTCTTTTCCACAAACAACTTATGGATCAACCAGAGGTCATTGCATGTTTGTTCTTTCCACAAACCACATGTGGATCAACCACTAGAGTCATTGCATGTTTGTTTATACTAAAACCACAATGATGCACTAGAGTCATTGCATGTGTGTTCTTTTCCACAAACCACTCATGGATCCACCAGTGGTCATTGCATGTGTGTTCTTTCCACAAACCACACATGGATCAACCACTAGAGTCATTGCATGTGTGTTCTTATGAAACCACAAACCAACACTAGAGTCATTGCATGTGTGTTCTTTCCACCAACCACACATGGATCCACTAGACTCATTGCATGTGTGTTCTTTCCACAAACCACATGGATCAACCAGAGTCATTGCATGTGTGTTCTTTCCCCAAACCACAGGTGGACCCACCAGTCATTGCATGTGTGTTCTTTCCACAAACCACACATGGATCAACCACTAGAGTCATTGCATATGTGTTATTTCCACAAACCACATGGATCAACCACTAGAGTCATTACATGTGTTCTTATACTAAAACCAACACTAGAGTCATTGCATGTGTGTTCTTTCACAAACCACACATGGAACAACCACTAGAGTCATTACATGTGTGTTCTTTCCACAAACCACACATGGATCAACTAGTGGTCATTGCATGTGTGTTCTTTTCACAAACCACACATGGATCAACCACTAGAGTCATTGCATGTGTGTTCTTTCCACAAACCACATATGGATAAACCAGAGTCATTGCATGTGTGTTATTTCCACAAACCATACATGGATCAACCACTAGAGTCATTGCATGTTTGTTCTTATACTAAAACCATAAACTAGCACTAGAGTCATTGCATGTGTGTTCTTTTCCACAGACCACACATGGATCAACTAGACTCATTTCATGTGTGTTCTTTTCCACAAACAACTTATGGATCAACCAGTGGTCATTGCATGTGTGTTCTTTCCACAAACCACATGTGGACCCATTACAGTCATTGCATGTGTGTTATTTCCACAAACCACACATGGATCAACCACTAGAGTCATTGCATGTGTCTTATTTCCACAAACCATACATGGATCAACCACTAGAGTCATTGCATGTGTGTTCTTATACTAAAACCAACACTAGAGTCATTGCATGTGTGTTCTTTTCACAAACCACACATGGATCAACCACTAGAGTCATTGCATGTGTGTTCTTTCCACAAACCACACATGGATCAACCAGTGGTCATTGCATGTGTGTTCTTTCCACAAACCACATATGGATCAACCAGAGTCATTGCATGTGTGTTCTTTCCACAAACCACACATGGATCAACCACTAGAGTCATTGCATGTGCGTTATTTCCACAAACCACACATGGATCAACCACTAGATTCATTTCATGTGTGTTCTTATACTAAAACCAACACTAGAGTCATTGCATGTGTGTTCTTTCCACAAACCACACATGGATCCACTAGACTCATTGCATGTGTGTTCTTTTCCACAAACAACTTATGGATCAACCAGTGATCATTGCATGTGTGTTCTTTTCACAAACCACACATGGATCAACCACCAGAGTCATTGCATGTGTGTTCTTTCCACAAACCACATATGGATCCACTAGACTCATTGCATGTGTGTTCTTTTCCACAAACAACTTATGGATCAACCACTAGAGTCATTGCATGTTTGTTCTTATACTAAAACCATAAACCAGCACTAGAGTCATTGCATGTGTGTTCTTTTCCACAAACCACACATGGATCCACTAGACTCATTGCATGTGTGTTCTTTTCCACAAACAACTTATGGATCAACCAGTGGTCATTGCATGTGTGTTCTTTCCACAAACCACATGTGGACCCATTACAGTCATTGCATGTGTGTTATTTCCACAAACCACACATGGATCAACCACTAGAGCCATTGCATGTGTCTTATTGCCACAGACCATACATGGATCAACCACTAGAGTCATTGAATGTGTGTTCTTATACTAAAACCAACACTAGAGTCATTGCATGTGTGTTCTTTTCACAAACCACACATGGATCAACCACTAGAGTCATTGCATGTGTGTTCTTTCCACAAAACACACATGGATCAACCAGTGGTCATTGCATGTGTGTTCTTTCCACAAACCACATATGGATCAACCAGAGTCATTGCATGTGTGTTCTTTCCACAAACCACACATGGATCACAAACCACATGGATCAACCACTAGAGTCATTGCATGTGTGTTCTTTCCAAACCAAATATGGATCAACCATAGTCATTGCATGTGTGTTCTTTTCCACAAACCACACATGGATCAACCACTAGAGTCATTGCATGTTTGTTCTTATACTAAAACCACAAACCAACACTAGAGTCATTGCATGTGTGTTCTTTTCACAAACCACACATGGATCCACTAGCCTCATTGCATGTGTGTTCTTTTCCACAAACAACTTATGGATCAACCAGAGTCATTGCATGTGTGTTCTTTCCACAAACCACATGTGGACCCATTACAGTCATTGCATGTGTGTTATTTCCACAAACCACACATGGATCAACCACTAGAGTCATTGCATATGTGTTATTTCCACAAACCACACATGGATCAACCACTAGAGTCATTGCATGTGTGTTCTTATACTAAAACCAACACTAGAGTCATTGCATGTGTGTTCTTTTCACAACGCTCACATGCATCAACCACTAGAGTCATTGCATGTGTGTTCTTTCCACAAACCACGCATGGATCAACCAGTGGTCATTGCATGTGTGTTCTTTTCAACAAACCCAACATTGATCCACCTGTGTTCTTTGCTTGTGTTTTCTTTCCACAAACCACATATGGATCAACCAGAGTCATTGCATGTGTGTTCTTTCCACAAACCACACATGGATCAACCACTAGAGTCATTGCATATGTGTTATTTCCACAAACCACACATGGATCAACCACTAGATTCATTACATGTGTGTTCTTATACTAAAACCAACACTAGAGTCATTGCATGTGTGTTCTTTTCACAAACCACACATGGATCAACCACTAGAGTCATTCCATGTGTGTTCTTTCCACAAACCACACATGGATCAACCAGTTGTCATTGCATGTGTGTTCTTTTCCACAAACCACACTTGGATCAACCACTAGAGTCATTGCATCTGTGTTCTTTCCACAAACCACATATGGATAAACCAGAGTCATTGCATGTGTGTTCTTTCCACAAACCACACATGGATCAACCACTAGAGTCATTGCATGTTTGTTCTTATACTAAAACCATAAACCAGCACTAGAGTCATTGCATGTGTGTTCTTTTCCACAGACCACACATGGATCCACTAGACTCATTGCATGTGTGTTCTTGTCCACAAACAACTTATGGATCAACCAGTGGTCATTGCATGTGTGTTCTTTCCACAAACCACATGTGGACCAAATACAGTCATTGCATGTGTGTTATTTCCACAAACCAGACATGGATCAACCACTAGAGTCATTGCATGTGTCTTATTTCCACAAACCATACATGGATCAACCACTAGAGTCATTGCATGTGTGTTCTTATACTAAAACCAACACTAGAGTCATTGCATGTGTGTTCTTTTCACAAACCACACATGGATCAACCACTAGAGTCATTGCGTGTGTGTTCTTTCCACAAACCACACATGGATCAACCAGTGGTCATTGCATGTGTGTTCTTTCCACAAACCACATCTGGATCAACCAGAGTCATTGCATGTGTGTTCTTTCCACAAACCACACATGGATCAACCACTAGAGTCATTGCATATGTGTTATTTCCATAAACCACACATGGATCAACCACTAGATTCATTACATGTGTGTTCTTATACTAAAACCAACACTAGAGTCATTGCATGTGTGTTCTTTTCACAAACCACACATGGAACAACCACTAGAGTCATTACATGTGTGTTCTTTCCACAAACCACACATGGATCAACTAGTGGTCATTGCATGTGTGTTCTTTTCACAAACCACACATGGATCAACCACTAGAGTCATTGCATGTGTGTTCTTTCCACAAACCACATATGGATAAACCAGTGGTCATTGCATGTGTGTTCTTTCCACAAACCACACATGGATCAACCACTAGAGTCATTGCATGTTTGTTCTTATACTGAAACCATAAACCAGCACTAGAGTCATTGCATGTGTGTTCTTTTCCACAGACCACACATGGATCCACTAGACTCATTGCATGTGTGTTCTTTTCCACAAACAACTTATGGATCAACCAGTGGTCATTGCATGTGTGTTCTTTCCACAAACCACATATGGACCCATTACAGTCATTGCATGTGTTTTATTTCCACAAACCACACATGGATCAACCACTAGAGTTATTGCATGTGTCTTATTTCCCCAAACCATACATGGATCAACCACTAGAGTCATTGCATGTGTGTTCTTATACTAAAACCAACACTAGAGTCATTGCATGTGTGTTCTTTTCACAAACCACACATGGATCAACCACTAGAGTCATTGCATGTGTGTTCTTTCCACAAAACACACATGGATCAACCAGTGGTCATTGCATGTGTGTTCTTTCCACAAACCACATATGGATCAACCAGAGTCATTGCATGTGTGTTCTTTCCACAAACCACACATGGATCAACTAGTGGTCATTGCATGTGTGTTCTTTTCACAAACCACACATGGATCAACCACTAGAGTCATTGCATGTGTGTTCTTTCCACAAACCACATATGGATAAACCAGAGTCATTGCATGTCTGTTCTTTTCCACAAACCACACATGGATCAACCACTAGAGTCATTGCATGTTTGTTCTTATAATAAAACCATAAACCAGCACTAGAGTCATTGCATGTGTGTTCTTTTGCACAGACCACACATGGATCCACTAGACTCATTGCATGTATGTTCTTTTCCACAAACAACTTATGGATCAACCAGTGGTCATTGCATGTGTGTTCTTTCCACAAACCACATGTGGACCCATTACAGTCATCGCATGTGTGTTATTTCCACAAACCACACATGGATCAACCACTAGAGTCATTGCATGTGTCTTATTTCCACAAACCATACATGGATCAACCACTAGAGTCATTGCATGTGTGTTCTTATACTAAAACCAACACTAGAGTCATTGCATGTGTGTTCTTTTCACAAACCACACATGGATCAACCACTAGAGTCATTGCATGTGTGTTCTTTCCACAAACCACACATGGATCTACCAGTGGTCATTGCATGTGTGTTCTTTTCCACAAACCACACATGGATCCACCAGTGGTCATTGCATGTGTGTTCTTTCCACAAACCACTTATGGATCAACCAGAGTCATTGCATGTGTGTTCTTTCCACAAACCACACACGGATCAACCACTAGAGTCATTGCATGTTTGTTCTTATTCTAAAACCACAAACCAGCACTAGAGTCATTGCATGTGTGTTCTTTTACACAAACCACACATAGATCCACCAGTGGTCATTGCATGTGTGTTCTTTTCACAAACCACATATGGATCAACCAGAGTCATTGCATGTGTGTTCTTTCCACAAACCACACATGGATCAACCACTAGAGTCATTGCATGTTTGTTCTTATACTGAAACCACAAACCAGCCACTAGAATCATTGCATGTGTGTTCTTTTCCACAAACCACACATGGATCCACTAGACTCATTGCATGTGTGTTCTTTTCCACAAACAACTTATGGATCAACCAGTGGTCATTGCATGTGTGTTCTTTCCACAAACCACACATGGATCAACCACTAGAGTCATTGCATGTTTGTTCTTATACTAAAACCACAAACCAGCACCAGACGCATTGCATGTGTGTTCTATCGCACAAACCACACATGGAGCCACTAGACTCATTGCATGTGTGTTCTTTTCCACCAACAACTTATGGATCAACCAGAGGTATTGCATGTGTGTTCTTTCCACAAACTACATGTGGATCAACCACTAGAGTCATTGCATGTTTGTTCGTATACTAAAACCACAAACCTGCACTAGAGTCATTGCATGTGTGTTCTTTTCCACAAACCACACATGGATCCACCAGTGGTCATTGCATGTGTGTTCTTTCCACAAACCACACATGGATCAACCGCTAGAGTCATTGCATGTTTGTTCTTATACTGAAACCACAAACCAACACTAGAGTCATTGCATGTGTGTTCTTTTCCACAAACCACACATGGATCCACTAGACTCATTGCATGTGTGTTCTTTTCCACAAACAACTTATGGATCAACCAGAGTCATTGCATGTGTGTTCTTTCCACAAACCACATGTGGACCCATTACAGTCATTGCATCTGTGTTATTTCCACAAACTACACATCGATCAACCACTAGAGTTATTGCATATGTGTTATTTCCACAAACCATACATGGATCAACCACTAGAGTCATTGCAGGTGTGTTCTTATACTAAAACCAACACTAGAGTCATTGCATGTGTGTTCTTTTCACAAACCACACATGGAACAACCACTAGAGTCATTACATGTGTGTTCTTTCCACAAACCACACATGGATCAACTAGTGGTCATTGCATGTGTGTTCTTTTCATAAACCACACATGGATCAACCACTAGAGTCATTGCATGTGTGTTCTTTCCACAAACCACATATGGATAAACCAGAGTCATTGCATGTGTGTTCTTTTCCACAAACCACACATGGATCAACCACTAGAGTCATTGCATGTTTGTTCTTATACTAAAACCATAAACCAGCACTAGAGTCATTGCATGTGTGTTCTTTTCCACAGACCACACATGGATCCACTAGACTCATTGCATGTGTGTTCTTTTCCACAAACAACTTATGGATCAACCAGTGGTCATTGCATGTGTGTTCTTTCCACAAACCACATTTGGACCCATTACAGTCATTGCATGTGTGTTATTTCCACAAACCACACATGGATCAACCACTAGAGTCATTGCATGTGTCTTATTTCCACAAACCATACATGGATCAACCACTAGAGTCATTGCATGTGTGTTCTTATACTAAAACCAACACTAGAGTCATTGCATGTGTGTTCTTTTCACAAACCACACATGGATCAACCACTAGAGTCATTGCGTGTGTGTTCTTTCCACAAACCACACATGGATCAACCAGTGGTCATTGCATGTGTGTTCTTTCCACAAACCACATATGGATCAACCAGAGTCATTGCATGTGTGTTCTTTCCACAAACCACACATGGATCAACCACTAGAGTCATTGCATATGTGTTATTTCCATAAACCACACATGGATCAACCACTAGATTCATTACATGTGTGTTCTTATACTAAAACCAACACTAGAGTCATTGCATGTGTGTTCTTTTCACAAACCACACATGGAACAACCACTAGAGTCATTACATGTGTGTTCTTTCCACAAACCACACATGGATCAACTAGTGATCATTGCATGTGTGTTCTTTTCACAAACCACACATGGATCAACCACTAGAGTCATTGCATGTGTGTTCTTTCCACAAACCACATATGGATAAACCAGAGTCATTGCATGTGTGTTCTTTCCACAAACCACACATGGATCAACCACTAGAGTCATTGCATGTTTGTTCTTATACTGAAACCATAAACCAGCACTAGAGTCATTGCATGTGTGTTCTTTTCCACAGACCACACATGGATCCACTAGACTCATTGCATGTGTGTTCTTTTCCACAAACAACTTATGGATCAACCAGTGGTCATTGCATGTGTGTTCTTTCCACAAACCACATGTGGACCCATTACAGTCATTGCATGTGTTTTATTTCCACAAACCACACATGGATCAACCACTAGAGTTATTGCATGTGTCTTATTTCCCCAAACCATACATGGATCAACCACTAGAGTCATTGCATGTGTGTTCTTATACTAAAACCAACACTAGAGTCATTGCATGTGTGTTCTTTTCACAAACCACACATGGATCAACCACTAGAGTCATTGCATGTGTGTTATTTCCACAAACACACATGGATCAACCAGTGGTCATTGCATGTGTGTTCTTTCCACAATCCACATATGGATCAACCAGAGTCATTATATGTGTGTTCTTTCCACAAACCACACATGGATCAACTAGTTGTCATTGCATGTGTGTTCTTTTCACAAACCACACATGGATCAACCACTAGAGTCATTGCATGTGTGTTCTTTCCACAAACCACATATGGATAAACCAGAGTCATTGCATGTCTGTTCTTTTCCACAAACCACACATGGATCAACCACTAGAGTCATTGCATGTTTGTTCTTATAATAAAACCATAAACCAGCACTAGAGTCATTGCATGTGTGTTCTTTTGCACAGACCACACATGGATTCACTAGACTCATTGCATGTATGTTCTTTTCCACAAACAACTTATGGATCAACCAGTGGTCATTGCATGTGTGTTCTTTCCACAAACCACATGTGGACCCATTACAGTCATCGCATGTGTGTTATTTCCACAAACCACACATGGATCAACCACTAGAGTCATTGCATGTGTCTTATTTCCACAAACCATACATGGATCAACCACTAGAGTCATTGCATGTGTGTTCTTATACTAAAACCAACACTAGAGTCATTGCATGTGTGTTCTTTTCACAAACCACACATGGATCAACCACTAGAGTCATTGCATGTGTGTTCTTTCCACAAACCACACATGGATCTACCAGTGGTCATTGCATGTGTGTTCTTTTCCACAAACCACACATGGATCCACCAGTGGTCATTGCATGTGTGTTCTTTCCACAAACCACTTATGGATCAACCAGAGTCATTGCATGTGTGTTCTTTCCACAAACCACACACGGATCAACCACTAGAGTCATTGCATGTTTGTTCTTATTCTAAAACCACAAACCAGCACTAGAGTCATTGCATGTGTGTTCTTTTACACAAACCACACATAGATCCACCAGTGGTCATTGCATGTGTGTTCTTTTCACAAACCACATATGGATCAACCAGAGTCATTGCATGTGTGTTCTTTCCACAAACCACACATGGATCAACCACTAGAGTCATTGCATGTTTGTTCTTATACTGAAACCACAAACCAGCCACTAGAGTCATTGCATGTGTGTTCTTTTCCACAAACCACACATGGATCCACTAGACTCATTGCATGTGTGTTCTTTTCCACAAACAACTTATGGATCAACCAGTGGTCATTGCATGTGTGTTCTTTCCACAAACCACACATGGATCAACCACTAGAGTCATTGCATGTTTGTTCTTATACTAAAACCACAAACCAGCACCAGACGCATTGCATGTGTGTTCTATCGCACAAACCACACATGGAGCCACTAGACTCATTGCATGTGTGTTCTTTTCCACCAACAACTTATGGATCAACCAGAGGTATTGCATGTGTGTTCTTTCCACAAACTACATGTGGATCAACCACTAGAGTCATTGCATGTTTGTTCGTATACTAAAACCACAAACCTGCACTAGAGTCATTTTATGTGTGTTCTTTTCCACAAACCACACATGGATCCACCAGTGGTCATTGCATGTGTGTTCTTTCCACAAACCACACATGGATCAACCGCTAGAGTCATTGCATGTTTGTTCTTATACTGAAACCACAAACCAACACTAGAGTCATTGCATGTGTGTTCTTTTCCACAAACCACACATGGATCCACTAGACTCATTGCATGTGTGTTCTTTTCCACAAACAACTTATGGATCAACCAGAGTCATTGCATGTGTGTTCTTTCCACAAACCACATGTGGACCCATTACTGATCATTGCATCTGTTATTTCCACAAACTACACATCGATCAACCACTAGAGTTATTGCATATGTGTTATTTCCACAAACCATACATGGATCAACCACTAGAGTCATTGCAGGTGTGTTCTTATACTAAAACCAACACTAGAGTCATTGCATGTGTGTTCTTTTCACAAAGCACACATGGATCAACCACTAGAGTCATTGCATGTGTGTTCTTTCCACAAACCACACATGGATCAACCAGTGGTCATTGCATGTGTGTTCTTTTCCACAAACCACACAGGGATCCACCAGTGGTCATTGCATGTGTGTTCTTTCCACAAACCACATATGGATCAACCAGAGTCATTGCATGTGTGTTCTTTCCACAAACCACACATGGATCAACCACTAGAGTCATTGCATATGTGTTATTTCCACAAACCACACATGGATCAACCACTAGATTCATTACATGTGTGTTCTTATACTAAAACCAACACTAGAGTCATTGCATGTGTGTTCTTTTCACAAACCACACATGGAACAACCACTAGAGTCATTACATGTGTGTTCTTTCCACAAACCACACATGGATCAACTAGTGGTCATTGCATGTGTGTTCTTTTCATAAACCACACATGGATCAACCACTAGAGTCATTGCATGTGTGTTGTTTCCACAAACCACATATGGATAAACCAGAGTCATTGCATGTGTGTTCTTTTCCACAAACCACACATGGATCAACCACTAGAGTCATTGCATCTTTGTTCTTATACTGAAACCATAAACCAGCACTAGAGTCATTGCATGTGTGTTCTTTTCCACAGACCACACATGGATCCACTAGACTCATTGCATGTGTCTTATTTCCACAAACCATACATGGATCAACCACTAGAGTCATTGCATGTGTGTTCTTATACTAAAACCAACACTAGAGTCATTGCATGTGTGTTCTTTTCACAAACCACACATGGATCAACCACTAGAGTCATTGCATGTGTGTTCTTTCCACAAACCACACATGGATCAACCAGTGGTCATTGCATGTGTGTTCTTTCCACAAACCACATATGGATCAACCAGAGTCATTGCATGTGTGTTCTTTCCACAAACCACACATGGATCAACCACTAGAGTCATTGCATATGTGTTATTTCCATAAACCACACATGGATCAACTACTAGATTCATTACATGTGTGTTCTTATACTAAAACCAACACTAGAGTCATTGCATGTGTGTTCTTTTCACAAACCACACATGGAACAACCACTAGAGTCATTACATGTGTGTTCTTTCCACAAACCACACATGGATCAACTAGTGGTCATTGCATGTGTGTTCTTTTCACAAACCACACATGGATCAACCACTAGAGTCATTGCATGTGTGTTCTTTCCACAAACCACATATGGATAAACCAGAGTCATTGCATGTGTGTTCTTTTCCACAAACCACACATGGATCAACCACTAGAGTCATTGCATGTTTGTTCTTATACTGAAACCATAAACCAGCACTAGAGTCATTGCATGTGTGTTCTTTTCCACAGACCACACATGGATCCACTAGACTCATTGCATGTGTGTTCTTTTCCACAAACAACTTATGGATCAACCAGTGGTCATTGCATGTGTGTTCTTTCCACAAACCACATGTGGACCCATTACAGTCATTGCATGTGTGTTATTTCCACAAACCACACATGGATCAACCACTAGAGTCATTGCATGTGTCTTATTTCCACAAACCATACATGGATCAACCACTAGAGTCATTGCATGTGTGTTCTTATACTAAAACCAACACTAGAGTCATTGCATGTGTGTTCTTTTCACAAACCACACATGGATCAACCACTAGAGTCATTGCATGTGTGTTCTTTCCACAAAACACACATGGATCAACCAGTGGTCATTGCATGTGTGTTCTTTCCACAAACCACATATGGATCAACCAGAGTCATTGCATGTGTGTTCTTTCCACAAACCACACATGGATCAACCACTAGAGTCATTGCATATGTGTTACTTCCACAAACCACACATGGATGAACCACTAGATTCATTACATGTGTGTTCTTATACTAAAACCAACACTAGAGTCATTGCATGTGTGTTCTTTTCACAAACCACACATGGAACAACCACTAGAGTCATTACATGTGTGTTCTTTCCACAAACCACACATGGATCAACTAGTGGTCATTGCATGTGTGTTCTTTTCACAAACCACACATGGATCAACCACTAGAGTCATTGCATGTGTGTTCTTTCCACAAACCACATATGGATAAACCAGAGTCATTGCATGTCTGCTCTTTTCCACAAACCACACATGGATCAACCACTAGAGTCATTGCATGTTTGTTCTTATAATAAAACCATAAACCGACACTAGAGTCATTGCATGTGTGTTCTTTTCCACAGACCACACATGGATCCACTAGACTCATTGCATGTATGTTCTTTTCCACAAACAACTTATGGATCAACCAGTGGTCATTGCATGTGTGTTCTTTCTACAAACCACATGTGGACCCATTACAGTCATTGCATGTGTGTTATTTCCACAAACCACACATGGATCAACCACTAGAGTCATTGCATGTGTCTTATTTCCACAAACCATACATGGATCAACCACTAGAGTCATTGCATGTGTGTTCTTATACTAAAACCAACACTAGAGTCATTGCATGTGTGTTCTTTTCACAAACCACACATGGATCAACCACTAGAGTCATTGCATGTGTGTTCTTTCCACAAACCACACATGGATCAACCAGTGGTCATTGCATGTGTGTTCTTTTCCACAAACCACAAATGGATCCACCAGTGGTCATTGCATGTGTGTTCTTTCCACAAACCACATATGGATCAACCAGAGTCATTGCATGTGTGTTCTTTCCACAAACCACACACGGATCAACCACTAGAGTCATTGCATGTTTGTTCTTATTCTAAAACCACAAACCAGCACTAGAGTCATTGCATGTGTGTTCTTTTCCACAAACCACGCATGGATCCACTAGACTCATTGCATGTGTGTTATTTTCCACAAACAACTTATGGATCAACCAGTGGTCATTGCATTTGTGTTCTTTCCACAAACCACACATGGATCAACCACTAGAGTCATTGCATGTTTGTTCTTATACTAAAACCACAAACCAGCACCAGACGCATTGCATGTGTGTTCTATCGCACAAACCACACATGGAGCCACTAGACTCATTGCATGTGTGTTCTTTTCCACCAACAACTTATGGATCAACCAGAGGTATTGCATGTGTGTTCTTTCCACAAACCACACATGGATCCACCAGTGGTCATTGCATGTGTGTTCTTTCCACAAACCACTTATGGATCAACCAGAGTCATTGCATGTGTGTTCTTTCCACAAACCACACACGGATCAACCACTAGAGTCATTGCATGTTTGTTCTTATTCTAAAACCACAAACCAGCAGTAGAGTCATTACATGTGTGTTCTTTTACACAAACCACACATAGATCCACCAGTGGTCATTGCATGTGTGTTCTTTTCACAAACCACATATGGATCAACCAGAGTCATTGCATGTGTGTTCTTTCCACAAACCACACACTGATCAACCACTAGAGTCATTGCATGTTTGTTCTTATACTGAAACCACAAACCAGCACTAGAGTCATTGCATGTGTGTTCTTTTCCACAAACCACACATGGATCCACTAGACTCATTGCATGTGTGTTCTTTTCCACAAACAACTTATGGATCAACCAGTGGTCATTGCATGTGTGTTCTTTCCACAAACCACATGTGGACCCATTACAGTCATTGCATGTGTGTTATTTCCACAAACCACACATGGATCAACCACTAGAGTCATTGAATGTGTCTTATTTCCACAAACCATACATGGATCAACCACTAGAGGCATTGCATGTGTGTTCTTCTACTAAAACCAACACTAGAGTCATTGCATGTGTGTTCTTTTCACAAACCACACATGGATCAACCACTAGAGTCATTGCATGTGTGTTCTTTCCACAAACCACATATGGATCAACCAGTGGTCATTGCATGTGTGTTCTTTCCAGAAACCACACATGGATCAACCAGTGGTCATAGCATGTGTGTTCTTTCCACAAACCACACATGGATCAACCACTAGAGTCATTGCATATGTGTTATTTCCACAAACCACACATGGATCAACCACTAGATTCATTACATGTGTGTTCTTATACTAAAACCAACACTAGAGTCATTGCATGTGTGTTCTTTTCACAAACCACACATGGAACAACCACTAGAGTCATTACATGTGTGTTCTTTCCACAAACCACACATGGATCAACTAGTGGTCATTGCATGTGTGTTATTTTCACAAACCACACATGGATCAACCACTAGAGTCATTGCATGTGTGTTCTTTCCACAAACCACATATGGATAAACCAGAGTCATTGCATGTGTGTTCTTTCCACAAACCACACATGGATCAACCACTAGAGTCATTGCATGTTTGTTCTTATACTGAAACCACAAACCAGCACTAGAGTCATTGCATGTGTGTTCTTTTCCACAAACCACACATGGATCCACTAGACTCATTGCATGTGTGTTCTTTTCCACAAACAACTTATGGATCAACCAGTGGTCATTGCATGTGTGTTCTTTCCACAAACCACATGTGGACCCATTACAGTCATTGCATGTGTGTTATTTCCACAAACCACACATGGATCAACCACTAGAGTCATTGCATGTGTCTTATTTCCACAAACCATACATGGATCAACCACTAGTGTCATTGCATGTGTGTTCTTCTACTAAAACCAACACTAGAGTCATTGCATGTGTGTTCTTTTCACAAACCACACATGGATCAACCACTAGAGTCATTGCATGTGTGTTCTTTCCACAAACCACACATGGATCAACCAGTGGTCATTGCATGTGTGTTCTTTCCACAAACCACATATGGATCAACCAGAGTCATTGCATGTGTGTTCTTTCCACAAACCACACACGGATCAACCACTAGAGTCATTGCATATGTGTTATTTCCACAAACCACACATGGATCAACCACTAGATTCATTACATGTGTGTTCTTATACTAAAACCAACACTAGAGTCATTGCATGTGTGTTCTTTTCACAAACCACACATGGAACAACCACTAGAGTCATTACATGTGTGTTCTTTCCACAAACCACACATGGATCAACTAGTGGTCATTGCATGTGTGTTCTTTTCACAAACCACACATGGATCAACCACTAGAGTCATTGCATGTGTGTTCTTTCCACAAACCACATATGGATAAACCAGAGTCATTGCATGTGTGTTCTTTTCCACAAACCACATGGATCAACCACTAGAGTCATTGCATGTTTGTTCTTATGAAACCATAAACCAGCACTAGAGTCATGGCATGGGTGTGCTTTTCCACAAACCACACATGGATCAACTAGACTCATTGCATGTGTGTTCTTTTCCACAAACAACCTATGGATCAACCAGTGGTCATCGCATGAATGTTCTTTCCACAAACCACATGTGGACCCATTACAGTCATTGCATGTGTGTTATTTCCACAAACCACACATGGATCAACCACTAGAGTCATTGCATGTGTCTTATTTCCACAAACCATACATGGATCAACCACTAGAGTCATTGCATGTGTGTTCTTATACTAAAACCAACACTAGAGTCATTGCATGTGTGTTCTTTTCACAAACCACACATGGATCAACCACTAGAGTCATTGCATGTGTGTTCTTTCCACAAACCACACATGGATCAACCAGTGGTCATTGCATGTGTGTTCTTTCCACAAACCACATATGGATCAACCAGAGTCATTGCATGTGTGTTCTTTCCACAAACCACACATGGATCAACCACTAGAGTCATTGCATATGTGTTACTTCCACAAACCACACATGGATCAACCACTAGATTCATTACATGTGTGTTCTTATACTAAAACCAACACTAGAGTCATTGCATGTGTGTTCTTTTCACAAACCACACATGGAACAACCACTAGAGTCATTACATGTGTGTTCTTTCCACAAACCACACATGGATCAACTAGTGGTCATTGCATGTGTGTTCTTTTCACAAACCACACATGGATCAACCACTAGAGTCATTGCATGTGTGTTCTTTCCACAAACCATATATGGATAAACCAGAGTCATTGCATGTCTGTTCTTTTCCACAAACCACACATGGATCAACCACTAGATTCATTGCATGTTTGTTCTTATAATAAAACCATAAACCAACACTAGAGTCATTGCATGTGTGTTCTTTTGCACAGACCACACATGGATTCACTAGACTCATTGCATGTATGTTCTTTTCCACAAACAACTTATGGATCAACCAGTGGTCATTGCATGTGTGTTCTTTCCACAAACCACATGTGGACCCATTACAGTCATCGCATGTGTGTTATTTCCACAAACCACACATGGATCAACCACTAGAGTCATTGCATGTGTCTTATTTCCACAAACCATACATGGATCAACCACTAGAGTCATTGCATGTGTGTTCTTATACTAAAACCAACACTAGAGTCATTGCATGTGTGCTCTTTTCAGAAACCACACATGGATTAACCACTAGAGTCATTGCATGTGTGTTCTTTCCACAAACCACACATGGATCTACCAGTGGTCATTGCATGTGTGTTCTTTTCCACAAACCACACATGGATCCACCAGTGGTCATTGCATGTGTGTTCTTTCCACAAACCACTTATGGATCAACCAGAGTCATTGCATGTGTGTTCTTTCCACAAACCACACACGGATCAACCACTAGAGTCATTGCATGTTTGTTCTTATTCTAAAACCACAAACCAGCACTAGAGTCATTGCATGTGTGTTCTTCTACACAAACCACACATAGATCCACCAGTGGTCATTGCATGTGTGTTCTTTTCACAAACCACATATGGATCAACCAGATTCATTGCATGTGTGTTCTTTCCACAAACCACACATGGATCAACCACTAGAGTCATTGCATGTTTGTTCTTATACTGAAACCACAAACCAGCACTAGAGTCATTGCATGTGTGTTCTTTTCCACAAACCACACATGGATCCACTAGACTCATTGCATGTGTGTTCTTTTCCACAAACAACTTATGGATCAACCAGTGGTCATTGCATGTGTGTTCTTTCCACAAACCACACATAGATCAACCACTAGAGTCATTGCATGTTTGTTCTTATACTAAAACCACAAACCCGCACCTGAGTCATTGCATGTGTGTTCTTTCCCATTAACCACACGTGGATCCACTAGACTCATTGCATGTGTGTTCTTTTCCACAAACAACTTATGGATCAACCAGAGTCATTGCATGTGTGTTCTTTCCACAAACTACATGTGGATCAACCACTAGAGTCATCGCATGTTTGTTCCTATACTAAAACAACAAACCAGCACTAGAGTTATTGCATGTGTGTTCTTTTCCACAAACCACATATGGATCCACCAGTGGTCATTGCATGTGTGTTCTTTCCACAAACCACATATGGATCAACCAGAGTCATTGCATGTGTGTTCTTTCCACAAACCACACATGGATCAACCACTAGAGTTATTGCATTTTGTTCTTATACGGAAACCACAAACCAGCACTAGAGTCATTGCATGTGTGTTCTTTTCCACAAACCACGCATGGATCCACTAGACTCATTGCATGTGTGTTATTTTCCACAAACAACTTATGGATCAACCAGTGGTCATTGCATTTGTGTTCTTTCCACAAACCACACATGGATCAACCACTAGAGTCATTGCATGTTTGTTCTTATACTAAAACCTCAAACCAGCACCAGACGCATTGCATGTGTGTTCTTTCGCACAAACCACACATGGAGCCACTAGACTCATTGCATGTGTGTTCTTTTCCACCAACAACTTATGGATCAACCAGAGGTATTGCATGTGTGTTCTTTCCACAAACTACATGTGGATCAACCACTAGAGTCATTGCATGTTTGTTCGTATACTAAAACCACAAACCTGCACTAGAGTCATTGCATGTGTGTTCTTTTCCACAAACCACACATGGATCCACCAGTGGTCATTGCATGTGTGTTATTTCCACAAACCACAAATGGATCAACTAGTGGTCATTGCATGTGTGTTCTTTTCACAAACCACACATGGATCAACCACTAGAGTCATTGCATGTGTGTTCTTCCCACAAACCACATATGGATAAACCAGAGTCATTGCATGTGTGTTCTTTTCCACAAACCACACATGGATCAACCACTAGAGTCATTGCATGTTTGTTCTTATACTGAAACCATAAACCAGCACTAGAGTCATTGCATGTGTGTTCTTTTCCACAGACCACACATGGATCCACTAGACTCATTGCATGTGTGTTCTTTTCCACAAACAACTTATGGATCAACCAGTGGTCATTGCATGTGTGTTCTTTCCACAAACGACATGTGGACCCATTACAGTCATTGCATGTGTGTTATTTCCACAAACCACACATGGATCAACCACTAGAGTCATTGCATATGTCTTATTTCCACAAACCATACATGGATAAACCACTAGAGTCATTGCATGTGTGTTCTTATACTAAAACCAACACTAGAGTCATTGCATGTGTGTTCTTTTCACAAACCACACATGGAACAACCACTAGAGTCATTACATGTGTGTTCTTTCCACAAACCACACATGGATCAACTAGTGGTCATTGCATGTGTGTTCTTTTCAGAAACCACACATGGATCAACCACTAGAGTCATTGCATGTGTGTTCTTTCCACAAACCACATATGGATAAACCAGAGTCATTGCATGTGTGTTCTTTTCCACAAACCACACATGAATCAACCACTAGAGTCATTGCATGTTTGTTCTTATACTGAAACCATAAACCAGCACTAGAGTCATTGCATGTGTGTTCTTTTCCACAAACAACTTATGGATCAACCAGTGGTCATTGCATGTGTGTTCTTTCCACAAACCACATGTGGACCCATTACAGTCATTGCATGTGTGTTATTTCCACAAACCACACATGGATCAACCACTAGAGTCATTGCATGTGTCTTATTTCCACAAACCATACATGGATCAACCACTAGAGTCATTGCATGTGTGTTCTTATACTAAAACCAACACTAGAGTCATTGCATGTGTGTTCTTTTCACAAACCACACATGGATCAACCACTAGAGTCATTGCATGTGTGTTCTTTCCACAAACCACACATGGATCAACCAGTGGTCATTGCATGTGTGTTCTTTCCACAAACCACATATGGATCAACCCGAGTCATTGCATGTGTGTTCTTTCCGCAAACCACATATGGATCAACCAGAGTCATTGCATGTGTGGTCTTTCCACAAACCACACATGGATCAACCACTAGAGTCATTGCATGTTTGTTCTTATACTAAAACCATAAACCAGCACTAGAGCCATTGCATGTGTGTTCTTTTCCACAGACCACACATGGATCCACTAGACTCATTGCATGTATGTTCTTTTCCACAAACAACTTATGGATCAACCAGTGGTCATTGCATGTGTGTTCTTTCCACAAACCACATGTGGACCCATTATAGTCATTGCATGTGTGTTATTTCCACAAACCACACATGGATCAACCACTAGAGTCATTGCATGTGTCTTATTTCCACAAACCATACATGGATCAACCACTAGAGTCATTGCATGTGTGTTCTTATACTAAAACCAACACTAGAGTCATTGCATGTGTGTTCTTTTCACAAACCACACATGGATCAACCACTAGAGTCATAGCATGTGTGTTCTTTCCACAAACCACACATGGATCAACCAGTGGTCATTGCATGTGTGTTCTTTTCCACAAACCACACATGGATCCACCAGTGGTCATTGCATGTGTGCTCTTTCCACAAACCACATATGGATCAACCAGAGTCATTGCATGTGTGTTCTTTCCACAAACCACACACGGATCAACCACTAGAGTCATTGCATGTTTGTTCTTATTCTAAAACCACAAACCAGCACTAGAGTCATTGCATGTGTGTTATTTTCCACAAACCACACATGGATCCACCAGTGGTCATTGCATGTATGTTCTTTCCACAAACCACATATGGATCAACCAGAGTCATTGCATGTGTGTTCTTTCCATAAACCACACATGGATCAACCACTAGAGTCATTGCATGTTTGTTCTTATACTAAAACCACAAACCCGCACCAGAGTCATTGCATGTGTGTTCTTTCCCATAAACCACACATGGATCCACTAGACTCATTGCATGTTTGTTCTTTTCCACAAACAACTTATGGATCAACCAGTGGTCATTGCATGTGTGTTCTTTCCACAAACCACATTTGGACCCATTACAGTCATTGCATGTGTGTTATTTCCACAAACCACACATGGATCAACCACTAGAGTCATTGCATGTGTCTTATTTCCACAAACCATACATGGATCAACCACTAGAGTCATTGCATGTGTGTTCTTCTACTAAAACCAACACTAGAGTCATTGCATGTGTGTTCTTTTCACAAACCACACATGGATCAACCACTAGAGTCATTGCATGTGTGTTCTTTCCACAAACCACACATGGATCAACCAGTGGTCATTGCATGTGTGTTCTTTCCACAAACCACATATGGATCAACCAGAGTCATTGCATGTGTGTTCTTTCCACAAACCACACATGGATCAACCACTAGAGTCATTGCATATGTGCTATTTCCACAAACCACACATGGATCAACCACTAGATTCATTACATGTGTGTTCTTATACTAAAACCAACACTAGAGTCATTGCATGTGTGTTCTTTTCACAAACCACACATGGAACAACCACTAGAGTCATTACATGTGTGTTCTTTCCACAAACCACACATGGATCAACTAGTGGTCATTGCATGTGTGTTCTTTTCACAAACCACACATGGATCAACCACTAGAGTCATTGCATGTGTGTTCTTTCCAACAACCACATATGGATAAACCAGAGTCATTGCATGTGTGTTCTTTTCCACAAACCACACATGGATCAACCACTAGAGTCATTGCATGTTTGTTCTTATACTGAAACCATAAACCAGCACTAGAGTCATTGCATGTGTGTTCTTTCACAGACCACATGGATCCACTAGACTCATTGCATGTGTGTTCTTTTCCACAAACAACTTATGGATCAACCAGTGGTCATTGCATGTGTGTTCTTTCCACAAACCACATGTGGACCCATTACAGTCATTGCATGTGTGTTATTTCCACAAACCACACATGGATCAACCACTAGAGTGATTGCATGTGTCTTATTTCCACAAACCATACATGGATCAACCACTAGAGTCATTGCATGTGTGTTCTTATACTAAAACCAACACTAGAGTCATTGCATGTGTGTTCTTTTCACAAACCACACATGGATCAACCACTAGAGTCATTGCATGTGTATTCTTTCCACAAACCACACATGGATCAACCAGTGGTCATTGCATGTGTGTTCTTTCCACAAACCACATATGGATCAACCAGAGTCATTGCATGTGTGTTCTTTCCACAAACCACACATGGATCAACCACTAGAGTCATTGCATATGTGTTACTTCCACAAACCACACATGGATCAACCACTAGATTCATTACATGTGTGTTCTTATACTAAAACCAACAATAGAGTCATTGCATGTGTGTTCTTTTCACAAACCACACATGGAACAACCACTAGAGTCATTACATATGTGTTCTTTCCACAAACCACACATGGATCAACTAGTGGTCATTGCATGTGTGTTCTTTTCACAAACCACACATGGATCAACCACTAGAGTCATTGCATGTGTGTTCTTTCCACAAACCATATATGGATAAACCAGAGTCATTGCATGTCTGTTCTTTTCCACAAACCACACATGGATCAACCACTAGATTCATTGCATGTTTGTTCTTATAATAAAACCATAAACCAGCACTAGAGTCATTGCATGTGTGTTCTTTTCCACAGACCACACATGGATCCACTAGACTCATTGCATGTATGTTCTTTTCCACAAACAACTTATGGATCAACCAGTGGTCATTGCATGTGTGTTCTTTCCACAAACCACATGTGGACCCATTACAGTCATCGCATGTGTGTTATTTCCACAAACCACACATGGATCAACCACTAGAGTCATTGCATGTGTCTTATTTCCACAAATCATACATGGATCAACCACTAGAGTCATTGCATGTGTGTTCTTATACTAAAACCAACACTAGAGTCATTGCATGTGTGTTCTTTTCAGAAACCACACATGGATTAACCACTAGAGTCATTGCATGTGTGTTCTTTCCACAAACCACACATGGATCTACCAGTGGTCATTGCATGTGTGTTCTTTTCCACAAACCACACATAGATCCACCAGTGGTCATTGCATGTGTGTTCTTTCCACAAACCACTTATGGATCAACCAGAGTCATTGCATGTGTGTTCTTTCCACAAACCACACACGGATCAACCACTAGAGTCATTGCATGTTTGTTCTTATTCTAAAACCACAAACCAGCACTAGAGTCATTGCATGTGTGTTATTTTCCACAAACCACACATGGATCCACCAGTGGTCATTGCATGTATGTTCTTTCCACAAACCACATATGGATCAACCAGAGTCATTGCATGTGTGTTCTTTCCATAAACCACACATGGATCAACCACTAGAGTCATTGCATGTTTGTTCTTATACTAAAACCACAAACCCGCACCAGAGTCATTGCATGTGTGTTCTTTCCCATAAACCACACATGGATCCACTAGACTCATTGCATGTTTGTTCTTTTCCACAAACAACTTATGGATCAACCAGTGGTCATTGCATGTGTGTTCTTTCCACAAACCACATTTGGACCCATTACAGTCATTGCATGTGTGTTATTTCCACAAACCACACATGGATCAACCACTAGAGTCATTGCATGTGTCTTATTTCCACAAACCATACATGGATCAACCACTAGAGTCATTGCATGTGTGTTCTTCTACTAAAACCAACACTAGAGTCATTGCATGTGTGTTCTTTTCACAAACCACACATGGATCAACCACTAGAGTCATTGCATGTCTGTTCTTTTCCACAAACCACACATGGATCCACCAGTGGTCATTGCATGTGTGTTCTTTCCACAAACCACATATGGATCAACCAGAGTCATTGCATGTGTGTTCTTTCCACAAACCACACATGGATCAACCACTAGAGTCATTGCATATGTGCTATTTCCACAAACCACACATGGATCAACCACTAGATTCATTACATGTGTGTTCTTATACTAAAACCAACACTAGAGTCATTGCATGTGTGTTCTTTTCACAAACCACACATGGAACAACCACTAGAGTCATTACATGTGTGTTCTTTCCACAAACCACACATGGATCAACTAGTGGTCATTGCATGTGTGTTCTTTTCACAAACCACACATGGATCAACCACTAGAGTCATTGCATGTGTGTTCTTTCCAACAACCACATATGGATAAACCAGAGTCATTGCATGTGTGTTCTTTTCCACAAACCACACATGGATCAACCACTAGAGTCATTGCATGTTTGTTCTTATACTGAAACCATAAACCAGCACTAGAGTCATTGCATGTGTGTTCTTTTCCACAGACCACACATGGATCCACTAGACTCATTGCATGTGTGTTCTTTTCCACAAACAACTTATGGATCAACCAGTGGTCATTGCATGTGTGTTCTTTCCACAAACCACATGTGGACCCATTACAGTCATTGCATGTGTGTTATTTCCACAAACCACACATGGATCAACCACTAGAGTGATTGCATGTGTCTTATTTCCACAAACCATACATGGATCAACCACTAGAGTCATTGCATGTGTGTTCTTATACTAAAACCAACACTAGAGTCATTGCATGTGTGTTCTTTTCACAAACCACACATGGATCAACCACTAGAGTCATTGCATGTGTATTCTTTCCACAAACCACACATGGATCAACCAGTGGTCATTGCATGTGTGTTCTTTCCACAAACCACATATGGATCAACCAGAGTCATTGCATGTGTGTTCTTTCCACAAACCACACATGGATCAACCACTAGAGTCATTGCATATGTGTTACTTCCACAAACCACACATGGATCAACCACTAGATTCATTACATGTGTGTTCTTATACTAAAACCAACAATAGAGTCATTGCATGTGTGTTCTTTTCACAAACCACACATGGAACAACCACTAGAGTCATTACATATGTGTTCTTTCCACAAACCACACATGGATCAACTAGTGGTCATTGCATGTGTTCTTTTCACAAACCACACATGGATCAACCACTAGAGTCATTGCATGTGTGTTCTTTCCACAAACCATATATGGATAAACCAGAGTCATTGCATGTCTGTTCTTTTCCACAAACCACACATGGATCAACCACTAGATTCATTGCATGTTTGTTCTTATAATAAAACCATAAACCAGCACTAGAGTCATTGCATGTGTGTTCTTTTCCACAGACCACACATGGATCCACTAGACTCATTGCATGTATGTTCTTTCCACAAACAACTTATGGATCAACCAGTGGTCATTGCATGTGTTCTTTCCACAAACCACATGTGGACCCATTACAGTCATCGCATGTGTTATTTCCACAAACCACACATGGATCAACCACTAGAGTCATTGCATGTGTCTTATTTCCACAAATCATACATGGATCAACCACTAGAGTCATTGCATGTGTGTTCTTATACTAAAACCAACACTAGAGTCATTGCATGTGTGTTCTTTTCAGAAACCACACATGGATTAACCACTAGAGTCATTGCATGTGTGTTCTTTCCACAAACCACACATGGATCTACCAGTGGTCATTGCATGTGTGTTCTTTTCCACAAACCACACATAGATCCACCAGTGGTCATTGCATGTGTGTTCTTTCCACAAACCACTTATGGATCAACCAGAGTCATTGCATGTGTGTTCTTTCCACAAACCACACACGGATCAACCACTAGAGTCATTGCATGTTTGTTCTTATTCTAAAACCACAAACCAGCACTAGAGTCATTGCATGTGTGTTCTTTTACACAAACCACACATAGATCCACCAGTGGTCATTGCATGTGTGTTCTTTTCACAAACCACATATGGATCAACCAGAGTCATTGCATGTGTGTTCTTTCCACAAACCACACATGGATCAACCACTAGAGTCATTGCATGTTTGTTCTTATACTGAAACCACAAACCAGCACTAGAGTCATTGCATGTGTGTTCTTTTCCACAAACCACACATGGATCCACTAGACTCATTGCATGTGTGTTATTTTCCACAAACAACTTATGGATCAACCAGTGGTCATTGCATGTGTGTTCTTTCCACAAACCACACATAGATCAACCACTAGAGTCATTGCATGTTTGTTCTTATACTAAAACCACAAACCCGCACCTGAGTCATTGCATGTGTGTTCTTTCCCATTAACCACACGTGGATCCACTAGACTCATTGCATGTGTGTTCTTTTCCACAAACAACTTATGGATCAACTAGAGTCATTGCATGTGTGTTCTTTCCACAAACTACATGTGGATCAACCACTAGAGTCATTGCATGTTTGTTCCTATACTAAAACAACAAACCAGCACTAGAGTTATTGCATGTGTGTTCTTTTCCACAAACCACATATGGATCCACCAGTGGTCATTGCATGTGTGTTCTTTCCACAAACCACATATGGATCAACCAGAGTCATTGCATGTGTGTTCTTTCCACAAACCACACATGGATCAACCACTAGAGTCATTGCATTTTGTTCTTATACGGAAACCACAAACCAGCACTAGAGTCATTGCATGTGTGTTCTTTTCCACAAACCACGCATGGATCCACTAGACTCATTGCATGTGTGTTATTTTCCACAAACAACTTATGGATCAACCAGTGGTCATTGCATTTGTGTTCTTTCCACAAACCACACATGGATCAACCACTAGAGTCATTGCATGTTTGTTCTTATACTAAAACCTCAAACCAGCACCAGACGCATTGCATGTGTGTTCTTTCGCACAAACCACACATGGAGCCACTAGACTCATTGCATGTGTGTTCTTTTCCACCAACAACTTATGGATCAACCAGAGGTATTGCATGTGTGTTCTTTCCACAAACTACATGTGGATCAACCACTAGAGTCATTGCATGTTTGTTCGTATACTAAAACCACAAACCTGCACTAGAGTCATTGCATGTGTGTTCTTTTCCACAAACCACACATGGATCCACCAGTGGTCATTGCATGTGTGTTCTTTCCACAAACCACACATGGATCAACTAGTGGTCATTGCATGTGTGTTCTTTTCACAAACCACACATGGATCAACCACTAGAGTCATTGCATGTGTGTTCTTCCCACAAACCACATATGGATAAACCAGAGTCATTGCATGTGTGTTCTTTTCCACAAACCACACATGGATCAACCACTAGAGTCATTGCATGTTTGTTCTTATACTGAAACCATAAACCAGCACTAGAGTCATTGCATGTGTGTTCTTTTCCACAGACCACACATGGATCCACTAGACTCATTGCATGTGTGTTCTTTTCCACAAACAACTTATGGATCAACCAGTGGTCATTGCATGTGTGTTCTTTCCACAAACCACATGTGGACCCATCACAGTCATTGCATGTGTGTTATTTCCACAAACCACACATGGATCAACCACTAGAGTCATTGCATGTGTCTTATTTCCACAAACCATACATGGATCAAACACTAGAGTCATTGCATGTGTGTTCTTATACTAAAACCAACACTAGAGTCATTGCATGTGTGTTCTTTTCACAAACCACACATGGAACAACCACTAGAGTCATTACATGTGTGTTCTTTCCACAAACCACACATGGATCAACAAGTGGTCATTGCATGTGTGTTCTTTTCAGAAACCACACATGGATCAACCACTAGAGTCATTGCATGTGTGTTCTTTCCACAAACCACATATGGATAAACCAGAGTCATTGCATGTGTGTTCTTTTCCACAAACCACACATGGATCAACCACTAGAGTCATTGCATGTTTGTTCTTATACTGAAACCATAAACCAGCACTAGAGTCATTGCATGTGTGTTCTTTTCCACAAACAACTTATGGATCAACCAATGGTCATTGCATGTGTGTTCTTTCCACAAACCACATGTGGACCCATTACAGTCATTGCATGTGTGTTATTTCCACAAACCACACATGGATCAACCACTAGAGTCATTGCATGTGTCTTATTTCCACAAACCATACATGGATCAACCACTAGAGTCATTGCATGTGTGTTCTTATACTAAAACCAACACTAGAGTCATTGCATGTGTGTTCTTTTCACAAACCACACATGGATCAACCACTAGAGTCATTGCATGTGTGTTCTTTCCACAAACCACACATGGATCAACCAGTGGTCATTGCATGTGTGTTCTTTCCACAAACCACATATGGATCAACCAGAGTCATTGCATGTGTGTTATTTCCGCAAACCACATATGGATCAACCAGAGTCATTGCATGTGTGGTCTTTCCACAAACCACACATGGATCAACCACTAGAGTCATTGCATGTTTGTTCTTATACTAAAACCATAAACCAGCACTAGAGCCATTGCATGTGTGTTCTTTTCCACAGACCACACATGGATCCACTAGACTCATTGCATGTATGTTCTTTTCCACAAACAACTTATGCATCAACCAGTGGTCATTGCATGTGTGTTCTTTCCACAAACCACATGTGGACCCATTATAGTCATTGCATGTGTGTTATTTCCACAAACCACACATGGATCAACAACTAGAGTCATTGCATGTGTCTTATTTCCACAAACCATACATGGATCAACCACTAGAGTCATTGCATGTGTGTTCTTATACTAAAACCAACACTAGAGTCATTGCATGTGTGTTCTTTTCACAAACCACACATGGATCAACCACTAGAGTCATAGCATGTGTGTTCTTTCCACAAACCACACATGGATCAACCAGTGGTCATTGCATGTGTGTTCTTTTCCACAAACCACACATGGATCCACCAGTGGTCATTGCATGTGTGTTCTTTCCACAAACCACATATGGATCAACCAGAGTCATTGCATGTGTGTTCTTTCCACAAACCACACACGGATCAACCACTAGAGTCATTGCATGTTTGTTCTTATTCTAAAACCACAAACCAGCACTAGAGTCATTGCATGTGTGTTATTTTCCACAAACCACACATGGATCCACCAGTGGTCATTGCATGTATGTTCTTTCCACAAAACACATATGGATCAACCAAAGTCATTGCATGTGTGTTCTTTCCACAAACCACACATGGATCGACCACTAGAGTCATTGCATGTTTGTTCTTATACTTAAACCACAAACCAGCACTAGAGTCATTGCATGTGTGTTCTTTTCCACAAACCACACATGGATCCACTAGACTCATTGCATGTGTGTTCTTTTCCACAAACAACTTATGGATCAACCAGTGGTCATTGCATGTGTGTTCTTTCCACAAACCACACATGGATCAACCACTAGAGTCATTGCATGTTTGTTCTTATACTAAAACCACAAACCCGCACCAGAGTCATTGCATCTGTGTTCTTTCCCATAAACCACACATGGATCCACTAGACTCATTGCATGTGTGTTCTTTTCCACAAACAACTTATGGATCAACCAGAGTCATTGCATGTGTGTTCTTTCCACAAACTACATGTGGATCAACCACTAGAGTCATTGCATGTTTGTTCCTATACTAAAACCACAAACCAGCACTAGAGTCATTGCATGTGTGTTCTTTTCCACAAACCACATGGATCCACCAGTGGTCATTGCATGTGTGTTCTTTCCACAAACCACATATGGATCAACCAGAGTCATTGCATGTGTGTTCTTTCCACAAACCACACATGGATCAACCACTAGAGTCATTGCATGTTTGTTCCTATACTAAAACCACAAACCAGCACTAGAGTCATTGCATGTGTGTTCTTTTCCACAAACCATGAATGGATCCACTAGACTCATTGCATGTGTGTTATTTTCCACAAACAACTTATGGATGAAACAGTGGTCATTGCATTTGTGTTCTTTCCACAAACCACACATGGATCAACCACTAGAGTCATTGCATGTTTGTTCTTATACTAAAACCACAAACCAGCACCAGACGCACTGCATGTCTGTTCTTTCGCACAAACCACACATGGAGCCACTAGACTCATTGCATGTGTGTTCTTTTCCACCAACAACTTATGGATCAACCAGAGGTATTGCATGTGTGTTCTTTCCACAAACTACATGTGGATCAACCACTAGAGTCATTGCATGTTTGTTCGTATACTAAAACCACAAACCTGCACTAGAGTCATTGCATGTGTGTTCTTTTCCACAAACCACACATGGATCCACCAGTGGTCATTGCATGTGTGTTGTTTCCACAAACCACACATGGATCAACCGCTAGAGTCATTGCATGTTTGTTCTTATACTGAAACCACAAACCAACACTAGAGTCATTGCATGTGTGTTCTTTTCCACAAACCACACATGGATCCACTAGACTCATTGCATGTGTGTTCTTTTCCACAAACAACTTATGGATCAACCAGAGTCATTGCATGTGTGTTCTTTCCACAAACCACATGTGGACCCATTACAGTCATTGCATCTGTGTTATTTCCACAAACTACACATCGATCAACCACTAGAGTTATTGCATATGTGTTATTTCCACAAACCATACATGGATCAACCACTAGAGTCATTGCATGTGTGTTCTTATACTAAAACCAACACTAGAGTCATTGCATGTGTGTTCTTTTCACAAAGCACACATGCATCAACCACTAGAGTCATTGCATGTGTGTTCTTTCCACAAACCACACATGGATCAACCAGTGGTCATTGCATGTGTGTTCTTTTCCACAAACCACACATGGATCCACCAGTGGTCATTGCATGTGTGTTCTTTCCACAAACCACATATGGATCAACCAGAGTCATTGCATGTGTGTTCTTTCCACAAACCACACACGGATCAACCACTAGAGTCATTGCATGTTTGTTCTTATTCTAAAACCACAAACCAGCACTAGAGTCATTGCATGTGTGTTATTTTCCACAAACCACACATGGATCCACCAGTGGTCATTGCATGTATGTTCTTTCCACAAACCACATATGGATCAACCAGAGTCATTGCATGTGTGTTCTTTCCATAAACCACACATGGATCAACCACTAGAGTCATTGCATGTTTGTTCTTATACTGAAACCACAAACCAGCACTAGAGTCATTGCATGTGTGTTCTTTTCCACAAACCACACATGGATCCACTAGACTCATTGCATGTGTGTTCTTTTCCACAAACAACTTATGGATCAACCAGTGGTCATTGCATGTGTGTTCTTTCCACAAACCACACATGGATCAACCACTAGAGTCATTGCATGTTTGTTCTTATACTAAAACCACAAACCCGCACCAGAGTCATTGCATGTGTGTTCTTTCCCATAAACCACACATGGATCCACTAGACTCATTGCATGTTTGTTCTTTTCCACAAACAACTTATGGATCAACCAGAGTCATTGCATGTGTGATCTTTCCACAAACTACATGTGGATCAACCACTAGAGTCATTGCATGTTTGTTCCTATACTAAAACCACAAACCAGCACTAGAGTTATTGCTTGTGTGTTCTTTTCCACAAACCACAGATGGATCCACCAGTGGTCATTGCATGTGTGTTCTTTCCACAAACCACATATGGATCAACCAGAGTCATTGCATGTGTGTTCTTTCCACAAACCACACATGGATCAACCACTAGAGTCATTGCATGTTTGTTCTTATACGGAAACCACAAACCAGCACTAGAGTCATTGCATGTGTGTTCTTTTCCACAAACCACGCATGGATCCACTAGACTCATTGCATGTGTGTTATTTTCCACAAACAACTTATGGATCAACCAGTGGTCATTGCATTTGTGTTCTTTCCACAAACCACACATGGATCAACCACTACAGTCATTGCATGTTTGTTCTTATACTAAAACCACAAACCAGCACCAGACGCATTGCATGTGTGTTCTTTCGCACAAACCACACATGGAGCCACTAGACTCATTGCATGTGTGTTCTTTTCCACCAACAACTTATGGATCAACCAGAGGTATTACATGTGTGTTCTTTTCACAAACTACATGTGGATCAACCACTAGAGTCATTGCATGTTTGTTCGTATACTAAAACCACAAACCTGCACTAGAGTCATTGCATGTGTGATCTTTTACACAAACCACACATGGATCCACCAGTGGTTATTGCATGTGTGTTCTTTCCACAAACCACACATGGATCAACCGCTAGAGTCATTGCATGTTTGTTCTTCTACTGAAACCACAAACCAACACTAGAGTCATTGCATGTGTGTTCTTTTCCACAAACCACACATGGATCCACTAGACTCATTGCATGTGTGTTCTTTTCCACAAACAACTTATGGATCAACCAGAGTCATTGCATGTGTGTTCTTTCCACAAACCACATGTGGACCCATTACAGTCATTGCATCTGTGTTATTTCCACAAACTACACATCGATCAACCACTAGAGTTATTGCATATGTGTTATTTCCACAAACCATACATGGATCAACCACTAGAGTCATTGCATGTGTGTTCTTATACTAAAACGAACACTAGAGTCATTGCATGTGTGTTCTTTTCACAAACCACACATGGATCAACCACTAGAGTCATTGCATGTGTGTTCTTTCCACAAACCACACAGGGATCAACCAGTGGTCATTGCATGTGTGTTCTTTTCCACAAACCACACAGGGATCCACCAGTGGTCATTGCATGTGTGTTCTTTCCACAAACCACATATGGATCAACCAGAGTCATTGCATGTGTGTTCTTTCCACAAACCACACATGGATCAACCACTAGAGTCATTGCATATGTGTTATTTCCACAAACCACACATGGATCAACCACTAGATTCATTACATGTGTGTTCTTATACTAAAACCAACACTAGAGTCATTGCATGTGTGTTCTTTTCACAAACCACACATGGAACAACCACTAGAGTCATTACATGTGTGTTATTTCCACAAACCACACATGGATCAACTAGTGGTCATTGCATGTGTGTTCTTTTCACAAACCACACATGGATCAACCACTAGAGTCATTGCATGTGTGTTCTTTCCACAAACCACATATGGATAAACCAGAGTCATTGCATGTGTGTTCTTTTCCACAAACCACACATGGATCAACCACTAGAGTCATTGCATGTTTGTTCTTATACTGAAACCATAAACCAGCACTAGAGTCATTGCATGTGTGTTCTTTTCCACAGACCACACATGGATCCACTAGACTCATTGCATGTGTGTTCTTTTCCACAAACAACTTATGGATCAACCAGTGGTCATTGCATGTGTGTTCTTTCCACAAACCACATGTGGACCCATTACAGTCATTGCATGTGTGTTATTTCCACAAACCACACATGGATCAACCACTAGAGTCATTGCATGTGTCTTATTTCCACAAACCATACATGGATCAACCACTAGAGTCATTGCATGTGTGTTCTTATACTAAAACCAACACTAGAGTCATTGCATGTGTGTTCTTTTCACAAACCACACATGGATCAACCACTAGAGTCATTGCATGTGTGTTCTTTCCACAAACCACACATGGATCAACCAGAGTCATTGCATGTGTGTTCTTTCCACAAACCACACATGGATCAACCACTAGAGTCATTGCATGTTTGTTCTTATTCTAAAACCACAAACCAGCACTAGAGTCATTGCATGTGTGTTATTTTCCACAAACCACACATGGATCCACCAATGGTCATTGCATGTATGTTCTTTCCACAAAACACATATGGATCAACCAAAGTCATTGCATGTGTGTTCTTTCCACAAACCACACATGGATCAACCACTAGAGTCATTGCATGTTTGTTCTTATACTGAAACCACAAACCAGCACTAGAGTCATTGCATGTGTGTTCTTTTCCACAAACCACACATGGATCCACTAGACTCATTGCATGTGTGTTCATTTCCACAAACACCTTATGGATCAACCAGTGGTCATTGCATGTGTGTTCTTTCCACAAACCACACATGGATCAACCACTAGAGTCATTGCATGTTTGTTCTTATACTAAAACCACAAACCACTTTTGAGTCATTGCATCTGTGTTCTTTACCAAAAACCACCCATGGATCCACTAGACTCATTGCATGTGTGTTCTTTTCCACAAACAACTTATGGATCAACCAGAGTCATTGCATGTGTGATCTTTCCACAAACTACATGTGGATCAACCACTAGAGTCATTGCATGTTTGTTCCTATACTAAAACCACAAACCAGCACTAGAGTTATTGCTTGTGTGTTCTTTTCCACAAACCACATGGATCCACAGGTGGTCATTGCATGTGTGTTCTTTCCACAAACCACATATGGATCAACCAGAGTCATTGCATGTGTGTTCTTTCCACAAACCACACATGGATCAACCACTAGAGTCATTGCATGTTTGTTCTTATACTGAAACCACAAACCAGCACTAGAGTCATTGCATGTGTGTTCTTTTCCACAAACCACGCATGGATCCACTAGACTCATTGCATGTGTGTTATTTTCCACAAACAACTTATGGATCAACCAGTGGTCATTGCATTTGTGTTCTTTCCACAAACCACACATGGATCAACCACTACAGTCATTGCATGTTTGTTCTTATACTAAAACCACAAACCAGCACCAGACGCATTGCATGTGTGTTCTTTCGCACAAACCACACATGGAGCCACTAGACTCATTGCATGTGTGTTCTTTTCCACCAACAACTTATGGATCAACCAGAGGTATTACATGTGTGTTCTTTTCACAAACTACATGTGGATCAACCACTAGAGTCATTGCATGTTTGTTCGTATACTAAAACCACAAACCTGCACTAGAGTCATTGCATGTGTGATCTTTTACACAAACCACACATGGATCCACCAGTGGTTATTGCATGTGTGTTCTTTCCACAAACCACACATGGATCAACCGCTAGAGTCATTGCATGTTTGTTCTTCTACTGAAACCACAAACCAACACTAGAGTCATTGCATGTGTGTTCTTTTCCACAAACCACACATGGATCCACTAGACTCATTGCATGTGTGTTCTTTTCCACAAACAACTTAAGGATCAACCAGAGTCATTGCATGTGTGTTCTTTCCACAAACCACATGTGGACCCATTACAGTCATTGCATCTGTGTTATTTCCACAAACTACACATCGATCAACCACTAGAGTTATTGCATATGTGTTATTTCCACAAACCATACATGGATCAACCACTAGAGTCATTGCATGTGTGTTCTTATACTAAAACCAACACTAGAGTCATTGCATGTGTGTTCTTTTCACAAACCACACATGGATCAACCACTAGAGTCATTGCATGTGTGTTCTTTCCACAAACCACACAGGGATCAAACAGTGGTCATTGCATGTGTGTTCTTTTCCACAAACCACACAGGGATCCACCAGTGGTCATTGCATGTGTGTTCTTTCCACAAACCACATATGGATCAACCAGAGTCATTGCATGTGTGTTCTTTCCACAAACCACACATGGATCAACCACTAGAGTCATTGCATGTTTGTTCTTAACACAAACCACACATGCATCAAAAACTAGATTCATTACATGTGTTTTAAAAGACTAAAACCAACACTAGAGTAATTGCATGTGTGTTCTTTTCACAAACCACATGGAACAACCACTAGAGTCATTACATGTGTTATTTCCACAAACCACATGGATCAACTAGTGGTCATTGCATGTGTGTTCTTTTCACAAACCACACATGGATCAACCACTAGAGTCATTGCATGTGTGTTCTTTCCACAAACCACATATGGATAAACCAGAGTCATTGCATGTGTGTTCTTTCCACAAACCACACATGGATCAACCACTAGAGTCATTGCATGTTTGTTCTTATACTGAAACCATAAACCAGCACTATTGTCATTGCATGTGTGTTCTTTTCCACAGACCACACATGGATCCACTAGACTCATTGCATGTGTGTTCTTTTCCACAAACAACTTATGGATCAACCAGTGGTCATTGCATGTGTGTTCTTTCCACAAACCACATGTGGACCCATTACAGTCATTGCATGTGTGTTATTTCCACAAACCACACATGGATCAACCACTAGAGTCATTGCATGTGTCTTATTTCCACAAACCATACATGGATCAACCACTAGAGTCATTGCATGTGTGTTCTTATACTAAAACCAACACTAGAGTCATTGCATGTGTGTTCTTTTCACAAACCACACATGGATCAACCACTAGAGTCATTGCATGTGTGTTCTTTCCACAAACCACACATGGATCAACCAGTGGTCATTGCATGTGTGTTCTTTTCCACAAACCACACAGGGATCAACCAGTGGTCATTGCATGTGTGTTCTTTCCACAAACCACATATGGATCAACCAGCGTCATTGCATGTGTGTTCTTTCCACAAACCACACATGGATCAACCACTAGAGTCATTGCATATGTGTTATTTCCACAAACCACACATGTTTCAACCACTAGATTCATTACATGTGTGTTCTTATACTAAAACCAACACTAGAGTCATTGCATGTGTGTTCTTTTCACAAACCACACATGGAATAACCACTAGAGTCATTACATGTGTGTTATTTCCACAAACCACACATGGATCAACTAGTGGGCATTGCATGTGTGTTCTTTCCACAAACCACACATGGATCAACCACTAGAGTCATTGCATGTGTGTTCTTTCCACAAACCACATATGGATAAACCAGAGTCATTGCATGTGTGTTCTTTTCCACAAACCACACATGGATCAACCACTAGAGTCATTGCATGTTTGTTCTTATACTAAAACCATAAACCAGCACTAGAGTCATTGCATGTGTGTTCTTTTCCACAGACCACACATGGATCCACTAGACTCATTGCATGTGTGTTCTTTTCCACAAACAACTTATGGATCAACCAGTGGTCATTGCATGTGTGTTCTTTCCACAAACCACATGTGGACCCATTACAGTCATTGCATGTGTGTTATTTCCACAAACCACACATGGATCAACCACTAGAGTCATTGGATGTGTCTTATTTCCACAAACCATACATGGATCAACCACTAGAGTCATTGCATGTGTGTTCTTATACTAAAACCAACACTAGAGTCATTGCATGTGTGTTCTTTTCACAAACCACACATGGATCAACCACTAGAGTCATTGCATGTGTGTTCTTTTCCACAAACTACACATGGATCAACCAGTGGTCATTGCATGTGTGTTCTTTTCCACAAACCACACATGGATCAACCAGTGGTCATTGCATGTGTGTTCTTTCCACAAACCACATATGGATCAACCAGAGTCATTGCATGTGTGTTCTTTCCACAAACCACACACGGATCAACCACTAGAGTCATTGCATGTTTGTTCTTATACTAAAACCACAAACCCGCACCAGAGTCATTGCATCTGTGTTCTTTCCCATAAACCACACATGGATCCACTAGACTCATTGCATGTGTGTTCTTTTCCACAAACAACTTATGGATCAACCAGAGTCATTGCATCTGTGTTCTTTCCACAAACTACATGTGGATCAACCACTAGAGTTATTGCATGTTTGTTCCAATACTAAAACCACAAACCAGCACTAGAGTCATTGCATGTGTGTTCTTTTCCACAAACCACGCATGGATCCACTAGACTCATTGCATGTGTGTTATTTTCCACAAACAACTTATGGATCAACCAGTGGTCATTGAATTTGTGTTCTTTCCACAAACCACACATGGATCAACCACTAGAGTCATTGCATGTTTGTTCTTATACTAAAACCACAAACCAGCACCAGACGCATTGCATGTGTGTTCTTTCGCTCAAACCACACATGGAGCCACTAGACTCATTGCATGTGTGTTCTTTTCCACCAACAACTTATGGATCAACCAGAGGTATTGCATGTGTGTTATTTTGCACAAACTACATGTGGATCAACCACTAGAGTCATTGCATGTTTGTTCGTATACTAAAACCACAAAACTGCACTAGAGTCATTGCATGTTTGTTCTTTTCCACAAACAACACATGGATCCACCAGTGGTCATTGCATGTGTGTTATTTCCACAAACCACACATGGATCAACCACTAGAGTCATTGCATGTGTCTTATTTCCACAAACCATACATCGATCAACCACTAGAGTCATTGCATGTGTGTTCTTATACTAAAACCAACACTAGAGTCATTGCATGTGTGTTCTTTTCACAAACCACACATGGATCAACCACTAGAGTCATTGCATGTGTGTTCTTTTCACAAACCACACATGGATCAACCACTAGAGTCATTGCATGTGTGTTCTTTCAACAAACCACACATGGATCAACCAGTGGTCATTTCATGTGTGTTCTTTCCACAAACCACATATGGATCAACCAGGGTCATTGCATGTGTGTTCTTTCTACAAACCACACATGGATCAACCACTAGAGTCATTGCATATGTGTTATACCACAAACCACACATGGATCAACCACTAGATTCATTACATGTGTGTTCTTATACTAAAACCAACACTAGAGTCATTGCATGTGTGTTCTTTTCACAAACCACACATGGAACAACCACTAGAGTCATTACATGTGTGTTCTTTCCACAAACCACACATGGATCAACTAGTGGTCATTGCATGTGTGTTCTTTTCACAAACCACACATGGATCAACCACTAGAGTCATTGCATGTGTGTTCTTTCCACAAACCACATATGGATAAACCAGAGTCATTGCATGTGTGTTCTTTTCCACAAACCACACATGGATCAACCACTAGAGTCATTGCATGTTTGTTCTTATACTGATACCATAAACCAGCACTAGAGTCATTGCATGTGTGTTCTTTTCCACAGACCACACATGGATCCACTAGAGTCATTGCATGTATGTTCTTTTCCACAAACAACTTATGGATCAACCAGTGGTCATTGCATGTGTGTTCTTTCCACAAACCACATGTGGACCCATTACAGTCATTGCATGTGTGTTCTTTCCACAAACCACACATGGATCAACCGCTAGAGTCATTGCATGTTTGTTCTTATACTGAAACCACAAACCAACACTAGAGTCATTGCATGTGTGTTCTTTTCCACAAACCACACATGGATCCACTAGACTCATTGCATGTGTGTTCTTTTCCACAAACAACTTATGTATCAACCAGAGTCATTGCATGTGTGTTCTTTCCACAAACCACATGTGGACCCATTACAGTCATTGCATCTATGTTATTTGCACAAACTACACATCGATCAACCACTAGAGTTATTGCATATGTGTTATTTCCACAAACCATACATGGATCAACCAGTGGTCATTGCATGTGTGTTCTTTTCCACAAACCACACAGGGATCCACCAGTGGTCATTGCATGTGTGTTCTTTCCACAAACCACATATGGATCAACCAGAGTCATTGCATGTGTGTTCTCTCCACAAACCACACATGGATCAACCACTAGAGTCATTGCATATGTGTTATTTCCACAAACCACACATGGATCAACCACTAGATTCATTACATGTGTGTTCTTATACTAAAACCAACACTAGAGTCATTGCATGTGTGTTCTTTTCACAAACCACACATGGAACAACCACTAGAGTCATTACATGTGTGTTCTTTCCACAAACCACACATGGATCAACTAGTGGTCATTGCATGTGTGTTCTTTTCACAAACCACACATGGATCAACCACTAGAGTCATTGCATGTGTGTTCTTTCCACAAACCACATATGGATAAACCAGAGTCATTGCATATGTGTTCTTTTCCACAAACCACACATGGATCAACCACTAGAGTCATTGCATGTTTGTTCTTATACTGAAACCTTAAACCAGCACTAGAGTCATTGCATGTGTGTTCTTTTCCACAGACCACACATGGATCCACTAGACTCATTGCATGTGTGTTCTTTTCCACAAACAACTTATGGATCAACCAGTGGTCATTGCATGTGAGTTCTTTCCACAAACCACATGTGGACCCATTACAGTCATTGCATGTGTGTTATTTCCACAAACCACACATGGATCAACCACTAGAGTCATTGCATGTGTCTTATTTTTTACAAACCATACATCGATCAACCACTAGAGTCATTGCATGTGTGTTCTTATACTAAAACCAACACTAGAGTCATTGCATGTGTGTTCTTTTCACAAACCACACATGGATCAACCACTAGAGTCATTGCATGTGTGTTCTTTTCACAAACCACACATGGATCAACCACTAGAGTCATTGCATGTGTGTTCTTTCCACAAACCACACATGGATCAACCAGTGGTCATTTCATGTGTGTTCTTTCCACAAACCACATATGGATCAACCAGAGTCATTGCATGTGTGTTCTTTCCACAAACCACACATGGATCAACCACTAGAGTCATTGCATATGTGTTACTTCCACAAACCACACATGGATCAACCACTAGATTCATTACATGTGTGTTCTTATACTAAAACCAACACTAGAGTCATTGCATGTGTGTTCTTTTCACAAACCACACATGGAACAACCACTAGAGTCATTACATGTGTGTTCTTTCCACAAACCACACATGGATCAACTAGTGGTCATTGCATGTGTGTTCTTTTCACAAACCACACATGGATCAACCACTAGAGTCATTGCATGTGTGTTCTTTCCACAAACCACATATGGATAAACCAGAGTCATTGCATGTGTGTTCTTTTCCACAAACCACACATGGATCAACCACTAGAGTCATTGCATGTTTGTTCTTATACTGATACCATAAACCAACACTAGAGTCATTGCATGTGTGTTCTTTTCCACAGACCACACATGGATCCACTAGACTCATTGCATGTATGTTCTTTTCCACAAACAACTTATGGATCAACCAGTGGTCATCTCATGTGTGTTCTTTCCACAAACCACATGTGGACCCATTACAGTCATTGCATGTGTGTTATTTCCACAAACCACACATGGATCAACCACTAGAGTCATTGCATGTGTCTTATTTCCACAAACCATACATCGATCAACCACTAGAGTCATTGCATGTGTGTTCTGATACTAAAATCAACACTAGAGTCATTGCATGTGTGTTCTTTTCACAAACCACACATGGATCAACCACTAGAGTCATTGCATGTGTGTTCTTTTCACAAACCACACATGGATCAACCACTAGAGTCATTGCATGTGTGTTCTTTCCACAAACCACACATGGATCAACCAGTGGTCATTTCATGTGTGTTCTTTCCACAAACCACATATGGATCAACCAGAGTCATTGCATGTGTGTTCTTTCCACAAACCACACATGGATCAACCACTAGAGTCATTGCATATGTGTTACTTCCACAAACCACACATGGATCAACCACTAGATTCATTACATGTGTGTTCTTATACTAAAACCAACACTAGAGTCATTGCATGTGTGTTCTTTTCACAAACCACACATGGATCAACCACTAGAGTCATTGCATGTGTGTTCTTATAATAAAACCAACACTAGAGTCATTGCATGTGTGTTCTTTTCACAAACCACACATGGATCAACCACTAGAGTCATTGCATGTGTGTTCTTTCCACAAACCACACATGGATCAACCACTAGAGTCATTGCATATGTGTTATTTCCACAAACCACACATGGATCAACCACTAGATTCATTACATGTGTGTTATTATACTAAAACCAACACTAGAGTCATTGCATGTGTGTTCTTTTCACAAACCACACATGGAACAACCACTAGAGTCATTACATGTGTTTTCTTTCCACAAACCACACATGGATCAACTAGTGGTCATTGCATGTGTGTTCTTTTCACAAACCACACATGGATCAACCACTAGAGTCATTGCATGTGTGTTCTTTCCACAAACCACATATGGATAAACCAGAGTCATTGCATATGTGTTCTTTTCCACAAACCACACATGGATCAACCACTAGAGTCATTGCATGTTTGTTCTTATACTGAAACCTTAAACCAGCACTAGAGTCATTGCATGTGTGTTCTTTTCCACAGACCACACATGGATCCACTAGACTCATTGCATGTGTGTTCTTTTCCACAAACAACTTATGGATCAACCAGTGGTCATTGCATGTGAGTTCTTTCCACAAACCACATGTGGACCCATTACAGTCATTGCATGTGTGTTATTTCCACAAACCACACATGGATCAACCACTAGAGTCATTGCATATGTCTTATTTCCACAAACCATACATCGATCAACCACTAGAGTCATTGCATGTGTGTTCTTATACTAAAACCAACACTAGAGTCATTGCATGTGTGTTCTTTTCACAAACCACACATGGATCAACCACTAGAGTCATTGCATGTGTGTTCTTTTCACAAACCACACATGGATCAACCACTAGAGTCATTGCATGTGTGTTCTTTCCACAAACCACACATGGATCAACCAGTGGTCATTTCATGTGTGTTCTTTCCACAAACCACATATGGATCAACCAGAGTCATTGCATGTGTGTTCTTTCCACAAACCACACATGGATCAACCACTAGAGTCATTGCATATGTGTTACTTCCACAAACCACACATGGATCAACCACTAGATTCATTACATGTGTGTTCTTATACTAAAACCAACACTAGAGTCATTGCATGTGTGTTCTTTTCACAAACCACACATGGAACAACCACTAGAGTCATTACATGTGTGTTCTTTCCACAAACCACACATGGATCAACTAGTGGTCATTGCATGTGTGTTCTTTTCACAAACCACACATGGATCAACCACTAGAGTCATTGCATGTGTGTTCTTTCCACAAACCACATATGGATAAACCAGAGTCATTGCATGTGTGTTCTTTTCCACAAACCACACATGGATCAACCACTAGAGTCATTGCATGTCTGTTCTTATACTGATACCATAAACCAGCACTAGAGTCATTGCATGTGTGTTCTTTTCCACAGACCACACATGGATCCACTAGACTCATTGCATGTATGTTCTTTTCCACAAACAACTTATGGATCAATCAGTGGTCATTGCATGTGTGTTCTTTCCACAAACCACATGTGGACCCATTACAGTCATTGCATGTGTGTTATTTCCACAAACCACACATGGATCAACCACTAGAGTCATTGCATGTGTCTTATTTCCACAAACCATACATGGATCAACCACTAGAGTCATTGCATGTGTGTTCTTATACTAAAACAAACACTAGAGTCATTGCATGTGTGTTCTTTTCACAAACCACACATGGATCAACCACTAGAGTCATTGCATGTGTGTTCTTTCCACAAACCACACATGGATCAACCAGTGGTCATTGCATGTGTGTTCTTTTCCACAAACCACATATGGATCCACCAGTGGTCATTGCATGTGTGTTCTTTCCACAAACCACATATGGATCAACCAGAGTCATTGCATGTGTGTTCTTTCCACAAAGCACACACGGATCAACCACTAGAGTCATTGCATGTTTGTTCTTATACTAAAACCACAAACCAGCACTAGAGTCATTGCATGTTTGTTCTTATACTAAAACCACAAACCAGCACTAGAGCCATTGCATGTGTGTTATTTTCCACAAACCACACATGGATCCACTAGACTCATTGCATGTGTGTTCTTTTCCACAAACAACTTATGGATCAACCAGAGTCATTGCATGTGTGTTCTTTCCACAAACCAAACATGGATCAACCACTAGAGTCATTGCATGTTTGTTCTTATACTAAAACCACGAACCTACACCAGAGTCACTGCATGTCTGTTCTTTCCCACAAACCACACATGGACCCACTAGTGGTCATTGCATGTGTGTTCTTTCCACAAACCACATATGGATCAACTAGAGTCATTGAATGTATGTTCTTTCCACAAACTACACATGGATCAACCACTAGAGTCATTGCATGTTTGTTCTTATACTAAAACCACAAACCAGCACTAGAGTCATTGCATGTGTGTTCTTTTCCACAAACCACACATGGATCCACCAGTGGTCATTGCATGTGTGTTGTTTCCAAAAACCACATATGGATCAACCAGAGTCATTGCATGTGTGTTCTTTCCACAAACCACACATGGATAAATCACTAGAGTCATTGCATGTTTGTTCTTATACTAAAACCACAAACCAGCACTAGAGTCATTGCATGTGTGTTCTTTTCTACAAACCACACATGGATCCATTAGTGGTCATTGCATGTGTGTTCTTTCCACAAACCACATATGGATCAACCAGGGTCATTGCATGTGTGTTCTTTCCACAAACCACACATGGATCAACCACTAGAGTCATTGCATGTTTGTTCTTATACTAAAACCACAAACCAGCACTAGAGTCATTCCATGTGTGTTCGTTCCCACAAACCACACATGGACCCACCAGTGGTCATTGCATGTGTGTTCTTTCCACAAACCACATATGGATCAACCACTAGAGTCATTGCATGTTTGTTCTTATACTAAAACCACAAACCCGCACTAGAGTCATTGCATGTGTGTTCTTTTCTACAAACCACACATGGATCCACTCGACTCCTTGCATGTGTGTTCTTTTCAAGAAACAACTTATGGATCAACCAGAGTCATTGCATGTGTGTTCTTTCCACAAACCACACATGGATCAACCACTAGATACATTGCATGTTTGTTATTATACTAAAACCACAAACCAGCACCAGAGTCATTGCATGTGTTTTCTTTCCCACAAACCACACATGGACCCACCAGTGGTCATTGCATGTGTGTTCTTTCCACAAACCACATATGGATCAACTAGAGTCATTGCATGTGTGTTCTTTCCACAAACCACACATGGATCAACCACTAGAGTCATTGCATGTTTGTTCTTATACTAAAACCACAAACCAGCACTAGAGTCATTGCATGTGTGTTCTTTTCCACAAACCACACATGGATCCACCAGTGGTCATTGCATGTGTGTTCTTTCTAGAAACCACATATGGATCAACTAGAGTCATTGCATGTGTGTTCTTTCCACAAACCACACATGGATCAACCACTAGAGTCATTGCATGTTTGTTCTTATACTAAAACCACAAACCAGCACCAGAGTCATTGCATGTGTGTTCTTTTCCACAAACTACACATGGATCCATCAGTGGTCATTGCATGTGTGTTCTTTCAACAAACCACATATGGATCAACCAGAGTCATTGCATGTGTGTTCTTTCCACAAACCACACATGCATCAACCACTAGAGTCATTGCATGTTTGTTCTTATACTAAAACCATAAACCAGCACCAGAGTCATTGCATGTGTGTTCTTTCCCACAAACCACACATGGATCCACTAGACTCATTGCATGCGTGTTCTTTTCCACAAACAACTTATGGATCAACCAGAGTCATTGCATGTGTGTTCTTTCCACAAACTACATGTGGATCAACCACTAGAGTCATTGCATGTTTGTTCTTATACTAAAACCACAAACCAGCACTAGAGTCATTGCATGTGTGTTCTTTTCCACAAACCACACATGGATCCATCAGTGGTCATTGCATGTGTGTTCTTTCCACAAACCACATATGGATCAACCACAGTCATTGCATGTGTGTTCTTTCCACAAACCACACATGGATCAACCACTAGAGTCATTGCATGTTTGTTCTTATACTAAAACCACAAACCAGCACCAGAGTCATTGCATGTGTGTTCTTTCCCACAAACCACACATGGATCCACTAGACTCATTGCATGCATGTTCTTTTCCACAAACACCTTATGGATCAACCAGAGTCATTGCATGTGTGTTCTTTCCACAAACTACATGTGGATCAACCACTAGAGTCATTGCATGTTTGTTCTTATACTAAAACCACAAACTAGCACTAGAGTCATTGCATGTGTGTTCTTTTCCATAAACCACACATGGATCCACCAGTGGTCATTGCATGTGTGTTCTTTCCACAAACCACATATGGATCAACCAGAGTCATTGCATGTGTGTTCTTTCCACAAACCACACATGGATCAACCACTAGAGTCATTGCATGTTTGTTCTTATACTAAAACCACAAACCAGCACCAGAGTCATTGCATGTGTGTTCTTTCCCACAAACCACACATGGTTCCACTAGACTCATTGCATGCGTGTTCTTTTCCACAAACAACTTAAGGATCAACCAGAGTCATTGCATGTGTGTTCTTTCCACAAACTACATGTGGATCAACCACTAGAGTCATTGCATGTTTGTTCTTATACTAAAACCACAAACCAGCACTAGTGTCATTGCTTGTGTGTTCTTTTCCACAAACCACACATGGATCCACCAGTGGTCATTGCATGTGTGTTCTTTCCACAAACCACATATGGATCAACCAGAGTCATTGCATGTGTGTTCTTTCCACAAACCACACATGGATAAATCACTAGAGTCATTGCATGTTTGTTCTTATACTAAAACCACAAACCAGCACTAGAGTCATTGCATGTGTGTTCTTTTCCACAAACCACACATGGATCCACAAGTGGTCATTGCATGTGTGTTCTTTCAACAAACCACATATGGATCAACCAGAGTCATTGCATGTGTGTTCTTTCCACAAACCACACATGCATCAACCACTAGAGTCATTGCATGTTTGTTCTTATACTAAAACCATAAACCAGCACCAGAGTCATTGCATCTGTGTTCTTTCCCACAAACCACACATGGATCCACTAGACTCATTGCATGCGTGTTCTTTTCCACAAACAACTTATGGATCAACCAGAGTCATTGCATGTGTGCTCTTTCCACAAAATACAAGTGGATCAACCACTAGAGTCGTTGCATGTTTGTTCTTAAACTAAAACCACAAACCAGCACTAGAGTCATTGCATGTGTGTTCTTTTCCACAAACCACACATGGATCCACCAGTGGTCATTGCATGTGTGTTCTTTCCACAAACCACATATGGATCAACCAGAGTCATTGCATGTGTGTTCTTTCCACAAACCACACATGGATCAACCACTAGAGTCATTGCATGTTTGTTCTTATACTAAAACCACAAACCAGCACTAGAGTCATTGCATGTGTGTTCTTTTCCACAAACCACGCATGGATCCATCAGTGGTCATTGCATGTGTGTTCTTTCCACAAACCACATATGGATCAACCAGAGTCATTGCATGTGTGTTGTATCCACAAACCACACATGGATCTACCACTACCGTCATTGCATGTTTGTTCTTATACTAAAACCACAAACCAGCACTAGAGTCATTGCATGTGTGTTCTTTTCCACAAACCACACATGGATCCACCAGTGGTCATTGCATGTGTGTTCTTTCCACAAACCACATATGGATCAACCAGAGTCATTGCATGTGTGTTGTTTCCACAAACCACACATGGATCTACCACTACCGTCATTGCTTGTTTGTTCTTATACTAAAACCACAAACCAGCACCAGAGTCATTGCATGTGTGTCCTTTTCCACAAACTACACATGGATCCATCAGTGGTCATTGCATGTGTGTTCTTTCAACAAACCACATATGGATCAACCAGAGTCATTGCATGTGTGTTCTTTCCACAAACCACACATGCATCAACCACTAGAGTCATTGCATGTTTGTTCTTATACTAAACCACAAACAAGCACCAGAGTCATTGCATGTGTGTTCTTTCCCACAAACCACACATGGATCCACTAGACTCATTGCATGCGTGTTCTTTTCCACAAACAACTTATGGATCAACCAGAGTCATTGCATGTGTGTTCTTTCCACAAACTACATGTGGATCAACCACTAGAGTCATTGCATGTTTGTTCTTATACTAAAACCACAAACCAGCACTAGAGTCATTGCATGTGTGTTCTTTTCCACAAACCACACATGGATCCATCTGTGGTCATTGCATGTGTGTTCTTTCCACAAACCACATATGGATCAACCAGAGTCATTGCATGTGTGTTCTTTCCACAAACCACACATGGATCAACCACTAGAGTCATTGCATGTTTGTTCTTATACTAAAACCACAAACCAGCACTAGAGTCATTGCATGTGTGTTCTTTTCCACAAACCACACATGGATCCAAAAGTGGTCATTGCATGTGTGTTCTTTCCACAAACCACATATGGATCAACCAGAGTCATTGCATGTGTGTTGTTTCCACAAACCACACATGGATCTACCACTAGAGTCATTGCATGTTTGTTCTTATACTAAAACCACAAACCAGCACCAGAGTCATTGCATGTGTGTTCTTTCCCACAAACCACACATGGACCCACCAGTGGTCATTGCATGTGTGTTCTTTCCACAAACCACATATGGATCAACTAGAGTCATTGCATGTGTGTTCTTTCCACAAACCACACATGGATCAACCACTAGAGTCATTGCATGTTTGTTCTTATACTAAAACCACAAACCAGCACTAGAGTCATTGCATGTGTGTTCTTTTCCACAAACCACACATGGATCCACCAGTGGTCATTGCATGTGTGTTCTTTCTAGAAACCACATATGGATCAACCAGAGTCATTGCATGTGTGTTCTTTCCACAAACCACACATGGATCAACCACTAGAGTCATTGCATGTTTGTTCTTATACTAAAACCACAAACCAGCACCAGAGTCATTGCATGTGTGTTCTTTCCCACAAACCACACATGGATCCACTAGACTCATTGCATGCGTGTTCTTTTCCACAAACAACTTATGGATCAACCAGAGTAATTGCATGTATGCTCTTTCCACAAACTACATGTGGATCAACCACTAGAGTCATTGCATGTTTGTTCTTATACTAAAACCACAAACCAGCACTAGAGTCATTGCATGTGTGTTCTTTTCCACAAACCACACATGGATCCATCAGTGGTCATTGCATGTGTGTTCTTTCCACAAACCACATATGGATCAACCAGAGTCATTGCATGTGTGTTCTTTCCACAAACCACACATGGATCAACCACTAGAGTCATTGCATGTTTGTTCTTATACTAAAACCACAAACCAGCACCAGAGTCATTGCATGTGTGTTCTTTCCCACAAACCACACTTGGATCCACTAGACTCATTGCATGCGTGTTCTTTTCCACAAACACCTTATGGATCAACCAGAGTCATTGCATGTGTGTTCTTTCCACAAACTACATGTGGATCAACCACTAGAGTCATTGCATGTTTGTTCTTATACTAAAACCACAAACCAGCACTAGAGTCATTGCATGTGTGTTCTTTTCCACAAACCACACATGGATCCACCAGTGGTCATTGCATGTGTGTTCTTTCCACAAACCACATATGGATCAACCAGAGTCATTGCATGTGTGTTGTTTCCACAAACCACACATGGATCTACCACTACCGTCATTGCATGTTTGTTCTTATACTAAAACCACAAACCAGCACAAGAGTCATTGCATGTATGTTCTTTTCCACAAACTACACATGGATCCATCAGTGGTCATTGCATGTGTGTTCTTTCAACAAACCACATATGGATCAACCAGAGTCATTGCATGTGTGTTCTTTCCACAAACCACACATGCATCAACCACTAGAGTCATTGCATGTTTGTTCTTATACTAAAACCACAAACCAGCACCAGAGTCATTGCATGTGTGTTCTTTCCCACAAACCACACATGGATCCACTAGACTCATTGCATGCGTGTTCTTTTCCACAAACAACTTATGGATCAACCAGAGTCATTGCATGTGTGTTCTTTCCACAAACTACATGTGGATCAACCACTAGAGTCATTGCATGTTTGTTCTTATACTAAAACCACAAACCAGCACTAGAGTCATTGCATGTGTGTTCTTTTCCACAAACCACACATGGATCCATCAGTGGTCATTGCATGTGTGTTCTTTCCACAAACCACATATGGATCAACCAGAGTCATTGCATGTGTGTTCTTTCCACAAACCACACATGGATCAACCACTAGAGTCATTGCATGTTTGTTCTTATACTAAAACCACAAACCAGCACTAGAGTCATTGCATGTGTGTTCTTTTCCACAAACCACACATGGATCCACCAGTGGTCATTGCATGTGTGTTCTTTCCACAAACCACATATGGATCAACCAGAGTCATTGCATGTGTGTTGTTTCCACAAACCACACATGGATCTACCACTACCGTCATTGCATGTTTGTTCTTATACTAAAACCACAAACCAGCACCAGAGTCATTGCATGTGTGTTCTTTTCCACAAACCACACATGGATCCACCAGTGGTCATTGCATGTGTGTTCTTTCCACAAACCACATATGGATCAACCAGAGTCATTGCATGTGTGTTGTTTCCACAAACCACACATGGATCTACCACTAGAGTCATTGCATGTTTGTTCTTATACTAAAACCACAAACCAGCACTAGAGTCATTGCATGTGTGTTCTTTTCCACAAACCACACATGGATCCACCAGTGGTCATTGCATGTGTGTTCTTTCCACAAACCACATATGGATCAACCAGAGTCATTGCATGTGTGTTCTTTCCACAAACCACACATGGATCAACCACTAGAGTCATTGCATGTTTGTTCTTATACTAAAACCACAACCCAGCACTAGAGTCATTGCATGTGTGTTCTTTTCCACAAACTACACATGGATCCATCAGTGGTCATTGCATGTGTGTTCTTTCCACAAACCACATATGGATCAACCAGAGTCATTGCATGTGTGTTCTTTCCACAAACCACACATGGATCAACCACTAGAGTCATTGCATGTTTTTTCTTATACTAAAACCACAAACCAGCACCAGAGTCATTGCATGTGTGTTCTTTCCCACAAACCACACATGGATCCACTAGACTCATTGCATGTGTGTTCTTTCAACAAACCACATATGGATCAACCAGAGTCATTGCATGTGTGTTCTTTCCACAAACTACATGTGGATCAACCACTAGAGTCATTGCATGTTTGTTCTTATACTAAAACCACAAACCAGCACTAGAGTCATTGCATGTGTGTTCTTTTCCACAAACCACACATGGATCCACCAGTGGTCATTGCATATGTGTTCTTTCCACAAACCACATATGGATCAACCATAGTCATTGCATGTGTGTTCTTTCCACAAACCACACATGGATCAACCACTAGAGTCATTGCATGTTTGTTCTTATACTGAAACCACAAACCAGCACTAGAGTCATTGCATGTCTGTTCTTTTCCACAAACCACACATGGATCCACTAGACTCATTGCATGTGTGTTCTTTTCCACAAACAACTTATGCATCAACCAGTGGTCATTGCATGTGTGTTCTTTCCACAAACCACATGTGGACCCATTAAAGTCATTGCATGTGTGTTATTTCCACAAACCACACATGGATCAACCACTAGAATCATTGCATATGTGTTATTTCCACAAAACACACATGGATCAACCACTAGAGTCATTGCATGTGTGTTCTTATACTAAAACCAACACTAGAGTCATTGCATGTGTGTTCTTTTCACAAACCACACATGGATCAACCACTAGAGTCATTGCATGTGTGTTCTTTCCACAAACCACACATGGATCAACCGGTGGTCATTGCATGTGTGCTCTTTTCCACAAACCACACATGGGTCCACCAGTGGTCATTGCATGTGTGTTCTTTCCACAAACCACATATGGATCAACCAGAGTCATTGCATGTGTGTTCTTTCCACAAACCACACATGGATCAACCACTAGAGTCATTGCATGTTTGTTCTTATACTAAAACCACAAACCAGCACCAAAGTCATTGCATGTGTGTTCTTTCCCACAAACCACACATGGACCCACCAGTGCTCATTGCATGTGTGTTCTTTGCACAAACCAAATATGGATCAACCAGAGTCATTGCATGTGTGTTGTTTCCACAAACCACAGATGGATCAACCACTACCGTCATTGCAAGTTTGTTCTTATACTAAAACATCAAACCAGCACTAGAGTCATTGCATGTGTGTTATTTTCCACAAACCACACATGGATCCACCAGTGGTCATTGCATGTGTGTTCTTTCCACAAACCACATATGGATCAACCAGAGTCATTGCATGTGTGTTCTTTCCACAAACCACACATGGATCAACCACTAGAGTCATTGCATGTGTGTTCTTTCCACAAACCACAAACCACATGTGGACCCATTACAGTCATTGCATGTGTGTTATTTCCACAAACCACACATGGATCAACCACTAGAGTCATTGCACGTGTGTTATTTCCACAAACCATTCATGGATCAACCACTAGAGTCATTGAATGTGTGTTCTTATACTAAAACCAACACTAGAGTCATTACATGTGTGTTATTTTCACAAACCACACATGGATCAACCACTAGAGTCATTGCATGTGTGTTCTTTCCACAAACCACACATGGATCAACCAGTGGTCATTGCATGTGTGTTCTTTTCCACAAACCACACATGGATCCACCAGTGGTCATTGCATGTGTGTTCTTTCCACAAACCACATATGGATCAACCAGAGTCATTGCATGTGTGTTCTTTCCACAAACCACACATGGATCAACCTATAGAGTCATTGCATGTTTGTTCTTATACTGAAACCACAAACCAGGACTAGAGTCATTGCATGTGTGTTATTTTCCACAAACCACACATGGATCCACTAGACTCATTGCATGTGTGTTCTTTTCCACAAACAACTTATGGATCAACCAGAGTCATTGCATGTGTGTTCTTTCCACAAACCAAACATGGATCAACCACTAGAGTCATTGCATGTTTGTTCTTATACTAAAACCACAAACTAGCACCAGAGTCATTGCATGTGTGTTCTTTCCCACAAACCACACATGGACCCACCAGTGGTCATTGCATGTGTGTTCTTTCCACAAACCACATGTGGATCAACTAGAGACATTGCATGTGTGTTCTTTCCACAAACCACACATGGATCAACCACTAGAGTCATTGCATGTTTGTTCTTATACTAAAACCACAAACCAGCACTAGAGTCATTGCATGTGTGTTCTTTTCCACAAACCACACATGGATCCACCAGTGGTCATTGCATGTGTGTTCTTTCCACAAACCACATATGGATCAACCAGAGTCATTGCATGTGTGTTCTTTCCACAAACCACACATGGATCAACCACTAGAGTCATTGCATGTTTGTTCTTATACTAAAACCACAAACCAGCACTAGAGTCATTGCATGTGTGTTCTTTCCAACAAACCACACATGGATCCACCAGTGGTCATTGCATGTGTGTTCTTTCCACAAACCACATATGGATCAACCAGAGTCATTGCATGTGTGTTCTTTCCACAAACCACACATGGATCAACCACTAGAGTCATTGCATGTTTGTTCTTATACTAAAACCAGCACTAGAGTCATTGTATGTGTGTTCTTTTCCACAAACCACACATGGATCCACTAGACTCATTGCATGTGTGTTCTTTTCCACAAACCACACATGGATCCACCAGTGGTCATTGCATGTGTGTTCTTTCCACAAACCACATATGGATCAACCAGAGTCATTGCATGTGTGTTGTTTCCACAAACCACACATGGATCTACCACTACCGTCATTGCTTGTTTGTTCTTATACTAAAACCACAAACCAGCACCAGAGTCATTGCATGTGTGTTCTTTTCCACAAACTACACATGGATCCATCAGTGGTCATTGCATGTGTGTTCTTTCAACAAACCACATATGGATTAACCAGAGTCATTGCATGTGTGTTCTTTCCACAAACCACACATGCATCAACCACTAGAGTCATTGCATGTTTGTTCTTATACTAAAACCACAAACCAGCACCAGAGTCTTTGCATGTGTGTTCTTTCCCACAAACCACACATGGATCCACTAGACTCATTGCATGCGTGTTCTTTTCCACAAACAACTTATGGATCAACCAGAGTCATTGCATGTGTGTTCTTTCCACAAACTACATGTGGATCAACCACTAGAGTCATTGCATGTTTGTTCTTATACTAAAACCACAAACCAGCACTAGAGTCATTGCATGTGTGTTCTTTTCCACAAACCACACATGGATCCATCAGTGGTCATTGCATGTGTGTTCTTTCCACAAACCACATATGGATCAACCAGAGTCATTGCATGTGTGTTCTTTCCACAAACCACACATGGATCAACCACTAGAGTCATTGCATGTTTGTTCTTATACTAAAACCACAAACCAGCACTAGAGTCATTGCATGTGTGTTCTTTCCACAAACCACACATGGATCAACCACTAGAGTCATTGCATGTTTGTTCTTATACTAAAACCACAAACCAGCACTAGAGTCATCGCATGTGTGTTCTTTTCCACAAACCACACATGGATCCACCAGTGGTCATTGCATGTGTGTTCTTTCCACAAACCACATATGGATCAACCAGAGTCATTGCATGTGTGTTCTTACCACAAACCACACATGGATCAACCACTAGAGTCATTGCATGTTTGTTCTTATACTAAAACCACAAACCAGCACCAGAGTCATTGCATGTGTGTTCTTTTCCACAAACCACACATGGATCTACCAGTGGTCATTGCATATGTGTTCTTTCCACAAACCACATATGGATCAACCATAGTCATTGCATGTGTGTTCTTTCCACAAACCACACATGGATCAACCACTAGAGTCATTGCATGTTTGTTCTTATACTGAAACCACAAACCAGCACTAGAGTCATTTCATGTCTGTTCTTTTCCACAAACCACACATGGATCCACTAGACTCATTGCATGTGTGTTCTTTTCCACAAACAACTTATGCATCAACCAGTGGTCATTGCATGTGTGTTCTTTCCACAAACCACATGTGGACCCATTAAAGTCATTGCATGTGTGTTATTTCCACAAACCACACATGGATCAACCGCTAGAGTCATTGCATATGTGTTATTTCCACAAAACACACATGGATCAACCCCTAGAGTCATTGCATGTGTGTTCTTATACTAAAACCAACACTAGAGTCATTGCATGTGTATTCTTTTCACAAACCACACATGGATCAACCACTAGAGTCATTGCATGTTTGTTCTTTCCACAAACCACACATGGATCAACCGGTGGTCATTGCATGTGTGCTCTTTACCACAAACCACACATGGGTCCACCAGTGGTCATTGCATGTATGTTCTTTCCACAAACCACATATGGATCAACCAGAGTCATTGCATGTGTGTTCTTTCCACAAACCACACATGGATCAACCACTAGAGTCATTGCATGTGTGTTCTTTCCACAAACCACACATGGATCAACCAGTGGTCATTGCATGTGTGTTCTTTTCCACAAACCACACATGGATCCTCCAGTGGTCATTGCATGTGTGTTCTTTCCGCAAACCACATATGGATCAACCAGAGTCATTGCATGTGTGTTCGTTCCACAAACCACACATGGATCAACCTATAGAGTCATTGCATGTTTGTTCTTATACTGAAACCACAAACCAGCACTAGAGTCATTGCATGTGTGTTATTTTCCACAAACCACACATGGATCCCCTAGACTCATTGCATGTGTGTTCTTTTCCACAAACAACTTATGGATCAACCAGAGTCATTGCATATGTGTTCTTTCCACAAACCAAACATGGATCAACCACTAGAGTCATTGCATGTTTGTTCTTATACTAAAACCACAAACCAGCACCAGAGTCATTGCATGTGTGTTCTTTCCCACAAACCACACATGGACCCACCAGTGGTTATTGCATGTGTGTTCTTTCCACAAACCACATGTGGATCAACTAGAGACATTGCATGTGTGTTCTTTCCACAAACCACACATGGATCAACCACTAGAGTCATTGCATGTTTGTTCTTATACTAAAACCACAAACCAGCACTAGAGTCATCGCATGTGTGTTCTTTTCCACAAACCACACATGGATCCACCAGTGGTCATTGCATGTGTGTTCTTTCCACAAACCACATATGGATCAACCAGAGTCATTGCATGTGTGTTCTTACCACAAACCACACATGGATCAACCACTAGAGTCATTGCATGTTTGTTCTTATACTAAAACCACAAACCACCACCAGAGTCATTGCATGTGTGTTCTTTCCAACAAACCACACATGGATCCACCAGTGGTCATTGCATGTGTGTTCTTTCCACAAACCACATATGGATCAACCAGAGTCATTGCATGTGTGTTCTTTCCACAAACCACACATGGATCAACCACTAGAGTCATTGCATGTTTGTTCTTATACTAAAACCAGAAACCAGCACCAGAGTCATTGCATGTGTGTTCTTTCCAACAAACCACACATGGATCCACTAGACTCATTGCATGCGTGTTCTTTTCCACAAACCACACATGGATCCACCAATGGTCATTGCATGTGTGTTCTTTCCACAAACCACATATGGATCAACCAGAGTCATTGCATGTGTGTTGTTTCCACAAACCACACATGGATCTACCACTACCGTCATTGCTTGTTTGTTCTTATACTAAAACCACAAACCAGCACCAGAGTCATTGCATGTGTGTTCTTTTCCACAAACTACACATGGATCCATCAGTGGTCATTGCATGTGTGTTCTTTCAACAAACCACATATGGATTAACCAGAGTCATTGCATGTGTGTTCTTTCCACAAACCACACATGCATCAACCACTAGAGTCATTGCATGTTTGTTCTTATACTAAAACCACAAACCAGCACCAGAGTCTTTGCATGTGTGTTCTTTCCCACAAACCACACATGGATCCACTAGACTCATTGCATGCGTGTTCTTTTCCACAAACAACTTTTTGATCAACCAGAGTCATTGCATGTGTGTTCTTTCCACAAACTACATGTGGATCAACCACTAGAGTCATTGCATGTTTGTTCTTATACTAAAACCACAAACCAGCACTAGAGTCATTGCATGTGTGTTCTTTCCACAAACCACCCATGGATCCATCGATGGTCATTGCATGTGTGTTCTTTCCACAAACCACATATGGATAAACCAGTCATTGCATGTGTGTTCTTTCCACAAACCACATGGATCAACCACTAGAGTCATTGCATGTTTGTTCTTATACTAAAACCACAAACCAGCACTAGAGTCATTGCATGTGTGTTCTTTTCCACAAACCACACATGGATCCACCAGTGGTCATTGCATGTGTGTTCTTTCCACAAACCACATATGGATCAACCAGAGTCATTGCATGTGTGTTGTTTCCACAAACCACACATGGATCTACCACTACCGTCATTGCATGTTTGTTCTTATACTAAAACCACAAACCAGCACTAGAGTCATTGCATGTGTGTTCTTTCCACAAACCACACATGGATCCACCAGTGGTCATTGCATGTGTGTTCTTTCCACAAACCACATACGGATCAACCAGAGTCATTGCATGTGTGTTGTATCCACAAACCACACATGGATCTACCACTACCGTCATTGCATGTTTGTTCTTATACTAAAACCACAAACCAGCACTAGAGTCATTGCATGTGTGTTCTTTTTCACAAACCACACATGGATCCACCAGTGGTCATTGCATGTGTGTTCTTTCCACAAACCACATATGGATCAACCAGTCATTGCATGTGTGTTCTTTCCAGACCACATGGATCAACCACTAGAGTCATTGCATCTTTGTTCTTATACTAAAACCACAACCAAGCACTAGAGTCATTGCATGTGTGTTCTTTTCCACAAACCACACATGGATCCATCAGTGGTCATTGCATGTGTGTTCTTTCCACAAACCACAGATGGATCAACCAGAGTCATTGCATGTGTGTTCTTTCCACAAACCACACATGGATCAACCACTAGAGTCATTGCATGTTTTTTCTTATACTAAAACCACAAACCAGCACCAGAGTCATTGCATGTGTGTTCTTTCCACAAACCACACATGGATCCACTAGACTCATTTCATGTGTGTTCTTTCAACAAACCACATATGGATCAACCAGAGTCATTGCATGTGTGTTCTTTCCACAAACTACATGTGGATCAACCACTAGAGTCATTGCATGTTTGTTCTTATACTAAAACCACAAACCAACACTAGAGTCATTGCATGTGTGTTCTTTTCACAAACCACACATGGATCCACCAGTGGTCATTGCATGTGTGTTCTTTCCACAAACCACATATGGATCAACCAGAGTCATTGCATGTGTGTTGTTTCCACAAACCACACATGGATCTACCACTACCGTCATTGCATGTTTGTTCTTATACTAAAACCACAAACCAGCACAATAGTCATTGCATGTGTGTTCTTTTCCACAAACCACACATGGATCCACCAGTGGTCATTGCATGTGTGTTCTTTCCACAAACCACATACGGATCAACCAAAGTCATTGCATGTGTGTTGTATCCACAAACCACACATGGATCTACCACTACCGTCATTGCATGTTTGTTCTTATACTAAAACGACAAACCAGCACTAGAGTCATTGCATGTGTGTTCTTTTCCACAAACCACACATGGATCCACCAGTGGTCATTGCATGTGTGTTCTTTCCACAAACCACATATGGATCAACCAGAGTCATTGCATGTGTGTTCTTTCCACAGACCACACATGGATCAACCACTAGAGTCATTGCATGTTTGTTCTTATACTAAAACCACAACCAAGCACTAGAGTCATTGCATGTGTGTTCTTTTCCACAAGCTACACATGGATCCATCAGTGGTCATGGCATGTGTGTTCTTTCCACAAACCACAGATGGATCAACCAGAGTCATTGCATGTGTGTTCTTTCCACAAACCACACATGGATCAACCACTAGAGTCATTGCATGTTTTTTCTTATACTAAAACCACAAACCAGCACCAGAGTCATTGCATGTGTGTTCTTTCCCACAAACCACACATGGATCCACTAGACTCATTGCATGTGTGTTCTTTCAACAAACCACATATGGATCAACCAGAGTCATTGCATGTGTGTTCTTTCCACAAACTACATGTGGATCAACCACTAGAGTCATTGCATGTTTGTTATTATACTAAAACAACAAACCAGCACTAGAGTCATTGCATGTGTGTTCTTTTCCACAAACCACACATGGATCTACCAGTGGTCATTGCATATGTGTTCTTTCCACATACCACATATGGATCAACCATAGTCATTGCATGTGTGTTCTTTCCACAAACCACACATGGATCAACCACTAGAGTCATTGCATGTTTGTTCTTATACTGAAACCACAAACCAGCACTAGAGTCATTTCATGTCTGTTCTTTTCCACAAACCACACATGGATCCACTAGACTCATTGCATGTGTGTTCTTTTCCACAAACAACTTCTGCATCAACCAGTGGTCATTGCATGTGTGTTCTTTCCACAAACCACATGTGGACCCATTAAAGTCATTGCATGTGTGTTATTTCCACAAACCACACATGGATCAACCGCTAGAGTCATTGCATATGTGTTATTTCCACAAAACACACATGGATCAACCCCTAGAGTCATTGCATGTGTGTTCTTATACTAAAACCAACACTAGAGTCATTGCATGTGTATTCTTTTCACAAACCACACATGGATCAACCACTAGAGTCATTGCATGTTTGTTCTTTCCACAAACCACACATGGATCAACAGTGGTCATTGCATGTGCTCTTTACCACAAACCACACATGGGTCCACCAGTGGTCATTGCATGTATGTTCTTTCCACAAACCACATATGGATCAACCAGAGTCATTGCATGTGTGTTCTTTCCACAAAGCACACATGGATCAACCACTAGAGTCATTGCATGTTTGTTCTTATACTAAAACCACAAACCAGCACCAAAGTCATTGCATGTGTGTTCTTTCCACAAACCACACATGGACCCACCAGTGCTCATTGCATGTGTGTTCTTTCCACAAACCACATATGGATCAACTAGAGTCATTGCATGTGTGTTGTTTCCACAAACCACAGATGGATCAACCACTACCGTCATTGCAAGTTTGTTCTTATACTAAAACATCAAACCAGCACTAGAGCCATTGCATGTGTGTTCTTTTCCACAAACCACACATGGATCCACCAGTGGTCATTGCATGTGTGTTCTTTCCACAAACCACATATGCATCAACCAGAGTCATTGCATGTGTGTTCTTTCCACAAACCACACATGGATCAACCACTAGAGTCATTGCATGTGTGTTCTTTCCACAAACCACAAACCACATGTGGACCCATTACAGTCATTGCATGTGTGTTATTTCCACAAACCACACATGAATCAACCACTAGAGTCATTGCACGTGTGTTATTTCCACAAACCATTCATGGATCAACCACTAGAGTCATTGCATGTGTGTTCTTATACTAAAACCAACACTAGAGTCATTACATCTGTGTTATTTTCACAAACCACACATGGATCAACCACTAGAGTCATTGCATGTGTGTTCTTTCCACAAACCACACATGGATCAACCAGTGGTCATTGCATGTGTGTTCTTTTCCACAAACCACACATGGATCCACCAGTGGTCATTGCATGTGTGTTCTTTCCACAAACCACATATGGATCAACCAGAGTCATTGCATGTGTGTTCTTACCACAAACCACACATGGATCAACCACTAGAGTCATTGCATGTTTGTTCTTATACTAAAACCACAAACCAGCACTAGAGTCATTGCATGTGTGTTCTTTCCAACAAACCACACATGGATCCACCAGTGGTCATTGCATGTGTGTTCTTTCCACAAACCACATATGGATCAACCAGAGTCATTGCATGTGTGTTCTTTCCACAAACCACACATGGATCAACCACTAGAGTCATTGCATGTTTGTTCTTATACTAAAACCAGAAACCAGCACCAGAGTCATTGCATGTGTGTTCTTTCCAACAAACCACACATGGATCCACTAGACTTATTGCATGCGTGTTCTTTTCCACAAACCACACATGGATCCACCAGTGGTCATTGCATGTGTGTTCTTTCCACAAACCACATATGGATCAACCAGAGTCATTGCATGTGTGTTGTTTCCACAAACCACACATGGATCTACCACTACCGTCATTGCTTGTTTGTTCTTATACTAAAACCACAAACCAGCACCAGAGTCATTGCATGTGTGTTCTTTTCCACAAACTACACATGGATCCATCAGTGGTCATTGCATGTGTGTTCTTTCAACAAACCACATATGGATTAACCAGAGTCATTGCATGTGTGTTCTTTCCACAAACCACACATGCATCAACCACTAGAGTCATTGCATGTTTGTTCTTATACTAAAACCACAAACCAGCACCAGAGTCTTTGCATGTGTGTTCTTTCCCACAAACCACACATGGATCCACTAGACTCATTGCATGCGTGTTCTTTTCCCCAAACAACTTATGGATCAACCAGAGTCATTGCATGTGTGTTCTTTCCACAAACTACATGTGGATCAACCACTAGAGTCATTGCATGTTTGTTCTTATACTAAAACCACAAACCAGCACTAGAGTCATTGCATGTGTGTTCTTTTCCACAAACCACACATGGATCCATCAGTGGTCATTGCATGTGTGTTCTTTCCACAAACCACATATGGATCAACCAGAGTCATTGCATGTGTGTTCTTTCCACAAACCACACATGGATCAACCACTAGAGTCATTGCATGTTTGTTCTTATACTAAAACCAGAAACTAGCACTAGAGTCATTGCATGTGTGTTCTTTTCCACAAACCACACATGGATCCACCAGTGGTCATTGCATGTGTGTTCTTTCCACAAACCACATATGGATCAACCAGAGTCATTGCATGTGTGTTGTTTCCACAAACCACACATGGATCTACCACTACCGTCATTGCATGTTTGTTCTTATACTAAAACCACAAACCAGCACCAGAGTCATTGCATGTGTGTTCTTTTCCACAAACCACACATGGATCCACCAGTGGTCATTGCATGTGTGTTCTTTCCACAAACCACATACGGATCAACCAGAGTCATTGCATGTGTGTTGTATCCACAAACCACACATGGATCTACCACTACCGTCATTGCATGTTTGTTCTTATACTAAAACCACAAACCAGCACTAGAGTCATTGCATGTGTGTTCTTTTCCACAAACCACACATGGATCCACCAGTGGTCATTGCATGTGTGTTCTTTCCACAAACCACATATGGATCAACCAGAGTCATTGCATGTGTGTTCTTTCCACAGACCACACATGGATCAACCACTAGAGTCATTGCATGTTTGTTCTTATACTAAAACCACAACCAAGCACTAGAGTCATTGCATGTGTGTTCTTTTCCACAAGCTACACATGGATCCATCAGTGGTCATTGCATGTGTGTTCTTTCCACAAACCACAGATGGATCAACCAGAGTCATTGCATGTGTGTTCTTTCCACAAACCACACATGGATCAACCACTAGAGTCATTGCATGTTTTTTCTTATACTAAAACCACAAACCAGCACCAGAGTCATTGCATGTGTGTTCTTTCCCACAAACCACACATGGATCCACTAGACTCATTGCATGTGTGTTCTTTCAACAAACCACATATGGATCAACCAGAGTCATTGCATGTGTGTTCTTTCCACAAACTACATGTGGATCAACCACTAGAGTCATTGCATGTTTGTTCTTATACTAAAACCACAAACCAGCACTAGAGTCATTGCATGTGTGTTCTTTTCCACAAACCACACATGGATCCACCAGTGGTCATTGCATGTGTGTTCTTTCCACAAACCACATATGGATCAACCAGAGTCATTGCATGTGTGTTGTTTCCACAAACCACACATGGATCTACCACTACCGTCATTGCATGTTTGTTCTTATACTAAAACCACAAACCAGCACCAGAGTCATTGCATGTGTGTTCTTTTCCACAAACCACACATGGATCCACCAGTGGTCATTGCATGTGTGTTCTTTCCACAAACCACATACGGATCAACCAAAGTCATTGCATGTGTGTTGTATCCACAAACCACACATGGATCTACCACTAGAGTCATTGCATGTTTGTTCTTATACTAAAACCACAAACCAGCACTAGAGTCATTGCATGTGTGTTCTTTTCCACAAACCACACATGGATCCACCAGTGGTCATTGCATGTGTGTTCTTTCCACAAACCACAAATGGATCAACCAGAGTCATTGCATGTGTGTTCTTTCCACAGACCACACATGGATCAACCACTAGAGTCATTGCATGTTTGTTCTTATACTAAAACCACAACCAAGCACTAGAGTCATTGCATGTGTGTTCTTTTCCACAAGCTACACATGGATCCATCAGTGGTCATTGCATGTGTGTTCTTTCCACAAACCACAGATGGATCAACCAGAGTCATTGCATGTGTGTTCTTTCCACAAACCACACATGGATCAACCACTAGAGTCATTGCATGTTTTTTCTTATACTAAAACCACAAACCAGCACCAGAGTCATTGCATGTGTGTTCTTTCCCACAAACCACACATGGATCCACTAGACTCATTGCATGTGTGTTCTTTCAACAAACCACATATGGATCAACCAGAGTCATTGCAAGTGTGTTCTTTCCACAAACTACATGTGGATCAACCACTAGAGTCATTGCATGTTTGTTCTTATACTAAAACCACAAACCAGCACTAGAGTCATTGCATGTGTGTTCTTTTCCACAAACCACACATGGATCCACCAGTGGTCATTGCATATGTGTTCTTTCCACAAACCACATATGGATCAACCATAGTCATTGCATGTGTGTTCTTTCCACAAACCACACATGGATCAACCACTAGAGTCATTGCATGTTTGTTCTTATACTGAAACCACAAACCAGCACTAGAGTCATTTCATGTCTGTTCTTTTCCACAAACCACACATGGATCCACTAGACTCATTGCATGTGTGTTCTTTTCCACAAACAACTTCTGCATCAACCAGTGGTCATTGCATGTGTGTTCTTTCCACAAACCACATGTGGACCCATTAAAGTCATTGCATGTGTGTTATTTCCACAAACCACACATGGATCAACCGCTAGAGTCATTGGATATGTGTTATTTCCACAAAACACACATGGATCAACCCCTAGAGTCATTGCATGTGTGTTCTTATACTAAAACCAACACTAGAGTCATTGCATGTGTGTTCTTTTCACAAACCACACATGGATCAACCACTAGAGTCATTGCATGTTTGTTCTTTCCACAAACCACACATGGATCAACCGGTGGTCATTGCATGTGTGCTCTTTACCACAAACCACACATGGGTCCACCAGTGGTCATTGCATGTATGTTCTTTCCACAAACCACATATGGATCAACCAGAGTCATTGCATGTGTGTTCTTTCCACAAACCACACATGGATCAACCACTAGAGTCATTGCATGTTTGTTCTTATACTAAAACCACAAACCAGCACCAAAGTCATTGCATGTGTGTTCTTTCCACAAACCACACATGGACCCACCAGTGCTCATTGCATGTGTGTTCTTTCCACAAACCACATATGGATCAACTAGAGTCATTGCATGTGTGTTGTTTCCACAAACCACAGATGGATCAACCACTACCGTCATTGCAAGTTTGTTCTTATACTAAAACATCAAACCAGCACTAGAGTCATTGCATGTGTGTTCTTTTCCACAAACCACACATGGATCCACCAGTGGTCATTGCATGTGTGTTCTTTCCACAAACCACATATGCATCAACCAGAGTCATTGCATGTGTGTTCTTTCCACAAACCACACATGGATCAACCACTAGAGTCATTGCATGTGTGTTCTTTCCACAAACCACAAACCACATGTGGACCCATTACAGTCATTGCATGTGTGTTATTTCCACAAACCACACATGGATCAACCACTAGAGTCATTGCATGTGTCTTATTTCCACAAACCATACATGGATCAACCACTAGAGTCATTGCATGTGTGTTCTTATACTAAAACCAACACTAGAGTCATTGCATGTGTGTTATTTTAACAAACCACACATGGATCAACCACTAGAGTCATTGCATGTGTGTTCTTTCCACAAACCACACATGGATCAACCAGTGGTCATTGCATGTGTGTTCTTTTCCACAAACCACACATGGATCCACCAGTGGTCATTGCATGTGTGTTCTTTCCACAAACCACATATGGATCAACCAGAGTCATTGCATGTGTGTTCTTTCCACAAACCACACATGGATCAACCACTAGAGTCATTGCATGTTTGTTCTTATACTGAAACCACAAACCAGGACTAGAGTCATTGCATGTGTGTTATTTTCCACAAACCACACATGGATCCACTAGACTCATTGCATGTGTGTTCTTTTCCACAAACAACTTATGGATCAACCAGAGTCATTGCATGTGTGTTCTTTCCACAAACCAAACATGGATCAACCACTAGAGTCATTGCATGTTTGTTCTTATACTAAAACCACAAACCAGCACCAGAGTCATTGCATGTGTGTTCTTTCCCACAAACCACACATGGACCCACCAGTGGTCATTGCATGTGTGTTCTTTCCACAAACCACATGTGGATCAACTAGAGACATTGCATGTGTGTTCCTTCCAGAAACCACACATGGATCACCCACTAGAGTCATTGCATGTTTGTTCTTATACTAAAACCACAAACCAGCACTAGAGTCATTGCATGTGTGTTCTTTTCCACAAACCACACATGGATCCACCAGTGGTCATTGCATGTGTGTTCTTTCCACAAACCACATATGGATCAACCAAAGTCATTGCATGTGTGTTCTTTCCACAAACCACACATGGATCAACCACTAGAGTCATTGCATGTTTGTTCTTATACTAAAACCACAAACCAGCACCAGAGTCATTGCATGTGTGTTCTTTCCAACAAACCACACATGGATCCACCAGTGGTCATTGCATGTGTGTTCTTTCCACAAACCACATATGGATCAACCAGAGTCATTGCATGTGTGTTCTTTCCACAAACCACACATGGATCAACCACTAGAGTCATTGCATGTTTGTTCTTATACTAAAACCACAAACCAGCACCAGAGTCATTGCATGTGTGTTCTTTCCAACAAACCACACATGGATCCACTAGACTCATTGCATGCGTGTTCTTTTCCACAAACCACACATGGATCCACCAGTGGTCATTGCATGTGTGTTCTTTCCACAAACCACATATGGATCAACCAGAGTCATTGCATGTGTGTTGTTTCCACAAACCACACATGGATCTACCACTACCGTCATTGCTTGTTTGTTCTTATACTAAAACCACAAACCAGCACCAGAGTCATTGCATGTGTGTTCTTTTCCACAAACTACACATGGATCCATCAGTGGTCATTGCATGTGTGTTCTTTCAACAAACCACATATGGATCAACCAGAGTCATTGCATGTGTGTTCTTTCCACAAACCACACATGCATCAACCACTAGAGTCATTGCATGTTTGTTCTTATACTAAAACCACAAACCAGCACCAGAGTCTTTGCATGTGTGTTCTTTCCCACAAACCACACATGGATCCACTAGACTCATTGCATGCGTGTTCTTTTCCACAAACAACTTATGGATCATCCAGAGTCATTGCATGTGTGTTCTTTCCACAAACTACATGTGGATCAACCACTAGAGTCATTGCATGTTTGTTCTTATACTAAAACCACAAACCAGCACTAGAGTCATTGCATGTGTGTTCTTTTCCACAAACCACACATGGATCCATCAGTGGTCATTGCATGTGTGTTCTTTCCACAAACCACATATGGATCAACCAGAGTCATTGCATGTGTGTTCTTTCCACAAACCACACATGGATCAACCACTAGAGTCATTGCATGTTTGTTCTTATACTAAAACCACAAACCAGCACTAGAGTCATTGCATGTGTGTTCTTTTCCACAAACCACACATGGATCCACCAGTGGTCATTGCATGTGTGTTCTTTCCACAAACCACATATGGATCAACCAGAGTCATTGCATGTGTGTTGTTTCCACAAACCACACATGGATCTACCACTACCGTCATTGCATGTTTGTTCTTATACTAAAACCACAAACCAGCACCAGAGTCATTACATGTGTGTTCTTTTCCACAAACCACACATGGATCCACCAGTGGTCATTGCATGTGTGTTCTTTCCACAAACCACATATGGATCAACCAGAGTCATTGCATGTGTGTTGTATCCACAAACCACACATGGATCTACCACTACCGTCATTGCATGTTTGTTCTTATACTAAAACCACAAACCAGCACTAGAGTCATTGCATGTGTGTTCTTTTTCACAAACCACACATGGATCCACCAGTGGTCATTGCATGTGTGTTCTTTCCACAAACCACATATGGATCAACCAGAGTCATTGCATGTGTGTTCTTTCCACAGACCACACATGGATAAACCACTAGAGTCATTGCATGTTTGTTCTTATACTAAAACCACAACCAAGCACTAGAGTCATTGCATGTGTGTTCTTTTCCACAAGCTACACATGGATACATCAGTGGTCATTGCATGTGTGTTCTTTCCACAAACCACAGATGGATCAACCAGAGTCATTGCATGTGTGTTCTTTCCACAAACCACACATGGATCAACCACTAGAGTCATTGCATGTTTTTTCTTATACTAAAACCACAAACCAGCACCAGAGTCATTGCATGTGTGTTCTTTCCCACAAACCACACATGGATCCACTAGACTCATTGCATGTGTGTTCTTTCAACAAACCACATATGGATCAACCAGAGTCATTGCATGTGTGTTCTTTCCACAAACTACATGTGGATCAACCACTAGAGTCATTGCATGTTTGTTCTTATACTAAAACCACAAACCAGCACTAGAGTCATTGCATGTGTGTTCTTTTCCACAAACCACACATGGATCCACCAGTGGTCATTGCATGTGTGTTCTTTCCACAAACCACATATGGATCAACCAGAGTCATTGCATGTGTGTTGTTTCCACAAACCACACATGGATCTACCACTAGAGTCATTGCATGTTTGTTCTTATACTAAAACCACAAACCAGCACTAGAGTCATTGCATGTGTGTTCTTTTCCACAAACCACACATGGATCCACGAGTGGTCATTGCATGTGTGTTCTTTCCACAAACCACATATGGATCAACCAGAGTCATTGCATGTGTGTTGTATCCACAAACCACACATGGATCTACCACTACCGTCATTGCATGTTTGTTCTTATACTAAAACCACAAACCAGCACTAGCTTCATTGCATGTGTGTTCTTTTCCACAAACCACACATGGATCCACCAGTGGTCATTGCATGTGTGTTCTTTCCACAAACCACATATGGATCAACCAGAGTCATTGCATGTGTGTTCTTTCCACAAACCACACATGGATCAACCACTAGAGTCATTGCATGTTTGTTCTTATACTAAAACCACAACCAAGCACTAGAGTCATTGCATGTGTGTTCTTTCCACAAACCACACATGGATCCATCAGTGGTCATTGCATGTGTGTTCTTTCCACAAACCACATATGGATCAACCAGAGTCATTGCATGTGTGTTCTTTCCACAAACCACACATGGATCAACCACTAGAGTCATTGCATGTTTTTTCTTTACTAAAACCATAAACCAGCACCAGAGTCATTGCATGTGTGTTCTTTCCCACAAACCACACATGGATCCACTAGACTCATTGCATGTGTGTTCTTTCAACAAACCACATATGGATCAACCAGAGTCATTGCATGTGTGTTCTTTCCACAAACTACATGTGGATCAACCACTAGAGTCATTGCATGTTTGTTCTTATACTAAAACCACAAACCAGCACTAGAGTCATTGCATGTGTGTTCTTTTCCACAAACCACACATGGATCCACCAGTGGTCATTGCATGTGTGTTCTTTCCACAAACCACATATGGATCAACCAGAGTCATTGCATGTGTGTTCTTTCCACAAACCACACATGCATCAACCACTAGAGTCATTGCATGTTTGTTCTTATACTAAAACCACAAACCAGCACCAGAGTCTTTGCATGTGTGTTCTTTCCCACAAACCACACATGGATCCACTAGACTCATTCCATGCGTGTTCTTTTCCACAAACAACTTATGGATCAACCAGAGTCATTGCATGTGTGTTCTTTCCACAAACTACATGTGGATCAACCACTAGAGTCATTGCATGTTTGTTCTTATACTAAAACCACAAACCAGCACTAGAGTCATTGCATGTGTGTTCTTTTCCACAAACCACACATGGATCCATCACTGGTCATTGCATGTGTCTTCTTTCCACAAACCACATATGGATCAACCAGAGTCATTGCATGTGTGTTCTTTCCACAAACCACACATGGATCAACCACTAGAGTCATTGCATGTTTGTTCTTATACTAAAACCACAAACCAGCACTAGAGTCATTGCATGTGTGTTCTTTTCCACAAACCACACATGGATCCACCAGTGGTCATTGCATGTGTGTTCTTTCCACAAACCACATATGGATCAACCAGAGTCATTGAATGTGTGTTGTTTCCACAAACCACACATGGATCTACCACTACCGTCATTGCATGTTTGTTCTTATACTAAAACCACAAACCAGCACCAGAGTCATTGCTTGTGTGTTCTTTTCCACAAACCACACATGGATCCACCAGTGGTCATTGCATGTGTGTTCTTTCCACAAACCACATATGGATCAACCAGAGTCATTGCATGTGTGTTGTATCCACAAACCACACATGGATCTACCACTACCGTCATTGCATGTTTGTTCTTATACTAAAACCACAAACCAGCACTAGAGTCATTGCATGTGTGTTCTTTTCACAAACCACACATGGATCTACCAGTGGACATTTCAGCTGTGTTGTTTCCACAAACCAAATATGGATCAACCATAGTCATTGCATGTGTGTTCTTTCCACAGACCACACATGGATCAACCACTAGAGTCATTGCATGTTTGTTCTTATACTAAAACCACAACCAAGCACTAGAGTCATTGCATGTGTATTCTTTTCCACAAGCTACACATGGATACATCAGTGGTCATTGCATGTGTGTTCTTTCCACAAACCACAGATGGATCAACCAGAGTCATTGCATGTGTGTTCTTTCCACAAACCACACATGGATCAACCACTAGAGTCATTGCATGTTTTTCTTATACTAAAACCACAAACCAGCACTAGAGTCATTGCATGTGTGTTCTTTCCCACAAACCACACATGGATCCACTAGACTCATTGCATGTGTGTTCTTTCAACAAACCACATATGGATCAACCAGAGTCATTGCATGTGTGTTCTTTCCACAAACTACATGTGGATCAACCACTAGAGTCATTGCATGTTTGTTCTTATACTAAAACCACAAACCAGCACTAGAGTCATTGCATGTGTGTTCTTTTCCACAAACCACACATGGATCCACCAGTGGTCATTGCATGTGTGTTCTTTCCACAAACCACATATGGATCAACCAGAGTCATTTCATGTGTGTTGTTTCCACAAACCACACATGGATCTACCACTACCGTCATTGCATGTTTGTTCTTATACTAAAACCACAAACCAGCACCAGAGTCATTGCATGTGTGTTCTTTTCCACAAACCACACATGGATCCACCAGTGGTCATTGCATATGTGTTTTTCCACAAACCACATATGGATCAACCATAGTCATTGCATGTGTGTTCTTTCCACAAACCACACATGGATCAACCACTAGAGTCATTGCATGTTTGTTCTTATACTGAAACCACAAACCAGCACTAGAGTCATTTCATGTCTGTTCTTTTCCACAAACCACACATGGATCCACTAGACTCATTGCATGTGTGTTCTTTTCCACAAACAACTTCTGGATCAACCAGTGGTCATTGCATGTGTGTTCTTTCCACAAACCACATGTGGACCCATTAAAGTCATTGCATGTGTGTTATTTCCACAAACCACACATGGATCAACCGCTAGAGTCATTGCATATGTGTTATTTCCACAAAACACACATGGATCAACCCCTAGAGTCATTGCATGTGTGTTCTTATACTAAAACCAACACTAGAGTCATTGCATGTGTGTTCTTTTCACAAACCACACATGGATCAACCACTAGAGTCATTGCATGTTTGTTCTTTCCACAAACCACACATGGATCAACCGGTGGTCATTGCATGTGTGCTCTTTACCACAAACCACACATGGGTCCACCAGTGGTCATTGCATGTATGTTCTTTCCACAAACCACATATGGATCAACCAGAGTCATTGCATGTGTGTTCTTTCCACAAAGCACACATGGATCAACCACTAGAGTCATTGCATGTTTGTTCTTATACTAAAACCACAAACCAGCACCAAAGTCATTGCATGTGTGTTCTTTCCACAAACCACACATGGACCCACCAGTGCTCATTGCATGTGTGTTCTTTCCACAAACCACATATGGATCAACTAGAGTCATTGCATGTGTGTTGTTTCCACAAACCACACATGGATCAACCACTAGTCATTGCAAGTTTGTTCTTATACTAAAACATCAAACCAGCACTAGAGCCATTGCATGTGTGTTCTTTTCCACAAACCACACATGGATCCACCAGTGGTCATTGCATGTGTGTTCTTTCCACAAACCACATATGGATCAACCAGAGTCATTGCATGTGTGTTCTTTCCACAAACCACACATGGATCAACCACTAGAGTCATTGCATGTGTGTTCTTTCCACAAACCACAAACCACATGTGGACCCATTACAGTCATTGCATGTGTGTTATTTCCACAAACCACACATGGATCAACCACTAGAGTCATTGCACGTGTGTTATTTCCACAAACCATTCATGGATTAACCACTAGAGTCATTGCATGTGTGTTCTTATACTAAAACCAACACTAGAGTCATTACATGTGTGTTATTTTCACAAACCACACATGGATCAACCACTAGAGTCATTGCATGTGTGTTCTTTCCACAAACCACACATGGATCAACCAGTGGTCATTGCATGTGTGTTCTTTTCCACAAACCACACATGGATCCACCAGTGGTCATTGCATGTGTGTTCTTTCCACAAACCACATATGGATCAACCAGAGTCATTGCATGTGTGTTCGTTCCACAAACCACACATGGATCAACCTCTAAAGTCATTGCATGTTTGTTCTTATACTGAAACCACAAACTAGCACTAGAGTCATTGCATGTGTGTTCTTTTCCACAAACCACACATGGATCCACTAGACTCATTGCATGTGTGTTCTTTTCTACAAACAACTTATGGATCAACCAGAGTCATTGCATGTGTGTTCTTTCCACAAACCAAACATGGATCAACCACTAGAGTCATTGCATGTTTGTTCTTATACTAAAACCACAAACCAGCACCAGAGTCATTGCATGTGTGGTCTTTCCCACAAACCACACATGGACCCACCAGTGGTCATTGCATGTGTGTTCTTTCCACAAACCACATGTGGATCAACTAGAGACATTGCATGTGTGTTCCTTCCAGAAACCACACATGGATCAACCAATAGAGTCATTGCATGTTTGTTCTTATACTAAAACCACAAACCAGCACTAGAGTCATTGCATGTGTGTTCTTTTCCACAAACCACACATGGATCCACCAGTGGTCATTGCATGTGTGTTCTTTCCACAAACCACATATGGATCAACCAAAGTCATTGCATGTGTGTTCTTTCCACAAACCACACATGGATCAACCACTAGAGTCATTGCATGTTTGTTCTTATACTAAAACCACAAACCAGCACCAGAGTCATTGCATGTGTGTTCTTTCCAACAAACCACACATGGATCCACCAGTGGTCATTGCATGTGTGTTCTTTCCACAAACCACATATGGATCAACCAGAGTCATTGCATGTGTGTTCTTTCCACAAACCACACATGGATCAACCACTAGAGTCATTGCATGTTTGTTCTTATACTAAAACCACAAACCAGCACCAGAGTCATTGCATGTGTGTTCTTTCCAACAAACCACACATGGATCCACTAGACTCATTGCATGCGTGTTCTTTTCCACAAACAACTTATGGATCAACCAGAGTCATTGCATGTGTGTTCTTTCCACAAACTACATGTGGATCAACCACTAGAGTCATTGCATGTTTGTTCTTATACTAAAACCACAAACCAGCACTAGAGTCATTGCATGTGTGTTCTTTTCCACAAACCACACATGGATCCACCAGTGGTCATTGCATGTGTGTTCTTTCCACAAACCACATATGGATCAACCATAGTCATTGCATGTGTGTTCTTTCCACAGACCACACATGGATCAACCACTACCGTCATTGCATGTTTGTTCTTATACTAAACCACAAACCAGCACTAGAGTCATTCCATGTGTGTTCTTTTCCATAAACCACACATGGATCCACTGGACTCCTTGCATGTGTGTTCTTTTCCACAAACAACTTATGGATCAACCAGTGGTCATTGCATGTGTGTTCTTTCCACAAACCACATGTGGACCCATTAAAGTCATTGCATGTGTGTTATTTCCACAAACCATACATGGATCAACCACTAGAGTCATTGCTTATGTGTTATTTCCACAAAACACACAGGGATTAACCACTAGAGTCATTGCATGTGTGTTCTTATACTAAAACCAACACTAGAGTCATTGCATGTGTGTTCTTTTCACAAACCACACATGGATCAACCACAAGAGTCATTGCATGTGTGTTCTTTCCACAAACCACACATGGATCAACCAGTTGTCATTGCATGTGTGTTCTTTTCCACAAACCACACTTGGATCCACCAGTGGTCATTGCATGTGTGTTTTTTCCACAAAACACATATGGATCAACCAGAGTCATTGCATGTGTGTTCTTTCCACAAACCACACATGGATCAACCACTAGAGTCATTGCATGTTTGTTCTTATACTAAAACCACAAACCCGCTCTAGAGTCATTGCATGTGAGTTCTTTTCCACAAACCACACATGGATCCACTAGACTCATTGCATGTGTGTTCTTTTCCACAAAGAACTTATGGATCAACCAGAGTCATTGCATGTGTGTTCTTTCCACAAACCACACATGGATCAACCACTAGAGTCATTGCATGTTTGTTCTTGTACTAAAACCACAAACCAGCACCAGAGTCATTGCATGTGTGTTCTTTTCCACAAACTACACATGGATCCATCAGTGGTCATTGCATGTGTGTTCTTTCAACAAACCACATATGGATCAACCAGAGTCATTGCATGTGTGTTCTTTCCCACAAACCACACATGGATCCACTAGACTCATTGCATGCGTGTTCTTTTCCACAAACAACTTATGGATCAACCAGAGTCATTGCATGTGTGTTCTTTCCACAAACTACATGTGGATCAACCACTAGAGTCATTGCATGTTTGTTCTTGTACTAAAACCACAAACCAGCACTAGAGTCATTGCATGTGTGTTCTTTTCCACAAACCACACATGGATCCATCAGTAGTCATTACATGTGTGTTCTTTCCACAAACCACATATGGATCAACCAGAGTCATTGCATGTGTGTTGTTTCCACAAGCCACAGATGGATCAACCACTACCGTCATTGCATGTTTGTTCTTATACTAAAACCACAAACCAGCACTAGAGTCATTGCATGTGTGTTCTTTTCCACAAACCACACATGGATCCACCAGTGGTCATTGCATGTGTGTTCTTTCCACAAACCACATATGGATCAACCAGAGTCATTGCATGTGTGTTCTTTCCACAAACCACACATGGATCAACCACTAGAGTCATTGCATGTTTGTTCTTATACTAAAACCACAAACCAGCACTAGAGTCATTGCATGTGTGTTCTTTTCCACAAACTACACATGGATCCATCGGTGGTCATTGCATGTGTGTTCTTTCCACAAACCACATATGGATCAACCAGAGTCATTGCATGTGTGTTGTTTCCACAAACCCCACATGGATCAACCACTAGAGTCATTGCATGTTTGTTCTTATACTAAAACCACAAACCAGCACTAGAGTCATTGCATGTGTGTTCTTTTCCACAAACCACACATGGATCCACCAATGGTCATTGCATGTGTGTTCTTTCCACAAACCACATATGGATCAACCAGAGTCATTGCATGTGTGTTCTTTCCACAAACCACACATGGATCAACCACTAGAGTCATTGCATGTTTGTTCTTATACTAAAACCACAAACCAGCACCAGAGTCATTGCATGTGTGTTCTTTCCAACAAACCACACATGGATCCACTAGACTCATTGCATGCGTGTTCTTTTCCACAAACAACTTATGGATCAACCAGAGTCATTGCATGTGTGTTCTTTCCACAAACTACATGTGGATCAACCACTAGAGTCATTGCATGTTTGTTCTTATACTAAAACCATAAACCAGCACAAGAGTCATTGCATGTGTGTTCTTTTCCACAAACCACACATGGATCCACCAGTGGTCATTGCATGTGTGTTCTTTCCACAAACCACATATGGATCAACCATAGTCATTGCATGTGTGTTCTTTCCACAGACCACACATGGATCAACCACTAGAGTCATTGCATGTTTGTTCTTATACTGAAACCACAAACCAGCACTAGAGTCATTGTATGTCTGTTCTTTTCCACAAACCACACATGGATCCACTAGACTCTTTGCATGTGTGTTCTTTTCCACAAACAACTTATGGATCAACCATTGGTCATTGCATACGTGTTCTTTCCACAAACCACATGTGGACCCATTAAAGTCATTGCATGTGTGTTATTTCCACAAACCATACATGGATCAACCACTAGAGTCATTGCATATGTATTATTTCCACAAAACACACAGGGATCAACCACTAGAGTCATTGCGTGTGTGTTCTTATCCTAAAACCAACACTAGAGTCATTGCATGTGTGTTCTTTTCACAAACCACACATGGATCAACCGATGGTCATTGCATGTGTGCTCTTTTCCACAAACCACACATGGGTCCACCAGTGGTCATTGCATGTGTGTTCTTTCCACAAACCACATATGGATCAACCAGAGTCATTGCATGTGTGTTCTTTCCACAAACCACACATGGATCAACCACTAGAGTCATTGCATGTTTGTTCTTATACTAAAACCACAAACTAGCACCAAAGTCATTGCATGTGTGTTATTTCCCACAAACCACATATGGACCCACCAGTGCTCATTGCATGTGTGTTCTTTCCACAAACCACATATGGATCAACCAGAGTCATTGCATGTGTGTTGTTTCCACAAACCACAGATGGATCAACCACTACCGTCATTGCATGTTTGTTCTTATACTAAAACCACAAACCAGCACTAGAGTCATTGCATGTGTGTTCTTTTCCGCAAAGCACACATGGATCCACCAGTGGTCATTGCATGTGTGTTCTTTCCACAAACCACATATGGATTAACCAGAGTCATTGCATCTGTGTTCTTTCCACAAACCACACATGGATCAACCACTAGAGTAATTGCATGTTTGTTCTTATACTAAAACCACAAACCCGCACTAGAGTCATTGCATGTGAGTTCTTTTCCACAAACCACACATGGATCCACTAGACTCATTGCATGTGTGTTCTTTTCCACAAACAACTTATGGATCAACCAGAGTCATTGCATGTGTGTTCTTTCCACAAACCACACACGGATCAACCACTAGAGTCCTTGCATGTTTTTTCTTATACTAAAACCACAAACCAGCACCAGAGTCATTGCATGTGTGTTCTTTTCCACAAACTACACATGGATCCATCAGTGGTCATTGCATGTGTGTTCTTTCAACAAACCACATATGGATCAACCAGAGTCATTGCATGTGTGTTCTTTCCACAAACCACACATGGATCAACCACTAGATCATTGCATGTTTGTTCTTATACTAAAACCACAAACCAGCACTAGAGTCATTGCATGTGTGTTCTTTCCCACAAACCACACATGGATCCACTAGACTCATTGCATGCGTGTTCTTTTCCACAAACAACTTATGGATCAACCAGAGTCATTGCATGTGTGTTCTTTCCACAAACTACATGTGGATCACCACTAGAGTCATTGCATGTTTATTCTTGTACTAAAACCACAAACCAGCACTAGAGTCATTGCATGTGTGTTCTTTTCCACAAACCACACATGGATCCATCAGTGGTCATTACATGTGTGTTCTTTCCACAAACCACATATGGATCAACCAGAGTCATTGCATGTGTGTTGTTTTCACAAGCCACAGATGGATCAACCACTACCGTCATTGCATGTTTGTTCTTATACTAAAACCACAAACCAGCACTAGAGTCATTGCATGTGTGTTCTTTTTCACAAACCACACATGGATCCACCAGTGGTCATTGCATGTGTGTTCTTTCCACAAACCACATATGGATCAACCAGAGTCATTGCATGTGTGTTCTTTCCACAAACCACACATGGATCAACCACTAGAGTCATTGCATGTTTGTTCTTATACTAAAACCACAAACCAGCACTAGAGTCATTGCATGTGTGTTCTTTTCCACAAACTACACATGGATCCATCAGTGGTCATTGCATGTGTGTTCTTTCCACAAACCACATATGGATCAACCAGAGTCATTGCATGTGTGTTCTTTCCACAAACTACATGTGGATCAACCACTAGAGTCATTCCATGTTTGTTCTTATACTAAAACCACAAACCAGCACTAGAGTCATTGCATGTGTGTTTTTTTCCACAAACCACACATGGATCCACCACTGGTCATTGCATGTGTGTTCTTTCCACAAACCACATATGGATCAACCATAGTCATTGCATGTGTGTTCTTTCCACAGACCACACATGGATCAACCACTAGAGTCATTGCATGTTTGTTCTTATACTGAAACCACAAACCAGCACTAGAGTCATTGTATGTCTGTTCTTTTCCACAAACCACACATGGATCCACTAGACTCTTTGCATGTGTGTTCTTTTCCACAAACAACTTATGGATCAACCATTGGTCATTGCATACGTGTTCTTTCCACAAACCACATGTGGACCCATTAAAGTCATTGCATGTGTGTTATTTCCACAAACCATACATGGATCAACCACTAGAGTCATTGCATATGTATTATTTCCACAAAACACACAGGGATCAACCACTAGAGTCATTGCGTGTGTGTTCTTATCCTAAAACCAACACTAGAGTCATTGCATGTGTGTTCTTTTCACAAACCACACATGGATCAACCGATGGTCATTGCATGTGTGCTCTTTTCCACAAACCACACATGGGTCCACCAGTGGTCATTGCATGTGTGTTCTTTCCACAAACCACATATGGATCAACCAGAGTCATTGCATGTGTGTTCTTTCCACAAACCACACATGGATCAACCACTAGAGTCATTGCATGTTTGTTCTTATACTAAAACCACAAACTAGCACCAAAGTCATTGCATGTGTGTTATTTCCCACAAACCACATATGGACCCACCAGTGCTCATTGCATGTGTGTTCTTTCCACAAACCACATATGGATCAACCAGAGTCATTGCATGTGTGTTGTTTCCACAAACCACAGATGGATCAACCACTACCGTCATTGCATGTTTGTTCTTATACTAAAACCACAAACCAGCACTAGAGTCATTGCATGTGTGTTCTTTTCCGCAAAGCACACATGGATCCACCAGTGGTCATTGCATGTGTGTTCTTTCCACAAACCACATATGGATTAACCAGAGTCATTGCATCTGTGTTCTTTCCACAAACCACACATGGATCAACCACTAGAGTAATTGCATGTTTGTTCTTATACTAAAACCACAAACCCGCACTAGAGTCATTGCATGTGAGTTCTTTTCCACAAACCACACATGGATCCACTAGACTCATTGCATGTGTGTTCTTTTCCACAAACAACTTATGGATCAACCAGAGTCATTGCATGTGTGTTCTTTCCACAAACCACACATGGATCAACCACTAGAGTCCTTGCATGTTTTTTCTTATACTAAAACCACAAACCAGCACCAGAGTCATTGCATGTGTGTTCTTTTCCACAAACTACACATGGATCCATCAGTGGTCATTGCATGTGTGTTCTTTCAACAAACCACATATGGATCAACCAGAGTCATTGCATGTGTGTTCTTTCCACAAACCACACATGGATCAACCACTAGATCATTGCATGTTTGTTCTTATACTAAAACCACAAACCAGCACCAGAGTCATTGCATGTGTGTTCTTTCCCACAAACCACACATGGATCCACTAGACTCATTGCATGCGTGTTCTTTTCCACAAACAACTTATGGATCAACCAGAGTCATTGCATGTGTGTTCTTTCCACAAACTACATGTGGATCACCACTAGAGTCATTGCATGTTTATTCTTGTACTAAAACCACAAACCAGCACTAGAGTCATTGCATGTGTGTTCTTTTCCACAAACCACACATGGATCCATCAGTGGTCATTACATGTGTGTTCTTTCCACAAACCACATATGGATCAACCAGAGTCATTGCATGTGTGTTGTTTTCACAAGCCACAGATGGATCAACCACTACCGTCATTGCATGTTTGTTCTTATACTAAAACCACAAACCAGCACTAGAGTCATTGCATGTGTGTTCTTTTTCACAAACCACACATGGATCCACCAGTGGTCATTGCATGTGTGTTCTTTCCACAAACCACATATGGATCAACCAGAGTCATTGCATGTGTGTTCTTTCCACAAACCACACATGGATCAACCACTAGAGTCATTGCATGTTTGTTCTTATACTAAAACCACAAACCAGCACTAGAGTCATTGCATGTGTGTTCTTTTCCACAAACTACACATGGATCCATCAGTGGTCATTGCATGTGTGTTCTTTCCACAAACCACATATGGATCAACCAGAGTCATTGCATGTGTGTTGTTTCCACAAACCACACATGGATCAACCACTACCGTCATTGCATGTTTGTTCTTATACTAAAACCACAAACCAGCACTAGAGTCATTGCATGTGTGTTCTTTTCCACAAACCACACATGGATCCACCAGTGGTCATTGCATGTGTGTTCTTTCCACAAACCACATATGGATCAACCAGAGTCATTGCATGTGTGTTCTTTCCACAAACCACACATGGATCAACCACTAGAGTCATTGCATGTTTGTTCTTATACTAAAACCACAAACCAGCACCAGAGTCATTGCATGTGTGTTCTTTCCCATAAACCACACATGGATCCACTAGACTCATTGCATGCGTGTTCTTTTCCACAAACAACTTATGGATCAACCAGAGTCATTGCATGTATGTTCTTTCCACAAACTACATGTGGATCAACCACTAGAGTCATTGCATGTTTGTTCTTATACTAAAACCACAAACCAGCACTAGAGTCATTGCATGTGTGTTGTTTTCCACAAACCACACATGGATCCACCACTGGTCATTGCATGTGTGTTCTTTCCACAAACCACATATGGATCAACCATAGTCATTGCATGTGTGTTCTTTCCACAGACCACACATGGATCAACCACTAGAGTCATTGCATGTTTGTTCTTATACTGAAACCACAAACCAGCACTAGAGTCATTGTATGTCTGTTCTTTTCCACAAACCACACATGGATCCACTAGACTCATTGCATGTGTGTTCTTTTCCACAAACAACTTATGGATCAACCAGTGGTCATTGCATGTGTGTTCTTTCCACAAACCACATGTGGACCCATTAAAGTCATTGCATGTGTGTTATTTCCACAAACCATACATGGATCAACCACTAGAGTCATTACATATGTATTATTTCCACAAAACACACAGGGATCAACCACTAGAGTCATTGCATGTGTGTTCTTATCCTAAAACCAACACTAGAGTCATTGCATGTGTGTTCTTTTCACAAACAACACATGGATCAACCACTAGAGTCATTGCATGTTTATTCTTGTACTAAAACCACAAACCAGCACTAGAGTCATTGCATGTGTGTTCTTTTCCACAAACCACACATGGATCCATCAGTGGCCATTGCATGTGTGTTCTTTCCACAAACCACATATGGATCAACCAGAGGCATTGCCTGTGTGTTGTTTCCACAAACCACAGATGGATCAACCACTACCGTCATTGCATGTTTGTTCTTATACTAAAACCACAAACCAGCACTAGAGTCATTGCATGTGTGTTCTTTTCCACAAACCACACATGGATCCACCAGTGGTCATTGCATGTGTGTTCTTTCCACAAACCACATATGGATCAACCAGAGTCATTGCATGTGTGTTCTTTCCACAAACCACACATGGATCAACCACTAGAGTCATTGCATGTTTGTTCTTATACTAAAACCACAAACCAGCACTAGAGTCATTGCATGTGTGTTCTTTTCCACAAACTACACATGGATCCATCAGTGGTCATTGCATGTGTGTTCTTTCCACAAACCACATATGGATCAACCAGAGTCATTGCATGTGTGTTGTTTCCACAAACCACACATGGATCAACCACTAGAGTCATTGCATGTTTGTTCTTATACTAAAACCACAAACCAGCACTAGAGTCATTGCATGTGTGTTCTTTTCCACAAACCACACATGGATCCACCAGTGGTCATTGCATGTGTGTTCTTTCCACAAACCACATATGGATCAACCAGAGTCATTGCATGTGTGTTCTTTCCACAAACCACACATGGATCAACCACTAGAGTCATTGCATGTTTGTTCTTATACTAAAACCACAAACCAGCACCAGAGTCATTGCATGTGTGTTCTTTCCCATAAACCACACATGGATCCACTAGACTCATTGCATGCGTGTTCTTTTCCACAAACAACTTCTGGATCAACCAGAGTCATTGCATGTATGTTCTTTCCACAAACTACATGTGGATCAACCACTAGAGTCATTGCATGTTTGTTCTTATACTAAAACCACAAACCAGCACTAGAGTCATTGCATGTGTGTTGTTTTCCACAAACCACACATGGATCCACCAGTGGTCATTGCATGTGTGTTCTTTCCACAAACCACATATGGATCAACCATAGTCATTGCATGTGTGTTCTTTCCACAGACCACACATGGATCAACCACTAGAGTCATTGCATGTTTGTTCTTATACTAAAACCACAAACCAGCACTAGAGTCATTGTATGTGTGTTCTTTTCCACAAACTACACATGGATCCACTAGACTCATTGTATGTGTGTTCTTTCCCACAAACAACTTATGGATCAACCAGTGGTCATTGCATGTGTGTTCTTTCCACAAACCACATGTGGACCCATTAAAGTCATTGCATGTGTGTTATTTCCACAAACCATACATGGATCAACCACTAGAGTCATTGCATATGTGTTATTTCCACAAAACACACAGGGATCAACCACTAGTGTCATTACATGTGTGTTCTTATACTAGAACCAACACTAGAGTCATTGCATGTGTGTTATTTTCACAAACCACACATGGATCAACCACTAGAGTCATTGCATGCGTGTTCTTTCCACAAACCACACATGGATCAACCAGTTGTTATTGCATGTGTGTTCTTTTCAACAAACCACACTTAGATCCACCAGTGGTCATTGCATGTGTGTTCTTTCCACAAACCACATATGGATCAACCATAGTTATTGCATGTGTGTTCTTTCCACAAACCACACATGGATCAACCACTAGAGTCATTGCATGTTTGTTCTTATACTAAAACCACAAATCCGCACTAGAGTCATTGCATTTGTGCTCTTTTCCATAAACCACACATGGATCCACTAGACTCATTGCATGTGTGTTCTTTTCCACAAACAACTTATGGATCAACCAGAGTCATTGCATGTGTGTTCTTTCCACAAACCACACATGGATCAACCACTAGAGTCATTGCATGTTTGTTCTTATACTAAAACCACAAACCAGCACTAGAGTCATTGCATGTGTGTTCTTTCCCACAAACCACACATGGACCCACCAGTGGTCATTGCATGTGTGTTCTTTCCACAAACCACATATGGATCAACTAGAGTCATTGCATGTGTGTTCTTTCCACAAACCACACATGGATCAACCACTAGAGTATTTGCATGTTTGTTCTTATACTAAAACCACAAACCAGCACTAGATTCATCGCATGTGTGTTCTTTTCCACAAACCACACATGGATCCACCAGTGGTCATTGCATGTGTGTTCTTTCCACAAACCACATATGGATCAACCAGAGTCATTGCATGTGTGTTCTTTCCACAAACCACACATGGATCAACCACTAGAGTCATTGCATGTTTTTTCTTATAAACCACAAACCAGCACCAGAGTCATTGCATGTGTGTTCTTTTCCACAAACTAAACATGGATCCATCAGTGGTCATTGCATGTGTGTTCTTTCAACAAACCACACATGGATCAACCACTAGATCATTGCATGTTTGTTCTTATACTAAAACCACAAACCAGCACCAGAGTCATTGCATGTGTGTTCTTTCCCACAAACCACACATGGATCCACTAGACTCATTGCATGCGTGTTCTTTTCTACAAACAACTTATGGATCAACCAGAGTCATTGCATGTGTGTTCTTTCCACAAACTACATGTGGATCAACCACTAGAGTCATTGCATGTTTGTTCTTATACTAAAACCACAAACCAGCACTAGAGTCATTGCATGTGTGTTCTTTTCCACAAACCACACATGGATCCATCAGTGGTCATTACATGTGTGTTCTTTCCACAAACCACATATGGATCAACCAGAGTCATTGCATGTGTGTTGTTTCCACAAGCCACAAATGGATCAACCACTACCGTCATTGCATGTTTGTTCTTATACTAAAACCACAAACCAGCACTAGAGTCATTGCATGTGTGTTCTTTTTCACAAACCACACATGGATGCACCAGTGGTCATTGCATGTGTGTTCTTTCCACAAACCACATATGGATCAACCAGAGTCATTGCATGTGTGTTCTTTCCACAAACCACACATGGATCAACCACTAGAGTCATTGCATGTTTGTTCTTATACTAAAACCACAAACCAGCACTAGAGTCATTGCATGTGTGTTCTTTTCCACAAACTACACATGGATCCATCAGTGGTCATTGCATGTGTGTTCTTTCCACAAACCACATATGGATCAACCAGAGTCATTGCATGTGTGTTGTTTCCACAAACCACACATGGATCAACCACTAGAGTCATTGCATGTTTGTTCTTATACTAAAACCACAAACCAGCACTAGAGTCATTGCATGTGTGTTCTTTTCCACAAACCACACATGGATCCACCAGTGGTCATTGCATGTGTGTTCTTTCCACAAACCACATATGGATCAACCAGTGTCATTGCATGTGTGTTCTTTCCACAAACCACACATGGATCAACCACTAGAGTCATTGCATGTTTGTTCTTATACTAAAACCACAAACCAGCACTAGAGTCATTGCATGTGTGTTCTTTACCAAAAACCACACATGGATCCACTAGACTCATTGCATGCGTGTTCTTTTCCACAAACAACTTCTGGATCAACCAGAGTCATTGCATGTATGTTCTTTCCACAAACTACATGTGGATCAACCACTAGAGTCATTGCAAGTTTGTTCTTATACTAAAACCACAAACCAGCACTAGAGTCATTGCATGTGTGTTGTTTTCCACAAACCACACATGGATCCACCACTGGTCATTGCATGTGTGTTCTTTCCACAAACCACATATGGATCAACCATAGTCATTGCATGTGTGTTCTTTCCACAGACCACACATGGATCAACCACTAGAGTCATTGCATGTTTGTTCTTATACTAAAACCACAAACCAGCACTAGAGTCATTGTATGTCTGTTCTTTTCCACAAACCACACATGGATCCACTAGACTCATTGCATGTGTGTTCTTTTCCACAAACAACTTATGGATCAACCAGTGGTCATTGCATGTGTGTTCTTTCCACAAACCACATGTGGACCCATTAAAGTCATTGCATGTGTGTTATTTCCACAAACCATACATGGATCAACCACTAGAGTCATTACATATGTATTATTTCCACAAAACACACAGGGATCAACCACTAGAGTCATTGCATGTGTGTTCTTATCCTAAAACCAACACTAGAGTCATTGCATGTGTGTTCTTTTCACAAACAACACATGGATCAACCACTAGAGTCATTGCATGCGTGTTCTTTCCACAAACCACACATGGATCAACCAGTTGTCATTGCATGTGTGTTCTTTTCCACAAACCACACTTAGATCCACCAGTGGTCATTGCATGTGTGTTCTTTCCACAAACCACATATGGATCAACCAGAGTCATTGCATGTGTGTTCTTTCCACAAACCACACATGGATCAACCACTAGAGTCATTGCATGTTTGTTCTTATACTAAAACCACAAACCCGCACTAGAGTCATTGCATGTGTGTTCTTTTCCATAAACCACACATGGATCCACTAGACTCATTGCATGTGTGTTCTTTTCCACAAACAACTTATGGATCAACCAGAGTCATTGCATGTGTGTTCTTTCCACAAACCACACATGGATCAACCACTAGAGTCATTGCATGTTTGTTCTTATACTAAAACCACAAACCAGCACTAGAGTCATTGCATGTGTGTTCTTTCCCACAAACCACACATGGACCCACCAGTGGTCATTGCATGTGTGTTCTTTCCACAAACCACATATGGATCAACTAGAGTCATTGCATGTGTGTTCTTTCCACAAACCACACATGGATCAACCACTAGAGTATTTGCATGTTTGTTCTTATACTAAAACCACAAACCAGCACTAGATTCATCGCATGTGTGTTCTTTTCCACAAACCACACATGGATCCACCAGTGGTCATTGCATGTGTGTTCTTTCCACAAACCACATATGGATCAACCAGAGTTATTGCATATGCGTTCTTTCCACAAACCACACATGGATCAACCACTAGAGTCATTGCATGTTTTTTCTTATAGTAAAACCACAAACCAGCACCAGAGTCATTGCATGTGTGTTCTTTTCCACAAACTAAACATGGATCCATCAGTGGTCATTGCATGTGTGTTCTTTCAACAAACCACATATGGATCAACCAGAGTCATTGCATGTGTGTTCTTTCCACAAACCACACATGGATCAACCACTAGATCATTGCATGTTTGTTCTTATACTAAAACCACAAACCAGCACCAGAGTCATTGCATGTGTGTTCTTTCCCACAAACCACACATGGATCCACTAGACTCATTGCATGCGTGTTCTTTTCTACAAACAACTTATGGATCAACCAGAGTCATTGCATGTGTGTTCTTTCCACAAACTACATGTGGATCAACCACTAGAGTCATTGCATGTTTGTTCTTGTACTAAAACCACAAACCAGCACTAGAGTCATTGCATGTGTGTTCTTTTCCACAAACCACACATGGATCCATCAGTGGTCATTACATGTGTGTTCTTTCCACAAACCACATATGGATCAACCAGAGTCATTGCATGTGTGTTGTTTCCACAAGCCACAGATGGATCAACCACTAGAGTCATTGCATGTTTGTTCTTATACTAAAACCACAAACCAGCACTAGAGTCATTGCATGTGAGTTATTTTACACAAACCACACATGGATGCACCAGTGGTCATTGCATGTGTGTTCTTTCCACAAACCACATATGGATCAACCAGAGTCATTGCATGTGTGTTCTTTCCACAAACCACACATGGATCAACCACTAGAGTCATTGCATGTTTGTTCTTATACTAAAACCACAAACCAGCACTAGAGTCATTGCATGTGTGTTCTTTTCCACAAACTACACATGGATCCATCAGTGGTCATTGCATGTGTGTTCTTTCCACAAACCACATATGGATCAACCAGAGTCATTGCATGTGTGTTGTTTCCACAAACCACACATGGATCAACCACTAGAGTCATTGCATGTTTGTTCTTATACTAAAACCACAAACCAGCACTAGAGTCATTGCATGTGTGTTCTTTTCCACAAACCACACATGGATCCACCAGTGGTCATTGCATGTGTGTTCTTTCCACAAACCACATATGGATCAACCAGTGTCATTGCATGTGTGTTCTTTCCACAAACCACACATGGATCAACCACTAGAGTCATTGCATGTTTGTTCTTATACTAAAACCACAAACCAGCACCAGAGTCATTGCATGTGTGTTCTTTCCCATAAACCACACATGGATCCACTAGACTCATTGCATGCGTGTTCTTTTCCACAAACAACTTATGGATCAACCAGAGTCATTGCATGTGTGTTCTTTCCACAAACTACATGTGGATCAACCACTAGAGTCATTGCATGTTTGTTCTTATACTAAAACCACAAACCAGCACTAGAGTCATTGCATGTGTGTTTTTTTCCACAAACCACACATGGATCCACCACTGGTCATTGCATGTGTGTTCTTTCCACAAACCACATATGGATCAACCATAGTCATTGCATGTGTGTTCTTTCCACAGACCACACATGGATCAACCACTAGAGTCATTGCATGTTTGTTCTTATACTGAAACCACAAACCAGCACTAGAGTCATTATATGTCTGTTCTTTTCCACAAACCACACATGGATCCACTAGACTCATTGCATGTGTGTTCTTTTCCACAAACAACTTATGGATCAACCAGTGGTCATTGCATGTGTGTTCTTTCCACAAACCACATGTGGACCCATTAAAGTCATTGCATGTGTGTTATTTCCACAAACCATACATGGATCAACCACTAGAGTCATTACATATGTATTATTTCCACAAAACACACAGGGATCAACCACTAGAGTCATTGCATGTGTGTTCTTATCCTAAAACCAACACTAGAGTCATTGCATGTGTGTTCTTTTCACAAACAACACATGGATCAACCACTAGAGTCATTGCATGCGTGTTCTTTCCACAAACCACACATGGATCAACCAGTTGTCATTGCATGTGTGTTCTTTTCCACAAACCACACTTAGATCCACCAGTGGTCATTGCATGTGTGTTCTTTCCACGAACCACATATGGATCAACCAGAGTCATTGCATGTGTGTTCTTTCCACAAACCACACATGGATCAACCACTAGAGTCATTGCATGTTTGTTCTTATACTAAAACCACAAACCCGCACTAGAGTCATTGCATGTGTGTTCTTTTCCACAAACCACACATGGATCCACTAGACTCATTGCATGTGTGTTCTTTTCCACAAACAACTTATGGATCAACCAGAGTCATTGCATGTGTGTTCTTTCCACAAACCACACATGGATCAACCTCTAGAGTCATTGCATGTTTGTTCTTATACTAAAACCACAAACCAGCACTAGAGTCATTGCATGTGTGTTCTTTCCCACAAACCACACATGGACCCACCAGTGGTCATTGCATGTGTGTTCTTTCCACAAACCACATATGGATCAACTAGAGTCATTGCATGTGTGTTCTTTCCACAAACCACACATGGATCAACCACTAGAGTCATTGCATGTTTGTTCTTATACTAAAACCACAAACCAGCACTAGATTCATCGCATGTGTGTTCTTTTCCACAAACCACACATGGATCCACCAGTGGTCATTGCATGTGTGTTCTTTCCACAAACCACATATGGATCAACCAGAGTCATTGCATGTGTGTTCTTTCCACAAACCACACATGGATCAACCACTAGAGTCATTGCATGTTTTTTCTTATACTAAAACCACAAACCAGCACCAGAGTCATTGCATGTGTGTTCTTTTCCACAAACTAAACATGGATCCATCAGTGGTCATTGCATGTGTGTTCTTTCAACAAACCACATATGGATCAACCAGAGTCATTGCATGTGTGTTCTTTCCACAAACCACACATGGATCAACCACTAGAGTCATTGCATGTTTGTTCTTATACTAAAACCACAAACCAGCACTAGAGTCATTGCATGTGTGTTCTTTCCCACAAACCACACATGGACCCACCAGTGGTCATTGCATGTGTGTTCTTTCCACAAACCACATATGGATCAACTAGAGTCATTGCATGTGTGTTCTTTCCACAAACCACACATGGATCAACCACTAGAGTATTTGCATGTTTGTTCTTATACTAAAACCACAAACCAGCACTAGATTCATCGCATGTGTGTTCTTTTCCACAAACCACACATGGATCCACCAGTGGTCATTGCATGTGTGTTCTTTCCACAAACCACATATGGATCAACCAGAGTTATTGCATATGCGTTCTTTCCACAAACCACACATGGATCAACCACTAGAGTCATTGCATGTTTTTTCTTATAGTAAAACCACAAACCAGCACCAGAGTCATTGCATGTGTGTTCTTTTCCACAAACTAAACATGGATCCATCAGTGGTCATTGCATGTGTGTTCTTTCAACAAACCACATATGGATCAACCAGAGTCATTGCATGTGTGTTCTTTCCACAAACCACACATGGATCAACCACTAGATCATTGCATGTTTGTTCTTATACTAAAACCACAAACCAGCACCAGAGTCATTGCATGTGTGTTCTTTCCCACAAACCACACATGGATCCACTAGACTCATTGCATGCGTGTTCTTTTCTACAAACAACTTATGGATCAACCAGAGTCATTGCATGTGTGTTCTTTCCACAAACTACATGTGGATCAACCACTAGAGTCATTGCATGTTTGTTCTTATACTAAAACCACAAACCAGCACTAGAGTCATTGCATGTGTGTTCTTTTCCACAAACCACACATGGATCCATCAGTGGTCATTACATGTGTGTTCTTTCCACAAACCACATATGGATCAACCAGAGTCATTGCATGTGTGTTGTTTCCACAAGCCACAAATGGATCAACCACTACCGTCATTGCATGTTTGTTCTTATACTAAAACCACAAACCAGCACTAGAGTCATTGCATGTGTGTTCTTTTTCACAAACCACACATGGATGCACCAGTGGTCATTGCATGTGTGTTCTTTCCACAAACCACATATGGATCAACCAGAGTCATTGCATGTGTGTTCTTTCCACAAACCACACATGGATCAACCACTAGAGTCATTGCATGTTTGTTCTTATACTAAAACCACAAACCAGCACTAGAGTCATTGCATGTGTGTTCTTTTCCACAAACTACACATGGATCCATCAGTGGTCATTGCATGTGTGTTCTTTCCACAAACCACATATGGATCAACCAGAGTCATTGCATGTGTGTTGTTTCCACAAACCACACATGGATCAACCACTACCGTCATTGCATGTTTGTTCTTATACTAAAACCACAAACCAGCACTAGAGTCATTGCATGTGTGTTCTTTTCCACAAACCACACATGGATCCACCAGTGGTCATTGCATGTGTGTTCTTTCCACAAACCACATATGGATCAACCAGTGTCATTGCATGTGTGTTCTTTCCACAAACCACACATGGATCAACCACTAGAGTCATTGCATGTTTGTTCTTATACTAAAACCACAAACCAGCACCAGAGTCATTGCATGTGTGTTCTTTCCCATAAACCACACATGGATCCACTAGACTCATTGCATGCGTGTTCTTTTCCACAAACAACTTATGGATCAACCAGAGTCATTGCATGTGTGTTCTTTCCACAAACTACATGTGGATCAACCACTAGAGTCATTGCATGTTTGTTCTTATACTAAAACCACAAACCAGCACTAGAGTCATTGCATGTGTGTTTTTTTCCACAAACCACACATGGATCCACCACTGGTCATTGCATGTGTGTTCTTTCCACAAACCACATATGGATCAACCATAGTCATTGCATGTGTGTTCTTTCCACAGACCACACATGGATCAACCACTAGAGTCATTGCATGTTTGTTCTTATACTGAAACCACAAACCAGCACTAGAGTCATTGTATGTCTGTTCTTTTCCACAAACCACACATGGATCCACTAGACTCATTGCATGTGTGTTCTTTTCCACAAACAACTTATGGATCAACCAGTGGTCATTGCATGTGTGTTCTTTCCACAAACCATGTGGACCCATTAAAGTCATTGCATGTGTGTTATTTCCACAAACCATACATGGATCAACCACTAGAGTCATTACATATGTATTATTTCCACAAAACACACAGGGATCAACCACTAGAGTCATTGCATGTGTGTTCTTATCCTAAAACCAACACTAGAGTCATTGCATGTGTGTTCTTTTCACAAACCACACATGGATCAACCACTAGAGTCATTGCATGTGTGTTCTTTCCACAAACCACACATGGATCAACCAGTTGTCATTGCATGTGTGTTCTTTTCCACAAACCACACATGGATCCACCAGTGGTCATTGCATGTGTGTTCTTTCCACAAACCACATATGGATCAACCAGAGTCATTGCATGTGTGTTCTTTCCACAAACCACACATGGATCAACCACTAGAGTCATTGCATGTTTGTTCTTATACTAAAACCACAAACCAGCACTAGAGTCATTGCATGTGTGTTCTTTTCCACAAACCACACATGGATCCACTAGACTCATTGCATGTGTGTTCTTTTCCACAAACAACTTATGGATCAACCAGAGTCATTGCATGTGTGTTCTTTCCACAAACCACACATGGATCAACCACTAGAGTCATTGCATGTTTGTTCTTATACTAAAACCACAAACCAGCACTAGAGTCATTGCATGTGTGTTCTTTCCACAAACCACATGGATCCACCAGTGGTCATTGCATGTGTGTTCTTTCCACAAACCACATATGGATCAACTAGAGTCATTGCATGTGTGTTCTTTCCACAAACCACACATGGATCAACCACTAGAGTCATTGCATGTTTGTTCTTATACTAAAACCACAAACCAGCACTAGATTCATTGCATGTGTGTTCTTTTCCACAAACCACACATGGATCCACCAGGGGTCATTGCATGTGTGTTCTTTCCACAAACCACATATGGATCAACCAGAGTCATTGCATGTGTGTTCTTTCCACAAACCACACATGGATCAACCACTAGAGTCATTGCATGTTTGTTCTTATACTAAAACCACAAACCAGCACCAGAGTCATTGCATGTGTGTTCTTTTCCACAAACTACACATGGATCCATCAGTGGTCATTGCATGTGTGTTCTTTCAACAAACCACATATCGATCAACCAGTCATTGCATGTGTGTTCTTTCCACAAACCACACATGGATCAACCACTAGATCATTGCATGTTTGTTCTTATACTAAAACCACAAACCAGCACTAGAGTCATTGCATGTGTGTTCTTTTCCACAAACCACACATGGATCCACTAGACTCATTGCATGCGTGTTCTTTTCCACAAACAACTTATGGATCAACCAGAGTCATTGCATGTGTGTTCTTTCCACAAACAACAAATGGATCAACCACTAGAGTCATTGCATGTTTGTTCTTATACTAAAACCACAAACCAGCACTAGAGTCATTGCATGTGTGTTCTTTCCACAAACACACATGGATCCATCGATGGTCATTACATGTGTGTTCTTTCCACAAACCACATATGGATCAACCAGAGTCATTGCATGTGTTGTTTCCACAAACCACACATGGATCAACCACTAGTCATTGCATGTTTGTTCTTATACTAAAACCACAAACCAGCACTAGAGTCATTGCATGTGTGTTCTTTTCACAAACCACACATGGATCCACCGATGGTCATTGCATGTGTGTTCTTTCCACAAACCACATATGGATCAACCAGAGTCATTGCATGTGTGTTCTTTCCACAAACCACACATGGATCAACCACTAGAGTCATTGCATGTTTGTTCTTATACTAAAACCACAAACCAGCACTAGAGTCATTGCATGTGTGTTCTTTTCCACAAACTACACATGGATCCATCAGTGGTCATTGCATGTGTGTTCTTTCCACAAACCACATATGGATCAACCAGAGTCATTGCATGTGTGTTCTTTACACAAACACATGGATCAACCACTAGTCATTGCATGTTTGTTCTTATACTAAAACCACAAACCAGCACTAGAGTCATTGCATGTGTGTTCTTTTCACAAACCACACATGGATCCACCAGTGTCATTGCATGTGTGTTCTTTCCACAAACCACATATGGATCAACCAGAGTCATTGCATGTGTGTTCTTTCCACAAACCACACATGGATCAACCACTAGAGTCATTGCATGTTTGTTCTTATACTAAAACCACAAACCAGCACCAGAGTCATTGCATGTGTGTTCTTTCCACAAACCACACATGGATCCACTAGACTCATTGCATGTGTGTTCTTTTCCACAAACAACTTAAGGATCAATCAGAGTCATTGCATGTGTGTTCTTTCCACAAACCACACATGGATCAACCACTAGAGTCATTGCATGTTTGTTCTTATACTAAAACCACAAACCAGCACTAGAGTCATTGCATGTGTGTTTTTTCCACAAACCACACATGGATCCACCAGTGGTCATTGCATGTGTGTTCTTTCCACAAACCACATATGGATCAACCATAGTCATTGCATGTGTGTTCTTTCCACAAACCACACATGGATCAACCAATAGAGTAATTGCATGTTTGTTCTTATACTAAAACCACAAACCAGCACTAGAGTCATTGCATGTGTGTTCTTTCCACAAACCACACATGGATCCACCAGTGGTCATTGCATGTGTGTTCTTTCCACAAACCACATATGGATCAACCAGAGTCATTGCATGTGTGTTCTTTCCACAAACCACATGGATCAACCACTAGAGTCATTGCATGTTTGTTCTTATACTAAAACCACAAACCAGCACTAGAGTCATTGCATGTGTGTTCTTTTCCACAAACCACACATGGATCCACTAGACTCATTGCATGTGTGTTCTTTTCCACAAACAACTTATGGATCAACCAAAGTCATTGCATGTGTGTTATTTCCACAAACCACACATGGATCAACCACTAGAGTCATTGCATGTTTGTTCTTATACTAAAACCACAAACTAGCACTAGAGTCATTGCATGTGTGTTCTTTCCCACAAACCACACATGGACCCACCAGTGGTCATTGCATGTGTGTTCTTTCCACAAACCACATATGGATCAACTAGAGTCATTGCATGTGTGTTCTTTCCACAAACCACACATGGATCAACCACTAGAGTCATTGCATGTTTGTTCTTATACTAAAACCACAAACCAGCACTAGAGTCATTGCATGTGTGTTCTTTTCCACAAACCACACATGGATCCACAAGTGGTCATTGCATGTGTGTTCTTTCACAAACCACATATGGATCAACCAGAGTCATTGCATGTGTGTTCTTTCCACAAACCACACATGGATCAACCACTAGAGTCATTGCATGTTTGTTCTTATACTAAAACCACAAACCAGCACTAGAGTCATTGCATGTGTGTTCTTTTCCACAAACCACACATGGATCCACCAGTGGTCATTGCATGTGTGTTCTTTCCACAAACCACATATGGATCAACCAGAGTCATTGCATGTGTGTTCTTTCCACAAACCACACATGGATCAACCACTAGAGTCATTGCATGTTTGTTCTTATACTAAAACCACAAACCAGCACCAGAGTCATTGCATGTGTGTTCTTTTCCACAAACTACACATGGATCCATCAGTGGTCATTGCATGTGTGTTCTTTCAACAAACCACATATGGATCAACCAGAGTCATTGCATGTGTGTTCTTTCCACAAACCACACATGGATCAACCACTAGAGTCATTGCATGTTTGTTCTTATACTAAAACCACAAACCAGCACCAGAGTCATTGCATGTGTGCTCTTTTCCACAAACCACACATGGGTCCACTAGTGGTCATTGCATGTGTGTTCTTTCCACAAACCACATATGGATCAACCAGAGTAATTGCATGTGTGTTCTTTCCACAAACCACACATGGATCAACCACTAGAGTCATTGCATGTTTGTTCTTATACTAAAACCACAAACCAGCAGCAAAGTCATTGCATGTGTGTTCTTTCCCACAAACTACACATGGATCCATCAGTGGTCATTGCATGTGTGTTCTTTCCACAAACCACATATGGATCAACCAGAGTCATTGCATGTGTGTTCTTTCCACAAACCACACATGGATCAACCACTAGAGTCATTGCATGTTTGTTCTTATACTGAAACCATAAACCAGCACTACAGTCATTGCATGTGTGTTCTTTTCCACAGACCACACATGGATCCACTAGACTCATTGCATGTGTGTTCTTTTCCACAAACAACTTATGGATCAACCAGTGGTCATTGCATGTGTGTTCTTTCCACAAACCACATGTGGACCCATTACAGTCATTGCATGTGTGTTATTTCCACAAACCACACATGGATCAACCACAAGAGTCATTGCATGTGTGTTCTTTTCCACAAACCACACATGGATCCACTAGACTCATTGCATGTGTGTTCTTTTCCACATACCACGCATGGATCCACTAGACTCATTGCATGTGTGTTATTTTCCACAAACAACTTATGGATCAACCAGAGTCATTGCATGTGTGTTCTTTCCACAACCCACACATGGATCAACCACTAGAGTCATTGCATGTTTGTTCTTATACTAAAACCACAAACCAGCACTAGAGTCATTGCATGTGTGTTCTTTTCCACAAACCACACATGGATCCACTAGACTCATTGCATGTGTGTTATTCCACAAATAACTTATGGATCAACCAGAGTCATTGCATGTGTGTTCTTTCCACAAACCACACATGGATCAACCACTAGAGTCATTGCATGTTTGTTCTTATACTAAAACCACAAACCAGCACTAGAGTCATTGCATGTGTGTTATTTCCACAAACCACACATGGATCCACCAGTGGTCATTGCATGTGTGTTCTTTCCACAAACCACATATGGATCAACCAGAGTCATTGCATGTGTGTTCTTTCCTCAAACCACACATGGATCAACCACTAGAGTCATTGCATGTTTGTTCTTATACTAAAACCACAAACCAGCACTAGAGTCATCGCATGTGTGTTCTTTTCCACAAACCACACATGGATCCACCAGTGGTCATTGCATGTGTGTTCTTTCCACAAACCACATATGGATCAACCAGAGTCATTGCATGTGTGTTCTTTCCACAAACCACACATGGATCAACCACTAGAGTCATTGCATGTTTGTTCTTATACTAAAACCACAAACCAGCACCAGAGTCATTGCATGTGTGTTCTTTTCCACAAACTACACATGGATCCATCAGTGGTTATTGCATATGTGTTCTTTCAACAAACCACATATGGATCAACCAGAGTCATTGCATGTGTGTTCTTTCCACAAACCACACATGGATCAACCACTAGAGTCATTGCATGTTTGTTCTTATACTAAAACCACAAACCAGCACCAGAGTCATTGCATGTGTGCTCTTTTCCACAAACCACACATGGGTCCACTAGTGGTCATTGTATGTGTGTTCTTTCCACAAACCACATATGGATCAACCACAGTAATTGCATGTGTGTTCTTTCCACAAACCACACATGGATCAACCACTAGAGTCATTGCATGTTTGTTCTTATACTAAAACCACAAACCAGCACCAAAGTCATTGTGTGTGTGTTCTTTCCCACAAACTACACATGGATCCATCAGTGGTCATTGCATGTGTGTTCTTTCCACAAACCACATATGGATCAACCAGAGTCATTGCATGTGTGTTCTTTCCACAAACCACACATGGATCAACCACTAGAGTCATTGCATGTTTGTTCTTATACTGAAACCATAAACCAGCACTACAGTCATTGCATGTGTGTTCTTTTCTACAGACCACACATGGATCCACTAGACTCATTGCATGTGTGTTCTTTTCCACAAA